>CM062628.1:55331703-56531703 GCA_025617555.3 Puccinia polysora
CTGAGAACTCCCTTTGAGGGAGTTAACATCCTGGTTTGGGACACATAAGCTTGATTGTTTTTTGTGACTTTTGATGAATCATACATAGTTGACAACTGGCTGGGTTTTGAATCAATGGAATTTTTTAAATCTTAATGTAAAAAAAAAGACTTTTTTTTTGTTTGGGTTGGTTTTTTGGAATCTTGACAAGGTTTTTACTTGGTGGGACAGGACTGTTAAGCTTATAATATGATAAGAACATGAAAAATAATATTCCCCCAAGGATTTTATCCATCATACAAGATTCATGGGCTATTTTTATGTGTACCAAGGTGAATGTATGTGTTGGTGTGTGAGAGTGATGTAGATATTCTTATAGGATTTTCTTTGAATGATTTTTATCTTACATCTATCTTATTCCCATAATTCTTATCCCATAATCCATATTCTTTAAATTCCCCCCACAACAACACGCAGTTCCCTTGGCCATCAAATCCATGGTGATACCTGTAGGGAGAAAAACAGATGCCGTCAATGCTCACCCAGGTGGCCTGCTGAAATTTAAAACCACAAAATGGCAAGGCAGATGTTAAATGTGAATCACTTAGCCATGTCCTAAGAAAAAAAGAAATGCTCATTGAAGCCCTTTTGCTTCACGGCTCCAAGAGCCTTGGTTAGAGCATCTGCCAATTGGTCCTCCCCCAGGATCCATTGTGATTCAAGGGAACCCTTTCATAAGTGTTCATTGATGAAATGGAACTCTTGGTTGATGTTCTGTGTTGCCTTCATTCTGGCCTTGTAACTTGCAATATTTGTGGCAGCTTAATTGTTGGAGAAAATGGTCAGGCAGATGTCTGTAACAAGAGTGGATAAGAGATTACAAATCCAAAGAGAATTAATGGCTGAAAAAGAAAGTGCAATATACTCCACCTGGCATGTGGAGTGCGCCAAAAAAGGTTGCCTCTTAGCACCCCAGTTAATTGGGGAGCCCCATAGCATTGTCAAGAAACCATGACTGGCTCTTGCCCCCTCACCCCCCCAATTTGCATCAATGTAAGTGTCAATTGTTTGATGGGTGTCATTGGGGCGCAAGATCAGTTTCAAATCCTTTGTTTTTCTGACCTATTGGATGAGTTTCTTCAGTGTTCCAAAGTGCAAATCATTGGAATTGAGTGTGAAATTTGTGAGGTAATTGATGGAAAAGGCAATTTCAGGGCGTGAGCCCATAGCTAAATACAGGAGCATGCGGATGTGGCTGAGATATTTCCCATCTGGAACCCCTGATGGGTTAGACTGGAGGGAGTTGTCTGCCAGGGGCATCAAAGAAAAGATAGAGGATTTGTTGGTTGCCAGAATTTTTGAGATCAGCACCGGTTGGGAGAGTGTGTAGACACCATTGGTACTAGTGATTGCCAGACCAACAATTGACATGAGTAAAGTGTCCCATTTGACGGTGATCAGGTTGGTAAGCCCGCTCTTCAAGAACTCAAGGGTTTCCTTGTTCTCAGCTTTTAGGACTCTGTCATTGACATGCACCCATAGGAATGCCCTACCTGTATTGGAAACATAGGTATAGGTACTCTGGTCCTTGTGATTGGATCTGGGACCAATGCCCTTGATTCTGTCCCCAAGATGAATCCACCAGAATCTCCCCACCTGCTTTGTTCCCTAAAGGGATTTCTTCAGGTGGAGGACCTTGCCAACGGGACAATTGTAGCCAACAGGAGGTTTCAAGTATAATTATTTGTCAATGGCGCTGTATAAAAATGCTGTATTGACGTAAAATGATGCAAGGCACCATTTTCATTTAGCAGATAGAGTTAGGGCCATCCCAAGCACCTGAAAGGTTGGTGTAGGAGCAAAAGTCTCCTCAAAGTTCACACCGTGAATCTGATTGAAGCCTTGTGTTTGATAAACCCCCCTCCTTTATCCGGCTTTGTTGTCAGAACATACTTGGAGCCCAGAATTTTTGCTTTGTCCATGGGAGGGGTGGATAGCTCAAAAACATTTCTCTCTAGGAGAGATTGGTTCTCCTTGCAAATTGCACCCTGCCAGTCATCTGCAGCATCCAAGGAAAGTGCTTCTGGTACCAAAGGAGCGTCCATATTGTAAACAATTGAATTCTGCAGTTGCGGAACAAAGGCTTCCTGCTGATCAAGCACATCCCCAAGGTGGAAGTCTCCCAACACTCCCAATGAGATTGGGCAGGCAATGGCAGTAGGTTCCCTCTGGCATACATGGAACTTGACCAATTTCCTGGTGAGTACCTTACCTCCTGATTCATCCCAGAGGATCCACCCTTTGGAATTGGGGCTCACTACCAGGTTAAATACCTCCTTTGCACATGGCTGGAGTTGTTTGAGATGGGTATGGTCATAGAGGTATGCTCAATGTAAGAATCCAAATGGTTCTGAGCCGCAGGAAGTTCTGTGGAGGGGAAAATGTGCTCTTTAGGCTGCCCTCCTGAGTGTTACAAAAATATTTAAATGTAACCGGGATGAAGGTCCAGAGCCTTGTGAATAAGGAATTGATGGAAAGGGATAACTGGGATGGTAATTGGTAGCAATGGAACAAACACTATCTGAGGCAAGATGATTTGGGAAAAGATTTGAAAAAAATAATTCAAAGTTTTCTCAGAGTTCAATAGAACAATGCAGTTGTAAGTAACAAAACCCACAAGATAATAACTCTTGTTTTCAGCAGAAGATTAGGAAAGATCAACTCAATCCCCACCTGAAAAGTTTTAAAATGAGTAGCAAGGTTATTTGAGAAGGAAGGAGTATGGTGGGCTACTGAAGAGCCAAATGAGAAGTATTGATAAGGCTACAAAGAGCCAATGAGGGATGGAAAGTACTTGTATAGTCAAGTGGAACTGATCTGAAGGGGAGGAAGGGACACTCCGGTTTAGTTGTCTAGTAATCAGATGATTTTCATTCATGGTCCCAGGGAAGGACCAGTATTTATGGACAACTAGAGAACCCCAAAGGGGCCTAAGGCAGCAGGTTAGAGACAACTAGAGAGCCCCAGAGGGGGCCTAAGACATGGGTAATGAGATAATGAAAACAGTAAGATAGCAATAAGGTAACTAAATTTGTTAGTTACAGAATTTGAATCATCAAAAAGACAACACCACCAACCTTCAGGTTGTCAATGAACCTGCCCAACTCTCCACAATCAAGCACATGAAGGGTGTTGATTGTTATTCTCATGATGTTGTGTTTTTTGTCTGTCTCTATTCTTGTCATGTCTTCTTCTTTCATTTCTTAATTTTCTCACGTACTTTTCTTACCATGCACTGTTGCAGCTGTCGTCTGTCTCATTACATGTCACTGCCTGTCACTCATGTGAATATCTACACATCCACTGAGAGACTTCCTGACCGCAACTCTCTACTTCGTCTCATCTATTTAACCTTGTCACTTCCCTCTTTCCTTTTCATGTTTATTTCTTCCCTTTTCTGTGTGACAACTCTTGGCGACTTGACTCATCAACTCAAATGGATTGGATTGGTACTCGACTTCAAAATTGCAAACCAGATCATCCTCAAGACTACAATAGTTGGGTAGGCATCAATGTAGACTCTAACTTCATCTCAACCTCAGGATGAAACTGACCTCACATTTGAACAGCTCTTGTCCACCGGCTTAGTTCCATCATACCACAGTTTCCAGAGTCACTTCTCTACGTAGTCCTCATTAGGGCCATAATCCTGCCCGTAGAGACATTGTTTCTGTTTGTTATATATTTCCTATATTTTCTTTCCATCTTATGTTTTCTATCTTTCTGGCTTCTGACCATCTTCTGAGACATTTGAAATCTATCAGCCTGGTTCAGGTTTACTTTTCCAGATTTTCTTTTACACGGTTAAAATCCAAATAATGGATCACCCAAGCTCAACCAACTTGGCAAGATCTTTGGAAACACCTGGACCAGGAGGTGATGGCAACTTCAAGGCATTGGGGCTCAAGTCCCTGATGGAATCCACTCCTCTATTGACGGAAACTAATTACTCAATCTGGAGGAAGAAAATGGAACGTCTATTTAAGATGAGAGGCATCCTGGAACTAGTCAACTCACTCAATCCTCAAGCTGAGATTCCTGATGACAACAAAATGGCCGGATACTTAATGTCCAAACTAGACCCAAGTACTCACACCAAAATCATTACGCCTGAAAATGAGGATTCTACTAAACTAATTTGGATGGCAGCTAAAAATCACTTCGCTTCATGTCAAGCTGCCAACCAAGCCAAGATGTTCTTTAATTTTCTATATCTTGGATTCAACCCTACAAACATTGATAGCTTTGTTACCTCAGTTAAGGCTCATCTTGGAAAACTGGACAAAGTCGGTATCACTCTTCCTAGCAATATCCTCAGTTATCTCATTCTGTTCAAGCTTCCAGATTCTCTCAAGGCAATGAGATCACAGATCATGCATTCAGGTAGTGATTTGACTGTTAATCTAGTTCTGAATCATCTAATCCAGCACAAGAATGAAATGCAATCAAAAGCTGTCAAGACTGCGGATACAAACTCAGCTCTGTTTCACTCTAATAACTCAAAATAACACAAAATGCCCAGATGTGAAAATGGAAAGCACAATCCGGGTGTCAAATCTCATCCTGCTTCCTCCTGTTGGGCTGAATTCCCGGAACTACAACCCAATCAATCCTCCAATAAAGGCTGACAAGGTTTCAGGAAGAAGCAGCCAGCTGAATCCCATTACCACAATTATGCTTTCTTCTGTGCGTCTAATCAAAATTTGCAATCTCACTCTACTCAATACATCCTGGACAGTGGATGCTCAATTCATATTTTCCACAATCAAAACTCTTTACTATCACTGACCAAGAAACCTGGAGAAGAATTTATCAAGACAGGGAAAAAGGGGGAAGGAACTGCCATCAGAGGTATTGGCACGGCTGTCATAATCAGTGGAGGAAAGACTATCCATCTCAAGAACCCCGCCTGGGTCCCTGAAGCCACCGTCAATCTAGTGTCCATGGGTGCTCTGCTGCTGAAGGGCTGTTCTCTCCAAGTCAATTCTAAAAGCAAGCCTCCCAGCTTTGCATTGCGTCAATCCAAATCTCCGGTTCTGATTGGTTGTGTTGAAAATAATCTATTGATGATTACTGTAGAGAATTTCTCAAACACTGGTTGACCAATCCCAACTGATACTTCCGCCCTGAAAATCTCCTCCTGCTATTTGTCTTTGTTGGTTCTGCAAGAACTTCATCTCAAACTTGGCCACACCAGCATGGAACGAGTCAAAAAACATCTTGGACACTCAATTGCTAAGGAAACATTGGATTCCTTTGAATGCCTGGCCTGCAAAAAGAGCAAGATCAAACGAGCTCCCTTCAACAAGGAGAAACTTCCGGCAACTAGAGTTTTTGATTGCCTGCACATGGATCTGATGGGCCCTCTTAACCCCATTAGCAAAGGTGGTATGAGATTTTTGCTCACCATAGTGGATAATAAATCTGGATACATCTCAGCTTTTCCTCTCCCCTCAAAGGATGCGGCTACTCAGACTATCAAGTTTGTTATCAAAAATGAGGCAAAAAAGAAAATAAGATATCCAATAGAAATAGTTACTGACGGCGGTGGAGAATTCATGAACAAAACTCTCAAAAGCTTCTTCAAGTCCAAGGCAATCAATCACTTAATAAGCAAGCCGTATCACTGCCAACACAACAGGAAGGCTGAAAGAGCCAATCGCACAATCATGGAATCCTTGAGGTCTGTCTTCAGTGCTTTGAAAATCCCTAAATCCTGTTGGCACGTGGTTATAAAAAGTTGTTGCCTGGCTTTGAATCAAATCCCATTAGAAAAAGGAGGACTCACACCTTGGGAAATGCTTCATGAATCCAAACTCCCTGCGGACTACCTTAAGCCAATCGGATCCAACATCATATTTCTCCTCAATGATCAAAACGTCAAATCAAAACTGAACAAAAAAGGAGAGGAAGGTCTGCTAATAGGCTACAACCCCAGATTCTACTCTTACAAATTTCTATCAAAGAATGGCAAGATCATTGAAACAAAACATGTTAAGTTTCTTCAAAATCAGCCCTTTGACAAGTCTTGGCAACTTGACTGTGAAGTTGTAATGGAGCAAATTTTTCCCAATGTGTCCATGGATCAATCATCTGCGGCTGTGGAATCGACAACTGACAAATCCAAACCTGAAGACTCTAAACCAATTATCGACAAATCCAACTATGATGAATCTTCAGAATTGGGTCACTCTTCCACTGATGTCCTTGAAACCCTGCAGCCAAAGCTGAGAGATCAATCCAGATTGAAGGCACCGGAACGTTATGGATACTATCACAATAACTTACCGCAGAACATTCATGAAGCCCTGAAGCTCACCAAATGGCAACCTCCAATTGAGAAGAAACTGAATACTATTGAAGAACTTGGCTTCTGGGAAGACGCAGAAGAATCTGAAGTTGTCAATCCACTCAATACTACCTGGGCCTTCCAATGCAAGAAAGACCTTCACTCTGGTGAGACCTCTCTGAAGGCTTGGGTTTGTGTACAAGGGTTCAATCAAAGGTTTGTTATTGATTACTTTGATACATTTGCCCCTACAGGCAAGGTTGCATCACTGCGTGCATTGCTCAGCTACTCCGTCGACAAGCATCTAAAAATTCTTCAGTTCAACGTAAAAGGAGCTTTTCTTCATGCGCCCCTGGATGAAGATGTGTTCATCAAAACCCCGGCTGGATCGAAAAGAACATCTAAGTTTTTAAAACTCAAGAAATCTTTGTACGGTTTGAAGCAAGCTCCGCTCAATTGGTACAAGACCTTGAGCTCCTGGATAAAAGAAAACGGATTCAAAGAAAGTGACAGCAATCCTTGTCTCTATCTTCATAAAGACAAAGTCACCGCGCTCTTTTTCCATGTAGATGATCTTGTAGTGGTTGGAGACACGGAAGGGTTCAAATCAAAATTCCTGCGGCGGTTGAAAGATTCATCTGCTCATGAAGTTGATACGTTACTGGGCATGAAAGTTGATGTCGGCCAAGATAGTATCTCACTTTCTCTTCCAAATCACATAAAGAAAGGCTTAGAAGAAATTAATTTTCTGGATGCAAAACCAATGAACAATCCCTGTACCTCCGGCCCACATCTCCAACCTGCCACCAATCAAGAAGCAGAAGATTTCAAAAAGCTAAACAGAAATTATTGGTTGCCAATAGGACGTCTCAACTTTATTGCCACTCTAGCTTGGCTGGAAATCAGCTATGCTGTCTCCAACCTGGCCCGCTTCTCTGAAAATCCTGGCATCACGCACTGGAAAGAGGTAGAGCACATTTGGAGGTATTTACTCAAAGCCATCGACTACAAGCTGGTATTCCAAGCTAAAACCCCTGCGACTCACCTGGTCATTTATAGCAATGCAACCTGCGGAGATGATCCTAAAACTCAACTATTGCAAACCGGCTTCATCTGCTTACTTAAAGGATCACCGATCCATTGGACAAGCAGACGACAACAAAGCATAGCTCACTCTTCAACTGAATCTGAGTGCAATGCTCTGTTGGCTGGACACCTGGAGGGTTGGTGGATCGATCATCTGATTGGCAAAATCTGGAGGACAAAGCCTCTGGCTCCGATTCACCTCATTGACAACAAAGGTTTGAACGATAAAATTAAGAAGTTTGGATGTAAGTCTCACGCTAAATACATCGACATCAAGCTAAAAAGTCTCCGAAATGACTGGAACAATCAATTGATTGAAATAAAATTGATTTCATCCCAAGACATGTTAGCAAACTCACTGACTAAAGCCGCCAGCACTGCTGCAGTAGAATGGCTTGCTAGGTATGTAGGAGCATAAAAACATCCTGTTATTGAGCTGAGCGGGCATGTTGATTGTTATTCTCATGATGTTGTGTTTGTTGTCTGTCTCTATTCTTGTCATGTCTTCTTCTTTCATTTCTTAATTGTCTCACCTACTTTTCTTCCCATGCACTGTTGCGGCTGTCGTCTGTCTCATTACATGTCACTGCCTGTCACTTGTGTGAATATCTACACATCCACTGAGAGACTTCCTGACCACAACTCTCTACTTAGTCTCATCTATTTAACCTTGTCACTTCCCTCTTTCCTTTTCATGTTTCTGTCTTCCCTTTTCCATGTGACAACTCTTCCCAACTCGACTCATCAACTCAAACGGATTGGATTGGTACTTGACTTCAAACTCGCAAACCAGATCATCCTCAAGACTTAAATAGTTGGGTAGGCATCAATGTAGACTCTAACTTCATCTCAACCTCAGGATGAAACTAACCTCACATTTGAACAGCTCTCCTCCACCGGCTTAGTTCCATCATACCACAGTTTCCAGCATCACTTCTCTACGTAGTCCTCATTAGGGCCATAATCCTGCCCGTAGAGACATTGTTTCTGTTTGTTATATATTTTCTATATTTTCTTTCCATCTTATGTTTTCTATCTTTCTGGCTTCTGACCATCTTCTGAGACATTTGAAATCTATCAGCCTGGTTCAGGTTTACTTTTCCAGATTTTCTTTTACAAAGGGTACCAGATAACTGTGGGTAGCCAACAAAAAAACAAAGCAATTTTTTTATGAAGCTCTAGAAGCAAGGCAATAACTAATTCAAACAAGAATAACCCAACACTTCTCAAGGGACTCAAGAGTAGCATGGCAAAAAATTCAACTTCAAATAAAATAAGGGAGGTTTAACATTCCAGGTTTCAAGCTTAAAGAAACCTCTCATTCAAATGTGACTGGTTCCAGAAAGACAATCAAAGAATGATTGAGACCAGTATGGTTGTAAGAAAGGATTAAGGAGAGGTTTAACACACTCAAGAATCCAACCAAATTAATTCTTCTCCAACCAGCAAGGCTATTGGTTGGTGATACAGATAAGGCCACAGAGGGGTGGATGAAGGATTTGAGTATGGAGGCTCAAGGATCAAAGGGCAATCATAGATATACCCTAGATAAGATGCTCAGATAAAGGGTAAGGGCCCCATGGATTATTTATTACTCAAAATGATGGAGAAATGGATTCATTGATGATTCCTGCATGATGGGGCAAAATGCAGGGTAGAGCCCCTCCTTTTATGGGCAAGAGACCCTGTAAACTATTTACAATGGGATAACACAAATGAGAGCAGTTTTTTTTCATTTTTTATGAAATTTATGAGAAAGAAAACCCAGATTTTCTATTTGAATAAAAAATCAAATAAAGAAAAATTAAGAATTAAAAAAGAAAATTTGAAAAAAAGGAAACAGCCTGGCGGTGGAGATGAATGGCAGCAGCCACTTTCTGAAGGTGTAAGACTCCAAACGGTACTAGGCCATGGCAGTTCTGTGGAGGGGAAAGGTGCTGTTTAGGCTGCCCTCCTGAGTGTTACAAAAATATTTAGATGTAACCAAGATCAAGGTCCAGAACCTGGTAAATGAGGAATCAAGGAGTAGAGGATAAAGATGATAATAGTTTGGTAGCAATGGAACAGCACTACCTGAGACAAGATTATGCAGGGAAAAACTTGAAAAAAAGAAGTTAAAGCCCTCTTAGAGTTCAAAGAACAAAAGCTGATGTATGTAAACAACGCCCACAAGCTAATAACTCTGGTTGTCAGCAGAAGATTGGGGATGATCAACTCAAACCCAAGCAACCTCCAGGTTCTCAATGAACCTGCCCAACTCTCTGCAATCAAGCGCTTGAAGGGTACCAGATAACTGAGGGTGGCTGTACAAGACAAAGCACAATGTTTAAGAAGCTCCAAAGCAAACAGTAACTGATTTTGAAGCAAGGATAACCTCAACACTTCTCAAGGGACTCAAGAATAGGCTGGCAGAATGTAACTCCAAAGAAAATAAAGGGAGGTATAACACTCCAGTTCTTAAGCTTAATAAGACCTCTTCAATCAATTGTGATTGGCTCCAGAAAGGCAATCAGGGATCAGGACCAGTATGGTCAGAGAAAGGGATCAAGGAGTGGTATAACACACTAAAAAATTCCAACAGACAGTATTTTTCTTCAACCAGCAAGGCTATTGGTTGGTGATAAGGATCAGGCCACAGAGGGGCAAAGACTCAGGGTCAAAAAAAATGGATCAGGGGGCAATCAAAGATATACCCAGGATAAGGATCAGGATCAAATTTCTTGATAATGGGGGGACACAAGCACACACCTGTATGGATCAATTTCTATGATGATGTTCTGATGTTCCCCCAAAAAAGGCAAGGGAGAGCCCCTCCTTGTATAGAACAGAGGCCTATAGACTATTTACAAGAGAGATTTACAAATGGGAGCAGAATTTTTTTTTTTCTATGGATCAAGATCATGAGAAAACAAAAGAAAAAAAAGAAACAAACAGGTACTCAGAGAAAAAAGAAACCCAAAGAGGGACGCCTGCGGGAATCCTGATGGGCCCGGGCAACTGCCAAGGCCGCAGATGACTGCCGGCAGGTGTCTGACGGGCATTGGCAACTGCCAAGACCATGGATGACCAGCGGCAGGTGTCCAACGGGCACTGGCAACGTAAGAGATCCGCGGACGACCAGCAAGCTAGGAGGGGAGGAAGGGAGAGGTTTGACGGCCAGCAATCAGATAGGCGTAGAATATTTTTTGGATCAACTTGAGGCCTTGGTTGGGTGTATGGAAGACAAGGAGGAAGCAAGATTACAGTCCGGGGATCTTGGATTGGATCTCCCAAGCGAGTTGATCGGCGGTGGGGTGGGACGTTTGATGGAAGGCTGGTAAACTCTGAATGAGAGCGGAGATGTATTGACAGGATTGTGAAAAGAGTGAATGAGGAGCGAGCTCTGAGCCAGGAGGTTCTTTTTTGGGCTCCAAGAGGTAGGCTTGACGTAATCAAAAGGAGGCGGCAAGGATGGAGATCTGAAGGAATAGATGGAGTTTCTGCTTTGAGAGGGGACGTTGGATGGATCAAAGGATGAGATCCATCTGGATGAGACAATTGTGAACCTTGGGATAATCAATGGCATAGGACAGATGGATCAAGGAGGAGGCTAGGGAGGATAGGGCTGGTGAGATGTGATGAAGTTCCCAAGCATCAAAGAAGTTCTCAAGATGGTTCAAATGATCAGATCTGGCCAAATTGTATCGATTGGTCTTGAGGATTGATGAATTAGAGAGTAGAGGCTTGATTCGAATCAATGGATTGAACCTAGTCAAAGGATGGTTCCAAGTTGGATGATGATGATGATGATCCTCCTGATGGAGATGGACAATGGATCAATAGTTTTTTTTTTTTTTTTTGATAATGATGCCTATGAATGATGATAAGGAAAACATTAAAATCTCCGCACTGGCCAGGGTGTCCAGGATGGGGCACCACATCTCTCCCCAACTTACAGACTGTCCCTAGTCTGCTCCCAAGTTTGATGCCATAAAAAATAGAAAGGAAAGAAAGATGATTGAAACCAAGGAATGGCCATTTTGATCTTGAGAGTGAAAAAGAATATGTCAATCCATCCAAAGGGAAATCCTAGAAGTTTCTGAGATGAAATGAAGAAGGCGTCCCAGGTGCTCACATGCGTGCCCCAAATAGAGTTTTGAAAATGACAGTAGTAGAAGCCCCTGGTGGTGCACAATTGGGAGGACTTACTTTTGGAACAAGTTGCCCCCACAAGAATGAAATTTCTTGACCTGATCAGCAGAGAACCTTCTGGCCATCTGGGTACCATCCAGTTCCTCCAAAACATATGATCCACCTCTAACTTGACGGACCACTTGGTAAGGACCATTCCAGCGGTTAGAGAAAAGCTTTCCCCACTGAGTTTCCAAGGAAAAATTATAAGCCAATACCAGATCACCAGGGTTTAAAGGGTCCCTGATTTGATTTAGGTGTTTATCTTCCCAATACTGAACTGATTTTGCTCTTGATTCCATCATCTTTTGATAAGGTTTGTTACAAATATCTTCACTCCGCTCCAGTTGCTTTGATCTGGCAACTAATAGGTCAGTAGTTGAGGAAACTTGTTCCCAAGAGATGCCCAAGAAAGACTCCATTTCAAGATCAAGAGGAAGAACAGCCCTCTGACCAAAGATGATTTCATAAGGAGAGAAACCAGTGGTTTGCTTGGTGGAAATCCAATCAGAGAAGAGGACCAAGGGGAGAAACTTCTGACAATTCTTGCCACTTTCACCAGCCAATTTGACAAGAGCAGCCTTCAAGGGCGCATGGCCTCTTTCCACCATGCCTTGTCCTTCAGGATAATAGGGATTAGTAACTCTATTTTTTCCAGGGAGAAATTGGATCATTTCAGCAAGTTTTCCAACAAATTCCAAGCCACCATCTGTAGAATAAGATCAAGCCAAGCCATAACGCATTTTCCAAGTCTCATGAAGGAAAGCTGCTACTGATTCAGAGCTGAGGTTCTTAAGAAACTTTGCTTCAACCCATCCAGAAAAATCATCTCTAGCCACAATGAGGTACTTAGCTCCACCAGCCTTAATGTGAACCACATCCATAGCAATCCTCCCAAAGACAGTGGACTCTCCAGTGGAGGGATAGTGACCACAACAAGTGCACAAGGATTTGCTCTTTTCATAAGCCTAGAACCTTGGACAAAGAAGTTGGAGGACTTCCTTTTAAGGGACCAAAATTCTTTGGCAGAGAGATCAGGGGGTCTTTGGAGAGTTGAAAGGTACTGCTCTAACTAAAGCCAGAAACCTTGCTGGAAACCAGAGTAATTTTGAGAGGAGAAGGCAAAGACAGGGCGGACCAAGGGTTCTTCCTCATTGAAATCCATTCCAACATCTAATTCATCATCTCCAATAGGGCGTTGAGATAAACCATCAGGCATGGTGAAAGATTTTCCAGGCCTGTGAACAATATTAAAAGAGAACAACTGGATGAAAGCCACCCAACGAGTCATTGGAGCATTTGGAAGGCTGGGGGTGTTGATCATTTTAATAATGGATTGTGCATCAACTTGTAACTCAAAGTGTTGACCCCAAAGGACAATCTGAAGCCTTTTCAACATTCGGGCCACACCGCAAAGTTCCAGTTTTGGCTGGGAGTACCTGGGTTCCACATCTGAGAAAAGAAGAGATTCATACAGAGCAGGACAGTCCAAACCATTTTCATCTTCCTGGGTAAGGACAGCCCCAACAGATTGATAACTAGAGTCCACTGCCAGCTTGATCTTGCCGGCTCCGGGTCCATAAGTGATCTTTTTCAAAACAATGTCTTTCCCAACAATTTTTTTGAGCAACTGAAATGATTGTTTGCAGTCTTGGGTCCAAATCCATTCAGCATCCTTCCTGGTTAAGCAACGCAAGGGAACACAGATTTTGGATAGTGAGGGAATGAAGATCCTGACATAAGTTACAACACCTAGGAAACCTCTAACTTCCGTCAGATTTATTGGAGTAGGCCAGGAGATGATTTTGTTGACTTTAGAGGGTGCCATCCTTCTTCCGTCCTTGCAGACTATATGACCAATGATTTCCAAGGCAGGGACACAGGCGGCAAGTTTTGATCCAGAGACAGTAAGGACAGATTCCTTGATTCAAAACAAAATTCTTTCCAAGATAGTATCATACTCCCAGATAAATTTTTGGATTCCTGAGTGCCAAGGTAAGAGCTCATTATCATAGTCAGAAACTGGACCTTTAATCCCACCATCATCAATAAAGATACCTTCATGATCCAGGATTTTGTCCTGGAGGATCCACATCATCTGAGCCTGATAGACTGCAACCAAGTTGGTGGCACCTTGAGGCAATTGAGTCAGCTGAAATTGACCAAGGGGAGTATCAAAAGTAGTGAGGGGACAAGAAATAGGATGCAAAGATTGTTCGTCATAAACCCCCATGATGTCACCTAGACCATAGCAAGCTCTCCCAGAGAAGGATTCAACAAATTCTTCAGTGGCAGGAGGCATGCCAGAGTATTTAATAGTAACTTTATTAAGAGGTTGGAGATCATGAACTACTCTAAGTTTACCATTACTCTTTAGAACACAGAAAACAGGACTGGAATAGCTAGAAGTCAATTGTTTGTATAAGCCGGTTTGGACTTGTTTGCGGACCAACTTGATGAATTTGTTGACTTTAGCAGCAGGGATCAGGATCTTTTTATTTTGCCAAGGGTCATGTTCAACTACAGGGATGATGTAAGGGAGACCATAGGATTATTTCAAGAGACCTCTCTCTTCTTCACAGAATGCAATAGATTTTTCCCTTAGAGACAAGATATTTTTGATCAAATTTAACTCATCAGGAAGAAGCCATCCATCTGGACCAAATTTGACCACTTTCAGACGTTCTTCAGTGACCCAACCAGAGGGAATAAATGGACCAGTGAGGGATTGAGATAGACCACAGTAAGGATTGCGGGATAGAGGAGGACGCATAAGAGGAGGATTGAGGTTGAGAGGCATTGGTTGGTTGACTGGCTGGACCTTCTTTGCAACTGGTTTGTACTTGGTGGCAAAGGAGAGGGATCCTTGCTTCCTCCAAGCATTGACCAGTGAGACCTGACTACAAAAACTGAGGCCATATTCCAACATCTTCCAAGTCCAATGTTCTTCTGCCTCCTTGAAAGGTGCCTTCTCCATAAAAGAGGATCCAAAAGGTAACATATTGCTCACATGTGTGGCACAGGGTATAGTTTTGAGAACCACAGTAGTAGAAGCCCTTGGTGGTGCACAATTGGGAGGACTTAATTCTACCCCAAATTGCCTCCACCTAAGACCATACTCCTTCATACCAAAGCCACCAAGAAAAGAATTGAGATCAAGATATAGTTTAGACTCATTGCGGAGATTCAAAACTGGAATAGAGGATGAGTGATCAGGCTGAAAAGAAAAAGAAAAAGAAGATACAAAAGCTCCAGACAGAGAAGAAATATTTTTGGATTTTTCGGATTTTTCATGTGTTTGGGTTTTGATCTTATTTGGATGAGAAGGAAATGATGAGGAAAAAGAAAGATATGCCTCTGAGGTGGGAGTTGGTCCATGAGTTGAAGTCTGAGGCTGAGAAGAACTACAACTACAAGTAGGGCCAGCTATTCTGCTAAAAAATGAGGATGAGAGGAATGAGAGTTTTCTTTCTGCTTTCTTTTCAGGACAGATTTGGGAGGATGACCAGGGAATTCTCTTTCCCAACGACCAGAATTCAGAGAACAAAGAGGAACTTCAATATTTCTGCCATCAGCATCAGGGAGGAGAATTCTCTCCCCAACTTGATCAGAAAACATCAGGGTAGCACCAAAATCCATTAAGAAAGGCCTTCCCAAGATCATGGGACCATCCAGACAAGTGATCCAGAAGTGACAGGTGCCAACAATATTTCAACCAATTCAAACAGGAATATCCTCAGCAATACCAACCAGCTCATAGGACTGATCCCCAATTTCATAAACCGCAGAGTTGAAACTGACCCTTGGGCTAAGTTTAAGCTTGCAGGCCATGGAGTCCGAAATCAATTTGAGCTGAGAACCCGAATCCACAAGGAGAGAAACCGTTTTAGTTGAATCACCAAGATAACATGGAAGAAAACCAAGAGGAAAGGAATACAGGTTGGTATCTGAAGGGGGATCTGCTCCACCAGAATCCTCTATCAGAGTACCAGAGGAGACCTTTAATTTGTCCGGACCAATCTCCACACGTCAACGGGAAACCCATTTCTTCATCCCTTCAGCCACAGATGGAGAGATTGACAGGAGTTCAGCCACAGATAGATCAGGGATTTTAAGATCAGAAATTTTCTTTAATACTCCTTCCACAGCATTAGGGTAGTCCTTGGAGATGCCCCTCTCAAATCAAACTTTGGGCTGGGTGGAGGGAGGAAGATCAGGTGAAATAGGTGCTGGAAGAGGATCTGAGGGTTGGGCAGGTTGAAGAGGGGGAAGATCAGAGTTGTCTTGGAACCTTTCCATAAGTGGTTCCCTTTCTACTTCCATGTCTTCCACATCAGAGGAAGGAGGCTCAGGTGAAGATTGACGTTTAACGGGTTTTTTCAGGATTGAGGATGGGAAAGGAGGAGAATTATGAGGTTTTGGTTCCTCATGGCGTTTCCTAGCTGGATCAGATTGATAGGTGCCAGGGAAGCTGGAAGAAGTGATAGCTGGAGGATACCAAGGTTGCAGAGTTCCACAGGATGATCAAAAATCCACAGAGGCCAAGGATGCCTTCTTAGGAGTTGGTGGTTGGTATGAGGCCACCACATGACGGATTTGACAAGACAAATCAAAAGGGATCAAAGCACCATTAGGAAGGAAGAAATTATTTCCCTTCTGCTCTACTAACTTCTCCTCCTTGTCCTTCTGGAGTTCAGGACATCTACCAGTACCATGGCCTTCCCTATGGCAATAATAACAGACTATAGTAGATTTAGGAACAGAATTAGCAGGTTTAGGAGTGGCTAAGGAGGATATTTTCTGATCTATTTTATTCTCAAATTCCTGAAGTAATTTAGTGATCTCATCTATAGTAGGTGTCTCCCGGTGGGCCTGAGGATTGGGTTTAGGTCTGCAATTGGCTTCCATCTTATTCATGATTTTGTTAGATGCTTGAAAAGAGGGGGCAAGGACTGGTTCAGTGATTTTAGGTTTTTCAAAAGTGAGATCTGTTTGACCTTTCATCACTTTATCCACAGTATTCCTAAGGACCATGAAAGCAGGGAGCTTGAACCAATTGTCTCTTGTTGTGATCATGGATCCAGATTTCACCAATTCATCCTTAATTCTTTCCTACACTCCTGGAGAGAAAGACTGAAAAAATTGCACTCAAATTTTTTCCAACGTATCAATGTGATTGTTCCGGATAAGATAGGACTGGATAGGGTCCCAAGATTTTCAGAAAGTCTGATAGTTGGAGGCTGAGGAGATACCACCATTGGAGATCCATTGAGAAACCAGGGAATCCAAGTCTTGTAAGGTAAATCTGGCTACATCTATTTTTCCCCAATAGGCCAACATAGCCTCCTTCAGGAGCCTCCAGTTGTGAGTTTTGAATCCCTTGAACGATTTGATAACCTCCATAACTTTTTCAGAAGAGATAAAAAATTGTAACTGATAAGCCATATCATATTCACTTGCACCATACACTTCCGCAGCCATCTCATAGGAGTCCAGGAATTGTTTGACATTGGTCCCATTGAAGCCTAAATTTTTGTTCTGAGGTTTGATTTTGACCATCTTGGCCCAAACAGATAAAGAGGATCCAGCAGATTCCAGGTTGAAAAGAGATCCAAACAAGCAGAGTTCCAAGGTGGCTCACAAGTGTGGAAAGAGTAGGGTTTCACAAAAAAACAACAAGAATCTTGCCCAGATGGTGCACAATTGGGAGGACTTACTTCTGGACCAATTTGCCTCCACGGATCAGATCTGAAAAAAAAAAAACAGAAAAAGAAAAAGAAAAAGAAAAAGAAAAAGAAAAAGAAAAAGAAAAAGAAAAAGAAAAAGAAAAAGAAAAAGAAAAAGAAAAAGAAAAAGAAAAAGAAAAAGAAAAAGAAAAAGAAAAAGAAAAAGAAAAAGAAAAAGAAAAAGAAAAAGAAAAAGAAAAAGAAAAAGAAAAAGAAAAAGAAAAAGAAAAAGAAAAAGAAAAAGAAAAAGAAAAAGAAAAAGAAAAAGAAAAAGAAAAAGAAAAAGAAAAAGAAAAAGAAAAAGAAAAAGAAAAAGAAAAAGAAAAAGAAAAAGAAAAAGAAAAAGAAAAAGAAAAAGAAAAAGAAAAAGAAAAAGAAAAAGAAAAAGAAAAAGAAAAAGAAAGAAAAGAAAAAAAATTGGATTGGATTTTGGAGTTGATTCTTCAAGTTGGGACTGCAAATCCCAAGGTTGCTGGTTTGATCCCGGCCCGGGGGACCAAATGTAAGACTCCAAATGGTGCTAGGCCGTGGCAGTTCTGTGGAGGGGAAAGGTGCTGTTTAGTCTGCCCTCCTGAGTGTTACAAAAATATTTAGATGTAACCAAGATCAAGGTCCAGAACCTGTTAAATGAGGAATCAAGGAGTAGAGGATGAATATGATAATAGTTTGGTAGTGATGGAACAGCACTACCTGATACAAGATTATGCAGGGAAAAACTTGAAAAAAAGAAGTTAAAGCCCTCTTAGAGTTCAAAGAACAAAAGCTGATGTATGTAAACAACGCCCACAAGCTAATAACTCTGGTTGTCAGCAGAAGATTGGGGATGATCAACTCAAACCCAAGCAACCTCCAGGTTCTCAATGAACCTGCCCAAATCTCCGCAATCAAGCGCTTGAAGGGTACCAGATAACTGAGGGTGGCTTTACAAGACAAAGAACAATGTTTAAGAAGCTCCAAAGCAAACAGTAACTGATTTTGAAGCAAGGATAACCTCAACACTTCTCAAGGGACTCAAGAATAGGCTGGCAGAATGCAACTCCAAAGAAAATAAAGGGATGTATAACACTCCAGGTCTTAAGCTTAATAAGACCTCTTCAATCAATTGTGATTGGCTCCAGAAAGGTGATCAGGGATCATGACCAGTATGGTCAGAGAAAGGGATCAAGGAGTGGTATAACACACTCAAAAATTCCAACAGACAGAATTTTTCTTCAACCAGCAAGGCTATTGGTTGGTGATAAGGATCAGGTCACAGAGGGGCAAAGACTCAGAGTCAAAAAAAAATGGATCAGGGGGCAATCAAAGATATACCCAGGATAAGGATCAGGATTGAATTTCTTGATAATGGGGGGACACAAGCACACACCCGTATGGATCAATTTCTATGATGATGTTCTGATGTTCCCCCAAAAAAGGCAGGGGAGAGCCCCTCCTTTTATAGACCAGAGGCCTATAGACTATTTACAAGAGAGATTTACAAATGGGAGCGGAATTTTTTTTTTTTTCTATGGATCAAGATCATGAGAAAACAAAAGAAAAAAAAGAAACAAACAGGTACTCGGAGAAAAAAGAAACCCAAAGAGGGACGCCCGCGGGCATCCTGATGGGCCCGGGCAACTTCTGAGGCCGCAGATGACCGCCGGCAGGTGTCCGACCGGCATCGGCAACTTCCAAGACTGCAGATTACCAGCGGCAGGTGTCCGACGGGCACCGGCAACGTAAGAGACCTGCCAGCAACCAGCAAGCTAGGAGGGGAGGAAGGGAGAGGTTTGACAGCCAGCAATCAGATAGGCATAGAATATTTTTTGGATCAACTTGAGGCCTTGGTTGGGTGTATGGAAGACAAGGAGGAAGCAAGAGTACAGTCCGGGGATCTTGGATGGGATCTCCCGAGCGAGTTGATTGGCAGTGGGGTGGGACGTTTGATGGAAGGCTGGTAATCTCTGAATGAGAGCGGAGATTTATTGACAGGATTGTGAAAAGAGTGAATGAGGAGCAAGCTCTGAGCCAGGAGGTTCTTTTTTGGGCTCCAAGAGGTAGGCTTGACGTAATCAAAAGGAGGCGGCAAGGATGGAGATCTGAAGGAATAGATGGAGTTGCTGGTTTGAGAGGGGACGTTGGATGGATTGAAGGATGAGATCCATCTGGATGAGACAATCGTGAACCTTGGGATAATCAATGGCGTAGGATGGATGGATTGAGGAGGAGGCTAGGGAGGATAGGGCGGGTGAGATGTGATGAAGTTCCCAAGCATCAAAGAAGTTCTCAAGATGGTTCAAATGATTGGATCTGGCCAAATTGTATCAATCGGTCTTGAGGATCGATGGATTAGAGAGTAGAGGCTTGATTCAAATTGATGGATTGAACCTAGTCAAAGGATGGTTCCAAGTTGGATGATGATGATGATGATCCTCCTGATGGAGATGGACAATGGATCAATAGTTTTTTTTTTTTTTTTTTGATAATGATACCTATGAATGATGATAAGGAGAACATTAAAATCTCCGCACTGGCCAGGGTGCCCAGGATGGGGCACCACAACGGGCATCTGTGAGTTCACAAACGGCCATGACAACTGTCGATGACTGCAAGCAACTGTGACGCAAGGGGGCAGTCCCATCCACAAAAGGGGGGGGGGATGGAGGATGAGAAAGCGTTTTGGAGGGGACAATGAGATCATCAATTGGTAGAAAACCACCATACATTGTTATCAAGCATCAATCAACTGAGGACCAAAGAGGAGTGATGGGATGGGGTATGACTGAAGTTAGGAGCCGGGACAAATCAATGCTGATGATTATGATGATGATGGGGCTGCTTGGAGGATGGTGTCACACAACCACCCCACATACTATAGGGAAATTCTTAGATGATTGTGAGCGCGGAGGAATGCTGAGTGCAAGGGCAAGTGCGAATAGCAAGGCTCAGTTACAAAGTGCGAGCTTAGTTAAGCCACTCAACAAACCGCGAGAGGAATGGAGTGTTCCAAAGAGGGAAACTCAACCTGAGTCCGATGTGATAACTAGGTTGTAGCAAAATGCAAGAACGTATGAAATTAACTAACTGAGGAGAAAATCATCAGGCAAGGGGGTAGCCCTTATAAGGTAATCCAAAGTGACTAGATACAACCTGGTGGTGAGCTAACTACAGTTGAAGGCGGTGAGGCAAGGAATGACAGGAATGGGATAGGAAATGAAGCAGTAGTACAACCATATCCGAGGCTATGGCATAGGTGCGAGACAATAGAATCTGAGTGCACAAATGTATGATGAATTGGGACAGGAGCAAGTGACGTTGAAGGTATTGCGAGTGAGAAGTAATAGTGTATGCAGGGTAAGGAATAGTCCAATTGCAAACTGTACAGTAATGATGGCTTAGTTAGACGTAGATGAAAACTAACAAACAGTGCATGACCAAAGATGGAAGTCCAAGACTGTTGATTGGCCAGGGAAGGAGATTAGATCTCATAATGGATGGCCAACCGGTATGGAGTTAACCGTGAAGTTTGCAGGTATATACTGAGTTGGTTGCCGAGATTGGAAGGTCAATGCGAGCCAGAGGAAGTAGCGTATTTCACCATTGATGTTGTGCTTTATTTGTGTCACGCTTATAGACTGAGGTAGATGGTACTGAGCAGAGGACATGTCAAAGTAATGAAGAAAATAATTCCTAAGTGTGAGGCGTGACAGATGGAAAGTAATAACTTGAAGCATAAAAAGGTTGACTGTTGCCCTTGAAACCAGTTGTTAGCCTTTTCTTGAGAGGACCATGATCCTGATGGCTTGTGGGCGCATGAATCAATCAACTTAACTTGATTGTTGAATGGATGAAATCAGGAATTGGATTGAGGTGGTTGCTGTTGGATGCTTGAATTGATAAGGATGGAGGTTGTGGTGATGTAGAGTTCAATCAATTGATTGATTTCCATCCCAAGTTTGGCTGTGGGTACTCCGGCGGGGTTTTGTGGAGAGGAAGAAGAGAGGAAAAGAAGATCAATTGAGGTGGAGAAGGATTGATTGATTGAAGTAAATCATGATACTCTGAGAACGTATGCGCACGTTTGGCCAAAAGAAATCAGGCACTAAGCACAAAGAGGAGGAATTGAAAGCAAAGCCTGGGGCCTTGAACACCCCAGGGGTACCCATCCTTGAAGGCTAGGAAAGGGGGAAGCTGGAGGAACAGAAAAAAGAATGGAAGAGTTTCCAACACAGAATTTTTTTTTGATGATAGATAGAGAAAAAATCATAAAATTTTTTTAAAAAATTTCCCTGTTACATGAGGTGTCCCAAATTTTTCACCACATAAACAACAAAAAGGCTTCAGCATAGAAAAGGACGGTTTCTTCCCCAGTTCCAGACTAATTGGTGTCAAACTCTTGCCAGATTAGCCTGTTGAAGATGAAGGCCATGTGCTTGAAAGCATATGGCCAGATCTTCATGGGTAGACTGGATGCATGAATCATTTTTTGGGTCATCTATGATATTTTTCAATTTGCCCTCTCAATTTCTCCAATTTGTTAGTTTTTGTATGGTACACTCTTCTCATGTATTATCCCCAACTCACCAAGGTGTGTAGCAAGGGCTTTGATTCCAGGGCGTTTTCTGTCCATAGGTGCTTGACTTTGAAGGCAGGAATATTGTTGAATTGGTTAATCCATTGCATGATTTCCCCTGGGGCTTCTGATCTGGCTTTAATGGGTATTGTGGAGATCATACCCAACACAATATCCATGATTTTCAACACAAAGCAGCTACCATCAAGACCTGCATTGTAGGGTCCAATGACGTCCGCCAAGGTCACATTTCCAGGTTCCTGAAAAATCTCCTGCAACACAATATTTGGTACAGATTGATGTTCTTTCATCAAAGAGAATGAGGGGAAGTGGAACTCCTTATCATCACTTGGGAAAAACAGGACATCCTCCACTGCCAAGAGTTCTAGACTCTT
This sequence comes from Puccinia polysora, assembly GCA_025617555.3. Taxonomy (NCBI): domain Eukaryota; kingdom Fungi; phylum Basidiomycota; class Pucciniomycetes; order Pucciniales; family Pucciniaceae; genus Puccinia; species Puccinia polysora. Next base: position 55,353,961 of record CM062628.1, read on the forward strand.
CCAAAGCATCCTAAGAGAAAAGTGGATGGCCCAGGAGATTGTGGGTTTGGTAATGGGAGGAGTGTATTGATTGCACAGAAGGGGGTGGTGACATAGAAAGAAAACATTGATCTTGGGTTTGAAAAGTATGAAAAGTAACACCATCCCGCAAGAGGGTGTATGTCAGACCGTTTTACTGAATATTGCCATCCAGCTTCTTAAACTTCCTGCTTGAGATTATTTTTCCATCAATATGTGGAAAATATAGCATTTTTGTGATCCTGAGTGGCCTAAATGGTGTTGGGATTGCTGCGTTGCTGGTATGTGTCACAGGAAAGCGGTCTGTGGAGGCAACAGTGAGACAGATGTAGGTTTAAGTGAGGTGGTCAAACAGACTAAAATTGTTTGTTACTCTGTTTTTGCTCCTGAGTTGATCAGAGCCAAAGACTCTGGGGTGTTTCCTTTCTCAATTGCAGCTACAGCCCTGGGTACCTTAAATACCATAAAGGCAGGATGCACCACATCTGATTTGCATATGAAGACTGTTGGGTTAGTGAGGCAAGGGTCCACAACAGGAGGGACACCCGCCTTCTTCTTTGGGAAATAACCAGGGGCATGCCCCCACTCATAGCACCATCAGCATGGGTTCTTTGAGTTAAGATTGGATTGTGCCCACTAAGCCCTTTTTACCATGCATGATTCCTCCAACGGATTGAACCCACTTCCACAAGGTTGGCGTTCAAATGCTTGGTTCTGCGTGTAGCCTTGCATGCAATAGTTTGTTGGGTGGCTGCGGGAGGTCAATTGGTAGCTGAGCAGGGAGCTGGAGGGGATGTTGGTGGATGAAACCGCTTGTTGTGATGGCAATTTCAGGACATCCTGAGAAGTCACAGTGAATTTTTTGTTGATAGCAATCCGGCTATCCAGCACATTGGTGATTTCCTGGATGTATCCAGCCATTTTGTGATGGAGGCTGAACATCAGAATGTTGTCAATGGAAAACCTGCAAATATGCTTCTCAAATTCTTGCAGCAATAACTTGATTTTGTTGTAGGCTTTGTTTGGGTTCATTTTGACGTCTGCATCATCAAAAAATTTTGCCCATTGGGATACAAGGTAAGACCACAAGACCGTGCCAAAACAATCCTTAAGTTTTTTGTAGGCAGCTCTTCCTGGCTTGGAAAACACAAATGGTGCCAGCAATACATCAATGCTGTATTCAATGATAGTGCCAGTTATGTTTGCCTGCTCAAGGACTGTGTCTTGTTCCTCTTTTGCAAAATAGTCTGCCTCATTTAATAGCTAACATATTTGCAAGCTGAGTGCCTGGGACCATTTGAGAAAGTTTTTGCCATCAGTTTGTAGGTTGCATTGCAAGGAAGACCCAACTTTCTTGTATTGCAGCTGTGTTTGGGCAACCAATTCAAGCGTTGGGGAAGATTGTTGCTTTTTTAAAATGGAAATCAGTGCTGTTAGGTCTGATACTGGAATGGAGGATTTCTTCTTCAGCAACCCAGTGGGCGTGGTGGATTTCCCACTATCAGAAATGGGCTGGAAAGGCTTACAGGAGCAATTTTTTCCTGTAGGGTCCGCCAGAGGAGGCTAATGTGAAGGGTATGTATAGTAAGAAGATAGGGTCAACAGAGTCTTCTGGCCAAAAAATAATAAGGATGATTAGTTTTGGGAAATAAACACTTGTATTAGGGTGTATAAAAGTTAAGAAAACCCGCCATTTTTTAAATTTCAGGCTTCAACCCAAATTGGCCATTTTTTAATGGCAGGCTTCAACCCAAATCCGCCATTTCAAACCCACCATTAAAAATCAAAGAACCCCACTTATTTCAGATCAGACGTGTCAAAGTTAACATGAAATAAGTGGGTTTTTCAAGTAAAGTATATAAAGGCCTTCACCAGCTCAACCATGCTTCATTCTACATCATCACCCCTGGTTTCATCCTCTGACCTCATTGGAACACTTCATCAATCTCATTGCTTCATTGCTATCCTCATCACTTCATCACTCTCATTGCTTCATCACTCTCATCACCTCATTGCTTCATCACTCTCATCACTTTCTCACACATTATTGCTTTTATCACATCCATCCTCTCATTAATTCATTGCTTCATCCCTTACTCTTATTAAATGGCCCCTCAGCAATCCTCCCCCTGCAATTCCACTAAACAATCAAATGGGATAAAGCAAACATCCCCCAGGAACTCAAAATCCAAAAAAATCATCCCCCATCAGCTTTCAAAGGCTCAAGTCAGCTCAAGAGAGCTGATCATATCATCCTGGTAAACTGGCTCAAAATCCCATCCAACTAAAATGCTTGCTTTGGTTCTGACAATAAAAAATGAGTTGGCCAACCTCCTTCCTATAATGTTAATGGTTATCTCCTGATGGCCAATGAGCTCAAGAATAAAACCAAAGGTAGGCTGGATCTTTCATCCAAACAGATGTGGTAGTGATTCAAGAACTATCAAACCAAGTACAACAAAGCACACTAAATTTCAATCTCCACTGGATTTGGTATCACCAAATCCAATAAATCAAATTGAATGAACTTGGACTCCATTTGTCCTTTTTATGTTCAAATGAAAGAAATCTTTGGAAAGAAGGCCAATATAACCCCTTTAGCCGCTTTTGATGCCCAAAAATCAGATTTAGTTGATGCTGAGGACCTGGCTGTGGATGCTCAACCTAGCAATGATGACCCAGATGAAACCTATGAGTGGCCCCAATCTGATTTGGAGGAGGATATTCCCACAGAATCAGCTCCAATCACGTCTACATCAGCATTGATCAAAAATTCAAACCCTTCCTTGGACCCCTCACTTCCTTCTTGGATTGCTCTCTTCCTAAGGTGAAAGAACTTAACAACTTTGCCAATGAGGAGCAAGTTATTCCTGTATTTCCACTACCATAAACATCTGCTCAAGTAAGGAAACAAGATCTTTTCTCTTCTGTCTGGTTAATCCTGACTGATTTTGATTTTAAAAAAACAGGCTCATCTGTTCCTGAATGGCCAAATACTCAAGCCAATGGGGCCTCCCACATCCCCCTCAAACAAGAGTGATGATGTGCCCACACAAACCTCCTCTGCAAAGGGAAAGCAAAAGGCCTCCAATTCCATCAACATCAACCCCAATAGCCATCAAAAGAGGAGAAACACTTTAAATTTTTCTGGCTTTGAGGATATCATGGAGAAGCAAGATTCAAGTAAGCACATTGGATTCTCCTTTCTTTCAAAATCAAGCTCATTCCTATTCCCCTCCAAAAAAACAGTGAAATCACAAATCAAATCTGAAAAACTTCAATTTAAAAAGGAGAAGTGGGATTGTCAAAAGCAGAAAGCTGAGAGTTTGGCTCATCAACAAAAGTTGGATGCTGAGTGGCAAATGAAAAAGGCTGAGCTGGAGTTTCAAAAAGAGGAAAAAGAGAAGGATCAAGAGGAATACAAACTCCATAAGGAGAGGGAAAGGCTAGCCACAGAAAAAAAAGATAGGTTATCTGTAGCCATGGCATGTATTGATAGCATTAGAACTGTTGATGAAAAAAAGGAAATTACCTAATTGCTTGGCTTGTAAAATATTTTATTTGATAAAAATTTTAAAAATAAAAACAAAAAAATTATTTAAAACAATGTTTTAGCCTATTTTTAACCCCACCAATGAAAAAATGTTTTTTAGGTCTTTTTATATTTTTTTGTCTAGAATATATTTGACCGCTTTTCAATTCTTTGCAAGTGTTTATAGTTGATTTTTAATTTGAAAAGACATAGCCATCCTAGTATAGGTGGCAGTATCCACTGCAGGAAACATGAAGTTCAGGGTACAAATCCAATAGTTGTAGTTTTTGTCAATACAAAACCACCTTTTCTTTAAACCCATCTTCATTTACTTCCAAACAGATTTCAGAATCTCTCATTTGAGCCCTCTTTTTCAAAAGAGCCCTCTGCTTGCCACCTCTCTTTGTGTTTTTCAATCCATCTCCTTCCATCTTGATCCCTCCCATGCACCTTCTGCGCTTGGGATGAGGATCAAGAAGGAAACGATCCAGTTGTATAAAATTTTGAGTGGGGTGGGAGAAGCATGGGCAGTTCAGAAAGGGGGCAGGAGTTGATAGAACAAGGGGTCAGAAGGGGTTTTCATTGCATGGAATCCAAAAAAATAAAAAAAAAATAAAAAAATAAAAAAACAATGATTAGTACAGTATAATCAAGGTAGATGATCAACAAACACAAAAAAAAAATATAACGGTCCAAGCTGAAACAAAAAAAAAGGTCAGGCGGGCTGGAGGTGGGGGTGGGTCAGGGAGCAATTGAGAGGGGGGGAGGCCAGCGGCAACCAAGCAAGAGGGGGGGGCAGCCTTGACTGAGCAAGAGTGGGGGGGTGGGCCAGGGAGAAAGCAAGAGGGGGGGAAGCAATCAAGCAAGAGGGGGGGAAGCAATCAAGCAAGAGGGGGAGACCAAGAGGAGGGAGGGGCCAAGTCAGCAGGAATGGGTGAGAGGGAGAGGAAAGGAGGGGGGGAGCTTACCTGGGGTGCCAAGCAAAGGAGGAGGGGAGGTGATTGGTGAGGTGGAGGTGGAGGGTGAGGAGGAGGAAGGAATGGGTGGTGGGTGAGGTGGAGAAGTCAGCAAGAGTGGTTGAGAGGGAGGGAAAAAGTGGATGAGGAACAGGGGGGGGCAGCTTACCTGGGGTGCCAACCAAAGTAGGAGGGGAGGTTATGGTGAGTTGAAGGTGATGGTGAGGTGGAGGTGATGGTGATGTGAAGGTTATGAGGTGGAGGTGGTGGGTGAGGAGGAGGAAGTGGACTGGTGGTTTGGTGGGGTGAGGTGGTTTGGAATTTGGTTTTTGTCTGAGTCCACCAAAAAAAAAAAAAAAAAAAAAAAAAAAATGGAGTCAGCCTAGGATTCTTGGTTAAACAACCAAAACCAAAAAAAATTCTGTGATGTAATTTTTTTACTATCTAAAAACCAAATCCTACTCATCAAAGTGATCAAGTGTGAGGGGTAGAATCCACTCTCTCATAACCAAAGATGAGGTAGAAGATGAGACCAGGATGAATTGAGGAGGGTTGGGAATATCATCTTCCAATATTTTTTCACTTTCATCTTTGATTTTGGAAAGAAGGTTGTGAAGGATTACACAACTGATAATCCAGTTGATGAGGATCTTCATTTCCTTGGAATTTTGTAGCTGGTTTTGCATCTCCTGTCAGCTGGCCCATCTTCCTCTCAGGATTCCTATGGCATGCTCAATCCAAACTTGTGATTGGGCAAGATAATAGTTTAAATTAGGTTTTGGCTTTATCATTGGTTGAAACATTGCGGTATGCTGGAACTACATATTTCCCACTATGATAAGCTGAATTATCCAAAATTTATTGTTCTTGCTCAAAGAAGTTATCTGGTTGTTGGGAAATCCGCATCCAATTGAAGACATATGAATTTTGACAAGAACCTGGAAGGCCAGCATGGAGGGATATGAAATTCTTGTTGTTATCACAAACAAGTTGAAGTGACACAGAGTATCTATACAAACCAATAAAACATACTTTCTCAGTGTTTCATCAAATTTTTGATCAAAGGATTTGGGAAATAAATGAATCAATTGCCTTTTTTTCCAATCAAAATAGTGGTTGCCATCTAGCTTGGGTTTTTTGCTCAAGGGGATAGTGGTTCCATCAACAAAACCAATGCAAATGGGAAAGCCTTTGGTATCCATTACTTGAGATATCTCCTTGCGTTCTTCTTTGGTTTGCAAACAAAGGACTGAGAAATTGAAAGACAGGATAGAAATCATGACTCTTTTTTTGTATAAGTCAATGGCTCCATAACCAACTGAGAATAGATTTTATAATTGATGAATTGATGATTGATTTCCTTTTGATCCCAATCTAAAAAGAGCAACAGCCAGTTGGATAGCTGGATTGTGTTGAGGATTCTGAGAATTTTTCTGGAAGATTTTGTAGTCTTCAATCATCTCCAAAATTTTCATGAATGAAGGCAATAAATTTTGGAACAGTTTCTGGAAGCTTAAGTTGGGGAGTAGATGAAGCTTTTGCCTTTCATATGTAGGGTTGTGGATAGTGTGTCTTTTTGGAACTATGTATTGCTTTTCCAATAGAGCATTCAAAGCTAACCAAGTTGATTCCAAATCAGAGTTTGAATCAGAGTCAAATAATAAAAAAATTTCAGTCAACTTTTTTGTGTTTTCAACTTGCTGCCAGGAATTTTGATTGGGCATGTTGAGAAAGATGATGATGGGATTTGTGTGAAGCAATGGAGATGTGAAGTGATGGAGATGAGATGTGTGTGATGCAATAAAGATGGGACCGGTATGAATCTGCTGAGGTGGAGGTGTGGATGGGTGTTTTGCATGTGATTAGATGTGTGTGATGCAATGGAGATGTGAAGCAATGGAGATGTGAAGCAATGGAGATGTGAAGCAATGGAGATGAGATGTGTGTGATGCAATGGAGATGGGATTGGTATGGATTTGCTGAAGTAGAGGTGTGGATGGGTGTGATGCATGCAATGGATGGTGGATGGATGATAATGGCTGGTATGATGTTTGAAACCCACCATTTTCATGAAAACCACCATTTTGAAATACACCAGTTAGGAGGTATGTGTATTTCAGAAACCCACCATCAAAAATGGTGGTCTTGGTCAAAAAAAATGGTGGGTTTCTAATGGTGGTTTTGCTAACTTTGAAACACCCTATTGGGAGAGAAATATGTGGGGGGTGTTTATTGTGTTATGCAAAATATGGGTGTTAACCAGTGTTTTGGGCGTTCAAAAAAATGTGCAGTCTCATAAAATGTTAAGATTATAAGATGATAAGAGCATAAAAAATAATATTCCCCCAAGGATTTTATGCATTATACAAGATTCATGGGTTATTTATATGTGTACCAAGGTGAATGTATGTATTGGTGTGTGAGAGTGATGTAGATATTCTTAAAGGATTCTATGTGAATGATGTTTATCTTATATCTATCTATCTTATTCTCATAATTCTTATCCCATAACTACTTTATTCCCATAATCCATATTCTTTACAAGGACCTTGTGGGTTTCCATTTCTATCCACCTTACTTACCTCTTTCATTTCAAATCCAAATCAAAAAAAACCTCAGAGAAGTTCTGTGAGCCCCTTGTGCAACCAATCAGATCCCCCAAAGCATTTAACATCTTTGGTTTGCACCCAATTTGGTACTTGAATAGTGTAGAAGGTTGGAGGTCAGAATCCATACGGTTGGATTGCAGATGCCCACGTGGCTAGATATCTAATGTACAACTGTCATGGTTTGTGTGATATAATATGTGAAATGCTGTGTATGTATATATAGTGTAGTATGTATATATAGTGTAGTATGTATATATAGTGTAGTATGTATATATAGTGTAGTATGTATGTATAGTGTAGTATGTATATATAGGGTAGTATGTATATATAGTGTAGTATGTATGTATAGTGTAGTATGTATGTATAGTGTAGTATGTATATATAGTGTAGTATGTATGTATAGTGTAGTATGTATGTATATTGTAGTATGTATATATAGTGTAGTATGTATATATAGTGTAGTATGTATATATAGTTTAGTATGTATATATAGTGTAGTATGTATATATAGTGTAGTATGTATATATAGTGTAGTATGTATATATAGTGTAGTATGTATATATAGTGTAGTATGTATATATAGTGTAGTATGTATGTATAGTGTAGTATGTATATATAGGGTAGTATGTATATATAGTGTAGTATGTATGTATAGTGTAGTATGTATGTATAGTGTAGTATGTATATATAGTGTAGTATGTATGTATAGTGTAGTATGTATGTATATTGTAGTATGTATATATAGTGTAGTATGTATATATAGTGTAGTATGTATATATAGTTTAGTATGTATATATAGTGTAGTATGTATATATAGTGTAGTATGTATATATAGTTTAGTATGTATATATAGTGTAGTATGTATATATAGTGTAGTATGTATATATAGGGTAGTATGTATATATAGTGTAGTATGTATATATAGGGTAGTATGTATATATAGTGTAGTATGTATGTATAGTGTAGTATGTATGTATAGTGTAGTATGTATATATAGTGTAGTATGTATGTATAGTGTAGTATGTATATATAGTTTAGTATGTATATATAGTGTAGTATGTATATATAGTGTAGTATGTATATATAGTGTAGTATGTATATATAGTGTAGTATGTATGTATAGTGTAGTATGTATATATAGTGTAGTATGTATATATAGTGTAGTATGTGTATATAGTGTAGTATGTATATATAGTGTAGTATGTATATATAGTGTAGTATGTATATATATGGAGCTACGTTTGAGTAATATAAAAACACCCCCCCCACAAACTTAGCTTTGTATAATTGGTAGGAACATGTTGCAGAATTTTGATAGTTTGTTTAGTCTGAGTTGTTTTGTAGGGATTTCAGCTAGTTGTTTGTTACTTGCTATCCAGTTGAGGTTGATTTTTAAGCTAGATATAAGGTTGGTTGTTTATGAAAAAGAAAAGAAAAAAAAAATTTCAAAATATGTTTCTTATGAGAACAGGAGCCATTTTTGGTGGCAACAAGTACAGCTGGGAGGTGATCACAAAAAATATGAGATGAGACAGAAGAATCAAAATCAAGACACATAGCGTGTAAGGAGACAAAAAATTCTATTGCTGCCCCCATTGCTATGAATTGAGCAGTGCACATTGAGGCCAAGACTGTTTTTTGTTGTTTGGAACCCCACAATATAGGGAAGTTGTTGAGTAGGACAAGGAAACCAGATGTAGATTGATGAAATTTGCCACCCCAGTCTGTTTCAACCCACCGGCATAGTCTGCTGGCATTTGGATGGAATACAAGGTGTTGATGTAGCAATGTATGGGCATATCAAATTAGGTGGTGTAGTTCAATCCAGTGTTTGTTAGATGGTAATTTTCTGTATTGGGAGAGGTAGTTCATGGCAAAGGATATGTCAGGGTGTTTCCCTAGGGCTAGGTAGTTCAGTGAGCCAATATAAAATTGAAACAGTTCTTTGTCAAATGGTTCCTGGGTAGGGAGTTTAGTCAGTGGAGTTGCGGGCAAGATGGTCATGGAAGTTAGGAGTGGGGATTTGGTGTGGAGAAACCATTTCAAGGCAAATTGTTTGATGAGCAGGTACTGGTCAAGGATGAAGGTGCCTTCATCTCTGCGGATGTTGATACCAACAATATGTTTGCATGACTCTTTCCACTTGAGCTTGAATTAGTATTCAAGGCAATTGCATAGCACTTTTAGTTTGTCCAAGTCATTTGCAACAACCAATCTGTTGTCCACATGAAACCAGATTGCTATTGTTGCCAATTGTTTCCAGTAGATGTAGACGGTCTGTTCTATTGAGCTGCTGGAAAATCCTAAACCTTCTAAGATGTCTTTGAAAATTAACCACCAACAACATGCTGCTCATCAATTACCATAGAGTGGTTTTAGTAGTTTCATTGCCTTACCTTTTAGTTTGGGCTGGATATATATTAGCAGTTTGACTTGGATGGTTTTGCTGATTGGGGAGTGAAGGTAGGCAGCAGAAATGTCAAAGCTGTGGATTTGCCACTTGTTGGAAGTTGCCATGGAGAGGATGATGCAGAGTGAGGAGAGGGATGTGGTTGGCGCAAATGCTTCATAACAGTCAATTCTCAGTTTCTTCCAGAAACCCTTAGCTACATAGCAAGATTTTGGGAAATCAACAGACCCATTTGGACGTTATTTGATTGCAAACACATACTTTTCTCCAATCACTTTCATTCCTGGTGTGCGGTCAACCATCTCCCACACTCCCATTTCAAATAGCTGGTCAATTTCCTTATGCAGAAGGGGTTCCCAGATTGGTTGCATTGCATTGCACAGCACGTGTTGGATGGATATGGGTAAGTTGAGGTCTTCCCAGGCAGAGATTGTATTGATTTTCAAGTCTTGTGCGGTGCATATGGTGTCCAATGGGAACTTGCCAAGGCAGTAGGTTATGGATTTTAAGTTTGGGTCAATGTTGGTGTGCTGTGTGGGGGTTGGGATGAATGTGTTTGGGAAGTTGGCAACGTCTGTATAGAATAGTGAGTGGGTTTTGTTGTTCTAGAAAATATAACCCCTGGAATCATCTTGGTAGCCAAGGAATGTCATTTGTTCTTCCCTATTGTCAAGTTTTTTTTTTTCATTCTTTTGGGATGTGTGCAAAGGCAACAGTGCCAAATGGGTGGAGGGGTACTGGTTTGTACTGTTGGTTTTATTGGAGTTTGATGGGAGGTTTGAGGCTGGTGCAGGTGCTGGGGAAGCCATTGTGCAAGAAGACCGCATGACAGTAGGAGAGGGACCAGAAATTGTTGGGAAGCCATGCGTAGGTGAGCATGGAGCGGGCCATATCCCCTAGCATCCAGTTAACCCGTTTGGCCTCCTGGTTCTACTCAGGGGTGTAGGGGGGAAGTGAAAATGATTGATTTAACCAATTTTTCAAGATTTTTTGAGAGTATTTGGGAATGGTATTCTTTGGCCTTGTTGCATTGGATATGGAGTGGAGCTTGGTGGAGGCAGTTTTTGAGGTATGCAATGGTCTGGATAACAAAATTTGTCACTTTGGATCAGTTCTTCATAGCGTACACAAAGAGGAAGGTGGAATGGTGATTGCAGATAGTGAGTAGATATTTGTTCTTGGGCATGTTGGATGGTAAGGGACCCAATACATCTGAGACTAAGAGATTGAGGGGTTTTTCTTTGGGGATGAAGTTGGGGAGTGAGTCACATTGTTGGATGGTTTGCAGATGAAGGGTTTCCACACTTTCAAGTCAAAGGATGGAACATTTGACTTGAGGTAGGCTTTGAAGATGTCATCTGTAACATTTCCAAGGGCCCAGTGGTAGAAGTATGATGGAGAAACAATTGGGAGGGGGAGAAGTGGGAGCAAGAGGGAACAGTCTGAAGCTGAAACAATGAGTGGGGAAGGTAAGTTGGGAAGAGAATTGGATATAGTCCAAGTACAACAATAGTAGGATGTGAACATGCAGAATGAGGAGGAAAGCAGTATGATGTGGTGATTGTGAAAATTTGGTTTGTAACCTTAGTTGATGAGGTGACCTAGGGACACAAGAGTGCCATGCATTGCTGGGAAGTAGAGGAAATCAGTCAGAACTGGAGCCCCATGGGCCCCAGAGCTGGTTGTTGTTAGGGGGATTGTTCCTCTGCCAATTTCTCCCATAAAGTAATTAGGATTGGCTAAGCTAAGGGGAATGGGGGAAGTGAATGGGGAATAGGAAATAAAGGGAGCCAGATGACCACTTACCAAGGAGGTTTCCCCTGAGTCAATTACTATGGAACCAGGGTGGTCAACAGATCACACAGTATTACTCTTGGGGCGCCCCTAGGTATTGGTGGTGGGTTGAGGGGGGTTGATTGCATGGATTTGGTTGGGCGCTTGGGCATATTGTGGGGATGGTCAGCTGGGGAGGTGGCAGTGGGGGGGGGGGGGGGGTTCATTGTGCCGCATAGTACCTGGAGGGGGAAGATTTGCATCTGTCCGCAGGATTGGGCACTGCTTGTGCCAGTGGTTGGGTGAGTTGCAATAGCTGCAGCTGCCACCATGGTGCAATTGGATGTTGTTGGGAAGTGGCACATTTCCAGCATTGATGTTGGTTTGAGCTGCATGGATGTTGGAGCAGGTAGTGCAAAGCTGGGTTTGGATATTTAAATTAGTCCTATCCCGGTTGTTTGCTTGTTGGTTTTGACTGGACCAGGTCCATGGGTTGATAGTTCCAATGGTGAATGGGTTGTTGGAGGAGTTGCCCCTGGTGAACTTGGTTTAGTAAGACTTAATGATAGGCTGTGTGTTGGTGGCTGTGGGGTTCTTGATGCAATCAAGTTGAGGGCCAATTTTTTGGAGCATCTGTGATCTAGTCATCCCCGGTGGCAGGGGGTTTAATGCTTGCATGAGGGTGGAGATCAAGTCTTCTGGGATGTTTTGGCCAAGTTGCCCTAGTTCTGCCCATATGTTGGTGATTTGGGTGAGGTGGGTTGAGATCAAGCCTTCCATTTTTGTCAGTTTATAGAGAATTTTTTCCCACAGCTCCACCTTTCTTTTAAAAGCTGACAGTTGGAAGTTCTTTTGGATAGTTTTGAATTCATTGGCAGCATTTGGGCATTTTGAAATGAGTGGCTGGAGCTCTTGGTTGAGCATTAACATGAAGAAAACCTTAAATGCAATGCTCTTGTATTGCAATAGGTTTTGTAGGTTGTTGAGGTTGGCCATGAATTTAGTGATTCCAAACACTAGGAGTCCAATGGTGTTGATGCTGTCAATCCACTTGTCAATGTTGCTACCATTGCAGCATAGTGGTTCAACTGATTTGATGTATTTGCCAGGGTTTGATACAAGTTTTGATTGCGCACTACTTTTGGATCCGCCGGATGGCAGGTGTGTAGGGGCTTTTGCTTACCATTGTAGTTGGTTTCTTGCTCTTGGATACGGCTGGTTTGCTTGGTGGTTTGTTGGTTGTGTACAGTGTAGTGGGTTGTCCTGGGTGGTCAGGTCCCCTTTGTGGTAGCATGCGGTAGTTGGTGTTGAGCTGGCTTTTAACCTGTAGAAGGTTGGAGGTCAGAATCCATACTGTTTGATTTCAGATGCCTGTGCAACTAGATATCTAATGTACAACTGTCACGGTTTGTGTGATATAATATGTGAAATGTTGTGTATGTATATATAGGGTGTAGTATGTATATATATGGAGCTATGTTTGAGTAATATAACAAAAAATAGAGCCAAATCAGTTGGCCAAACATTGCACCATACCCACTGCATCTTAGGTGGTGGCAGTGGGGCATGCAAGTCAGCACTTTTTTTGGTTCTCTCTTGCTCACCATCTCACATTGTGCTTCTCTTTACTCCTTGTTGTTGGGAGAGCATAAGAGGGGCACATCAAGCCAGCTGGAATGAGGTCTCTGGTGGATCAAATTTTTTTATTTGGAAAAAAAAAAAAAGAGAAGGAGGAGGAGCAAGGACTTGTCACCAAGGGTTGGTTTTGGGGGAAAGGGGGCCTTCCATGATATCCACGGGTAAACCCAATCAATTGGTTCTCTAAATCTCTCCTCCTCTTCCTTCTGCTTCCAGAGAGAAACTGCATGAGGATGAGAATCCTGTGAGCCATTTGGATATCCACCATCCAAGGCCTCTTCTAAACCAGTTATTCTGTTTGACCAATTGACTCTTGCATCAATCAATGTTTGAATGAGTGCCCAAGTGAACTATTGAGATCAAATTGGCATCTCTCTCTTGTTCCTTGACAATCAAGAAACACTTCTGATGAGCTTTCCCAATCAACTGTCTCACACATACCAAAGTATGGGAGCGGTGTGATGATGACTCCCCAGTACAGAATTATAATCCTCCAGCAGCTCAGAAGAAACGACCAGATGGAGGTTGAGTGTGTAGACTAGATAGACTGAATGTTGCAACACTTTGACTCTAGTGACAATTATTCTTGCTGCCTTTGGTGGTCATAACACCAATTTCAATATTGACCTCATCCACTCCACAGTATCTGCGTTTAATCTGACACTGGGATCTTAATTTAGCTAGTGAGGGAGGTTGAGGCTTGAGGTAAGGATCTTACATATGTATCATCCTTTGAGTCGGGGAAGGGCTCTGGGGGTGAGCACCAAGCTTGGTTGGCATGGGCACCGGTGTACTTCCACTGGCCATGGGTGCACAATGACTCCAATCTAAAGTATTCATCTGTTCTGATTCAACCCCTGCTCTCCCTTGCTCCTGATCTTCAAAGCTTTGAGTGGCCCAAGATTGTAGGGGAGGTGTGGGTGGGTGCAAATGATGTAGTGAGTGCCCAACATAGGACCTTCCTTACAGACCTGGGCCCCAACCCAAACGTTTGACATCAACACCAATCTTCAAAGGTGGTGCGTGAATCCTGGTCATCATGACTGAAGAGACTGAGATGTCAACTATATGACTCGGACCAATACTCACAATACTTACTGTCATAAATATGTCAATATATATGTTGTGGGTATTCAATAATGCAATATGACCATCCACTGTGTCAGCATCTGGCCTCATGTTTGGGCCAATCCCAAATCCAAATCTTGGTAAGGAGAGAGAAGGATTCCGGGGCAGGTGGATGGTTGGGCACTAGACTATTTACCAGGTATGTGATATGTTATGAGAAATCCGTGAAATCTTGTCAGTCAAGTGCTGTGACATGATTGTGTCCTACCGTCACTCTTAACAGCGGGTGGTCCACACACCTTGTGCCTTAACCTAGTACTTGTGATGGGTATAATTGACCCGTCTGTTTGACTGATCATCCGCTGATTATGATGATGTATTGCGTCAATAAAGAATTTAAATTTCCCCCAAGGTAAATCATGGTTAGTTACAAGATTGTGCTTGTTTGATATTCTGAGTTATGGGTGATCTATGCATATTGATTATCCTGAGAACGATGTATTTATCCATCTCATATATTCATACTGATCATCCAGTCAGGTAGGTAGGTATTTATGCGGTGGCGTAACTCTCGATGAGGGAAGAGTAGGAGACCGAGGCCCGGGACTCCGGGGGGGGGGGGAGGGGGGGATGAAGTCCATAGTTAGATGCATAGATCGACTACGTGGATGTAAGTAAGTGTCATGGACGTACGACATCCCGCGACAGCTGACGGGGATGACGAGTCGCTGTGAGAGTTGTGACTTGGGTGATCTTATTAAAATCCGTAGCTTGGTGCCATATTAATAATTGATGGATAGCCTAGGCCTAGGGTTGCTTACCTACCGGGAGGACGTCAAGGGGCAGGTGAGCTCCTGGAGACGGATCGAATCGATAGGGTCGACTACTGAGGAGAAGATAGAGCATCGACCGGATCAGCGAAGGAGATGGGAGGATGGAAGAAGAAGTTAGAGAGGGGGATCTCCAAGGCCCTAGGGATGATGACGATCGAAGGTGATGGTAAGCTAGAAGGCGGGATGCGGCAGGAATCGAGCGATCGGGATCGAGGGTTTGGGATGGAGGATGAGGAGCGGTTCTCTGGGGTCGGACGACTCGGCACGGGGGGGCGGTGGTGAGGGAGATGAGCAAGAGCCGACTCGAGTTGGGGGTGATGGAGATGGGGTGGCCGTGGATGATGAGCGGTGGTGGTGGCGGTGTGAAAGGGTCGATAGCAGCTGGCTTAGTTGCTCATGATCATCATCATGTCCGCCGAGCCTGGGGCCTAGAAGGACTACTAAGTTCAGCCTCAGCCTCAGTCGGATGACGACGATGAGGAGCGATGGGGTTCGAGAGGTATGTATTTAGAAGGTATCCAGTATAACGACTAGAGTCTAGAATGATGATGAAGGGATGTATGGATTTGGTTTACTGAGGGGTGGGTGGGTGAGAGTGAGTGAGTGAGTGAGTGAGTGTGAGTGTGAGTGTGTATGGATAAAGGCCATCATATGATGACTGCTGATCATGAGGTTGATGATGTCATGAGCTGTGGTGGCAGGGTTGTTCGGTCCCCCGGAGAGGTCTCGACTACCGCCATCACCACCGCGATCAGTGACAGTGACTAGAATCCTAAAACTCGGCATTCCCCGAGCCACCGGGAGCGACTGGGGTCGAGAGTAGTTGTAGTTGTAGTTGTAGTTGTAGTTGTAGTAGTAGTAGTAGTAGGCAGAGAGGCTGAACAGCAGCAGGACCAACAACTCAACCACTCTCTCTCAACCAACGACGACCGAGAAAGAGTCAATCGATCCATCAAGCACTCAATCCACTCCCTCACCAACACTCAAAACTATTCATCCTCTTCCCAAACGACTAACATGATCACTCGTTGGAATACCAACACCCACACTCTTCATCCTCCCGAGCACCCTAACACCACCAATCAGTCATCCCACCCATCCGATCGAATCGTGACCAAGAAATCTAACAACCTCTTCACTCGGCTCACCCACATCTCCCTCCATCCCCATCGCTCATCCTCATCCCTCGACGAGACCATCGATCCATCCCTGATCGACCAGACCGTCGGTTGGTACTGCAGATCAGATCATCATCTCCAGAATTGGTCCCACCTCTTCGAACTCGCCGATCGGCTATCCAACTCTCAACCCGAGTGTAAACAGGCCGTCAAGGCCATCAAGCGCAACCTCAAACTGGTCGCAAACCCAGAACATCAGATCAGGGCCACCAGGGTGAGTAGAACCTCAGACAACCAACCGCTAGCCATCGTGATGAACCAACCGATCTGAAAGACGATCGAACCCCAACACATCATCTCCTCACTCACTTCCCCCTTCCCTTCACCCCATCCAGCTTACCGTCATCCTCCTCCTCAACTCATCCGATCCACGACTCCGGCGTACGTCCTCCTCTCCATCAAACCCCTCTCTTCGACCGACTCACCCTCGATCTCTTCCTAACACACCCACACCCACACCCACTCTCTCTCTCTACCCCTACAGTCCTGATCGTCAAGAAACTCCTACCATCCATCGAGCAAGTTTACCATAAAGCTCTCAAAAACCCTCGCGCCCAGCAAGTCCCTCAAACCATCCTGAAGGCCCTCAGCGTACTCGCATACGAATTTCGAGTCAGTCCATGCCTCCAATCAGTCGAAACTCATCCTGATCATCCTACGATTCCCTCTCTCACGTAGCACGACGACGATCTGAACGCATTCACCAAACTGTACAACAAGATCAAACCCGCCGATGCACCGCTCAAGTCAGTCATCTCACTCATCTCCCCTCTCCGATCCTCCGTCTCTACAGCCTTTGACCCATCATCTCCTCATCCTCATCCAGTGGTCAACCCCTCCTCCGATCCGATGGCCTCTTCGCTCCAGCATCCTCGAACTCCCCAACACCTCCACCACCGCAATCGGCCAGCTATCACCCGGTCGCTGCTCACGGTCAAACCAACATACCCACCATGCGTGACGTCAGGGCCGAGGCTGAGGTTGCAAGGAATAATGCCCGAGTCTTGATCGGCGCCCTGGCCTTCACCACACCGGCTGAGATGGAGTCCAATGAAATCATTCAAGTCAGTCTCCCTTTCCTACCCCCTTCCGAGGTCGATGAACCTATCGTTGACGATCAAAGTCGGTTTGTCGCCCATCTTGCTCTTCATCCAGGAATTTCATACCAAGTGTCTCGAGAGCCAATGTCAACTGATGGATGACATCTCCTGGGCGACCGAGCGAGCGGCGCAGAATCAACATCAATCATCTGCCCTCACTCACCAGCAATCGAACCCTCAAGCCCCTGCGCGCTTGCCACGTACAGATCCATACGCAGAGTTGACGAACCCGACCAGTACTCGAGAAGAGCAACTACTCGAACTTCTCATCTCAGCCAATTGTGAATTGACCGACGCGTTTCAACAGTACAACGAACTGGAGCGCCTGGCACGTGATGAACGGGAGATCCGATCGGTCGAAGAGCGCTCCAAGCTTGAAACTCGACGTGGGCTCCACTCCAACGGCTTACTCTATCCCCAAGGAACCGATCGTCCTCTTGCTAGCGGTTCATCCTCCAATCCCTCCTCACGGCAAAGTCTTGAACCGGGTTCCTCCACTCGCTCGAGTTTTGTCCATCCCACATCACTCAATCGACCAGGAAGAGGCCAGCTAACTACCGAGCCGGAAGAAATTCAGCCAACCTCTACTCGACCGGGCTCGAAAGATTCAACCACTCGAGGTTACTACCTTTCCGAGGATTCACACGGTGATGCGGAGTACTACGTTTCGACTCGGTCGACATCTCAGCAACAGAGCCCTGCTCACTCTGAGCAACCTCAGAAGTTAGAGGCTGGAAAGGCTCGAACGGGTTGGAGTAAGGACGCTGACGGCGAATCGGAGATCGTCACCCCAGTCGAACCATCGGAGAAAGCACTGGGTAAGATGAGAAGGATCAGTACTCGAGTGAGCTCGTTTGGATCGCCGCTAGGCTTGGGCGATGATTTACATCATCACTTCGATCCCGATAAGGAGGTTGACGATCCCACGTTGGGTTTGGACGATGGTCGACTGCAGAGGATCAATTAAACGAATCGATAATCGAACTCGAAGTCTTGCAGTCTTCATTCAGAGCCTGCCTGAAAATAAATAAATTAGTACATCAATCATCATGAGAACGGACGCTCTAGTGGCTCTCGAATCGTATCAAGACGTCTTGTTTTTCCTAGGAAAACTTGTCCGTTGGGCTTGTCTCGTGACTCGACTTGAGTCAACGGATTGCTTTTCTCTCTCTCTTGCTCATATAAGAGCTGTTTGAAATATGTCACCCTCGCATTATTACTCCCGCAGGAAGAATCCTGGAATCGAGTTCTGTTTCTATTCTTCCCCCTCTTACCCCCCCCCCCCTCAACCCACATCAGCACACGCACCCGGCTCGTCTTTTCTCTTCTCGTTTTGAAGATTCTTATTTTAGGTTTTAGGGATAGTATGGATTATTACTTACTACTAGTGGCCGGGAAGGTAAAACCCAAAGAAAGCGAGAACCCACGTCTTGAGGACCGACCGATAGAGATCGATGGCGGGTCCTCCTATCTCGGTCGTGGCCGGATGGTGGCGTTGTGATGATCTTGTCATCTCAATCCTTTCATCTTCTCTCCTTCTCCGATGAGGACGATGGCTTCGCTGTTATTTTTTTTTTCTTTTTAGCCCGGGGTATGTGGAAGCCCGAATGGGCATGCCACTTGGTCAATCAGCAAGCGGGCAAGTGGCAGGGACCCTGCGAACTAGATACGGACAGGTAGATGATGGATTTCGGATGATGATGATTTTCCTGTTTTTTTTTTTCTTTTCTTTCTTTGTGATTCCTATTTATTTCCATGTATACCTTGCATCCCACCCCTCCCCACACACACTTTTGTTGTTGTTGTTGTCCATCGTCGTCGTTCTATACTCCTCTCCTTTCCCCTCGCGCCTCGAGAGAGACCCCCCTTGATCTGACACGTTTACATCCTTAATCTCTTTCTCTTTTCTCTTTTCTCTTCTTTTTTTTTTTCTCAGTCGTGCCCCCCTTCCCCCCACCCCCTTTTTTTTTCTCCTCTCCCTGAACCTCCTCCTCCAAGTTTTTGTAAGAAAAAAAAAAAGAAAGAGTTGAGCAAACAGTACAGGTAGATGATCAAAATACCCGTCAAGAGTCAAGCTCGGGGGGTTTTTTTTTTCTTATATGTTTGTTGTAAACCTTGGCTTGCATGGGTGTTAGCGGTGGGGGGGGGGATTAGAACTTTTGACTCAACACACCCTGACCCTTACTGATCGTACTTACATACGTACGTCAAGAAGAAGGTATATATTGGTTTTGGACACTTGTCCTGATCAGTGGAGCAGGATGGATGATAATGGTGGATAGGAAGTGAGCGGGATAAGATGATGGTGATAGATCATCAACTGTTGGTGTACTGTACTGTACAGTGGGTAGACAAACTTGATGGGACAGTGAACACTAAATCAGCTGCCGCACTTCCAACAAGTACTCGTTTCAAAGCTGAATCACTACCCCCCCCCCCCAAAAAAAAAAAAAAAAAAAAAGCATGGAATCATTTTGATTGGGTGTGGTTGCATTAGCTTTACCATCTGTTTTTTTTTTTTTTTTTTGATTAGAAGAGTATCAAAAGGTTTGTGAGGCTTAAATTTAAAAGATTCATACATATATATATATATATCTAAGTATATATAAAATTCATCAAAACAGTCAAACTAGTTGGGAAAACAGGGTCTAGTGATAATTTTTTTTTTTTTTTTTTTTTTTTGAAAAAAAAAAAAACCAAAAACAGTTTTTGGACCATCACATTTACTTCTCATTCATAACATCTCAAATCAGGATGAAAAGGAACAGATTAGAAAGAAAGAAAGAAAGAGAGAGAGAGAGAGAGAAAAAAAAAAAAAAGGAAAGGCTAAATGGGTTGATTCTATGTTTGTTTTGTTGATTCAAAGGTTGATCAACCTAGGTTGACTTCTTTATGTTCAGTTCAAGTTCTGATTGACTAGTTGAAATGGGCCTGTTAGAATTCTTGAAGAGAAGTTGGATGATCTCCTTGACTGATAACTTTTTTTTTTTTTTTTTTTTTTTTTTTTTTTTTTGTATCGTTCATGGATGTAGTCCTAGCTCTTGAGGATGATTCTTGAGGTGCCCCTAAAAGATGTGAGGGTAGATCCCATTGATGATGGGCTTGAGTGGGAGGGGAGACCCTTAGATTCATTCTAAAGATCCATACAAGAATAAGTACCAGTTCTCATGATCTCGATGGACCAGATCCATGGATCTAAAGGATCAAACAATAGTCAGAAAAGCTTGGATTTCAAAAAAAACAAAACAAAAAAAAAAAAAAATCAGTATATCAAACTTTAAGATTGATCATCACCAACACAGTCTTGGTGATCAATCAAGAATGATTGGATTAAAGATGGATTGAAAAAAGAGGATGACAAGGTTTTGGATGATGGTCCCACTGTTGTTGAGGGAGCCCAATGGAGGAATGGTCAAGATGGACACCATGATAAATCCTGGGCCTCATCCAGATAGTTTGAAGGATCTGGTTGTAGTTTTCTCTGATGACCAGTCTCCCCCTGAGATCAATCTACTGACTTTAGATAGAGGTTATACATAGCTTCAAGTAGGGGATCAGGCAGTAGGTCTGGATGAACTCTAGAAGACCAAGCCTTGGATTAGGATGGGATGATAGACATGACAGGTAGGATGGCTCAAGGGGTATGAGATTCTGTAGGAACTTAAGGATCAGAAGGATCCAACTGTTCATCAGATCAGAAGGAGGTCAAAGGGGAAGCCTAGTACTACTACTACTACTACTACTACTACTACTACTACTACTACTAAAAAAAAATAATAATAATAATAAATAAATAAAATAAAGAACGAATGGTGTGCTCTTGGGATGGAGTCATCAACAGTTTGGAGAGGTGGTGGGTGAGGGCCACTTGAAGGAATCCTTCCCCCTTCCCCCTTCCCCCCCCCCCCCCCCCCCCCCCCCACCCTTCCCCCCACCATCACCCTCTGATCCTAGAAAAACGCTTGCTCTCATAATCCCAACTCACTCTTCACATCTGCTCTCTCTGGTATCCTTGGGAAGCTTGCAGGTCCCATCTTCTGAACAAAGCCATCCCTCCCCCCCCCCCCCCCCTTAAAAAAAAAAAAAAAAAAAAAAAAAAAAAAAAAAAAAAAAAAAAAAAAATAGAGAGAGAGGGGAGGGGTTTTTTTTTTTTTTCACTTGGGGTGGGTGTCATGACTTGTTAGCTTGAGTGGGGGTGGGCTGGGCTAGAGTACTACTACTACTACTACTACTACTACTACTACTAGGGTAGAGTCCTACATAATCATCAAGTCACTCAATTGTTTCTTCTTTCATTCTTCTTCTTTCTTTCTTTCAAATCTGGAATTGGCTGGTGAAGTAGAGTCAACTAAGGTATACAGACCAGCATTAGTTTCAAAGGTAAGATGTGGTGGTGGTGAGGGCAGTGGGGGGGGGGGTGGGTGGGTGGGTGGGTTGTTTTTGAAGGTAGAAGAGTGATTGAAAAGGTCAAAGGATCAGGGTGGGTTTTTGGGTAACCATGATGAGAGTTGATGGATTCTTGAGGGGTCCTTACTGATGGGTGAGGTGATTGGGATTGAGGGCTTCTGTCCAGGATACTCTTGAAACTGTTGAAAGTTTTTAGAGCTTGGAAACACCAGAGGGGGGGGGGAGAGGATTCAGGGAGTTTGTGGCCAGAGGAATTGGCAGATGGAGGATTGAATTTGGTGTGGGTAGGTGTTGATGGAGATCTGATGACCTGAGAACTCATATCCAAGGTAGGCTACCCATCAGTCATCAGAATAAAAATCCAGAGTGCCTTTTCAAACAGATCATCTCTTTCTGGAGTCTGGTTAGGACTTCATTCAACCAAGTCACAGATGATTCTGGTGTGGAAGGTGCAGAAGCCACTGGTACTACTACCACTCATAGAACTCAAGGTTGGTTGTTTGGGATCAGAATGGAAGAGATGAGAGGAGGATTGAGAAGGATGAGGATGAGAGGATGGGAGGAGAAGTCTAGGAGGAGGTTTTTGAATATGGGTTTCTTGAATCCTATAAGATTAACACCAGTGAGGGGAAAGGTGAGATGAGTCTAGCAGAGCAGGCTGGTTGAAGGTTGTCTTGTGCTGAGATGATACCTACTGGAGGGGTAACAAACCCATAGGAAGAAGTATACTAATTCCTCTTGTGGGTGGGATTAGTCAAGGAAGGGAAGATAGGCCACAGTATAAGTGAAGTTTGAAGAGGAGGACTTGAGGGATGGTTGATGGAGTAGGAGGGGTGACTCCCCCCAAGGGTGTTCATCCTTTCCAATGTGCTTGAGCCTGTCTTGTGGATCCAGTCCTCATGAGCCTTCCCATGGTGTGATTGATGAAACCTGACTGATCTGGAATTTTTTGGAAAGTTGGATTGTGCAGATGGACCTCTAGATGGCAGACAGGCATGAGAGATTACTGAAAAATACAGAGAGGGCAAGCCTGGGAAGGTGGAACAAAACACATGAAGCAGTGGTAAGGTGTGCATGGGCACAGAGGTAGAGCTTATCCCATACTAGGAGGGGAGTGAGACTTGTAGGACAAGGTTGAGACTGCATGGTGATTACTATCCAGTGGCAGGTATTGGAGTAGTTGAGATTGCAATTGAGCTAATGAGTGGTTGAATTGGTCTAATTGAAGGAGTCTCATACTGGTTTATGAAGACCTGCTGGTTGTTTTCTGGTTTGGGTTTGAGAATGATCTATAAATCATCCAGTTAGAGTACTGTTTCAAGTCTGAGGAGTTCAGAAGAGATGTGATTGAGAAGAGTTTGTAGAGAATTAGTCAGGCAAGAGTTCATAAAAAAGTATTCATAGATCCCAGATCAAGAACTTAAAAGTACTAAGTTTCTCATCCCCTTCTCTCCATTCAAAGAATGTTGTCATCATCAACTCTGACTTCAAACTTGGAATCGATGGTAGAACCTGAGACTGATTAAAGTAAGACAATCATTTAAAGGAATTTGGTAATGTTCCTTCCTTGTAAGAGTCTCAAGTTTTCAATCATCAAAACAGAATTTTAGACACCTGTCATTCTCCTTGATCAAAAAAAAAAAAAAAATCACAGGTTCTCAAGTGCTTAAAGTTCTTAGGAATATGAAACCTTTCTCTAGATTCTATGCTACTTAGAGACATTCTCAACGTTAGATATTGAGTAGAAAACTGGCCCAACAGGAGGTATAAGACCTTCTGGGTTCATGTGTTGATTCTTATGAGTGAAGTGTTTAGGAAGTTAAAATGATTTGAAATTTTAGAATACATCTAGAAATGAATGATCATTAGCAAGAAATTTATTTTGATAAAAACTATACTTCTTCAGGTTCTTTTTCATGTTCAAACTCATCCCAAATCAGGTTGATTGTTTTTTAGTAGGGAGAATCAGAATCCAGATTGGTTTAAAGGTTGGATATTATATTCATTTATTTATCCTTAGAATCTTCCTCCTGTGAGATGAATGAAGTAACGATGAAAATCTGAGAGAGTTGGAAAAGTTTTGAACCTTGAAGGGGATCAGATTTGGTAGTTGAGGATATTAAAAAAAAAAAAAAAAATTTCTCAAGTGAGAGAAATCGTACGTGGCTTGAGTACCAAAGGAAGAGTTAGAAGATGGGTCATCTGTGGTTAAAATTTCCTGGTTGAGTTCCATTGGATTGCAAAACTTTGATTGATTAGATTTCAATTTTGGGTGATCAAACCCACCTTTAGAGTTTGGATGTAGATTTGAGTGATAGAGAAATCTAATCACTAGTATGATATCTCAATCAGAGATTCAAGAATCAAATCAATTAGAATTCTGATTCAAACCTTGTCAATCAAGCAATTGAAATCACCCATCTTAAGTTCTGAGTGATCACTTTTGAATTAAGGTCATTCACTCAGACTGAAATCAAAGACATCAATCAGTTTTGAACAGGTAAATGGTTTGTAAAGGTTACTTTTGAACCTTTGAATTTTCCATTCAAGATTCAGTCAAAACTCAATCAATCAAAACACTATCACTCAGATTCTGTTATTGTGAACAGTTGATTATAGGTTTTTTTTTTTTTTTTTTATCAAAAAAAAAAAAAATTAAAATAAAATCTAGATTGGGGAATCTTTATGGCTATTGATTTTTATTGAGAGGTTCCTGTTTTTCTTCAATGATTTAGTGGAAATTTTGATTTGAACTAAGTCTAGAAAGGAGGCCTTTTTACTCTTTTTTTTTTTTTTTTTTTTTTTTTTTTTTTGGGAAAGTTTTCTTGAGTAGAGGATAGATGATCAAAGTTGGGATCAAGAACAAGATCCAAAAGGGAATGATGGAGCTCATTTTAGAGGATAAATAAAACTGATGGAAGGAATTAAAGAGAGATCTCATAAAACAAGATCAATAAAGGAGATATGCTGAGAATATCCAGCTTAAATTCTTGACACAGATCTTGGATTGATGACTTCACTTTATAGATAAACTCTTTCTACCTTCTACAATTCAAACCTGGCACCTGAAAAAAGCTTCATTATGGGATGAAGATTTTGAAGAGTTGAGAGTTATAAATTCCTGAACCAACAGACCGAGCGACAAAAAGAATCAACAGAAGTTTTAAGAAGGAAACAAGGAAATGAAAAGGAAATGAAGAAAATGAAGAATGATTCTCACTCTAGGCAGACACAAAAGATTTAGGCGCTCAAGGAAGGATGGTAATGAAAAAGAAATAAAGAAATGAAAGAAACTAAATCTGACATGTGTTGCAGATGAGCATGTGAGCACAATTTGAAGCTGATGTAAGGTTTAGTTTAGAGACAATCTCACCTATGAACACTAGAGAAATGAAATCCTCTTGATGTTGGGTTGATGGTTGAGGAGGTTATTGTATTGAGCTGATAATTGAGGGAGGCTAGGATGATGGGTTGAAGCGGAGATGAGAATGATTTATTGAAGCTGAAGGGTGGATGGTGAAAGCGGTGAGGGGAGCGTTGAGGTGGATGGTGAAAGCGGTGAGGGGAGTGTTGAGGTGGATGGTGATGAGAATGGATGAAGCAATGAGGGGAGCGGTGAGGTGAATGAGAGGATAGGGTGCGCGCGCTGTTGCGCAGATGATCATTGCGGATGAGCGGGCATTGTTGCACGGATGAGATAGGAAGTTGGAGAAAAAATGTGCGCAGGGGGCGCACGGGGAAGGGGATCAGTGGAAGGTGGCCAGTAGGTAAGTTTAATGGGATTTCATTTCAACAGATTTATTTCTAATCAGAAGTACAATTAAAGAATTTTCTGAAAGATAATTAAAAGATTTCTATTCTTTTTTTAAAAAAAAACATTAGAGATTGTTCCTAATCAATCCTAAATATTTTTTTTCCCAGGTTGAATTCTTGGCCTTCAGAGTTTTTTAAGTCCATGCCCCCCCTTTTTTTTTGGGGTTTTTTTTTTGAAGGTTGCCTGATTTTGATATTTTTTTTCTTTACCAAGTTCACACTCTTTGGAAAAGAAAAAGGCTTGGATGTAAGGTTGGCAGCGCAACAACTTTTGAGTGCCAAATGACATTGCCAGGGTGCACCAGCAATGTATCAAAACCCCCCATGGTGCACCAAAAATGTATGTAACTTAAGTATGGGGGTGTGGGGGGTTGTATCAAGGAGGAATAAGCCAGGAGGTTGATTGAGATGGAGAAACAAGTGTGGGTATGCATACCAAATTGGACCGGAGAAGTACAAGGTTGTGGGTCTGAATGACCAGGTGGGGAAGCAATGCCAACCTTTGCAAGGGGTTGGGGTTCAACTTGGAGTTGGGCAAGGAAAATAACAATGGGACTCGGAACGGCCAGGAAACTGACCACCAGCTTTGCAAAGTTACCCCCAGCTTCAACAGTGAGCACTTGCCCACCAGCCAATTGTAACTCTCAGGCAATCACCTCAAAATGGTTCAAGCCCTCAAAAGGACATGGGGCTTGATGATCCTCTTTTCTGTGCCATAGAGAAAAAAAAATCACTTGAAAAAAAAAAAATGGTGCGCCACTGTTGCCACCTGCAAATGGCCTGCCAGGGCAGGGGGAAAATGGCGCCATTTGGCGCACCATTTTCTCCAACCTGTTGCTGCCAAGCCTACTTGGATGTAGTGATCCATATCCTAACTCGAATCCTTTTTATGTGTTTTCAAGCCCGTGGGAGGCATTCAAAACCTTGAAATGTTTTACAAATAAAGAAGAATATTGTGAATAGAAATTGTCAAGGTTTGGAAAAAGATTTTAAGGCTTAAAAGACTTCCTGGGATGGTAAAACATGACTTCTGTGGATTTGAAAAAAAAAAAGTTTTTTAAGGGTTTAAAGGATTTATTGGATCAAAAAAGAACACCTTTGGAGGATGTTTTGGGCTCTTGGAGGTCTGGAAACATTAATCCAGGCCTTGGGGGGGGGGGGGGGCTAAAATAAGGCCTCTGGACAACCTATGGGGTCTTTCTGGGGAAGGAATTTTGGGAGAATCCAGTTATCGATTCAGCTGATATGAAATAAAAAAAAAATACTATAAATATGATTTATTTTCAATTGATTCAAATCTAAGCTCAGATTTTGATTTCTTGAAAAATAATGATATCTGTTGAATTTTTCCATCAACACAATTGATGCCCATGTTTTAAAGATTCTAAGAATATTCTTGCACTAGAATGGCCACACCAGGAGGTCTTGAGGCCCTTTTCTTAGCCCCCCAAGGAATTAATTACTGTTTATAGGCCTCTTTCACCCCAACACATTCTCACAAGGGGTGTTGTACCACCCAAAAAGATATCCTTCAAATTGTAAAAGGCTTTCAGAAGTGCTCAAAGTTCATGCTTCACCACCCCAGGAACCCCCTTTAAACCTTCATAATGTGTTCCAAACTTTAATTGTTAATATTCAAGCTTTCTATCTTGGAAAAAATTTCAAAATGTTTTTGAGGGTTACACAACTTCTTTCAGTGGGAAAAAACACTTAAGGCCATGAATTTTGAAAAATAATTGCTAAACTCAAGCCTTGGCCTTTCTTGTTTTTTTAAAAAAAAACCAAAATGTTGGATTTAGCCTTTCTGAAGGCAAGAGTTTATCCTGTGCCTTATTGAATTTCTTTTTCCTTTTGGAATTCCTTTTTTCAGCCACCAAATCCTTAATCTAACTTTCTTCAATTTTGTGTTGATTCCTGTTTTCATCTGGTGTTGTTTGAGATCAGATGGATTTTCTTTCTTTGAAATTTCAAACTCTTTTTTTTTTAAGTAACAAGATTGGGGGTTTGTAATCCCAAAATAATATTTTTCAGGACTTTTTGATTTTTTTTTTTTTTTTTTTTTTTTTTTTTTTTTTTTTTTTTAAAAATTCCCTGAACAATTCATCCAGAAATCAAACAAAACAGGGTGGTACAACTTGGTGAGCTTGGTTTCTATCAGCTCTTCTCAAGGTATTTTTGAATTTTGAAGCACACAAAATTCTCAATTTGATTAAAAAATTTAGAAATTATTATTTTGAGAATTTTGAAAACTTTTTGTGTGGTGCCTTGAACATTTGAAAAAAAGTCAAAAAAGCAAAAAAAAACAAAAAAACAAAAAAAAAACACATTTTGTTGTAAATTTTTTCAATAAATTCCTTATATGCAATTAAAATTCTTGAAGCTTCAGGAGGATGGGAGGCCTTGAAAGGTATCCAAGTATATTTTGAGATGTTTTTCTACCAGTATTTTTGCTCTTCAAAATGACATTCCAAAAAAGGAAAAACTCAAGGAGGGGTGGTTGGGGCACTTTCAAAGTTTGATAAAAAAAATTAATATCATGATAAGAACAAAATATCAAGAAATTCCTTGAAATTTATAATTATTTTGAATACATAATAACTTTGGAAAGCAATACAATTTAATAATTATTTCTGAAAATTCTGAAAAATGATCAAAAAAATAAAAAGGAATGACAAATGTAGTAAAAGAAATCAAAAAAATAAAAATCAGATATATAGAAATAAAAAAAAAAATGAAAAAGAAAATTTGCCCTAATTAGAAGTAAAAATTAGAAAGAAAAACAATTATAATAAGTTTATCAGAAAAAAAATATTAATGAAAATGAAAATAACTGAAAAATGTAAATTAATCATAATCCTGAAAGCATGAAATAATCAGAAAAGAATGACAATAATTTAAATTTTGGTAAAGAAATCAAGTCACTATTCTAAAAATTAGAAAGGGATAAGGAAAATGATGAAATGGATTTAAAAGAGAAAAAACTTGAAGATTCAAAATAATTAAAATCTCAATTAATAAAAAAAAAAAATGAAATGATGATAATAAAAAAATAAAGAAAGAAATAAAAAATAGAAAAATAATATAGTAATTTGAAAAATCAAGAAAAAAAACTGAACTAAAAATAAATGAAAGAATTAATGATAATGATGAATATAAAATTAAGAAATATAATGATGAGTAGAAAATCCAGATTTTTTTATGATTTGTACTCATGAAACATTCAAATAATAAAAAAATAAAACAACCTGAACATCTTTCTGTTATTCCTTATCATTGCTCATTTTTCTCATCTTCTCTTAATTTTCTATCCTTTTTCTCATTTTTTCTTAGAAGCTTGCTAATCTGTATTCTTCATTTTTTTCCTTTTTCTTATTTTTTTAATTTTTTGTTTTTGTTTTTTTGATTCTTTTTTTGTTTTTACTTTTTAATTTTTGTATTCTTTTTTTATATTTTTAGGGCTTTAGGTTTTTCACGCCCACAAACCTGGAAAACATGCGGTTTGGACATCCCCAAAATGACCTGTGATGTCCCCCACCCACATGGTAAACCTGGAAAAAACATGGTTTTTGGGGGGTTGTCAAAAAAAAAAAAAAAACTGGGGGATAGGGGGGAATCTCAAAGCCCTGTGGAATAAATACTAAGAATTTTGGCCATTTTTAAGGCCTTCAAAATTGCCCCCAAAAAACTGACAAAAAAAAAAAATGCGCCACATCTCAAATCTTTTCAAATTTTTAATATTTTTTTTTTGATCATTTTGAAAAATCTGAAGAGAAAGAAAGTTTTCAAATATGGAAGGCCATTCAATCATATTTTATTTTCAGGATTTTAGTCCTTCACTTTCCCACTAGAAAATGGGATTTACATAAAAGATGAAACAGTATTTTGAATTCTTTTTTTTGTTATTTTTCCATGAGATTTTCCAAATTTTCAGTTTGCAGTCTTTTAGTGGGAATTGTGAAGGGCCCAAAAATTTTTTTTTGCGGATTTTTAGGATCAATTATTCACCCAAAAAAAATTGATGCATCTACAACAATAATGGGAAGTGTCTATTTTGGGGTGAATTTTGAAGCCCTTTCTGATACTATTTTGATTCTTATTATGGAAGAAATGAGTTTAAAGTTTTAAAATGCACTTCAAATGAAAAATAATTTTTTTTCCAATATTTTTTGGACCTTTCTTTGGCCCTCAAATTTCTAACCTCAAAGTACCATGTTTAAACCCCAGGGTAGGTCCGCATTTTTGGGCTCTTCTATATGAATAATCTGATATTCAATATGATTTTTAATGATTTCCTGCCTCCTCCTCACCTCTTGGGGCGTTCCAATCTTCTCCTCAACCACAAAATCACCTTTCAAAATCCAGAATCCACTCCACACCACACCATCATAACCACCATCATCAATCATCACAACTCAACACCAATCAACCAATCACACATCACTACTCAACAAAACTAAACCAATCAAACTCAACACTCCACCCCCACTAAATAGAACCCCCAAATCCAAAAACTCAATCAAAAATAAAAAAATGAAGTCTTCATAAAAAAAGGGTGATGTTAAATTCACAGCTCCAACCGTGTGGTAGTCATGTAGGGCCCTACACCGCTTGAATGAGCCGTGGGGGCCCAAAGAAAACTACAAAGGGCCATTTCAAACATGTGCCACCCCCAGGGGGTTGTGTAGGAGCCGTGTAAACCCTGTACATGGCTAAAATTGGCCGTGTTTGGGGGTGCACAACCTCCTGGAAGCTGTGCCAGAATTTTGGACACCCCCTGGACCACACTTGGGTTCTGTCAACCCAAATTTGCAATTAACGCATACTTTGTGGGGCTGTTGTTCCACACCTAGCAATCCCAAAGAGAGATTAAAGCAAAAAACAAGTGAAATTAAAGTGAATAATCATAAATCATATAAAAATCTGCAAACAATTCTTTCTCAACTTGAAAGTGAGAAGACTTTGTTTGATCAATTTAAAGTTGGATTGAATACTGAAGTATACCATTGCATTTTTTTGCATGGGAACAGTGGAAAGCCCTCCTTCTTCTGACATGGCTGCATGGAAGGTCTACATTTATAGTTCCATCAACAAAGCTTTGGAAAAAGAAAAAAGGATTTGGGTAATGAAACATTGGAAGCCCCAATTGCATCCTCATCAAGGGTGACAATTGAGGAAAATTTTTTTTCACAAATGGACATGACCACTGGTGGTGAGTAACATTTTATGTTACTGGTCTTTGCCATATTTCATTTGATTGAAAATGATGGGTTCATGTAACTATGAAACTATGACTTAACCAATGAATGTTTACTAGATCCACTTGACCCACCTTCCTGAAGAGCTTTTCCCACTAGGGAAGAGGCACAAAACTATTTTCAAACATGGACAATGAAGCATGGTTACGCTTTAACAGTTTTCAACTCAAAGTGTGACCAATATGTGGATTTAGCCTGTGATAGACATGGTTCCTATTCAGGAAGTCTTCTTACCAAATGGTCTAGACAAACTCACACAAGGAAGTTTGGGTGCAAGTTTTTGGACCATTCAAGTAGAGAAAAGGAAGACCCCTTGTGGCGCCTCTCCTACAAAGAAAACCTACATAACCATCAACCATCTAAACATCCCTCTGTGCATCCTCAACTGAGGAGAATCTTTGGGGTGGCCTTAGACAATCTAGTAGAAGGCATGAATGATGGGCTCAATACATTACAACTGAAGATAAAATTTAGCAAGATTGATGGGAGGGATTACGTTGATGACCAAACAATCTATAACACTAAGCAGAAGGTCACACTTGCAGAAATAAAGGGAAAAAGTGTTATGGAGGTACTATATGAACAGCTTGAAGAAACAAGTTGGATTCACCGGTCAAAGTTCAGTGGAGAGGGTCACTTGAAGGCCCTGTACTTAGGACATCCAGAGGAATTAAAGCTTGAAAAAAATTCCATCATATTTCTATGTTGGATTGTAATTATAAAACAAATAAGTACAAAACCC
Source organism: Puccinia polysora (assembly GCA_025617555.3). Classification (NCBI taxonomy): domain Eukaryota; kingdom Fungi; phylum Basidiomycota; class Pucciniomycetes; order Pucciniales; family Pucciniaceae; genus Puccinia; species Puccinia polysora. The sequence continues at coordinate 55,385,293 of CM062628.1, forward strand.
CACTATTGCATGTTGTAGGAATGAAAGCCAATAGTAAAACTTTCACAAAAGCTCTTGTTTTTATAACAAAAGAAACATTTGAGTTCTACAGTTGGTCTTTAAATGCATTGAAGGAGTTGGCTTATGATCCTGAGAGACTTCCAAAAGCCTTTGTGACGGACCGTGAAAAATCTCTGATTTGTGCAATTGAAACTAGTTTCCCAGAGTCATCAAGACAGTGTTTCACTTGGAACTTGTCTAAAAACATACAAGAAAACTGTAAAGTGCGCTTTGTTAATGAAATTGAAGGATGGAAAAGCTTTATGAATCTTTGGGAAAAGTATGGGGCCTCAAAGACCAAGGAGGAGGCAGAGGTCAATGATGCAGAACTCAGAGTAGGTCCAAATTACTGCTTCTTATTCTTCCTAGTTTTGGGTTCTGAAATTTTGACTTGTATAGTGTTTCTTGAAAGACTATGAGGATGTACTCAAGTATATGGAAAATAAAATTTTCCCTATAAAAGAGACATTTGTAACAGCGTGGACTTGTATAAACCCAGATTTTGGAAACAAAACAACTTCTTGGTTTCAAGGGTCTCATGCAACTCTCCAAAAATTCCTTGCAAACTCTTTAGGAAACCTGTTGGATGTTTGGAAAAGCCTTGATGGAACAGTTTCAAATCAAATTAAATCAGTTCATGCATCACTTTATATCTCTTGAATTGAGTTAGGGACAGTTCTTCCCCCTGAACTGTTACCATTGGGTTAAAAATTGTCTTTATAGGCAATCCATCTTGTTAGGGAAAAATTCAAGAAGTTCAAACATGATCATGATGGCAAAGTCTGCACCAAGTCATAGTTCAAGACTATGGGTTTGCCCTGTTCCCACCAAATAGGTGACTGTCTAGCATTCAGAGGATCCGTGGTACCTGAAGATGTTCATCCTCAGTGGAGGTTGGACTATGAACCTTGCATTTCTAGTTCTGTAAGTTGACTTAAGTTGCATTGTTCAAGTTGAATTGTTCAAATCACTATGTGATTAATGCTTTTTGATTAACTAATTCACTAATGGTTGATAATTTTGAATTTTTCCAGTGAGATTCCAATGAAATTCTAAGAATTACTCAGTTATGTGAAAAAGTAAATGCAATGATCTTGGAATCTCTAGATCATGAGCAAATCTACCTATTGAAGTATATCATTCAGAAGATTACAAAATATTGATCCAAGCCAAGACTTGAACCTAAAGTCTTAAAATAAAGTAGGTGCAGGCCAAAATTGACAGATACGCAGCAAGAAACATCTCAGTTTGAGCTTGTTGACAAAAAACAAAAGGGGGAAAAAAGAAATAGAAGGGCTCCAAACAAGAAAAGAAAAAAGATTGAAAGTCTTTTCTTTTGAGATATGTTCATTTTTTTGGTTTAATGAACTTAGTTACTAACTAATGATGAATTGTTAGTCAAAGTTGGCAGAATCTGAATCTGAATTTCATAGTTCAGAGGAAGAGACTGAAAGTGAATTGGGATCACTTAATTTGGAATCAGAATCCTCTTCAGAGGAAAAGAACATGCAGCAAAGCTCAACCAGAAGCTCATCTTTGGTGAGTTTTCATTTCATTAATCCAATTAAAGAAATGAATACTAAGTTAGTTTTAATGATAGGAACCAAACGTGAAATACCTTGATCAAATACTCAAGAAACTCCATAAGTTCTTGAGTGAGTTTTGGGATCCAATTGGAGATGGGAATTGCGGATTTAGAGTCATTGCTAAATCTCTTGGTTATGAAGAACATGGTTGGTTTAAAGTTAGGAAGGAAATGATTGAAACATTAGAGAAAAATAAAGCAAGCTACATTAAGATGCTTGGTGGTAAAAAGGAGGTTGAAAATATTAAACAAAGACTTGATTTTGAAGAAATCAATGAAAAGATTCCCTCCTCAAAATGGCTGGCTAAATTGGACATGGGTCAAATAATAGCAGACACATATTCAAAACCTATATCTTTCATTTTGTTGGAGTCATGTGATACTTATACTCCAATAAAAAATGGTTTTACTGATAAATCAGATCCAATGTTCATTTCCTTTGTAAACAATAACCACTGGGTTCTATTAGTACTTGAGGGAGAAATGATTCCAATCCCACCCATTGTAGAAAAACCATGTTCCTTGATTTCTAAAAAATCCTCTGGTTGGGTTGATCATCTCAAAGATCAACTGCAAATGTATTCTAGATTTTAATAGAACTTGACTTCATTTCATCATTGGGTTTCATATAAATTTTAATTCTAATGCAGCTAACGATTTCTATTAATATGAAGGGTTATCAAATTTTGAACATCATTATGTTGAGTGTTTTGAGTTCACATCATTATATTGAGTGTTTTGAATGAGAGTTCAATGGTAAGTCAGTTTAACTGGTGTTGGGCTGATTCCACCACAAGCTTAACTTATTTTAAGCTTGGGATGGGATCAGCATAACACAAGTTGAACTTGTTTTTTTTTTGGTGTTTTTACTTTAGGGCTTGTCAAAAGACTTGTATTTTTTTGGGCACATTTACTTTAGGGCTGGTCAAAAGACTTCTTTAATTTTTGGGCCCTTTACTTTAGGGCTATTCAAGTTGAAATGACTTTAGGGCTATTCAAGTTGAAATGACTTTAGGGCTTGTCAAGTTAGTTGTATTTTTTTTGATGTTTTTACTTTAGGGCTTGTCAAGTTACTTGTCTTTTTTTTGGTGCTTTTACTTTAGGGCTAGTCCAGTTACTTGTGTTTTTTTTGGGTCTTTTTACTTTAGGGCTAATCCATTGGATAATACCAGTTTTTTTGATTTTGATTTATTTGTTTATTTTTTTTGTTTTTTTTAACCAAAAAATGAACATTCTTTGATTTTTTGGTTGATTTATGTTTTTTTGGAAGGTTTATTTAGTTTATGGGTTGTGTAAGTACCCTTTCATTCCTTTTCCTTTTCCTTTTTTTTTTTTTTGCTCACTGTGGTCCGGTGCCATGTGGAATGCCACACAACTACATTTGAGCCATGTGCAACTCCACACGGCTCAAATGTAGTCATGTGGAAGTCCACACGGCAGCAGACTGGGTTGGGTGGGGCCGCACAACCCTGTGAGCCGTGGGGGGCTTTACACCGCTCAAATTGGACTGTGTGCCGTGCCACACGGCCCATTTCAAAACGTGTGCACAGCTCAATGAGCCGTGAATTTAACATTACGCTAAAAAAAACATCTCAAAATCAAAATACCAAACAAAAAAAGTATGAACAACACATCAACCCACTTTTAATATCTGCCTTTGCTGCTTCTTCTTCTGCTTCACTATCTGCCTCTGCTGCTTCTCCTTCTGCTGCTTAAACTGATTTATATCACCCCCATGATTCCACCCCTTTGGCTCCTCCACCTGAATTATCATATCATTCAAAGGGGGACCTTGTGGATTCTGTTCAAGAGTAGGCTAAATCCCATGGATATGCCGTTTCCACCAAATTCTCCAATACTAAAGAGCAAATATATTCTTACAAATGTGAAAAATCTGGGGAATATAAACCCAATTTGGATAGCCAAAGACTTTCATCAACTAGAAAAAAAAACTGTCCCTTCAAATTATCTGGAAGATTTTACAAGAAGTCTGGTGTTTGGGAAATAAAAATCCAATGCCCTGATCCCAATCATCCACCATCAACTGCTCCATCCACCCATCCAGTTCATAGAAGGATTCAGGGTGATCAAAAGGATATGGTCAATTCTTTAACCAAATCTGGGGTTCCTCCCCTGAAAATTCTTAGTTCCTTAATGCAGTCCTCCAATTCTCCTGTTCACACAACCCTTAGCACCATCTATGACAAAAGATCAAAAATTAAAAAAGAAAAACTGGAAGTAAAACCACCCATAGAAGCTTTAATAATGGAATTAAGAAACTATTCTTTCAAATATGAAATCAATATTCAAAATGGCCATATTAGTTCTTTATTCATTTCTTACCCAGATTCTATCCAATTAATCAGACTATTTTCATCAGTATTAATGATGGACTGTACCTATAAAACCAACAAATTTTCCATGCCTCTTCTTCAAGTTGTTGGGGTCAACAATTGTGCTATAAAATTCTCTGATGGTTTATGTTTTCTCTTGAAAGATAGAAAGTAAGAATATAAATGGGCTCTCCAACAGCTTCATCCATTATTACAACATGAAGAACCCAAAGTGATTGTGACTGACAAAGAGCAAGGCCTGATTCATTCCATTGAAACTGCATTTCCCAACTCTCATGATTTACTCTGTGTCTGGAATATCTTCAAAAACATTCAAAAACATTGTAGAAAACACTTTAAATCTTAAGAAGAATGGATGATATTCAGAAAACACTGGAATATGCTGGTCAAATCCAAATCTGAAAATTCTTATCAAGATAATTTTACCAAACTGACTGTAGTCTGGAATACCCCTACTTCTGACTACCTTCTTGAAGACCGGTTCCCTTTAAAAAGAAAATTTGTTGCATATGCTGCAAAGAAGAACCTGCATTTTGGAAATAACAGCACATCTAGAATAGAAGGCTTCACTCTTCTGTCAAAAGATTTATCACAAATTCTTCTGGTTCCTTCTCTGATTTAGTTCACCAAAAATATCATTCAGTTTCAATTCAACTCCATGAAACTTCCATTGAAACTTCTCAGGAAGAATTCAAGAACAATTGGTCTCCCATATTGTTTTGAACACCTCTCAGGAAAAAATAAGCCACTATGGTCTCTAGATTGTGAATTCCTTTCACATTTCAGCAGAAAAATCAACCACCCGTTCTGATTGTGATTATTCTTCTTTCATGGGGATTCCTTGTGTACACCAAGTGAAGAAAGAAAATCTCATGAAGCAAAAATTTTTTATTGATGATTTTGATCCCCAGTGGCATGTAAAACCTCCTATTGCAGTATGTTTTCTTTTCTTGGAGAAAAAAAAAATTCTAACATTGATTTCTGAAGTGTTTTCTTTTATTTTGAAATTATTCATAGCTTTCTGAGAAGGGATCATGCCAACCTTCTAAATCATCTCATGAATCACCTTCCCAATCAACCAACATACACTGGTTTCAGAATTAACTCTTTGAATAATTCTTTAAATTGCGCCCAGGAGAACAAAATTTTTACCTTGGAGAAATGATGAAACTGTTAAAAGGGAAGTATCACCTGACTCCCATTCAAGAACCCCTATCAAAGGAAGAAAGGAAAATTTGAGGAAGACCCAAATGAGCCCCCAATAAAAGCAAAATATTTTCTCAGCTTTCATCTAAGAGGGATCCATCTGGGTTTGAATATGTTGAAGTACCTAAGAGAAGAGGAAGACCAAGGAAGCACCAAGTGGTTAATTCAATGGTAAGTTTTTTCTTTTTGTGGTTTTTTTTATCACTTTCTGTTGAATTGATTTTAACAGCATATGTTTGGAAATTGGTTTTCTCTAATCTCAGAATCTGAGGAAAAGGAAAGGGAATGAAGACCATGAAAAGTCCAAGGGAAAAAGGAAACAGGAATCAGAGGAAGAGGTGTTTTTTTTATTTTTTTTTATTTTTTTTTATTTTTTTTGTAATTAGGCTAACATTGCATTGTTAACAGGAGGAGTTTAAAACAGAACAGGGATTGAGTGGAGAAGAACTCAAAGGTATTGAAGAATTGGATATAATAAAGACATTTAGTAATTTTCTTTTTGGTTGGGGGGGATCAGGATTGTTTTTATAGTTTCAATTGATTGTCAAATTTTCATTTGTCACTCAGAGGTCAGGAACCATCATCAATAAGAGGGTTGTTTCACAGAATTTGAGTCCTGGGACTTTGAAGAGGATCAATAGAAGAAAAAAACAAGATGAAGATTAATATGCTTATAGGCCTCCAGGGAATCCAATCTTTGCTCTCACAGCCACAGCCTCTCAAATAGAAAAGGTGAATGAATTTCTGAATTAATCTTGCTTTATGTTTCAATTATTAATCCATTGTTTTTTGGTATGAAGTTCAAAACATCTTCTTATTCATCTTCTGATAATTTTGAAGTGGTGGATATTGATAAAGTCAGTACAATTTCTTTTTTCTGTTTCATCTTAAATAATGCTGATCTTTTTTTCCTTAGTATCAATACAAAAATTTCATTTTCCCAAAGACAGCCATACCACAAATTTAACATGTTCAAGATGTGATGGGTGATGGGAACTGTGGGCTTAGATCAGTAGCAGTTAATTTGGGCGGTAAATCTGAAGATTGGAGCTCAATAAGTCAGGAAATGATCAAGGAAATGGAATCCAACTCTATCTTCAAGGATGAAAAATTCATGGATCAAGTCTGGGATGAAAATTCTGACAAAGCAAGAAAATATCTCAACCACGCTTCTGGACCTGCCCCTAAAAGTTACTGGATGAAATTCCCTTGCCATGGTTTCCTTCTGGCAGATACATACAAAAGGCCAGTGGTAATTTTATCTAAGTTGATGCCATCAAATTATTTTCCACTCAATTCACCTCCAACTGCCAATTTGCAAAAATCTCCCATATTTTTAATTATTTTGGAAGATTTTCAGCACATAGTTTCTTTCCACTATAATTCTGAACTGTGACCAGCTCCCAAATTAGATCCCCTTTGGAAGGCTTTTGCTAGAAAGGAATCAAAAAAATGGGAATATTTGATTCATAATAACTTGGAACTTGGTTTGAAGATCTTTTTTCCTTGTAGTAAAAATAATAAAGTAGAAAAAATTAATCTTGATTGAATCATTTGTATGTTTTTTTCTCACTCAATTTTTCATATTTTTTTTACTCATTGATTTAGAGCAAAAACAAATTGATTTAGGGAAAAAAGAACCACTTTTGTGATTTCAATTATGAATTCTTTGGGAAACAATAAGCTATAAAAAATTTCCAGATAGTTTTTTTGGGCCCTTCACAATGCCCACTAAAACACTGCAAACTGAAAATTTGGAAAATATCATGGAAAAATGACAAAAAAAAGAATAGAAAATAATGTCTCATTTTTAATGTAAATCCCATTTTCTGGTGGGAAAGTGAAGTACTAAAATTCTGAAACAATTATAATTTAATGGCCTGCAATATTTGGAAACTTTCTGTCTCTTCAGATTTTTCAAAATGATCAACAAAAAAAGATCAAAAATGTGAAAAGATTTGAGACATGGAGCTTTTTTTTTTCAGTTTTTTGGAAGCAATTTTGAAGGCCTTAAAAATGGCCAAAATTCTTAGGATTTATTCTATAGGGGTTTGAGATGCCCCCCTATCCCCCAGTATTTTTGTTTTTGACAAACCCCCAAAAATGCGTTTTTTCCAGGTTTACCGCGTGGGTGGGGGACATTGCAGGACATTGTGGGGATGTCCAAACCACGTTTTTATCAGGTTTAAGGGCGTGAAAAACCTAAAACCCTATTTTTATTTAATATTTCATTTTTATTTTCATTTCATTTCATTTCATTTTTATTTTTATTTAATATATATCATTATTATCATTATTTCATTTTTTATTTCATTTTTTATTTCATTTTTTGTATAGTATATAAATAGGGCATTATTTTTTTCATGGGTGCAACCCTTAAACTCACAGGGGTACTACATCCACACAACTTCCAGTATACATGGACAAATCCTTGTTTAAACAGTGGGGTGACAAATCCGGGACACCTCATGGAGAATGGAAATTTTTGAAATTTTTATTTTTTTTATATACATTCTCTTATCCATCAATAAATCTAAAAAAAAAAATCTGGATGGTTTCATGGTTACCACTCTATTCTCTCTCTTCCCTCCCAACTTTCACTTCTCCTAGCGGTCTAGAAGGCTTCCCTGGAAATTTCAATTCCTACCTCTTGTGTTCAAATCCTTGTCCTTGCGTGCGCTCTTTGCATGACATTTTTTATTTTTTTGGCCAAGCGCGCAACCCACTCCATGTTTGTCATTCTCATTATCATTGGCATTTTCATTGGCAACAACAACGGGAATTTTTGCCAGGATCAACTCCATTAACATCCTTGCCGCCATCAATGCCATTGGCAGTGGCATCAAATGACGTCATTGTGTTCAGCAGCAACAACAAAGACTAATCCTGGTCATCACCATCCATCCATCCTCATAAACTCTCAGATCATCATAATTGTTGACCTCCACCAACGCCCAATCCCATTATCATCATTGGCAATGGCAAAAAATACATCTACCACATTATCAATCAGCCCTCCCATTGATCTCCTTGTCCAATGACCGAAAGCCTTTGCTTGCAGCCGTTGGAGTTTTTGGTAACCTCAAGATCATCATCACCAACATTGCACGCAACTCTCCATCATTGCCTCTACATGATCCCCATCCTATCCAACCATCTTCAATCATCCACTCATCCAACCCATCCAATCACCCGCAGCGCCTGTTGCCCCGTCAACATCCAATGGGCCCGCGGGTGGTTGCTTGCATCCATCACAAGCCATCATTGCTCTCTAGTCCCCCCTTTTTGATTTGCTTATCCCCTAGCTCCCAGGTCTCCCGTGCGGTTCATCAGTAGTCCGTGCAGATCCCTTTTCATGTCACCTGGGGTTCTTCTGCCATCACCCGCCGTTTCTCAGGCCTGTCAGGTGTCTGTCCGCGCGGACTCTTGGCTGGCGCTTCTGCTTGAGTCTTCCCATGTTCATCAAAACAAAATAAATAAATAAAAATTCTGCACTCATTTGTAAGTATCTCTTGTAAATAGTCTACAGGCCTCTTTTCTATAAAAGGAGGGGCTATCCCCTGCCTTTTTTTGGAGGGATCTATCTCATATATCCATGAGTAATCTGATCATTCCATAATACTTCCTTCCCTTTTTCTGCAACTTTGTGATGGGTATATCTTTTGATTTCCCCTTGATCCTTTGAGCCTCCATACTCAAACTTTGATCCGTCCATCTGTGACCCTGATCCTTATCACCAACCATAGCCTTGCTGGTTGAAGAGAATTCTGTCTGCTGGAATTCTTGAGTGTGTTATACCACTCTTGATCCTTTTTTCTGACCATACTGGTCTGATCCTTCCCTGATCATCTTTATGGATACAGTCACGTTTGACTGAGGGATTTCTTTAAGCTTGAAACCTGGAGTGCTAAACCTCCCTTTATTTTTTTCAAGTTGAATTCCACCATGTTGTTCTTGAGTTCCTTGAGAAGTGTTGGGTTATTCTTGTTTGAATATGTTATTTCTTTGCTTCTAGAGCTTTATAAAAGAATTTCTTTTGTTTTTTTCAGCCACCTGCAGTTATCTGGTACCCTTCAAGCGCTTGATTGCGGAGAGTTGGGCAGGTTCATTGAGAACCTGGAGGTTGGTTGGGATTTAGTTGATCTTTCCTAATCTTCTGCCAATGACCAGAGTTATTAGCTTGTGGGCATTGTTACCTATAACTGCCTTGTTCCATTGAAATCTGAAAAAAACTTTGACTTATTTTTTTCAAGTCCTTTCCTGCACCATATTGCCTCAGATAGTGTTTCTTCCATTGCTACTGACTAATCTCAAACTCATCCCTTACATTGATTCCTTATTTACAAGTTCCTGGATCTCAATTCTGGTTACATTTAAATATTATTGTAACTCTTAGGAGGGAAGCCTAAATGGCACCTTTCCCCTCAACAGAACTGCCTGCAGCCTAGAACCGTTTGGAGTCTTACATTTGGTCTCCTGGGCCAGGATCAAACCAGCAACCTTGCGATTTACAGTACCAAGGTTGTTTGGAGTCAAACTTCAAACTTCAATCTTTTTCTTTTCTTCTCTGTTTCCATCTCTCTTCTCAGATCTGATCTGTGGAGGCAACTTATCCTAGTAGTAAGTCCTCCCAATTGGTGCACCATCCGGGCAAGGTACTTGTTGTTTTTTGTTAAACCCTACTCTTGCCACACTTGTGAGCCAATTTGGAAATCTGCTCTTTGGATCCTCTAGGGATTCTGTTATTTGAAATGGCATCTACTGGTACCCCAACTACCTCTGCTTGACCAAATATGGTCAATATCAAACCTCAGAACAAAAACTTAGGGTTCAATGGGGTAAATGTAAAACTGTTCTTGGAATCTTACAAAATGGCTGCTTAAGTGGATGGAGCAAGCAAATACAATATGGCCTATAAGTTAAGATTCTTTATTGCCTCTGATGAGTTTATGGAAGTAATTGAGTTGTTTGAAGGATTTGAATCCCATGACTGGGCGCTTCTGAGGGAAGCAATTTTGGCATATTGGGGTAAAATAGATTTAGCTTGGTTTACTTTGAAGGACTTGGATGCTTTTGTCTCTCAATGGATCTCAAATGGTGGTTTCTCTTCAGCCTCTGACTACCAGTCTTTTAGGAAGTTTTGGGATCCTATCCAAAACCATTTATCCAAAATAATGACATCAATACAGTGGAAAAAGTTTGAGCACAATTCTTCCAATCTTTTTTGTTGGCTGTGCAGGAAAGGATTAGAGACAAATTGGTAAAATATGGATCTATGATCACCACCAGGGATAATTGATTCAAGCTCCCTGTTTTCCTTATCCTTAGGAGTACTTTGGATGAAGTTATGAAAGTTCAAACTGCTTTAACTTTCAAAAAACCTAGAACCACTGAACCAGTCCATGCTCCTTCTTTTAAAGAATACAAAGATATTATGATTAAGATGATCGCAGATAAAAGACCTAAAGCAGATCCTAATTTTAATCAAGAACCTACTAATATAGACAAAATCACTAAGATAATTTGAGCTTTTGAGAAAAAAATAGATCAAAAGATTTCTTCTCTTGCTACTCCTAAACCCTCTACTTCTGTCCCTAAATATACTCTGGTCTGTTACTACTGTCATAGGGAAGGCCATGGAACAGGAAAATGCTTTGAAATCCAGAAGGATATAAAGGAAACATTGGTGGAGCAGAAGGGGAAAAAATTCTTTCTTCCTAATGCTGATCTGATCCCTTTCAATTCATCTTGCCCTATTCATCATGTGGTGGCCTCTTATCAGCCACCACCTCCAATGAAAGCATCCCTTGCTTCCTTTGATTTCCAATCTTACTGTGGTACTCTTCAACCTTGGTACCCTCCAGCTATCTCTTCCTCCAGTCTTGCTGGGACTACTTATCAATCTGATCCAGCTAGGAAACAGCATGAGGAACCTAAAACTCACAAAGCCCCTTCCTTGCCAACTTCAATTCTTCAATAACCAGTCAAATGTTAATCCTCACCTGAGACTCCTTCCTCTGATGTGGAATACATGGAGGTGGAAAAGGAGCCACTCATGGAAAGGTCTCCAGATCACTCAGATCCTTCTACTTCATCCAAGCCACCTCAACCTTCTGATACCATCTTAGTTTGTGCTTCACCTGAACTTCCTCCCTCCACCCAGCCCAAAGTTTTATTTGAAAGGGGATTCTCAAAGGACCACCCCAATGCTGTGGAAGGAGTATTAAAGAAAATTTCTGATCTCAAAATTTCTGATCTATCTGTTGCTGAACTCCTATCAATCTCTCCATCTGTTGCTGAAGGAATGAATAAATGGGTCTCTTGTCAACATGTGGAGATTGGTCCTGAAAAATTAAAGGTCTCCTCTGGCACTTTGATGGAGGACTCTGGATCTCAGCTCAACTTAATTTTGGATGCTATGGCCTGTAAACTCAAACTCAGTCCTAGGGTCAGCTGCAATTCTGCAGTCTATGGGATAGGTAATCAATCTTGTGAATTGGTTGGTATTTCTGAAGATTTTCCAGTCAGGATTGGTCAAAATATTGTTGGAACCTGTCATTTTTGGATCACTTGTTTGGAAGGGCCTATGATCTTGGGACAACCTTTCTTGATGGACTTTGGTGCTACCCTGATGTTTTCTGATCAAGTTGGGGAGAGAATTCTTCTCCCTGATGCTGATGGTAGAAAGATTGAAGTTCCTCTCTGTTCTTTGGATTCTGGTTGTTGGGAAAGATATTTTCCTGGTCATCCTTCTAAATCATCTTAAAGGGGAAGCAGAAGGATAATTCCAATTCCTCTCATTTTTTATGGGAATAGTTGATCCTAATAATATTTTTAGTTCTTTTCAGCCTCAGACTTCAACTCAAGGGTCATATCTCATCCCTCAGGCTTATTTTTCATTCTTTTCATCATTTCCATCTAAACTGGAAAATATCAAAAATAAAAAACATGTCAAAATAGAAAAATCCAAAAATATTTCTTTTCCTTCTTTCTCTGGATCTGTTATGTCTTCTTTTCCTTTTAATCTTAGGTCTGATCAATCTTCTCTCAGTTCTAGTTTCAATCTCCTTAATGAGTCTAAAATAGATCCTGAACTCAATTCTATTCTTGGTGGTTTTGGTATGGAGGAATATGGGCTTCAGTGGAGGCAATTTGGGGTACAAGTAAGTCCTCCCAATTGTGCACTGCCAGGGAAAACTTCTAGAATCATTTTTGAAACCCTACCTTGTGCCACACATGTGAGAAATGTATTATCTCCTGGTTCTCCCTTTATGGAAAAGGCACCCTTTGAGGATATTGCAGAACATTGGACGTGGAAAATTTTGGAACTTGGACTCAGTTTTTGTAATCAAGTCTCACTGGTCAACTCCTGGCGGTAACAAGAACTTCTCTTGTTTGCCACCAAGTATAAGCCAGTTGCCAAGAAGGTCCAACCAGTCAACCAGCTTATGCCTCTCAACCTCAATCCTCCCCTTATGCATCCTCACTTATCTTGTGATCCTTACTGTGGTCTTCCTCAATCTCTTACTGGTCCTTTGTGCCCAATGGTTGGGTCACTGAAGAACTTCTGAAGGTGGTCAACTTTGGTGCAGATCAATGGCTTCTTCCTGATGAGTTAAATTTGATCAAAGATGTCTTATCTCTAACGGAAAAATCTATTGATTTCTGTGAAGAAGAGAGAGGTCCCTTGAAAGAATCCTATGGCCTACCTTATATAATCCCTGTAGTTGAACATGATCCTTGGCAAAAGAAGAGGATCCCTATTCCTGCTTCTGAAGTTTAGAAATTTATAAAGTTGGTCCATGAACAAGTTTTTACTGGCCTATATGAGCAGTCAACCTCTAGTTATTCCAGCCCTGTCTTCTGTGTCCTCAAGAGTAATGGTAAACTTATTAAGAGGTTGGAGATCATGAACTATTCTAAGTTTACTATTAAAGACTCTGGTATTGCTCCTGCTACTGAAGAATTTGTCAAATCTTTCTCTGGGAGAGCTTGCTATGGTCTAGGGGACATTATGGGTGGCTATGACAAACAATCCTTACATCCTATTTCTTGCCCTCTCACTACCTTTGATACTCCTCTTGGTCAATTTCTACTTACTCAATTGCCTCAAGGTGCCACAAATTTGGTTGAAGTCTATCCTGCTCAGATTATTTGGATCCTCAAGGATGAAATCCCTGATCATGCTGGTATCTTTATTGAAAATGGTGGAATTAAAGGTCCAGTTTCTGACTATGATAATAAGCTCTTACCTTGGCATTCAGCAATTCATTGTTTTATCTGGGAATATGCTACTACTTTCAAAAGGATTATGTTTTGTATTGAGGAATCTGGACTTACTGTCTCTGGATCAAAACTGGCTGCTTGTGTCCCTGCTCTGGAAATTGTTGTTCATGTGGTCTGCAAGGAAGGAAGAAGGATGGCACCAGCCAAATTCAACAAGATCATCTCCTGGCCTACTCCAATCAATCCCACTGAAGTTAGGGGCTTTCTAGGTGTTTTCACTTATGTTAGAATTTTTATCCCTTCTTTATCCAAAATCTGTGCACCCTTGCGTCGTCTAACCAGGAAAGATGCTGAATGGATTTGGAACCAAGATTGTGAACATGCTTTTCAGTTGCTCAAAATGATGGCTGGAAAATACATAGTCTTGAAAAACATTGCTTATGGACCCAGCACTGGCAAGATCAAGCTGGCTGTCAATTCCAGTTATCAATCTGTTGGGGTTTTCTTACTCAGGAAGATGAAAAGGGTTGGGAACATCCTGCTCTTTATGAATCTTTGCTATTTTCAGATGTAGAATCTAGGTACTCTCAGCCCAAATTGGAACTTTGTGGGGTGGCTCAAATTATGAAGAAACTTCAAACGGCTCTCTGGGGCCAACATTTCAAACTAAAAGTTGATGCTCAATCCATCATTGAAATGATCAATGCTCCCAGCCTCCCCAATGCTCCTATGACTTGTTGGGTGGCCTTTATCCAGCTTTTTTCTTTTGATATTGTTCACAGGCCTGGGAAATCTTTCACTATGTCTGATGGTTTATCTTGACAACCTCTTGGAGATGATGAATCTGATGTTGGAACTGATTTCAATGAAGAAGAACCTTTAATCCAACCTGTCTTCTCTTTCTCTTCCCAAGATTATTCTGGCTTTCAACAAGGTTTCTGGCTTAAACTAGAGCATTACCTTTTAACTCTTCAAAAACCTACTGATCTCTCTGCTAGAGAATTTTGATCTCTTAAAATAAAGTCCTCTAGTTTCTTTGTCCCAGGCTCTGCGCTTATGAAAAGAGGAAATCCTTGTGCTCTTATTGTTGTTACTATCCCTTCTAAACAAGATTATATCCTTGAAAGTCTCCATGAAGGTCTTAGTCATTGTGGGGAAACCAAAACTTATCAAAAATTATCCAAACAATTCTAGTTGCCATCTCTGAAGAAATCCGTCTTGCAATGGTGCAAGAGTTGTGAAGTTTGTCAAAAAAGTGATCTTAGGTGTCCAACTGAAATTTTTTATCCTACTGGGGAGTCCACTGTCTTTGGAAGGATTGCTATGGATGTGGTTCATATTAAGGCAGGTGGTGCTAAGTACCTCATTGTGGCTAGAGATGATTCTTCTGGATGCTTTGAAGCAAAATTTCTTAAGAATCTTAGCTTGGAATCAGTGGCAGCTTTCCTCTATGAGACCTGGACAATGTTTTATGGCCTGGATTGATCTTACTCTACTGATAGTGACTCTGAATTTGGTGGAAAACTTGCTGAAATGATCCAATCTCTTCCTGGACAACATAGAGTTACTACTCCTTATTATCCTGAAGGCCAAGGCATGGTGGAACAAGGCCATGCTCCCTTTAACGCTGCACTTGTTAAGCTTGTGGGTGAAAGTGGCAAGAATCTTTGCAAATTTCTCCCTCTTGTTCTCTTCTCTGATCAAATCTCAACCAAAAGGACTACTGGCTACTCAACTTATGAAATCATCTTTGGTCAAACAGCAGTTTTTCCTCTGGATCTGGAAATGGAATCTTTCTTGGGTATCCCTTGTGACAAGGTATCCTCAACTACTGATCTATTACTTGCTAGATCCAAGCAGCTGGAGAAAAGTGAAGATGTTTGTGATGAAGCTTATCAGAAGCTGATGGAGTGCAGAGGAAAATCAGTTCATTATTGGGAGGACAAGCAATCAAATCAAATCAGGGACTCCTTGAACCCCGGTGATCTAGTTTTAGCTTATAATTGATCTTTGGAGACCCAGTGGGCAAAGCTTTTCTGAAATAATTGGAATAGTCCTTATTGGGTGGTTCACCAACTTAGAGGTGGATCTTATGTTTTGGAGGAGCCGGATGGTACTAAACTGGCCAGAAGGTTCTCTACTGATCAATTCAAGAATTTTCATTGTTGTGGAGGCAACTTATCTCAGAAGTAATTCCTCCCAATTGTGCACCACCAGGGTTATTTGCTGCGTTTTTTTTGTAAAACTCTACTGTATGCCACATACATGAGCACCTGGGATGCCTTCTGTGTTTTATCTCTGCCACTTCAAGGAATATTTTGGATGGATCAAGATATTTTCCAACTATTCAATCTCCCTCAAAATCAAGAAATGGCCAATCTTCTGTTCAATTTTGTTGTATTTCTCCTTCTCTTTATATCTTCAAGTTCAAGATGCAGACTAGGGACAGTCTGCAAGTTGGGGAGAGATGTGGTGACCAATCTGGGACACCTCATGGAAAATGGAAATTTTCAAAATTTTTATTTTTTTTATATACATTCTCTTATCCATCAATAAATCTAAAAAAAAAAAAACATTCCGGATGGTACCATGGTTACCACTCAATTCTCTCTCTTCCCTCCAAACTATCTCTTCTCCTAGCGGTCTAGAAGGCTTCCCTGGATCCTTGAATTCCTACCTCTTGTGTTCAAATCCTTGTCCTTGCATTCTCTCTTTGCATGACATTTTTTATTTTTTTGGCCAAGCACGCAACCCACTCCACCTTTGTCATTCTCATTATCATTGGCATTGTCATTGGCAACAATGATGGGAATTGTTGCCAGGATCAACTTCATCAACATCCTTGCTGCCGTTGATGCCATTGGAGGTGGCATAAAATGAGGTCATTGTGTTCAGCAGCAACAACAAAGACTAACGCTTGTCATCACCATCTATCCATCCTCCTCAACTCACTCATTCCATCACCCCTCAGATCATCATCATTGTTGACTGCCATCAATGACCAATCACATTATCATCATTGGCAATGGAAACAAATACATCTACTACATTATTGATCAGCCCTCCCATCAATCTCCTTGTCCAATGACGGCAAGCTGTTGCTTGCAGCCGTTGGAGTTGTTGCAAACATCAAGATCATCATCACCAACATCGCGCGCAACTCTCCATCATTGGCTCTACATGATCCCCATCCTATCCAACCATCTTTGATCATCCGCTCATCCAACCCATCCAATCACCCGTGGCGCCCATCGCTCTGTCAACATCCAATGGGCCTGCAGGTGGTTGCTTGCATCCATCACAAGCCATCATTGCTCTCTAGTCCCCCCTTTTTGATCCGCTTATCCCCTAGCTCCCAGGTCTCCCACATGGTTCATCAGTAGTCAACGCGGATCCCTTGTCATGTCACCCAGGGTTCTTCTGCTGTTTCCCGCCTTTTCTCAGGCCCATCAGGTGTCTGTCTGCGCAGAATATTGACTGGCGCTTCTGATTTAGTCTTCCCATGTTCATCAAAACAAAATAAAAAAAAATTTCCGCACTCATTTGTAAGTTTCTCTTGTAAATAGTCTAAAGGCCTCTTGTCTATAAAAGGAGGGGCTCTCCCCTGCCTTTTTTTGGAGGGATCTATCTCTTATATCCATGATTAATCTGATCATTCCATAATACTTCCTTCCCTTTTTCTGCAACTTTGTGCTGGGTATATCTTTTGATTTCCCCTTGATCCTTTGAGCCTCCATACTCAAACATTGATTGGTCCATCTGTGACCCTGATCCTTATCACCAACCATAGCCTTGCTTGTTGAAGAGAATTCTGTCTGCTGGAATTCTTGAGTGTGTTATACCAATCTTTATCCCTTTTTCTGACCATACTGGTCTGATCCTTCCCTGATCATCTTTCTGGATCCAGTCACTTTTGACTGAGGGATTTCTTTAAGCTTGAAACCTGGAGTGTTAAACCTCCCTTTATTTTTTTCAAGTTGAATTCCACCAGGTTGTTCTTGAGTTCCTTGAAAAGTTTTGGGTTATTCTTGTTTGAATCTGTTATTGCTTTGCTTCTAGAGCTTTATAAAAAAATTGCTTTTGTTTTTTTCAGCCACCCACAGTTATCTGGTACCCTTCAAGCGCTTGATTGAGGAGAGTTGGGCAGGTTCATTGAGAACCTGGAGGTTGGTTGGGATTGAGTTGATCTTTCCCAATCTTCTGCCAATTACCAGATTTATTAGCTTGTGGTTATTGTTACTTATAACTGCCTTGTTTCATTGAAATCTGAAGAAAACTTTGACTTATTTTGTTCAAGTCCTTTCCTGCACCATCTTGCCTCAGATAGTGTTTTTTACATTGCTACCGGATACTCTCAAACTCATCCCTCACATTGATTCCTTATTTACAAGTTCCTTGATCTTGATTCTGGTTACATTTAAATATTATTGTAACTCTTAGGAGGGCAGCCTAAACAGCAACTTTCCCCTCCACAGAACTGCCTGCGGCTTAGCACTGTTTGGAGTCTTACAAAAGGCGTTTCAAGGAATTTTTTTTGACATTCTAACACAGCAGGCCTGTGGATAGGTGTCTTAAACCCTTATGGCTAATCTTTCATAATTTTGGGACCAGTTAAACCCCTTCAAAAATCCAGTAAAAAAATTAACAAAATCCAAGAAAAAAAAACTCATTTTTGGAGGTATTCCTTTGGCTTTTGGCTTAGGTTTTTTTGGCACTTTGAGCTCTTACAATATTTATAAATAAGCTGAAAAGCTTTAAAATACTTTTTTGGGATTTTTTGGATGTAACCTTGGCCTCCAAAAATTGGATCCAACATAAACAAAACTTCAAAATAGCATATCCTTTTCAAGAGTTTTTTTTCACTTCTTGAATCAATGTTTCTCTAAATTCTTTTTGTGAAAACTTAAGATTAACACCCAAAAATCAAATTAAAAAGTTTTCTGAGCTTTGATTACAGGGTTTACCCCATAAATTATTCAGAATAAAGAAAATAACTGAAAATAAAAGGTGTGGTCCTCATCTTCAGTTTTAAATTTTGTTCTGTTTTAATAAATACAAATACAAAATTTTATTAAAAATATTATAGCAATAATTTTGGTTGATATTATTCCACTACTATGGGATTTATTTTTCTGCTTGATTTACTCCTTGGGAACAAAACCTCATCACCAAGTTCCAAATTCTTCTGAATAATGGTCATCCAAGCTTTGGAATCCTTGGTCACAAAGCTTTTCCACATTGGATCCAATTTGGGGGCTGGCTAATGATCAGAAATGGAATTGAATGAGACTACATGTTTGAAATCTTCAAAAAGAATTAAGAAAATAGGATATGATTTGGGATTTAAAGTGGGAGGGGGAATTAAGAGGAAGTTAGGTGCAAGACATCAAAGAAGAAAACAGAACCACTGGACACTTATAAGTTTCAGCAAGAAGAAAGCAATGGCGTAGGAACTTCATCCACATGTTTATTGGAGCTGTTCCAGAGAGATGGTTGAGTTTCCTCCTTGCCTCTTGAAAGGTTTCAACCCAGATTTCATGCATTAATTTTAATCTTGGAAGATTGGGTTGGTTTCAAGCTCTTTGATCATTTCTTTCCTGATTTCAATCCAGTCTTCAGATTTCCGTCCCAAACCAACAGCTGCTGCTCTGAAACCACAGTTACCATCTCCCAGAACATCTTGACAGTGGGAAATATGGGCAATGGCTGTTGATGGGGCAATGAAGTCTTTGTATTGGAACTAAAAGAAAAAATCAGAATTGATTCTAAAATGAAATATGTTGGAAAAATTCCACTAACTTGTTCCATTGAAACTTGCTCAAAGATTTCAGAAGAAGAATATGATAATGTGCAGGAAACCTATAGAAAATTCCAAAAAAAAACTGAAAAACTGAAAAAATCAGGTATTATCAAATTCACTCACTTTCTCACTTATTTTTGTTGCTGTTTGAGCAAAAACATGCTTTTCAGGTGGATGGTAAGGGGCTTCATTATCTTGAATTTTGTGCTTTTGTCTCTTGATACTAGTCCCAGGATTGTAATCAGGGGAAGGATCCCTCTTAGTTAAAACAGTTCCAGACCTCCAAAAAAAGATTAAATGGGAAAATTAATAAAAATTCACTCAACAAAAAAAGCAAATTTAATCTCACTGTCTTAATAAAATCCAAATCTGGGAGCTCTACATCTTCTGAAGTATCTTCTTCTGTCACAAAATCATCCTATGTTGAAAAAAAGAAATATTCAGTTGATATTGAGATGATTATGTATAAATATAAATTTACCTCTTCATCTGATTCCGCCTTGTTCTTTCCCTTCCCTTTTTTCTTTTATGCTTTTCCCTTTCTCAAAAACCAAATGATTACATGAAAACAATGAGTTATATTTTTTTTTCTTTCTCAAATAGTGCTTAATTACTGAAAACTGAATTTTCTGAAAATTTCCTCCTTGGCCTTCCTCTCCTCTTTGGTGCTTCTAAATATTCAAAGTCAGATGGATCCCTTTTACTTGATGGTTGAGAGATCTTCTTGAATTATTTGCTGCTCCTTTGTTTCTTCCTCTTATTTTGGATCTTTGAGTAGAATTGGGCTCTTGAATCAGAATAAGTTGATAATTTTCACTGTAAAGCTTCTGTGTTTCACCAAGATAATAATGTTTTTCTGCAGGTGGAAATTTTTGGAATTCTTCAAACAATTCAGTAAGATATCTATGTTCATTGGTTTTTCTTGAGGGATGTTCAAGGCTGGGTGATTCTTCAGTTGAGTCTGGGCTGGCAGTTAACTGCAGAAAGAAAGTTAGAAATTAATCAGATTATTATTCATTTGAACTTGTATAAAGAAAAAAAAACTTACTGAAAAGGGGTGTTTGACATTCAATTGAGGATGGAAATCCTCAATTTGGAAAATTTAACCCTTGAAGATAGCTGATTGTACTTTTTTAACACATGGTATGCCCATATAAGAAGATTAATCACAGTTGATGCAAGTGGTTGAAGAATCAGAGACTTGATTGAATGAGTGAATGTTCTTGAGGGAATAATGGCTGATCTTTCCAGAAAGATGCTCCACACAGTGAGACAAAACAATGAGCTGCTTGAAACCTTTCTGGGAGGCTTCAATAGCTCTTTCATGAATTTGGATGGTAATAAAATTATATATCTTATCAACAACATTGGAAAAGGAGCCATTAGAGAAAGTGATGAAGCATTTGATGTAAGAATGAAGGCCTTCTATTCTTAATGTACTTTTATTTCCAAAATGAGAGTATTTGTTGGAAAAGTAAGAGACATTTTTTTTTTGGGTGGGACCCAGTTTTCAAGGAGGTATTCTGATGTGGGAGAATTGAAGGCTAGAGAAAGTTTGGAAAAATTGTTGTGAAAAATAGCTTTAGATTCGGAGTTGACCAATTGGTGCCAGTGTTTCTGAAAGAGCTTCCATTTATCTTCAGACTTGAAATACTTCCTGCAGTGGGTTTGAATATTTTTGAAAATATGCCAGAAACAGAGAAGGTGATGAGAAGATGGGAAAAGTTTTCTACGGCACTAAGTAAAGCTTTTTCTTTATCTGTCACAATAACCCTGGGTTCTCGATGTTCTAATATTTCCTGAAGTTGATTGAGGGCCCATTCATAGTTATCTTTTTTTTTCTTGGGATAAAAACAAAAAGCAACTGAGATCTTGAAAAATTGTTTACAACAACAATATGAAGAAGAGGCATCCCAAATTTATTTGTTTTATATGTGCACTGCATCATGAGAAGAGTAGGAAATTATTTTAGAATTTTTATCAAATCAGGATGTGAAATGAATAAAGAAGTGATTTGTCCATCCATATTGTTGATTCTGTACAAAAAAGAAGAATGTTGTAGTTCCAGTATTAAAGCTTGAATTGGGGTTTTTCCATCAAGATAATTTTTTTGGATTTGAGATCTTTTATTATAAATAGTACTGAGGTTTGTATGAACTGGAGTTGAGGAGTTTTGTATAAGATAATTTAGAATTTTTAATGGGGGAAGACCAGCCTTGGTTAAGTTTTCTACAGTCTCCTGTTGCTTGCCATGAATTCTTCTATGGATTGGATGAGTATAAGGATCATCTGAGGGGGCATGGTTATGGTCTGGACATATAACTTTAACCTGCCAGAGACCTAATCC
The DNA here is from genome assembly GCA_025617555.3 of Puccinia polysora. Taxonomy (NCBI): domain Eukaryota; kingdom Fungi; phylum Basidiomycota; class Pucciniomycetes; order Pucciniales; family Pucciniaceae; genus Puccinia; species Puccinia polysora. The sequence goes on from CM062628.1 coordinate 55,406,850, forward strand.
TTTGGAGAAATTTCCAGATAATCTAAAAGGGAATTTGGTCTTTCTTGTTTTTTCAATTTTTTGGGATCTTTACTGGGTTTATATTCTCCAGATTTATCACATTGATATGTGTAGGTATGTTTCTTCAAGTTTGATACTCTATTAGAAATGTCATATCCATGGGACTTTGCCCATTATTGGACAGCATCAACTAAATCCTCCTTTTGATTATATGATAGTTCTGGAGGAGGGGCCAGAGGAGTGGTATCATTAGATTGAGTGGATGAGGAAAGATCCACAGGAGTAGAAACACTGGTTTGATTAGATGAGGTGATGGAGGATGCGCCAGGTGAGACAGTTCTGAAAAGTGGATGGATTTTTTTTCACGACATTTTTAAAAGGGATGTTTTGTGTAGAAAGGAATTTGAGATTTGAGTTGATGATTCATAAAGATTTTGAGTAGAAATGGGGTGAGAAGATTTTTTGGTTCAGGAGGTTTGATTTGGTAGTGGTAGGTTTTGGAGTGTGTTTTGTTGTGTTGTGTTGTGTTTTTTTGTGTTGTGTTTTTTTGTGTTGTGTTTTTTTGTGTTGTGTTTTTTTGTGTTGTGTTTTTTTGTGTTGTGTTTTTTTGTGTTGTGTTTTTTTGTGTTGTGTTTTTTTGTGTTGTGTTTTTTTGTGTTGTGTTTTTTTTTGTTGTGTTTTTTTGTGTTGTGTTTTTTTGTGTTGTGTTTTTTTGTGTTGTGTTTTTTTGTGTTGTGTTTTTTTGTGTTGTGTTTTGTTGTGTTGTGTTGTGTTGTGTTGTGTTGTGTTGTGTTGTGTTGTGTTGTGTTGTGTTGTGTTGTGTTGTTTTGTGTTGTGTTGTGTTGTGTTGTGTTGTGTTGTGTTGTGTTGTGTTGTGTTGTGTTGTGTTGTGTTGTGTTGTGTTGTGTTGTGTTGTGTTGTGTTGTGTTGTGTTGTGTTGTGTTGTGTTGTGTTGTGTTTTGTTGTGTTGTGTTGTGTTGTGTTGTGTTGTGTTGTGTTGTGTTGTGTTGTGTTGTGTTGTGTTGTGTTGTGTTGTGTTGTGTTGTGTTGTGTTGTGTTGTGTTGTGTTGTGTTGTGTTGTGTTGTGTTGTGTTGTGTTGTGTTGTGTTGTGTTGTGTTGTGTTGTGTTGTGTTGTGTTGTGTTGTGTTGTGTTGTGTTGTGTTGTGTGTGTGTTGTGTTGTGTTGTGTTGTGTTGTGTTGTGTTGTGTTGTGTTGTGTTGTGTTGTGTTGTGTTGTGTTGTGTTGTGTTGTGTTGTGTTGTGTTGTGTTGTGTTGTGTTGTGTTGTTTTGTGTTGTGTTGCATTTTGTGGAGTGGTATGGTGTGGTCTGGTGTGGTCTGGTCTGGTGTGGTGTGGTCTGGTGTGGTGATGGAGGGTGATGGGTGGGGGTGGGTGGGTGGAGGAAGTTTCTTTTATGGATGATGGGAGGATGGGAGCACTCTGAAATGTCCTGGAAAAATTCCAAACTCATATTGAATAGGAATGGTTAGGGTTTTATGCATGGAGGGCTCACAAAAGCGGACCCCAGCCCAGAGGGGGGGTTTGCTGCCCTCCTTTTTGGATTTGTTTTTAGGGCACAAATATTGCTTCAAAAATTAAGGAAAAAATATATTTGAAAACCTTGAGAGGCGTGTTTTAAACTTTAAAGGTCAAATGATTCAAATTCTCATACGTAAAAACAACAAAGAATGTAGAGATAAGGAAAGACCACCCCTTTTATTTTCAATTATTTTCATTGTGATAAATATCTGTGGGGTAAAACGTTTAAGTAAAGCTCAGAAATATTTTTGATTCAATGTGTTGATTTTAATTTTAAGTTTTGCCAAAAAAGGTTCAGAGAAACTTTGATTCAAGAAGTGAAGAAAAATCTTGAAAAGGATATGCTATCTTAAAATTTTTTTATGTTGGATCCAATTGTTGGAGGCAAGGATACATCCAAAAAATCTCAAAAAAACGTTTTAAAGCTCTTAAGCTGATTTTTAAATATTGTGAAATTTCAAAGTGCCACAAAAACCTAAGCCAAAAGCCAAAGGAATAGCTCCAAAAACGAGTTTTTTCTTTGGATTTTGTTAATTTTGTGACTGGATTTTTGAAGGGGTTTAACTCGTCCCAAAATTATAAAAGATTAGCCATAAGGTTTAAAGACACCTATCTACAGGCCTGCTGTGTTAGAATTTCAAAAAAAAGTTTTTGAAACACCCGTGTAAAAAAGGATTTGTCCAGGTATACTGGACTTTGTGGGGACGTAATACCTCTGTGAGTTTAAGGGTAGCACCCATGAAAAAATTAATTCCCTATAAATAAATAAATACATATATATATATATATTTCATCTTCATTGAATTTAATTGTTTATTGTACCTTGTGGTCTTTTTTCTTTTTATTCTTTACAATTTTTGTTGATTTGGTGATTCATTTATTTTGGAATTTTGACTCTTTTTTTCTGAGGTTTCACACACCTGGCCTGGAAAAATTTTGCACTTTAACACATCTCAATGTCTAGCTGTCTCATACTCAAATTGGAAACTCAATGTACTTTTTTGAGCTCAGAAAATTTAATTTTTGATGCCTCAGTTGTGTAGAGGGGGTTCCAAAACACCCATTACTGATCCTAAAGATTTCTTGAAGGTGTTTGAAACCTTCAAAAATTCATCTGCAAGTTAAGTAAATTCAAAAAATTGGTTTATTTCATTTTTTTCAGCCATTTCTTCATCAAATTTGCTTGAAAGTTTTGGGAAATTGAAACTTGCATTATTTTATTGAGAAAATTTAAGAAATTTTTCTAAAAGGATTATGGTCTTTGTTTCCCCCACAAATGGGTCCAAAGTAAAAAATTTCAAATAATTGAAACAGGCCTGTTGAATCTTTTTTGAAAGGATGATTCATTTATTTGAAATTTCTGACCCCAAAAGGATATTATCATTTTAACAATCCAAAATTTTGAATTGGGAGTGTTTTTAAATGCAGGTTGTGATAAATTCAGGACCCTACCCAATCCTTAAACAACTCAAAACAGGTTGTGTGGCACAGTTCACAACAAATTCAAGTTGTGTATGGCTGCCCAAAACCCATTTTGAGTTGTGGCGTGCCGTTCACAACTCCAGAGTTGTGAGAAAAAAAAAGAAATTAAAATCAAAATGAAAATGAAAATAAATTAAAATAAAAATGAACATAAATTGAAATACATTAGGGTGTATCAAAGTTAGAAAACCCACCATTATAAATCCCCCATTTTTTTTACCAAACCCACCATTTTTAATGGCAGGTTTCTGAAATACACATACCCCCTAACTGGTGTATTTCAAAATGGCGGGTTTCATGAAAATGGCGGATTTCAAACATCAAACCCGCCATTAAACCCGCCATTTCTGAATCATCATCCATCCACTATCCATCAAATCTAAAACACCCATCCACATCAGCAAATCCATACCGGTCGCATCTCCATTGCATCACACACATCTCATCTCCATTGCTTCACATCTCTATCAATTTTCACATTTCCATCTTCACACAAAACCCATCATCATCTCATCACCCCACATCACATCCATCTCCATTGCTTCACATCTCTATCAATTTTCACATTTCCATCTTCACACAAATCCCATCATCATCTCATCACCCCACATCACATCCATCTCCATTGAATCACACACATCTCATCTCCATTGCTTCATATCTCTATCAATTTTCACATTTCCATCTTCACACAAAACCCATCATCATCTCATCACCCCACATCACATCCATCTCCATTGCATCACAAAAATCTCATCTCCATTGCTTCACATCTCTATCAATTTTCACCTTTCCATCTTCACACAAATTACATCATCATCTCATCACCCCACATCACATCACCATCTTTCTCAACATTTCAAATCAGACTTCCTGCCAGCAAGTTAAAAACACAAAAAAGCTGACTGAACTTTTGCTACTGTTTGACTCCCATTCAGACTCTGATTCAGACTCTGATTTGGAATCAACTTGGTTAGCTTTGAATTTGCTTTTGGAAAAGAAATATATGGTTCCAAGAATACAGACCCTCCACAACCCTATGTATGAAAGGCAAAAGCTTCATCTCATTCCCAACTGAAGCTTCCAGCAACTATTCCAAAATTTGTTGCCTTCATTCATGAAACTTTTGGAGATGATTGAAGACCACCACATCTTCAAGAACAATTCTTGGAATCCTCAATGCAATCCAGCCATCCAACTCGCTGTTTCTCTTTGTAGATTGGGATCAAATGGAAATTGAGCAGCAATTCATTGATTGGAAAATCTATTCTCAGTCAGTTATGGAAGCATTGACTTATACACCAAAAGAGTCATGATTGCTATCCTATCTTTGCCTTGCTCAGTCCTTTCTTTGCCAAACAAAGGAGAAATAAAGGAGATATCTCAAATAATGGAGACCAAAGGCTTTCCTGGTTGAATTGTGTTGAGTATTCCCCAGGTGACTTCCACCTATCTTTTCCTACCACGCCTCCGCGCAGAGTTCCTTATTATCTATCAGTATTTCTGACCGCGCCTCTGGGCGCGGATGCGCACTGAACCCACAACGGGGACCCCAATGTGACTTTCTCGTACATACTTGGACCAACGGCTGCAGTTGCAACCCTCTTCAATTCTCTTTTCCTCTTCTTCTATCTTGCCTTTCTAAATATCTCCCGCCTACCTTTCTCATCTATTCATATTCTCATTCCTCTCACTCTCCTTCAATCTCCTCAACTGCCATCCTCCCTCAATCAAGTAAATGCCCAAACCAAATTCGCAAATCTCTGACCGGTAAGATGATGACTTCTACAACAAACTCTATAGAAGCCAATCTGACTCTACAATCCAAATAGTTCCTCTCCAGCGCCTCGAATTCCTTTTTTTCTATTTCTTCTTTCCTTCTCAATTGTCCCACCGTCTACAGATCTCCTCTAAACTCAAAGCTGTCACCCTGAACAACATTCTTTGATCTACGCTGTAGGTCTCTTTATTCCTTCTCCCCGCTTTCTATCTCTCTTAAGATTCTGTCTGATATATTTCTTTATGTCTATTCCTTATCTCTCAGCCCAAGCTGGTTATAGTTCTCGCGAAATATATCTTCATCTTATTACGGTTAAAAGCCGAAGGACCCTCCTACGAATCAAATCAACCAAATCATGAACAAACCAGCCGGAGCGAACAACTACTTCCATCAAGTTGCCCTCAAGGCATCGGTTGACGCCATACCTCATTTGAATGAAGAGAATTATTCAATTTTGCAAGACAAGATGTTAATGTTGTTTGACCTCAAAGATATCAAGGATGCTATCACTCGAAATTCTGGCCCTCTGTTGTCAAAACAAGATCAGGAAATCAGGGCAATATTACTATCCAAGCTTGACAGTACCACCCATGCAAATGTCGTCAATTCCACAAACATTTCCTCCTCTAAACTCCTATGGGCCGAAATCACAAGAAGATTTGCTTCCTCAGAGACAGCTAACCAAGCAAGAGTCTTCAATCACTTCCTCCACTCTGTCTTCCGCAAAAATGCTATCAAAAGCTTCATCACCAAAATGAGAAAAGCCATCACGAGAATGATGGATGTCGGGATTGAGCTACCTAACAATATCTTGGCATAATTGTTACTATTCAAATTCCCATCTACATTGGAAAACCTCAAACAACAAATTATTCACATAGAGAAGAATCTGACAATGGACGTTGTTTTCAATCACCTCATCCAATACCACAACAAGAGAAAGGCACAGTCCAATCCAAATAAATCATCTACCAATGTCTCATTAGTCTTGACTAAGACAAGGAGCTACAAGGACGAGAAGAAAGCTAAGATGCGATGCCGTGAAGGATACCACGATCCCAACGCTCCTCACGCGGAGAGTTCATGCGTCCATCTACATCCCGAAATCACACCTGAGTGGTGGATCGAACAACAAAACAAGTGGAAAAACAAGAGCAAGAAGAATCCAACAATCAACTACCACGCCTTGCTGACTCTATGGATCAATTCGGATAATAACCCCAATCTTCTCTTAGACTCTGGAGCTAACGTACATATTTTTAATGATCTGAAGTTCTTCTCCTCCATAGAGCTACAAGAGGAGCCTGAGGAAATTAAGACCGGAAAACTAGAAGCTAATCTCAAAATACAAGGGATCAGATCGTTCAAACTTGAATGGAATGATTCCGTGATCACACTTGAAGATTGCGCCTACGTACCCAACATAGTTGTCAACCTGATCAGCCCTGGACTCCTCGCAAAGAAGGGATGTAATCTCACTCAAACCCAAAATACATTCAAGGTGACAAGAGAGGATCAAATTGTACTGAAGGGATCAATAAGAGATAATCTCTTTGTCATTGAAAAACCACGCTCGACTGGCCAAAATAATGCAGTGAACTTCGCCAATCAAACCTCCCAACCATACACTCTATCCGAATTGCGCAAGATGTATGGTCACGCGTCTGTCTCCACTCTCAAACCTCTCCTAAAAGACCGCTTCTCAAATGACAAACTCCAGGCCTTTCAATGTGATAACTGCATCAAGAGCAAAATCACTAGATCTCCCTTTTCAAACACCTCCACTCCCGCTAGTAAGCCCTTAGAACAAATCCATCACGATTTAGTTGGTCCGATCACTCCTCAGTCAAAGGCCGGCCATCATTACTTGCTCAATCTGGTTGACAACTACACCGGCTACCTCGCATCTTTTCCTCTAGCTTCCAAAGACCAAACATCTGAAACAATCATCAATCTTCTAGAAACAGAATATAAGCGTTTGAATTAATACCCCACCAAGATCTACTCAGACAAAGGAATCGAATTCTGCAATTCTACGTTAAAAGACTTTGCAAAAAGGAAATTTATCAAACTCCGCACTTCCAAGCCGTATCATCCACAACACAACGGACGAGTTGAAAGAGCCAATAGGACGATCATCAAATCCGCCCGATCCACTTTCTCCTCATCCCAACTTGCTAAGAACTATTGGCATGTAGTGACACGCAGCTGCTGTTTCATGTTAAATCAAATCCCTCAAGAAGGTAACCAATTGTCTCCCTGGGAACTCATGTTTGGTAATACTCTCCCAGCTAATTACTTACAACCCGTAGGTTCCTCTGTGATCTACCTAGCCAACCGTCTTCAGAAAGGAAGAAAATTTGACGAAAAGGGTCTAGAAGGAGTCCTCATTGGATTCAACCCCATCTTCCATTCCTACCTGGTCCTAACCTCGCTTGGAACCGTTGTGGAAACCAAGCACATCAAATTCCTCAAGAATCATCTCAACGACTTTCCTTTTTACAAGCCACAAGGCTCTGACATCTTCTCTCAACCTGATTCAAATGCCTACAAAACCAACTTCTCGACCAATGAAAAACAATACCTCATTAGAGATTCCACCCCTGAACGCTCTGACTCGGACTCAGATCAAGAAGACATTCTCCCATCTTCTCCGGAATCTCCACCTCCTCCTCCACTTCGGGAACTCGAACTACCTCGTCATCGACCAAACCTTTGCCCGCGACACGAACTCCAAAAACCTCAAAGATACGGCTTCCACCACTACTACAAACCTCCATCTTATAAGGCCGCCAGGAAATGTTCCAAGTGGCCTAGGTGGAAAATAGCCTCCAAAGAAGAACTCAAATCAATCAAAATACAAGAAGTTTGGGAAGAATATTACGGGGAACCAGACAACATACTAAACACAACTTGGGTATTCAAAGTTAAAGAAAACTGTCACGGAGAACCCGTCAAATATAAAGCGCGTCTGTGTGTGCAAGGATTTGATCAGGTTCAAGGCGTAGATTTTGAAGAGACTTGGGCTCCGACGGGGAAACTTGGATCCCTTTGTCTTGCTTTGATCTACGGCTTGAAAAATCAAATGACTTTTACTCAATTTGATGTAAAGGGAGCTTTTCTTCACGCTCCCTTGAACAAAACGGTAATAATCAGAACTCCAGAAGGGTCGAATCGAAAATCTCCTTATCTCAAGTTAAAAAAATTGCTCTATGGGCTACGTCAGTCGCCTAAAAATTGGTACAACACACTTACTGCTTGGATCAAATCCCAAGGATTCTGCAAATCCGTCAGCGACACCTGTTTATATCTCAACTCTAAATCAGGGGAAGTCCTCTACTTCCACGTTGACGATCTAATTCTGGTAGGAAAGTCTGACTCATTCGCGGTCAATTTCTTAGAACGATTCTCCAATTCTTCCTGTCATTCACCAAATACAATCCTCGGGATGCTAATGCAATTGGACAGAGACAGTATATTCCTGAGCCAACCAAAACATATCAAGAGGGGCCTTGAAGAACTGGGTCTCACTGACTGCAAGAACATCAATACACCTCTCACTCAAAACTTTCATCTTGAACCGGCTTCAGATGAAGATCACGCGCAGTTCTGTCAACTGAATATCGACTACCAATCTGCGATTGGATTGCTGAATCATTTGTCCCAATATACTCGGCCGGACATTTCCTTTGCTGTCTCCAGTCTTGCAAGATTCAATGCGAAGCCGGGCCTCAGTCACTGGAAGGAAGTACGGAAAGTATGGAAGTACCTCAAGACCACAAAGGAGTTCAAATTGACTCTTAAGTACAACTCGACTAAGGAATCTATCTCAAGCTATAGTGACGCAACGTGGGGAGACGACCCCATTTCTCGCAAGTCCCAAACTGGATACATAGTCTTACACTACGGTAGCCCGGTCCTTTTGAACTCCTTGAGACAACAAAACCTGACATATTCCTCCACTGAGTCTGAACTCAATGCCTTGCTCGATTGCTACCTCGAAGTGAAGTGGATCACCCATCTAGTTGAAGAAATACATGGCTCTACTTCCAACAAACCAACGATGCACATAGATAATAAAGGTTTAGATGATAAAATAAAGAAATTTGGGTCACACTCCAAGTCGCGACACATCAACATTAAAACTAAAGGCCTGCGGGAAGATTTTTCTCTTGCCAAGTTCAATTTAAATCTTGTTCCCACCGCTGAAATGATAGCAGATCCTCTGACTAAAGACACCTCCGTAGGGGCCCTTCATCTCCTTCAACAAATCATATTCCCCAATCAACCCAGTCACGCCTAAGTTGATTCCATCTTACCAGTCACAAGGGGTGTTGAGTATTCCCCAGGTGACTTCCACCTATCTTTTCCTACCACGCCTCCGCGCAGAGTTCCTTATTATCTATCAGTATTTCTGACCGCGCCTCTGGGCGCGGATGCTCACTGAACCCACAACAGGGACCCCAATGTGACTTTCTCGTACATACTTGGACCAACGGCTGCAGTCGCAACCCTCTTCAATTCTCTTTTCCTCTTCTTCTATCTTGCCTTTCTAAATATCTCCCGCCTACCTTTCTCATCTATTCCTATTCTCATTCCTCTCACTCTCCTTCAATCTCCTCAACTGCCATCCTCCCTCCATCAAGTAAATGCCCAAACCAAATTCGCCAATCTCTGACCAGTAAGATGACAACTTCTACAAAAAACTCTATAGAAGCCAATCTGACTCTACAATCCAAATAGTTCCTCTCCAGCGCCTCAAATTCCTTGTTTTCTATTTCTTCTTTCCTTCTCAATTGTCCCACCGTCTACAGATCTCCTCTAAACTCAAAGCTGTCACCCTGAACAACATTCTTTGATCTACGCTGTAGGGCTCTTTATTCCTTCTCCCCCCTTTCTATCTCTCTTAAGATTCTGTCTGATATATTTCTTTATGTCTATTCCTTATCTCTCAGCCCAAGCTGGTTATAGTTCTTGCAAAATATATCTTCATCTTATTAAATTGGGTTTTTTGATGGAACCATAATCCCGTTGAGTCAAAAACCCAAGCTAGATGGCAAACACTATTTTGATTGCAAAAAACAGCAACTGATTCATTCCTTTTCCAATGACTTTTATAAAACCTTTGATCACACCACTGACCAAGTATGTTTCTTTTTTTTTTAGATAATCAGTGGATTTACAACTTTTTTGTGATAAAAACAAGAAGTTCATATCCCTCCATTCTGGCCTTCCAGGTTCTTTTCATGATTCATACATGTTCAATTGGATGCAAATGGCCTAACAACCAGGGAACTACTTTGACCAAGATCAATACCTTCTGGAAAATTCAGCTTATGCTAGTGGCAGATATGTGGTTCCAGCATACCAGAATGTTTCATCTAACAATCAAGGAAAAACCAATTTAAACTATCACCTTGCCCAATCACAAGTTTGGATTGAGCATGCCATAGGAGTCCTGAAAGGAAGATGGGCCAGCTTAAGGGAAATACAAAATCAGCTTCAAAATCCCAAAGAAATGAAGTTCCTCATCCACTGGATTATCACTTGTGTGATCCTTCACAATCTTTTGGCCAACATCAAAGATGAATGGGACAAAATATTTGAAGATGATATTCCTGATCCACCTCAAGTCATCCCTGTTTCATCTTGTCCCTCATCTTCTTCTATGAGAGAACCAATTCTTCCTCTCACCCTTGCTAGCTTTGATGATTAATTTTTGATTTCAAGTTAGGTAAAAAATCCCTTCACAAAATTTTATTTTGTTTTGGTTGTTCACCCAAGATTCCTAGGCTGAGTCCATTTTTTTTCTCATTTGGTGGGGTGGACTTAGCCAAAACAGACCCAAAACTTCCAAACCCTCCACCTCACCCCACCAAACCAGCGGTCAAACCACCCAACTCACCACACCAAACCACATGTTGGTCCACTCCTTCCTCCTCCTCATCAACCACCTTCTCCTCACCCATCACCTCCCCTCCTCATTTGGTTGACCCCCCTGGTAAGCATCCCCCCTCCTCCTCATCCTCCCCATCATCCAATGCTCATCCTTTGATTCATCCACCTCCATCCCCCTTCAGGCCCCCCACCCCCTTGGTTGATTCCCCAGGTAAGCTGCCCTCTCCCTCTTCCTCATTCCCCTTTTCACTACCTCTCACTACCTCTCACCCCCTTTCACTCACTTACCAACACCCCCCTCTGCCCCCTCCCAACTCACTTGGCTTGCCGGCCCCACCCCTCCTTTCTTACCTTTGGCCAACCAACACCAGCCCCCCCTTTGCTTGCCTTTGGCCAATCAATGCTGCCCCCCCTTGCTTGCCTTTGGCCAACCAACGCCAGCCCCCCCTTTATTTGCCTTTGGCCAACCAACGCCTGCCCCCCCCCCTTGCTTGCCTTTGGCCAACCAACTCCGCCCCCCCCTTTTGTGCCTTTGGCCAACCAACGCCGCCCCCCCCCCCTTGCTTGCCTTTGGCCAACCAACGCTGGCCCCCCCTTGCTTGCCTTTGGCCTACCAATGCCGCCCTCCTTGCTTTCCTTTGGCCAACCAACAAAGGCACCCACCTTGCTTGTCTTTGGCCAACTGACGCGGCCCCCCCTTGCTTGCCTTTGGTCAACCATCACCATCCCCCCCTTGCTTGTCTTTGGCCAACAGACGCCAGCTCCCCCTTGCTTGCCTTCAGCAGACCAAAGCTGGCCCCCCCTTGCTTGCCTTTGGCCAAATAACGCCCCCCCTTGCTTGCCTTTGGCCAACAGGCGCCGCCCCCCCCCCTTGCTTGCCTTTGGCCAACCAATGCTGGCCCCCCCTCCTTGCTTGCCTTTGGAAAACTGACGCCGGCCCCTCCCCCTTGCTTGCCTTTGGCCAACCAATGCCGGCGCCCCCTCCCTTTCCTTTGCCTGACCAACACCGCCCCCCTTGCTTTTCTTTGGCCAACAGACGCTGCCCCCCCTTGCTTGCCTTTGGCCAACCAATGCCGCCCCCCCTTGCTTGCCTTTGGCCAACCAATGCCGCCCCCCCTTGCTTGCCTTTGGCCAACAGACCCTGCCCCCCCCTGCATTGCCTTTGGCCAATAAATGCCAGCCCCCCCCTTTGCTTGCCTTTGGCCAACCAATGCTGCCCCCCCCCTTGGCCAACCAATGCCGGCACCCCCCTTTTCTTGCCTTTGGCTGACCAACCCTGGCTCCCCCTTGCTTGCCTTTGGCCAACAAATGCTGTCCCCTTCCTTTGCTTTCCTTTGGCCAACCAACGCCTGCCCCCCCCCCCTGCTTTCCTTCATCCAACCAACGCCGACCGCCCTCTTGCTTGCCTTTGGCCAACAGACACCTCCCCCCCCCCTTGCTTGCCTTCAGCCAACAAAATCCGCCCCCCCCTTGCTCACCTTTGGCCAACCAATGCCGGCCCCCCCTTGCTTGCCTTTGGCCAACCAACGCCGCCCCCCATCACTTGCTTTTGGCCAACAGACACTAGCCCCCCCCTTGCTTGCCTTTGGCCAACCAACGCCCGCCCCCCCCCCTTGCTTGCCTTTGGCCAAAGAACGCCGGCCCCCCCTTGCTTGCCTTTGGCCAACCAACGCCCCCCCCCCCTTGCTTGCATTTGGCCAACTGAAGCTGGCCCCCCCCTTGCTTGCCTTTGGCCAACCAATGCTGCCCCCCCTTGCATGCCTTTGGCCAACCAACACCGGCCCCCCCTCCCTTGCTTGGCCAACCCTGTTGAGTTGACAGCCGGCTCCCTCAAATAAATTGACGTACCCTGGTGTTGATACTCCAAATCCATGCCAACCCGTGGCTCTCCACTCTCAGCCCCACTCACTCAACCTCAGCCTCTCCACCTCCGTCTCAACCATCCCTTTTCCCATTCTCTCCACCCTCCATATTTCCCACTATCCTTGCTCACTAGAAACCTCCAATTCACCCTCTCATCCTTCTCATTCTCTCCACTCACTTGACTACCTCCACTTCTGATTCAACTCCTTTCACTCCCAATTCCTCCGATCCCATATCTGATCCTATCTGCATCAATCCTTTATCCTGGCCTCATGTTCATACAATCACTGGCTCTTCAACTCTGATCTTCTGTTTAGCTGTGAGGCTCATTATTAACTCATTGTCTTGTGTTGGGAACGTCCTAACATGTCTTTCAGTCTCCTATTTCCTTCTTCTGTCTCCTTGATCAACCTGTTGTTCTTGATTCACCTCTCCTCCGTCAAATCCTTGTTCTCATTTCCTCTCAACTCTCAAATGAACTTCCACAGTAAGATCCCAAACTCTTCCCATCTCACGCTCTTTGTCACCTTTTATGTTTTCCACCCATTCTCATTTATTTTTCTTTTAAGACTCCGTTGGTCTTAATTTGAAATACAGATAAGAAATTTTCACGGTTAAAAGCCAAAAGGGCTGCAAAAATCAAGCTACCGGCAGCATGGATTCAACTGGACCAACGGAAGTCAACTCCTCCCTTCTCAAGACCCTAACCGATTCCATCCCTAACCTCAACAAATCAAATTTCTTGTTATGGCAATCCAAGTTAACCACCATATTTTCCCTCAAAGTTATAGCCCACTGGCTGAAAGACAACAAGGCTAAGAACTGCCCCTCAGAGACTAACCTCAAAATTGCTGGCTACATTCTGGCCAAACTTGATAATTTAACATATATAAATTGCGTCAAGGAAAACAATGCACTGGACAGGATCACCTTGTGGAGATCAATTAACGATTTCTATGCCTCATCACAAACCGCCAATTGATCCCAAATCTTCTTTAACTTCCTGAATCTTGCCTTCAACCCCAAAAACGTGGAAAATTTTATTACCAACGTACGGTCATTCCTGCTTCAAATTGTGGAAATTGGTATAAAGATGGACAAAGATATAGTGGCCTATTTGATCCTATACAAATTCCCTCCTCAGCTTGAACATCTGAAGACAACAATAACGCATTCACTTGGAGACGCCAAGATAAACGGAGACATGGTCCTCAGGCACTTGAATCAAATCAAAAACAAAATAGCCGCTGGAACATACGCCTCTGCTCTGCTTGCCAATCAGGAACCATTTCAATTTAAACCCAATTGGCATAATCCTCAAGCCTTTCATCCAAAGAAAAGGTGTTTTGTGCTGTATCCCCACCTTATCCCGAACAGCAACTCTACCTCCAAAAATCCAGCCCCTTCCCCACAAGCCGCCCCTAATTCTAAGGCCTCCGCAAACCTGGCCTATACCTTTGCCGTGGCCAACTTTCACCATATTGACCGCAGCTCCCTGCTACTTGACTCCGGCGTGTCAAATCAAACAACATGTTCAACAATTTCAGTTACTTTGATTGGCTCAAAGACGACAATACTGAGGTAAATACGGGAAAACCAAGTGCCTCAATAATGTCTTGGGGAACTGGGAATGCAACAATTCATACTGAAACTGGGTCCCTCACCTTAACCAACTCTTTATTTATACCCAATCTGGCTGTAAATTTAATCTCCCTTGGACAATTAATTCAGAAGGGGTGTGTTCTATCCCGACTCAATTCCAAAAGCTTTGGCGTTTTCTATGAAGAAAGAATGATAATGTCTGGATACATCCAAAACAATCTTCTCTACATTGAAGAATCAAATTCCAATTTTTCCAATTGTCATCTTTTCCTAACCATGTCAACTATTCACAAGCAGTTTGGGCACGTTCATCATGATCAAGTAAAACTACTTTTGACCTCATTCCCAAATCAAATGGGACCACAAACCTTGCATTGCATGTGCTAAAGGAAAAATTCACCAATCACCCTTCAAAGATCACATTCCCTCCAGCTCTCATCCATTTGAATTTATCCATGCCAACATTTGCGGACCAATCAGCCCCATATCCCATTCAGGTCATTTCTATTTCCTCCTCTTAACTGACAATTATTCCAAATTCAAGAGTTGTATCCCAATCAAGCTCAAATCCAATGTGGCCAATGAAGTCATCAATTTCATTAAACTACATTCAAACCATTTCAAAAGAATGCTGAGGATCTTCCATTCCAATAACAGTGGCAAATTTGTCAACAATCAACTGACCTTGTTCTTGAAAGATAACAGCATTTTACACACCACCTCAGAACCCTACACACCACAACATAACCCGGTTTCCAAGCAAGGAAACAGAACATTAGTTGAGGCCACTAGGACTTCCATGATTGACATGTCCATCCCACTGAACCTGTGGGATGAGATCATGGTCAGTACTTGTCAAATCCTAAACTAAATCCCCTCAGTAAAGCTCAAAATCTCCCCTTTCAAACTCTGGAATAATCAACGTCCAAAATTGAAGCTATTCTGCACTTTGGGCTCAAAGACCGTAGTATTGAACAATCACTTGAGCTTCTCCAAGCTTGGCAAAAAGGGTACTGAGGGCATCTTGGTGGGATTCAATCTTGACCTAAATTCCTACAAAACTTTTTGCCCTGAGACTGGATCTATAGTTTGTAGCAAACATGTTAAGATATTTGAAAACATTAAATTCAATGACATCTCTCCTTCCTCCTCCGATTCTCCTTTTGACTCCCTTCTTGATAGTGATCTTCTTACTGATATTCTCATCTCCCCTACTCCAAAAAACACCAAAAATCCTAACTCAAACCCGTCTCAACCTCTTCAATCCATCTCCTCCGCAAACTCCTCTGATTCCCCTACTTCACCATCCTTGTCTCAGGCATCTGAAGACAAGTCATCCTCCGGTTCAGACTCCAACACCTTGGACGATGAACAAATCTCAAGTTCTCTCACCCCCCACGATATCTATAGTCTTTGCAATTGTTCCAGAATCCAACGTCCTCAAAGATACGGCTTCCTAATGCGCTCTGTCCCAAGATCCTATAAGGAATTTGAGAAAAGCTCAGACCAAACCAGATGGTTGGAATCCATGCAGGTTGAACTAGACGGAATACACTTGCTGAAGGTGTGGGAGGGATGCCATTCTCTCCCCAACGGAAAGCAAGCTATATCCACCATCTGGGTCTATTGGCTAAAAGAACAACCGGATGGATCGGGGTCCCTATTTAAATCTGGAATTTGTGTACAGGGATTCAAGCATCTAGAATTCTGCAACTACGGGGAGACTTATGCCCCTACTGGTTTGATTGTCACTCTCCGTGTCCTTCTCGTTTATTCCTTTCACCATTCCCTTCAAATTGTCCAAATGGACATCAAGTTGGCCTTCCTACACGCTCCCCTTGATGAAGACGTATTCATCAAAGGACCCAATGGCTACCACTCCCTTTTTCCCTATTTCAAACTTAATAAGGCTTTTTATGGGCTAAAACAGGCGCCCAAAAGCTGGTTCAATACATTACAATCTTGGATAATATCTGAAGGCTTCATTGTCTCAAGTGCCAATCCCTGTCTTTACATAAACCAAGATTTATCTATTTTTGTGTTTTTCTACGTGGACAACCTGATAGTCATTGAAAACTCATCCAAATTCCGCTCTTGTTTAAAATCCCAGTTCTCCATCTCTCACAAAGGCCCGCTTCAAAAAATTCTTGGAAATCATTTGGTTGAAACTGCCCATGGTCCTGCCCTATTACAACCAAATCATATCAAGTATGCCCTGAAGGAACTGGGGTTTCTTGAATCTGGACCAATCACCACTCCAATGACGCCAAATATCCATCTATCCCCTGCCTCCAATGAGGAGCACAGTGAATTCCTCAAACTTAATATAAATTTCCAATTGTCGTCTGGTTTTCTCAATTTAATAGCTAGCAGAACTCGTCCCAATCTATCTCATGCCGGATCCTCCCTATCTCAATTCAACACCAAGCCCGGTCTCCAACACTGGATGGAGGCCAAGCACGCCTGGCAGTATCTCAACCACACCAAGAATCTGTCTCTCCGGCTAAATTCCACTGACTTCAAATATGATATCAAGTGTTTCAGCGACTCCGACAGCGGCAATGATACAGAAACACAATGGAGTCACACTGGCTACCTCATACTCTTGTACAGTTGTCCAGTCTCATGGAACAGCAAACTTCAACCCTCAGTTTCTTTATCTTCCACCAAAGGCAAACTGAAGGCACTAGTATTGGTTACCCAAGAAAAGCTTTGGCTTGATAATCTCCTCCACAAATTGCATCCTTCTCTCACTCTCTCTCATTGTTTCAATATAGACAACAAGGAGGTAAATGATCTGGTCAACTTTTGCTCACACCATAGCGCTCTCAAGCACATGGACACTCAGATAAAGTGGCTCTGGGAGCAACAGGCAGCCAAGAAATTGATTGCAAACCAAATCCCATCTCACCAAATTCTCGCCAATCCCCTAAAAAAACAAGCCATTAAGCCGCCTCAAAATGTTGCACAAAAAATCCAATCCCATCTTGTTCCTCACCCCAATCAGAGTATATGGTTGGGAGGGATGGAGATGGAAGGAGATGGATTGACCAACATAATGAAAGGTGGGAAGAATAGGGCCCGTCACCAAAAGATGATTCAAATGAGAGATTCAAAAATATCTTTGGAGGTTGCTGAGGAAGGTATTAATGAAAAGGTGATCTGGTCTGGTTGGAAACCGCATCCTTTGGATCTTTACCCTTCAATTGTTGCTGAAAAGAAAAAGGATAGTCAAAAACCCACCCAGGAAGAGTTTGAGCAAGCAAAAAAAACAATCAAACAGCTCTATTTCTTCCACAGTGGAAAATTAATTGTCCTCAATCAATCTGATCACCAAGCCCTGGTGGCATTCATTGAATTTGTGACCTTGGATAAAATCTCAGAAAAAGATAAGAAGGACATCAAATTTGTCACCACTTTCCTTCATGGTTCAAAAAAATTTTTCAACCCAGTTGGTCCTTCAAGATCTTGGGGTGGAAAAATGTGGGCAGTTGGATGGCAAAAAATTGATGCACCCTTTGGAGTTATTTGGATGTTATGTGAATAAATCATCTATAAGATCTTCTCCTCAAGAGAATGCTTTCCTCAACCTTAAGGCCAACAAAGTATCCCAAATTCTAGGACAAATGTTTTGCAATTTGGGAAAACTTTCCTTTGAATCAAACTGTGATACCATGAAGGACAACAACATCCCCTCTTTCTCTTTGTTGGAATTTGGTTCCAAGCCTACACTTTTTGATTGCTCCCCACACATCACTTTCACCTTGGATTCTTTTTAAAAATCTCCTCATATTGAAAAAGGCAACATCTCTGGCACTACTTTTTACTTGTGGTTCCAACCAAGAAATCAAATGGTCAACTTATTGAAAATACAGAAAAATATCAAGTATCAGATGGCCAATTTGTTTTTCCTGACCTTGGCTTTGGAATTGATTTCAAGCAAAAACGTATTGTCAAAATGGTTTGTGCAGCTAATAAGTACAAGCACTTTACCTTTCCTGCTGTGCACACAGAAACCCATACCAGAATGGCCACGTCACTTCAAATGAATAAAACAACTAGAAACACTTTTAGGGAATTGAATAATGGCCAAATTTAATCTAGAAAAAAAAAAAAATAAAAAATCTGTATGTTGGGGGGTTAAGAATACTCTCAAATGTTGTAATCAAAAATAATTTTTTTGTTTTTGTTTCACCCATGCAAATATATTTACAAGACCAGAATTCAAGTTATCTACTGTATTTCATCTACTGTTCTACTGCTACCAATGCAAGCCGAGGCTACTGATACATTATCCTTTTTTTGGTTGAAAGTTGTTCCCTCTGCTTTACCAGTTGTGCATGCTGTCAATCCTTCTCCTTTTCCTCTTTTTGAAACTCTAGCTCATCCTGTTTCAACTTCCACTCAGCATCTAATTTTTTTTGATGAGCCAAACTTTTGGCTTTCTGCTTTTGAACATCCATGGCCAGTTGACAATCCCACTTTTGCTTTTCAAACCCAAGTTTTTTTGATTCAATTTGTGATTTTGACTGTTTTTTGCAAGGGAAAAGCAATGAGCATGATTTTGAAAGCAAGGATATTCAACCAATGGACTTACATGAATCTTGCTTCTCCATGATTTCTTCAAAGCCCAAAAAAACCGGAAGTTTTTCTCCTCTTTTGATGACTTTTGGGGTTGATATTGATGGAATTGGAGGCCTTTGGCTTACCCTTGGAAGAGGAGGTTTCAGTTCAAAAGTCGTTGCTAGTGTTGGAAGGCAATGTGGGAGCCCCCATTGGCTTGAGTTTTTGGCCATTCAGGAATGGATGATCCTGTTTTTTTACAATCTAAATCAGTCAGGATTAACCAGAAAGAAGAGAAAAGAGCTTGGTTCCTTACTTGAACGGATGTTGAGGGTAATGGAGACTGAGGAGTATCTTGTTTGGCATCAGCAAGTTTGATGCAATCTGCTAAACCAGGAAGAGAGCAATCCAAAGAAGGAGGGGAGGGGTCCAAGGTATGGTTTGACACATCAATCAATGCAGAAGTAGAGGTGATTGGAGCTGATGGAATTTGAATATCCTCCTTGGCATTGGATGGGGGCCACTCCAAGCCAAAGGTTTCTTCAGGATCACCATTGCCAGGCTCAGAATCCCCAGCCAAGTCCTCAGAGTTTACTGAATTGGATTGTTGGGCATCAAAAGCAGCTAGGGGGGTGATGTTGGCCTTATTTCCAAAGATTTCATCCATTTGAATATAAAAAGGAAAAATGGAGTCCAAATTATCAACCACCAAGTTGATTCCCTTGGCTTTGTCAGAGTTGGTGATACCTGTAGAAATAGTTGATCTCTGCGGCACTTCGACCGCGACACCCTGACACTGATGGGGTGTGGTGACTTCAATTCAAAATCCTCCAATTTGAATCTTGCTTGGTTTCCTCAAGTCCTCTTGCTCTACTCTGACCAATCAGCCTCTCACTTTCCTCATTCCATCCAACCATTCCAATCTCCCATTCTCATTCTCCACTTTCCCATTCTCATTTGCTCTCCTCCCATATTCTCATTTGCTCTTCCTCCCATTCTACACCATTCTCCAATTCCCTCCAAATTCATATTTCATTCATTCATACGAATCTCAATAATCCTTTTGTCTCCATCCAATCCTCTCACCATCTCGATCAACTGGCCCATTATCTTTCACCAACATCTCCTAGCCTATCCAATCAACCATTTCTTTGATCTGTCTAGTTGTAAGATCTCCATCTGCTACTTTCTTTTCTTTCATGATTTTACATGCTCTTTTCCTTTCCTTGAATTTTGTTTAGAAAAGCTCACACTCATTACTCTGTATTTTGAAGTCTGCTGGTCTTGTTTTGAATTCAGTTCAATTAAACCTTCACTGTTAAAATCCAAACGGCTCTCCAACTCAGCAAACCTGGCGACAATGACTACCCCAGGACCAGCGGATTCCAACTCTTTGCTCCTGAAGACCTTGACAGATTCAATCCCCAAACTCTCGGAAAATAACTTCTCCTTGTGGCGATCAAAAATTCTCACAATCTTTTCCCTCAAAGGCATCACTCCATGGCTCTCTTCAACCAAACCGGAAAAATGTCCAGTCAAAATCAACCTTGAAATTGTTGGATACATCCTTGCCAAATTAGACAACAAAAACTATGTGAATTGCATGAAGGAACACCATCTGACCAATGGCATTGATCTGTGGAACTTGATAAAAAAATTCTTTGCCTCATCCCAAACCGCAAATTGATCGAGAGTCTTCTTTAACTTCCTCAACCTCCAATACGATCCGAGAAATATTGAGAAATTCATCACTGAAGCCAAGTCATGTTTAATGCAAATCTCTGAAATTGGCATCAAAATGGACGACGATATAATAGCCTACCTTCTTCTCTAAAAATTCCCTCCTCAATTGGATCATCTGAAAACCACCATCACTCACTCTCTCAACAAAAGGAAAATCAACGGAGATCTAGTTCTGAGACATCTTAACCAAGTTAAACATGAAACCGCCTCGGGATCTCAAGCCTCCGCCATGATCATGCAACAAAATATGTTGAGATGCAAGGCGAACTGGCATAATCCTCAAGCCAATCACCCAAAGGAACAATGCTACTGGCTGTTTCCCCATCTGAGACCAAACTTCACAGCCTCCTCACCTTCCTCATCCTCCAATAAAGCCAATCCCTCCAGCTCAAACCCTGCCGCCTCAGCACACCTTGCATTCACATTTGCTATGACTCACTCCCATTGCCTAGACCAAAGCCAGATAATTCTTGACTCTGGTGCCTCCCAGAGCATGTTTAACGACTCCCAATTCTTCAGTAGTCTGAAGGATGACAACACCATCATCCAAACTGGAAAATTGTGATCCTCAATAGCCGCCTTGGGACAAGTTACTGCAACCATCATCACTTCTCATTCCAAACTCAACCTCAAAAACTCTCTCCTTGTCCCAGACATAGCCATAAACTTGATTTCGCTAGGCCAACTCATTCTCGGTGGTTGCTCCTTACAACTCACCACCACAAATAGATTTGTCATTGTTCTCAATACAGAAATCATCCTTGAAGGCTACATAAAAGATAACCTCATGTTTGTTGAGGAATCCATCAATCCCAACTCACCTACCGCCTTCTCCTTCATCTCTTTCTCCACCCTTTACAAAAGATTTGGCCACTCTCACTCCGATTCTGTCAAGCTGCTTGCTCGAGAATTCCCAAAACTCAGGTGGGATAACCACAATTGCCTCTCCTGCGCCCAAGGAAAGATCCACAGGACTCCCTTCAAAGGAATATTTCCCAAGAGCAAAGCCAAATTTGAAGAAATCCACGCCAATCTCTGCGGCCCCATCTCTCCTCCCTCCAAAACTGGAAATAGGTTCTTCCTTGTCCTCACCAACAATTTCTCCTGCTTAAAGACCTGTGTACCTCTCAAATTCAAATCTGACGCCACCAACAAGATCATTAAATTCATTCAACTTTACTCCAATCAATTCAACAAGAAATTAAAAAAATTCCATTCCGACAATGGCGGTGAATTCCTGAACTCTCAACTAACCTCCTTCTTCTCCAAAAATGGAATTCTTCACTCAACCTCCGAACTGTACACTCCCCAACACAACCCCATTGCCAAACGTGCTAATCGCACTTTAATTGAAGCTGCCAGGACCGTTATGTTGGAAATGAAAATTCCTCTCATCATGTGGGACAAGATAGTATCCAGCTGTTGTCTCTTATTGAATCTTATCCCCTCCAAACCCAACAAATTTTCCCCTTACAAACTCTGGAAATCCTCAATTCCCAAACTCTTGGTCATCAAAGTACTTGGCTCTAAGACCACTGTGCTTAATCAGCAACAAAATCTCTCCAAGTTCGCCAAGAAGGGACTTGAAGGTATTTTATTCGGATTTGACCTAGAATTGAACTCTTATTGGGTCTTCTGCCCCGAAGTTGGTGATGTCATCCGCTCAAAACATGTTAAAATTTTCGAAAACACTCCTTTCTCTTCCTCTTCTCTCCATCCCTCCAAGTCTCCTTTTGATCCTCTTCTATCCTTAGATGAAACACTTACTGATCTCTTAAATTCCACCACTCCCGCAATCTCCTGTTCTCACCCCAATCAGATCCCTGAATCCTCTCCCTCTGCGTCGCCTGAACCCATCTTAAATAACGATCCTCTTCCTTCCCCTTCTCCTCGCTCATCCGACCAATCATCCTCTGATTCCGACGCCGACAAGATAGCCCAGCATCTCATCAATCCATCCACACGCACTTTACGTGATAGATCCACCCTCAAAGCTCCAAATCAATACGGTTTCCTAGCTTGTGCAGTTCCCAAAAGCTACCCCAAGGTTTTGAAATCCAACAATAAGGATCAATGGCTGGATTCTATGAAGACCAAAACCAACGGCATTGAGAGTTTTGACGTGTGGGAAGGCTGTAATTCTCTACCACTTGGCAAATGCGCTCTCTCCACCACCTGAGTTTACCGCCTCAAAGACAACCCCAGCGGAAATGGAACAATCTATAAATCTTGACTGTGTGTTCAAGGTTTCAAGCAACAGCAGTTCCTTGACTATGGCAAAACCTACGCTCCCACCGGTCTCATCACCACCCTACGTACCCTCCTCGTCTACTCTCTTCACCACAAGCTCAAGATTGTTCAAATGTATATCAAAGCTGCCTTCTTGCACGCTCCTTTGGAGGAAGAAACTTACATCAAATGTCCCAAGGGTTACGAATGCAAATTTCCCTACCTTAAATTGAAGAAGTCCCTTTACGGCCTCAAGCAAGCTCCCAAGAGCTGGAGAGATACCCTCAGGCGCTGGCTGCTCTCCCAAAACTTCAAATCCTCAGCCGCCAATCCTTGCCTTTTCATCAACCAATCCAAGTCTCTCTTTGTTTTTGTTTACATTGATGATTTACTGATCATAGGCGAATCCGAAAACTTTAGATCCAGACTCAAAAATCAATTCCACATCTCTCACGAGGGCGATCTTACTAAAATCCTCGGAAATCTGGTCATAACTTGTGGCAATCTTCACTTCCTTCATCAACCCAAGCATATCGCCACTGCCCTCCAGGAGCTGGGTCTCAATGAATCTAAACCCATCACCACTCCAATGACCCCTAATATTAAGTTAACTCCCGCCTCGGAAGAAGATCATGCTTAATTCCTGCAACTCAATATCAACTACCATTTGGTGACGGGATATTTGAACTTCATCGCCAGTCGCACCAGACCGGACCTTTCATACGCAGTCTCCAACCTTTCACGTTTCAACAATTGACCCAGAATTTCCCACTGGGAACAGGCCAAGCACGTCTGGAGGTACGTTAACGCCACCCGTGACCTTGCCCTGCGCTTAACATCCCCAAACTTCAAATACGACATCGAATGCTTTAGCGACTCCGACGGTGGAGATGATCCAACCAGTAGAATAAGCCACACAGGTTTCATAATCATGCTTTACGGGAGCCCAGTCGCATGGCACAGCAAGCTAAAGTCCACCATATCGCTCTCCTTGACCAAAGGAGAACTCAAATCTCTGGTTCTTGCCACCCAAGAAAAGATTTGGCTCCAAAATCTTCTCCTTGACCTAAACCCTGAGTTGAAATTGACTCATTGCGCTTACATCGATAACAAAGCCCTCCACAACTTAGTCAACCTTGACTCTCATCACAATGCTCTGAAACACGTTGACATACACATCAAATGGCTGCGAGAAAAGAAAGACGAAGGAAATCTTCTCACCACTCTAATCACATCTGCGGAGATGCTCGCCGATTCCCTCACAAAGCCGGCCATCAAACCATCTGTGATCAATTTAACATCCAAAATCCTCAATCTTCCTTCTAGACACGGCGGTGTGTAGAAATAGTTGATCTCTGCAGCACTTCGACCGCGACACCCTGACACTGATGGGGTGTGGTGACTTCAATTCAAAATCCTCCAATTTGAATCTTGCTTGGTTTCCTCGAGTCCTCTTGCTCTACTCTGACCAATTGGCCTCTCACTTTCCTCATTCCATCCAACCATTCCAATCCCCCATTCTCATTCTCCACTTTCCCATTCTCATTTGCTCTCCTCCCATATTCTCATTTGCTCTTCCTCCCATTCTACACCATTCTCCGATTCCCTCCAAATTCATATTTCATTCATTCATACAAATCTCAATAATCCTTTCGTCTCCATCCAATCCTCTCACCATCTCGATCAACTGGCCCATTATCTTTCACCAACATCTCCTAGCCTATCCAATCAACCATTTCTTTGATCTGTCTAGTTGTAAGATCTCCATCTGCTACTTTCTTTTCTTTCATGATTTTACACGCTCTTTTCCTTTCCTTGAATTTTGTTTAGAAAAACTCACACTCATTACTCTGTATTTTGAACTCTGCTGGTCTTGTTTCAAATTCAGTTCAATTAAACCTTCATTACCAAAGCCGGTGGCAATTGACATGGAGTGGGCCTTTTTGTACTTGGCTCAATAATTCTTGAATTGCTCCCTCATCTGTTTGGATGACAGATCCAGCCTACCTTTTGTTTTGTTCTTGAGTTCATTGGCCATCAGGAGATAACCATTGAACTTAGAGGATGGAGGTTGGCCAACACGTGTTTCATTGTCCAATCCAAAGCAGGCATCATAGTTGGAGGGAATTTTGAGCCAGTTGACCAGGATGGTGTGATCAGCTCTCTTGAGCTTACTTGAGCCCTTGGAAGTTGATGGGGGAGGATTGTTTGTTGTGGAGTTCCTTGGCAATGTTTGCTTGGGTGTGTTGGACTTTTGTTTGGACTTGCAGGGGGAGGTTTGCTGAGGGGCCATTTGGAAAGAGTAAAGGCAATAAGTTGATGAGAGGGATAAAGTGACAAGCAAGATAAAGTGATGAGAGATATGAAGTGATGAGAGCAATAAAGTGACAAGAGCAATAAAACAATGACTTGATTCTTTGGATGAGGTTGGAGGTACAAGTTCTTGTTGGAGGTAGAGTGATGAGAGCAATGAAGCAATGAGAGAGATGAAGCAATGAGAGAGATGAAGCAATGAGAGCAATGAAGCAATGAGAGCAATAAAGTGGTGAGTGATCAAGTGATGAGGGTGATAAATTGATGAGAGTGATGATGAGAGTGATAAAGTGATGAGAGTGATGAATCTTTTGATGATGAGGCTGGAGGTAAAAAAATTTGCAATGAGGTCGGAGGTAGAAGGAGGTGGGAAGCCAGGGGTGGATGACATGGACAGGTGGCAGAAGCCTTTAAATACTTTATTTGAAAAAACCCAATTATTTCATGTTAACTTTGACATGTCTGATGTGAAATAAGTGGGTTTTTTGATTTTTAATGGCGGGTTTGAAATGGCGGATTTGGGTTGAAACCTGCCATTAAAAAATGGTGGGTTTGGTTAACTTTGATATGCCCTATTGTTTAATCATTGAAAATAACATTTGAACCCTTTGAAAAAAAGGGGACAGAATAATTGGAATCAGGTGCTAAAATTTCAAGAAAAGGCACAAGATATTTGGAAAAAAGGGATGGTAAGTGCAGAAAGTTAGGACAAATAATTTTTGGAAAGGGTGAGATTTCACTGGAAAAAGGGGGCATAAATTTGGTAAAGGGACAGCCCTTTCAGGCAAGAGCAACATTTTTCCTAGGTAAAGTAATATCTGGAGCTGGAGAGGTGAAGTTCAGGCTCCGGTGGGACTGTGGCAGCCATCACCGAGAAAGAGGAAAAGAAATACAACAGAATTGAGGTCTCTCTTACAGGGCTTATTGTTAACTGAAAACTCTACAACGGTCTAGATGATTGCCGTATTCGCCAACTATTTAAATTTTCGGATTTGTTAGACTGTTGATCTGATTGGACCGTTACAAGTGCACAAAGGATTTTCCTCCTCAGTATTCATCATTGAGTGGCGACAGCGGCGGGGTGTTGCATATCAATCTGTTTTCGTTGCGAAAGGTAAAATATGCATGCGACACTCAAGATGTCGCAGCATTTTGTGCGACCCGATGTCGCACCGGAGAATGCGACACTGTAAACCAGCTCGTGTGCATGAGCTGGGTAACTAGGAGAAAACATCGAGTAAGACCTGACCAGGGACATTGGCGCGACCTGCCAAGATTGTAACTTGAACAACGAGATCATTCGATGTGATCATAGCAGTTCACCATCACGGAAATACCGTACAGAATAACTTCAACACGCTGGTATCGGAAAATGTTTGAAGAACATACTCTGCCCAACCAATCCGAGTTCGTGCTGCCATCGCATCCACAGATTCGGTACACCAGGCCATTTTGGAGTCACGGCCAGGAGGCAAGTGGTTTGAAAGGTGATACCAAGGGTGTTTGGATAGCACGAAATTAAGTACTCAATCCTGCCGAGGGTGCACGCCTGCAACTGAGATGCAACGGCAACTTCCGCAAGGATCTGGGTGTTTCGAGCATTAGTTTCTCCTGGGGCGTTCGCGCCTCCCACGACGCCCCAAAGGCGTGCCATGAATCATGATCCACAATCTTTACCGGTGAGTTCATGATTAGGGCAATGTCACCTGTGGCTTGCGTTACTCCGGGCAACCGATCAATGAGTGAATCGGTCATTGGACATTCTTGCGTGTCGCTAGGTGCCGACCGTTTCGCCTGACAATAGCCTTTGTACTAGTTTTTGGGCAGGCAAATACAGAGCAGCGGCTAATTCCCCTTGTACTACACTTACCAATGTGTGCATACATACAACATATGCACCGAACCAAACGATCACATCAATCCGTCCATGATGTCGGCTTCAGACGGCGTGAAAGGAAGTATGCCGTTCGCTTGAGGAACATCAAGCAAATGTGGGTTGCCCTATATTTTTGTCCACAAGAGCTTCTCGCTCTTTCCACCCCCTTTACACCAAACTCATAATCCATCACCATCGCCCAAGATCAGCCTATTATTACCTCGGCTCACGGCTGCCAATCGTTACCACCGCATATATCAATTTTTGTTGGTTTTATATAATTCTAGGTAGTGAGGCAAGCTTCTGACGCATTTGATCAGGCTGGCAAAACCTCAGTCGCAATCTTCGTCTGAATCGCCCTCGAATTCGAAGCACTCGACATGAGGTTCGGATTGGTTTCGGCCTCAACTGTTGGTCTACTAGCCACGTCTTACCTCGAAAGAACTGTTGTGGCCACCGATAACGGTTCGACGGACCATGTGGTGACTGTGGCAAAGGACGGTCAGGGTTTCTCCCCCACCCATCTATCCGCCAAGAAGGGTGATACCATCACCTTTATCTTCTATGCGGAGTAAGTCTTTCGTCCCGGTGTAATCGATCTTCGGGCGCGCAGCCAATCTGAGTCAATCTCTCACTTGATTTCCTCAATTCTGGACTCTTGCATAAAGTGGTCACTCGGTTACACAGACACAATTTGCAAACCCTTGCGCGGGGATGAATCCCCCTTCCGATTCCTTTTGCACCGTCAGTTCTGGGACCTCCAAAAATGATTCACCCGCTTATCCTACGGGACCCAGTAGTTACCCCAGCGATTCTCCGCCTCCTGACCCAAACTACTCGGCTAACTCGTCGGAGTATCCTTCCTTCGCCGATCCCACTAAAAACCCCAACACTGCTGATTCCGGTAGCTCGTATCCCACTGGCAATGGGGGCCCGCCAGTCAGTGACCCCACCAACGCTACCTCAACCGCAACTACTACGGCCACTCCTACGAATCCGACTGATTCGACCAATTCGACCCCTCCAACCAATCCTACGCCACCGACCAATCCGGCCCCTCCGGCCCCTCCTCCTCAGGACGCTTTCCCGAACCCTGAACTCACTTCTTCCCCGCCGGCGTCCCCACAATGTGTTTGCCCTACGGCACCGCCCACATCTAGCTACCCGACCGGGCCGGATGTGTCTAGCCCTAAAGAAAAAACGTGCGACTCCAAATGTATCGAAGTTGCCGGCGGTTGTCAGGTTTCCACTGATTGCGACGCACAGAGCAAATCGCCTGGTGATTCAAAATGCAAGATCGAAAATGGGCAGTGCAAAAAATGCGGCCAAAGTAGTCAGAGGATGAAAATGAGACGCAGCATAGGAGATGGTAATATGGCCTATCTTCGAACAAGGCTATTCCGGAGACAAGCTGCGCCGGATCCGGAGAACAGTGGTCAAGTGGAAGTCCCGGATACCCCTAACGCGGCCTCTACCGCGACGAATTCGACTTCACAGAAGTCCCAATCCAGCGCTTCCACCTCAGACCAGGGGGCTGCTGTAATAGCCAACACCTTATCAGGGGCTACTTCCGCTTCCAATATTGGGCCGGCTAGCGACACCTCCGCCTCGGGGGCCAATAACAATGGACAGGTAATCATAGGTTTGGACTCAGGGTTTGGTAAGTTCCTCTTGGTGATAGACGTTAATCAGACCGACATTGATAGTTGATCTTCACGATCGCTTCTGCTCAAAGTTAAAGTTGGTGGCGACGAGAAAAGTTCCGGAAAGAAGTTTAAAGTTCAGATTACGGATGATAGTAAGCCGTTATGGTTCATGTGTGCGACTCTAAATCATTGCACTTCCGGAATGGTCTTTGCCGTCAATGCCCTCGAGACCGGGTCTGAGACGTTTGACAAATTTCTCGACGTGGCCAAAGGTAGTAAATGCCCTACACAGGTCAGTTCAATTAGCCAATTTTTCGACATTAGCCATCCTGCCATCAAGCGCAACCCTAAGTTTGACCCTTAACCTCAAACGCTCGACATAGTATCCATCCCAGCTAAATTTACAAGGAGATGGTTGCACAGCAGCAGCCAAACCTTGTGACGGTCAAAACAATAATAAGCAGCCGGCAACTAGTAACGCCACCCCACCAGTAAGCTCTGGAGATAATACCCCGAAAACCCCGAATGGTTCGACCCCAAACCCAACAGTTAGCTCAGGGGAAAGTAAAACTCCGCCAAGCACCCCGGAGAATAACCCCCCTCCTCCTGGCCCTAATGCTAGCCCCCCCGCCGAGCCCTCAACTAATACGACAACGGCAGATGGAAAAACTCCCAGCCAGGCCCACCACTCATCTGGAGATATGCTCTCACTCACTCTTTACATATCTATCTTCCTTACCACTTACGCCTTATCCGGCTCCCCCACTTAGTAATTTCTCACATTGACTTGACGGTCTCTATGCTCGAATAAAAAAAATCTCGCATAAGAAAGAACTGACAAACGCACCCTCCGAAAGTGGTTTTGTGGTCAGAATTCTGGATTTTGGATTCTTGGTTGAACTTCGTTGTTGTTCAATGTATAAATGTACCAAGTGTGTGATATCATCCATTGATGAGACCCTGCCCCCCCGCCATCCAGATTCAATGTATCCCTCGCTATTTTGTCATTGGTCGTCTGTTTTTGGGAATTTTGTTGAAAAAAAGAGTGGGTTCCAAAACTTAACAAAAACAAACTCATCCTCATAGGCATTCAACCTTTCCTGTCAAACTTTTTTTAATCAAATTGGCTTTGTCCAAGTGTTATTATGTTTACAGAGGCAGCCCAAAATGAAAGGGCACCTGTTTCTTTATTTTTCAATTGCACTATTTTTTATTAGTACCACTTATTTTGCCTTCCTAAAAAGTCCTTCCATAATGCATGTAGCTACAACCCTTGGATACTAGTCTTTTTCATTTTTGTCTTTGTCCTATTTGATTTGTATCCTTCTTCCTTCCTTTCCTTTGGGTCCTCTTTCTTTCTTGAAAAAAGGAACTGAGATAGTTTGAAAATATATTCTTCAGAAAAAACCAAACCATCTTAGTTCTGCTTGATAAAAAAATGAATTTCTGAGCCAATTCAACCTATTTGTGATTGAACAGAAGCTGAAAAGGTTTCAAACACCAGGCTTTGAGATTTGGTTTGAAAGCAAAAACCATTTGTGGGAAAACATTAAACTAATGAATTGGTGCATGATCAGTGTGAAAGATAAGAAGACAACAAAAGACAAGATGAGTGAAAAAAAGAAGATAAGATATGTTAAAATTTTGATTTTATAACTGTTTTTCTCAATCATGTTAGTTTTACAGATTTTTTTCTTTCATCCCTTGCTATTCCACATCTTATACTACTTTGTAACCTCAACAACCCCACTTATCAATTGCTCTTCATGTTCAGATTTTAAATTATTTTCTTGTGAAAAATGGTTTTTTAAAGAATTGGCCAGGATGTGGGCCTGCATAAAATTAGTGGGCACATAGGAGAGGTCAACAATTTCTCCCCTTTCCCAGTTAGTGTGATGTTGAATTGCTTGCTTTTCCTCTGTTAAATTTGTTGAATTTCTGAAATAGAATAAATGGTTTAAGACAAAGAGGGATCTGACAACAGGTTTAGACTTGACGTTTGACAATGACTAGGTTGGAGATGTTTGATGGCATAAAGGAAAGAAAGTTGAGAAAAAGGTAGAGAGGTTCTTTTAGAAGAAGGAGACATTAAATATTAGATTCAAGAGCACAGACACAACGGTGATGGGTTACAGTCTTACCAGTCAGGTTATTGATGAGCTATATAGGGAAGAGTTGACATTTGGTTTGACGGATAAAGATGTTTGAGAAAAAGATGAGAAATGGAGAGAAAAGAAAAGAAAAGATAAGAGAAAGAAAAGAGTAGATAAGTATAAGTTGAAGTTATGGGTTGTCAAGGTAAGAATGATCTGAGTTGGTAGTTGATAGTTTGATGGTGAGTTGATTGATCGTTGTGTTGAGGAAGGTTGATTGAATGTTTGTTTTGTTCTTGGAGGACCGTCCATCCTCTTCTCACTCCCCAAGATAGACTTAGGAAATAGAAAGAAGAAGATGACAGAGGAGTGAAATGTAAAGGAAAATGGTGAAAGTTGAGCGGAGTGCGGATGAGTGCGCAGAATGGTGTAGATTATTTGACACCCCCAGTGACTGGTAAGATTTAACGATTAAAGGAAGTAAAAGAAGGATTGATCAATTGAATAAGTAAGGAAAGAGAGGGAAGAGGTAGGGCCTTGATGAGTCCGTTGGCCTTCATTTCAGGATCTGGTATTAAGTTGATGGAAAGATTTCCCTGTTTGAGTTCTTCACAAAGCGCTTTTGTTTTGATTTCAATGTGACAAGTTTTGGAGTTGAATCCAAAATTTTTTAGATTGTCATCAAGAACTTTGTTATCAATAAAGTGGTGACTTGGTTCTATTTCTTTCTTCCAGAGTTTGGCCTCAAGTCCTCTCATCCATATGGCTTCAAGAAATGAATTGAATAGTGGATTGAGTTCTGCTTCTGTTGTTGAATGTGTGATGTTTTGCTGTCTGTTGCTGCTCCAAGAGATGAGTGAATTAAAAAGGAGAGAAAGATGCCCAGATTGAGAACGTCTAGTTTCTGTATCATTGCTCCAGGTTGCGTTGCTGTAAAATTGGATCTGAGTGTTGGAATTGTGTACTTGCAGGGTAAGTTTCAAATCTTTCTTTGCCTTAAGATATTGTCAGCATTGTTTTACCTC
This sequence comes from Puccinia polysora, assembly GCA_025617555.3. Lineage (NCBI taxonomy): Eukaryota > Fungi > Basidiomycota > Pucciniomycetes > Pucciniales > Pucciniaceae > Puccinia > Puccinia polysora. The sequence goes on from CM062628.1 coordinate 55,438,502, forward strand.
TCTCCAGTGACAAATCCCATGTTTCTTGGAGAATCTAGAAAGACTAGAAACTGCAAAAATGAGTTCCAGGCGGGTTAGGAAAGCAATATAGTTGATTAGAAAAACAGCAGATCTTTAGTTGATGTTTAGGGCTTTAAATTCTTCATGTTCTTCATTGGAGGCCGGAGTCAAATTGACATTGGTGGTTAAGGGAACATACAAGGGCTTGCAATATATCATTTTCAGTTCTTCCAAACCGTGTTTGATGTGTTTAGGTTGTGAGAGAAAAATTTTGTTATTGAGCGTTTGTATTTCATTCCAAGAATAGTGTTGGGATTGTGGTGACTTGACTTAGGAAATTGTTTTAAGAATTTGTCCTGAAAGTTATTGCCAAGTCCAACAAGGATAAGATCATCTACATGAAAGAAAAGAACGGAATTGGAGCTAGAATGGATGTGTAAGCAGGGATCAGATATGGATTTGTGGAATCCTTGTTTGCGGATCCAAGAAGTGAGGGTGTTGAACCAATTGGCGGGAGCTTGCTTTAAACTGTAAAAAGATTTTCAAAGGATAAGAAATTCCCATTTTCTTTTTGAGCCTTTAGGTTTTCTTATGATTACTTTATCAGTTAAGGGTGCATGGAGAAAAGCACTCTTAACTTTGAATTGAGTAATAGGAAGAGAATGAAATAGACCAAACAAAAGGGAAATGCGTAGAGAGGCGGCTTTTCTGGCGGAAGAAAACGTATCTTGGTAGTCCAATCCATAAATTTGATTGAACCCTTGAACACACATTTGACTTTTGTAGATAAGTGGATCTCCATGGCAATTATCCTTTAAATGATATACCCAAGTAGTATTGAGCGGATTTTCCAGTTCTGGACCATTGTAATCCTCCCACACCTCCAGAGATTCAATACCATTGAGTTCAATATCCATGGAGTTGTCCCACTTGAGAGAGTTGGAGCATCTTTTTGCCTGTTTGTAGGATTTGGGAACGTAATAATGATGATACCCATATTGTTGAGGTGGATTCAAAGTTGATCTGTTTTGAAGATTATATCCAGGTCCAAGTGGTTGCGCAAGTTCTTCAGAAAAGTCCAATTCTGAGTTGACTGACGGAGTGTCAGGAAGATCAGGAGTAGAAGTGAATGGAGATAGTTTGTCTTCAGTTGGTGAATTTGTGGAGTTATCATTGACTGAAGGAATGATAGGAGGATGTTCATTAGAGAGAATAGGTGGATTGTAGTCAATTTTGAGAACCTGTAAGTCTTCAGTTGGGTTTGAAGTAGAGGGATACTGAGAAAGATAGTTGCTTTTGAGAATTTTAACGTTTTTGGAGAAGATAATGGAGTTTTCAGGTTTTAAAATACGATAAGAAAGAAAATTGGGGTTGTAACCAACAAGGGTACTAGGGAGTCCTTGATCTTTAAACTTTTTGCTGTGACTGACTTTGCAATCAAGATATACAACCTTAGACCCTATTGGGTGGAAATAATTGGTAGGGAGTGATTTCCCAGAAAATATCTGATACAGAGAAGGGAATTTGGGAGATTTAGGAATTTGGTTTAAGGCAAGACAAGCTGACTTAGCAACTCCTGCCCAAAGATTAAGAGGAAGCTTAGAGCTTCAAAGAATAGCACGAATAGATTGAGTAATAGTTCTGTTTTCTCTTTCAATTTTTCTGTTATGTTTGTGATGGTACGGTTCAGAGATGAGGTGCTGGATAGAGTTGGTCTTGAAGAAGTCCTTGAGTTTGGATGAAGGTGAATTTGCCACCGCCATCAGTGCAAATTGTTGCAGGATATCTGTTTTGTTTTTGTTTTTTGTGATTGAGAATAGTTATGATTTGTTGGCACGCGTCTGATTTATACTGAAGAGGGATGGCAGAGATATACCCCAAATGATTATCTATAACAGACAGTATGTAGTTCATATTGTTTCTTGCAGATGGAGAAATGGGACCAATTAAATCTAGATGGAGTTGTTTGAACGGTTTTGAAGAAGGATTTGAAGAATTTTTGAAAGGTGATTTGGTGATTTTGGAGAACACGCAGTCCTCACATTGGAAATTTGAGAGTGTATTGGTTTGGATAGAAGGAATAAGGTTTTTGAGACGATACGGACTGGCATGTCCAAAAGATTGATGAAGATGTTTGACTTGATCAAGATTTGGTTCCTTAAGCAAAAGATGACAGAATCTGTTGTTATTTCCTATGCGTGAAGGAGGATTGAGTATAAAAAGATTTTCTTGGATGAATCCCCAGAAGGCTGGTTTTGAGTGGAACATGAGAGAAAATTGATTGCAGAAGGAGGAGAGCAAGCATTGTTTTGAAGAGATTAGTTCTCCAGGACTGATTAAATTTACTATGAGGTTGGGAACAAATAAGCAGTTGGTGAGTGTAACTACGGAGTTTTTCAAGCTTAGTTTTACGTTTCCTTTTCCTTTGATAGAAAGTTTAGCATTTTAATTTCCAGTGTTTATGAAGTCATTGCCAGCACATTCTTCAAGACAACTAAAGAAATCCGGAAAGTTGAACATATTGCAGGAAGCACCTGAGTCAAGAATGATTCTATTGAGTGGATTTATTTCTTGAACCCAAGTAGTAAGAAGAGCTACGTAGTGAGCAACTTCTTTTGTTTTAGGGTTGGAATTAAACTGAGCTCGCCAGTTTGTTTGGGATTCCTTCCACCAATTGGGCGCCAGATGTTTGTGAAGATGCCAACATTTGTCAGCAGAGTGATAAGGAGATTGGGGATTGTGGAATCCTCTCTTGCATCTAAGTTCTTTAGGAACCAGCTTCTTGGAAGGTCAAGATGAAATGAGTGCAGTGTTGCTGATTTTTGTTTCCTTAGATTTAAACTTGGTTTCATTGTCTAGTTGGACAAGATGATTAAGCACAAGATCCACGGTAACTATCTTGTCCAAATGCATAATCTGTTGACAGAGAGAGTGGAGAGAAGGAGGAAATTAAAAGAGAATGAGATAGGAGAGGATATCATCTGGAAGGTTGATTCCCACATCTACCATTTTCTTCAAGGAAATCTTGGTTTATGTGATGAAAAGATTGATGGATTTGGGTTTGATTTGTTGGTAAAGAAATTTGTTAAAGATTTGAGCTCAATTTGCGGTTTGGGAGGAAGAAAAACGTTCTTTGATATTTTTCCAGAGAAGCCTAGCCAAGGAGATATTTGCCGGGTTGACCACATTGTTATGAGTTACAGAATCAATGCCAGAAAGGAGAATTACTTGGGTTTCCATGTTTTTGTTAGAGTTGAAATTTTTGGAATCATCCTCTAGGGCCTTCTTGACTCCTTTAAGTTCTTGCAGTATTGTCATCTTGTCCTTCCATATAGAATAGTTTTCATCCAAGAGAATAGGTATGGCTTTGAGCGTGGCTTTAAGAATGATTTGTCAAAAACCATTGTTGCTAGATCCCTCCATGGCTGGATTTGATTAGATTAGTTGGATGGATGTTTGGCTTTTAACCGTGTTGAATTGCTGAAATAGAATAAATGGTTTAAGATTAAAGAGGGATCTGAAAACAGGTTTAGACTTGACATTTGACAATGACTAGGTTGGAGATGTTTGATGGCATAAAGGAAAGAAAGTTGAGAAAAAGGTAGAGAGGTTCTTTTAGAAGAAGGAGAAATTAAAGATTAGATTCAAGAGCACAGACACAATGGCGATGGGAGACAGTCTTACCAGTCAGGTTGCTGATGAGCTAGATACGGAAGAGTTGACATTTGGTTGGACGGATAAAGACACCACAAAAATACTGGTGTCACTTGCTAGTAAGTGCCATCAAGGAGCTGAGGCCCAATCTACAACCAATCTCAGTTCAAGCTCCAGCCAAGCTCAGGTCCAGCTTTATCCAAGCCCCAATGCACAGTCACTGTGCATTGTACACAGTGAATGTGTGCAAAAAACTTGGTTGAAGGATGAGCATAGCTTCAACTAGAGATTGGACCAAGCTCCAACCACAGATTCTTTGATGGCACTTTCTAGCAAGTGACATCAAATTTTTCATGGTGAGATGTTTGAGAAAAAGATGAGAAATTGAGAGAAAAGAAAAGATAAGATAAGAGAAAGAAAAGAGTAGATAAGTATAAGTTGAAGTTATGGGTTGTCAAGGTAAGAATGATCTGAGTTGGTAGTTGATAGTTTGATGGTGAGTTGATTGATTGTTGTGTTGAGGAAGGTTGATTGAATGTTTGTTTTGTTCTTGGAGGACCGTCTGTCCTCTTCTCACTCCCCAAGATAGACTTAGGAAATAGAAAGAAAAAGATGACAGAGGAGTGAAATGTAAAGGAAAATGGTGACAGTCAAGCGGAGTGCGGATGAGTGCGCGGAATGGTGTAGATTATTTGACAAAATTGGACTCATTTCCAGACTGATTGAGGGCTGATTTTCACAGGGAAATCAAAGTGGTTGAGAAGGGGGACACTCCATAGCTTGTAGGAGGATCTTCATCCAAGTAGAACACTCAATACACTTTTAAACATATTCCAATTCTTTTTCTGAAAAATAAATAATACTTTTAATCCTGCTATGAAGTTATTTCTGACCCAAATTGCACTTGATGGCCACTGTAGGAATGTTGATTTTTGGAGAATTTTGTGAAGTAAGCATCTGAAAAATGGTAACTGGAACCTTCATTTTGTTAAATGCAGTGCCCATGCGTAGGTTTCTTCTGAGATACCACATTAGGGCATATCAAAGTTAGCAAATCCACCCTTGGAAAAGCACTATTGTTTTTTAACAAACTGGCCATTTTTAATGACAGGTTTCTGAAATACACATACCCTCTAGCTGGTGTATTTTAAATTGGCAGTTTTCATGAAAATGGCAGATTTCAAACATCAAACCCACCATTTATGCACTATCATCCATCCACCATCCATCCCATGCAAAACACCCATCCACACCTCCACCTCAGCAAATACATACTGATCCCATCTCCATTGCATCACACACATCTCATCTCTATTGCTTCACATCTCTATAGCTTCACATCTGCCTCCACCTCACGGGCCACCACCCCTCCTCCGTTGGTTGGCACCCCTGGTAAGCCCCCCCCTCCTCCTCATTCTCCTCATCTTCCTGCTCCTCATTGGTTTCTGGTCCTTTGACCATTCAACCCTGAGGTCCCCCCCACCTACTTGCCCAATCTGCCAGGTAAGCTGCCCCCCCTCCTTCTCCTCCTCAACCTTCCCCTCCCTCCCTCCCAATTGATTGCAAATCAATCACTCAATCAAATGCAAAGAAATTGAGAAATTGATGACCAATTTATTGAGTAATTGATTGCCAATTTATTGAGCAATTGATTGACAATTTATTGAGCAATTGATTGCCAATTTATTGAGAAATTTATTGCCAATTTATTGAGAAATTGATTGCCAATTTATTGAGCAATTGATTGCCAATTTATTGAGAAATTGATTGCCAATTTATTGAGCAATTGATTGCAAATCAATTGAGCAATCAATTTCTCAATAAATTGCAAATCAATCAAGGGATCAATTGTGAATCAATTTATCTATTAATTTAAAATTGATTGCCAATCAATCAAGCAATCAATTACCATGGGGTATTGATTCAAGTGTGTGATGAGAAGATGGTGAGCTGGGATGATCATGGTGAGCAAGGGGTGATTATATGATGAGGCTGAGTGTTTGGAAAGGCACATTGGCCCATCCAGCAATGGCAAACTTAGCTTAGTGGTTAAAGCATCACTCATCAATGTTGAGGTCATGGGTTCAAATCCCATAGTGTGAAAAATTCTGGGCAGTAAAACTGCCACTGCCCTCAAAATGTTATACAACAAATTGAATCCCTTCTTGATACTCACCCCAAGTGTCGTAGGTTCCTGGGAGCAAACAAGATGGGAGGAGATGATTTGAAAAACATAAAGAGATGTGGAGTTTCAAATCCATTGCCAATTGATCTCTCAATCAATCTCTCAATCAATCATGGATTGATTGAGCAATTGATCTCTCAATCAATCATGGATTGCATGAGCAATTGATCTCTCAATCAATCTCTCAATCAATCATGGATTGATTGAGAAATTGATCTCTCAATCAATCTCTCAATCAATCATGAATTGATTGAGCAATTGATCTCTCAATCAATCTCTCAATCAATCATGGATTGATTGAGAAATTGATCTCTCAATCAATCTCTCAATCAATCATGAATTGATTGAGCAATTGATCTCTCAATCAATCATGGATTGATTGAGAAATTGATCTCTCAATCAATCTCTCAATCAATCATGAATTGATTTAGCAATTGATCTCTCAATCAATCTCTCAATCAATCATGGATTGATTGAGCAACTGATCTCTCAATCAATCTCTCAATCAATCATGAATTGATTTAGCAATTGATCTCTCAATCAATCTCTCAATCAATCATGGATTGATTGAGCAACTGATCTCTCAATCAATCTCTCAATCAATCATGGATTGATTGAGCAATTGATCTCTCAATAAATCTCTCAATAAATCATGGATTGATTGAGCAATTGATCTCTCAATCAATCTCTCAATAAATCATGGATTGATTGAGCAATTGATCTCTCAATCAATCTCTCAATCAATCATGGATTGATTGAGCAATTGATCTCTCAATCAATCTCTCAATCAATCATGGATTTATTGAGCAATTGATCTCTCAATCAATCTCTCAATCAATCATGGATTGATTGAGCAATTGATCTCTCAATCAATCTCTCAATCAATCATGGATTGATTGAGCAATTGATCTCTCAATCAATAATGGATTGATTGAGCAATTGATCTCTCAATCAATCTCTCAATCAATCATGGATTGATTGAGCAATTGATCTCTCAATCAATCTCTCAATCAATCATGGATTGATTGAGCAATTGATCTCTCAATCAATCTCTCAATCAATCATGGATTGATTGAGCAATTGTTCTCTCAATCAATCTCTCAATCAATCATGGATTGATTGAGCAATTGATCTCTAAATCAATCTCTCAATCAATCATGGATTGATTGAGCAATTGATCTCTCAATCAATCTCTCAATCAATCATGGATTGATTGAGCAATTGATCTCTAAATCAATCTCTCAATCAATCATGGATTGATTGAGCAATTGATCTCTCAATCAATCTCTCAATCAATCATGGATTGATTGAGCAATCAATTGGAAATTGATTGCTGGATTTATTTGCAATCAATTGAGCAATTGATTGCCATGAGTATCAATTCAAGTGAATGTTATAAGATGAATTGAATCCCTTCTTCATCCCCACCCCAATTGTAGTATGTGTATGGGAGGAGATGATTTGACAAACATACAGAGACAGGGCAAGAATAGGGTGTGAGGATTATTGGCCCACAAGCTTAGCCAAAGAGCAGAATTTAAAGAAAAAGAAATGCTGAGACAATATTTTCTTATGATTGATCCTTAATCTGAGGCAGAGGCAATGGCACACTTGTGAATGTGAATGAACCAATGAATGGATGGATGGAAAACAGCAGGGAGAAGATCTCCTTAAATACAAAAGATGGTGCTCATGTGGAGCTCATGTAATGAAAAGCAAAAGGCAAAAAGTTTGCCCCAAATGTGCTCTACAGGCTCTAAAACTAGATTTGCATGGTTACATACCAAGGCAGAGGCCCAGTTGGCCCCAATCAGCCCCTGTGGCTGGTGGAAATGCCCCTGGTTGGACCCATACAGTCCAACTGGCATGGCTTAGCCCTTTTGTTCCCTACTAACTACCATTCATTGGTTAGTTATGGCTGGGGTGGTTTCCATGAACCCCAGCCTATCTCACCAGCCCCTCCTGGGCCAGTGTGGTGTTATATTTATAACCTTGGATTGGGAGCTGCGTTGCGGGCTGCGCGCTCAGAAGTTGGGTAGGTTGGGCTCAGCATTTGGGGTGCGCGCGGTCTCAGAAGTGCCTGCTGCGGGCTCAGCAGCAGTGGTTGAGGGCTCAGCGGCAGGGATTGCGGGGCTTGGCACCAGGTGTGGGTTCGGCCTACTCTGGGGGGCGGCGCCGGGCCGCGACCCGCCCAGGGAACGCAGACCAAGTGATGGAGCCAGCCCAACCAAGCTTGCGGGTGGCTAGTCTGGAAGGCAAGGACGGGGCTATTGGGGGTTATACACGCCAGGGAGGTTTGCACGGGCATAAGCGCGGGCCGACTCACGGATTTCCGGATCCGCGGGCGCGCGCGGATGGATAAACGCAGGGGGCTCCAAGTAGGGCGCGGCCAAGGGCTGCGCCATGAGAAGGACAAACCGGACGTACGTGATATCAAAGGGGAGGGTTTCGGACAGGGAGGGTTTTGGACGGGGTGGGTGGTATGGGGTAGGGTTGGGGTGGAGCTAGGGTTCTGTACTTGGGGTGATGTTTTCATCTATCTTGCTGCTTGTGGTTGTACCTAGGTTAGGGTTGAGAGGGAGGGCTCAAAAATACCTCACTCTGAACTCTGGTTTGGGGGAGCAGGCCATTGGATTACTATACACATATCATATAGTTCATATCACCAGACCCCCAGGAAATGGTATAAGAAGGATTGGAAGGAAGGAATTTATCTTATCATCACTCTCTCTATTCTTAAGCTCATCGCATCCAATCTCCTTAAAGACGCTTAGACCAATAACTCCCGGAACTTGAGGACCACTTTGGGGGTATCACCGCTCTTGTTTCCACATCTGGGGGTCTGGCCGGGAAAAATATTTTGTCTAGGTCTCTCAAAGCTAGCGGGTGTGATGTTGCCAACAATTACTCCAGGATTGAACGTCCCAACTTCCTTCCCTCTCCGGTTGGGAGCTGGCGGGCCAACACCTTGACCACCACCAACTACTCAGTCCGGCGGTTTTGCTCCTCCTTGGTTGGAGCCTTTGGAGGTGGCTGGGGCTCCACAACGGGTATGGCTTAGGCCGCAGAACTTCCCTCATCTCTGGTTTGACACTGCGGATATTGGGCGCTTTCTGGCAAGGTTCAAGGCTATTGGGGACTCCAAACACCCAACGGGCAAGGATAAGGTCCGTACATTCATCCTCTTTATCACGGACAAGAATAAACTCTGGGATGTGGAGGATATGTCCGGCTACAAGGCCCAAGACTGGGAAAGGCTCTGGAACAAGATGATGGCAAAGTGGGGGACTTGTGAGCCCTGCTCCCGGGAGACGGACTTTGAGCGGGCGGCGGCAGAGGCAATTTTGCAAGGTGGGGTGGGGATGCGGAGTGATTTGTCCAAATAAAAATCTATGTTTGACCTCATCTACAGTTACCTAGAGAAGAACCAAGTGGTAGCGGTTCAAACAGGGGCAATGAAGCGGGCGTTTCTAGGCGGGCTTTCACCGCAACTTTGTGCACGGGTCCAGCGGTATCTATTCAAACACAGGTTGGTATTGCGGTCAGTGGATCGGAGTGTTGCGCTTCTTCCAAAGCTAAGCGTGATCAACCAGGCGGTAGAAAGCAAGATTTATTTGGAAGAACTGATTGAGGATATGGCCAGGTTGTTCCCAGCAGTTTCAAGGCAACCAACGGCCTCTTCCACTCTGGCTCCAACGCAGGTACCGCCCACGGGCCCACCTGTGAAAGAGCGGCCGGCAGCCCCTTCGCAGTCAATGGAAGTACCAGTGAACAAGGTAACGGATATGTTACGGGACCTATGGATACTTCTGAATCAGATAGTGGCCCCACCAACGGCTCCGCCTCCTCCTCCTCCGCGCGGAGTGCCGCCTCACATGGGGGTGGGCTTCCAGCCCAGTAGCGGGACGTTGAGAGGGTTTTTGGTTTGTTTGTGCACCTATTGTGGCAATAAAGGTCACTGGAAGTCTGGTTGCGCGTAACTGACCAAGGAAATGGATAAGGGGTTGGTCCGCATGTCTGGGCCGACTTACATATTCCCAACGGGCAAGCTGGTGGATCTGGGGGCCGGTCAGCCACCTCTGGTGGAGCAGGTTAGGGCGAGAGCCCGGCCCGCAGGGGCCGCTTGGGTGTCACTTGGGATTTTTACCGGGCCCAATACATGGCAAGCTCCGCGTGTGGAGGTGGAGGTTAGGGCATTGGTGTTGAGCAAGCAGATTGTGTCGGAGAAGATGGATGTGGATGTCAGAGAGTGGCCATTGACCCACACCCCAAAAACTGGAACTCAAGGGCCGGTAGGCGATGTGTTGTTGACCAGTTCCAGAGAAAGGAGAAAGGCCGTGGAAATTGTGCAATGGGTGATGGGGAGCAAGGAACCAATATGCCTCACGCTGCAAGAGCTGGCCGCAGTCTCCCTGGTGGTTGTCAAGGAAATGTTTCAGGCGCTGAGGGAGCACAGGGGCGGCAGGGTTCTGGCAACAGTGCAGCGCCTAAACATGGCGGGGAGGAAGGGGAACGCAAGTTGTGCCAATCCAAAGCCGTGTTGGTGCCGCTTGCCTATGTCCCAATGAAGATTGCGGGCAGGAAGGTGTGGGAAATGGTGGAAAGTGGGTCAATGGTCAATCTGCTTCTGTCAAAATTGGTGGATGAGTTGGGGCTGGTTCAAAGGAAGTGCACTATGGGACTACGGGCGCTCAACGGAGGGGAATGTTGGGTGGATGGGGTGGTGGAGGGAGAGGAGGTGGAGGTTTCAAAGGTCCAGAAGTTTCTGTTGTTTCTCTCAGTTGATTGCGGCAACATAATTTTGGGTTGACCTTTTATGTTTGGGTTCTGGGCCCAAATGGTGTTTAACACCGAGGAATGGACGGAGGTGCTGACAGTGGAAGACACATCCGGGGCAAGGTTTGAAACAACAATCTGCAACCACGGGAAGGGGAAAGGGGTGCGGCCAGCAGCAGCCAGCAAAAAAGGCAGGATCCGACGGGGGGGACAACCGTGAGGGTCGCCCCACAGAGGATTTTGACTAGTCGACTGCGGGTACCGCGCGGGACAGGCTCCGATTTTGTGCAGGTGGTTGACTAGGAAGGAGAAGGAGGGGGAAGGAAGCGCGCGGAGGGCGTGGGAAGCAGAAGTAAGTACTCTTCCTCAGTATGCATCATTTGAAGGTACTGTGTTCCAAAAACCCTACCATAGTGCCACACTCGTGAGCAAAGGCAAGAGCCGCGGGTTGATTATTGCCAGGAATCACAAGGACAACGGTGGATGCGTGAGGATGGTCAGGTGCAACGCAGGGAAATACAAGCCCGTCGCACAAAAGGTTTGGACCTGGAACAAGCCAATGCTGCAGGGACTGAACGGGCCTCTAAGGCCAATCTCCTGGTCTTGGGACCCCTGGGTAAGTCCTTTAAAAATGTCCAGGTGGGTAACAAGGTCCGTGTGGATCACAGATGAGCGGATTGAGGCGTTTGATTTTGGACCAACGGAGTGGTTGAGTGAAGAGGAGAAGGATTTGCTGGCATTGGTGTTGGTGCTCTGCAAAAAAAGCCCTTGCCTTTGGGCCTGACAAGCGCCAATTTCTGAGGAACAAGGTTGGAAATCCCTAGGTGATCCCCACAGTGCTGAATGAGTCCTGGCAGATCAAGCCAATCACAATCCGTTGGACAGTACGGGAACCCTTCTTGGAACTGGTCCAAGAGCGCGTGAGGAAGGGGCTGTACAAGCAGTCCACATCAAGCTACTCTAGCCCAATCTTTGCGGTTGTTAAGCAGGACAGAAAGTTGCTTAGAATTGTTCAAAACCTGCAGCGGCTTAACTCATTCACCATCCAGGACGCCGGATTGCCGCCACGTGTGGACAAGTTCCTGGAATCAATGGCAGGGCGCCCCTGTTATGGATTGGTCAATGTAATGGGGGGGGGGGTATGATCAGTGCGAGATCCATCCCAACTTGCGGCCATTGACCGCGTTTGAGACAGGATTGGGGAGGATGCAGCTAACGCGGTTGCCGCAGGGCGCCACAAACTCAGTGGCGGTTTATCAGGCCCAGATGATGTGGATTCTGCGGGATGACATTCCGGATGGGGTTCTGATTTTCATCAACGACGCAGGCATCAAGGAACCAAAGACAGATTACGGGGGCATGGTGTTAGAAGAAGCCCTAAAGATCCAGCGCTTCATCTGGGAGTAAGCGCAGACGTTGGAGCGGGTCTTGTTCCAAATTGAGGAGGCAGGGCTTAGAGTGTTGGGGAGTAAGTTGGCAGTTTTTGTTCCAGCGCTGGAAGTGCTAGGACATGTGGTGGCTTTTGACAGCAGAAGAATTGCAGAGAAGAAACGGAACAAAGTCCTTGAATGGCTGACCCCGCGGACGCCTTTGCATATCCTCCAATTCCTGGGACTGTGCAGTTATGTTTGCATGTTGATTGAGCGGTTTGCAGAAGTTGCAAGTCTGCTGCGGGCGCTAACACAGAAGGGCGCGGCGTGGGAATGGACGGCAAGGTGTGATGCTGCCTTTGCAAAGCTCAAAGAGACTGTGGGCTGCGAAATTGTCCTCCGGGACCTTGACTACAACATGGGAGGGATCCGCTTGGCCGTCAACTCTAGCAAGTTTGGCGCGGGCGGTGTCCTGATGCAGGAAGAGGATGGTAAGGACAGGCCAGTTCTCTACAAGTCTGTGATGTTTACCGCAACGGAGAGTTGGTATTTGCAGCCAAAACTGGAATTATGAGGGGTCACCAAAATTGTGCAGAGGCTTCAGAACCTGCTTTGGGGGGTAAACTTTGAGCTGTTGGTTGATGTGGAGGCCCTGGCGCCAATGATCAATTCTCCAACGCTGCCAAACGCTCCTATGACTAGGTGGGTGGCCTTTCTTCAGCTCTTCACTTTTTGCGTGGTTCATTTTCCGGGGAAGGCGTTCATGATGCCCAACGCGCTGTTGCGGTATCCGCGGGAGGACCCATTTGAGGGGGCAGAACCCCTGGACGTGGAGTCTCTGGTTATCCGTGTAGGTATGGTGGAGGCGGAGGTCCTTCTTCTGCTGCAGCAGTCCGGGTGTTACGCAACCTTGTGCTCCTTTTTGCAGGATCTTTGGTTTCCCAAGGGTACGTCAGGGGCGGTAATTTGATGGGTGAAGCGGCAGACAACCAACTTCTACTTGCAGGAAGGGCAGCTGTGGCGGCGGAGTACCCCAGTTCCTTTGGTGGTTGCAACATCAAGGAAGGACCAGGAAATGATCCTGAGGTGTCTTCACAACAACCTTGGCCACTGGGGCAAGATTGAAACGCAGAGGCGGGTGAAAGCAAGGTTCTTGTGGCCGCAGGTGGTGCGCGCGGTGCGTGAATGGGTGAAGCCTTGTGAAGCGTGTCAACAACAGAGCTCTAGGCTGCCCAGGGAGGTGGGTCACCCTACGGGGGAGGACGCGTTGTTTGGGAGGGTCTCCCTCAACGTAGTCCACATAAAGGCAGGATCCTCTGGCAAAGTTGTTGGCAGAGAAGGTTTCTCATCTTCTAGAGGAGGATTGGTTTGCGCGGTATGGTTTGCTTTGCCTGGTCACCATTGACGGAGGCCCAGAGTTCCGGGGTTGTCTGATGACGCTGGTCCCAAATTGTGGAGCTAAGTTTGGGTGGGTCACAGAGTACTATCCGGAGGGCGCTGGGATGATTGAACGTGGTCATCAGCCTATCAAGGACGCCCTGGTAAAAATGTGTGGTGAGGACGGCAAGCGGTGGCAGGAGGCCCTTCCGGCGGTCCTCTTTGCGGACAGGATCTTGGTCAAACGCTCAACGGGCTACTTGCCTTATGAACTTCTCTACAGACAGCATCCGGTGCTTCCGGTGGACATTGAGCTGGAAAACTTCTTGGGAATGGACTGGTGGAAGGTGAAGACCTCCGCAGAGCTTGTGGGGGCACGCGCCAAACAGCTTCTCCAATGGGACAAAACCCTGGCAAAGGCCGCGGAAAGTTTGCGGAAGACAAGGACGGCGTTGGTCCGCTATTGGGACAAGCGTTGTTCCCATTGCCTCCTGGATCCATTGCGGAAGGGGGACTTGGTCTTGCTGTACAACCGGAGTCTGGAGTACCAGTGGGGTAAGCTTTTTGCCAACCAATGGAACAGCCCCTTCCATGTGGCATCCAAGTTTGAGGGCGGGAGTTATCAGCTTGAGGAATTGGATGGGGTGCCGCTCAAATGGAAGGCTGCGGCTTCGCACATAAAACACTTCTTTGCACGCGGCCCAACCTCCTTTGATGAGACGGCCGGCAATGGGGCAGATGCAGGGGACGGCACCGGTGGTTCAGGATTGGTAGACGGATCAGGCTCTTTGGCTGAAGAGGAGCCCGCGCGCAACGCGCCGCTTCAAAGGAGCAACAGGCTACAAACCGCTGGGGACAGCTGTCAAGCTGGGGGAGGGGCGTGAGTAGTGTTAAAGGTTGATTTAGTGAGGGGGTGCTCTAGCCGGTTCACAGCTGGAATAACTAGACACCCCAGAATGTTTGTTTTCTTATTTCTTGAATACATCGCGTTGCAAGTTGGTACTGGTTTTGGTTATGATTGGTTGCAGGAACGCGGGCGCAGGGCAAGCTGGGTCCGTAAACGCAAGGAAAAGCCCTGCGGCTGGGTAATGCGGGACAAAGAGTGGAGGACCGGTGCTAGCAAAAAAAAAAAATTCTTTTTGGGTTTGGTTTCCTCTTTGGGTTTGGTTCTTTTTTCTGTCTTCTCTTCATCAGTTGTCGTCTCCTACAGCGTAATGGGTGCGGATTATGCGTGGGAAACGTACGGGACAGGTCTGATTTGGTGAGGGAGTGTTCTAGCTGGTTCACAGCCGGAACAGCTAGACACCCCAGAGTGTTTGTTTCCTCAACTTCTTTTCCTTTCTTGGATGACTGTGTGCGCGTGCCGGTGGGGGGTGGTTGTGTTTGTTGCAGGTTGGGTACGGGGAACTGTGCGGCAGTTTGGCTGGGTTGGTCCAGGTACCTTCTGGGGAAGTTTGTTGGCTCAGGACGTGGGCGCAGATCTCAATCTCATTCTCATGCCTCACCAGGACACGGGTGCAGATCTCAATCTCATTCTCATTCTAACCAGGATGCAGGCGCGGATCTCAATCTCATTCTCATGCTCACCAGGACGTGGGCACCAATTTTGATCTCACTCTCAAACTCACTCGGGACGCAGGGATTTGTCCGCAGGACAACCTGCTGGGAAAGGACGTGCGCGCAGAAGACATGTATTTCTCTCAACAAGGGAAGCGCGGTACAAAGGGAAGGAGAACCCAGAAAAGGGAAAGGGGGAGAGGGGGTGCAATGCGCCTAAGCCATTCTGATCATTTCCTCCATGTCCGCCCGCGATGACACCAGTAAGGCCCGGAAAGACGCCAAGAGCTTGCACTGGGATTCCAAGGATTGAGCGCCGGGGGTTGCTAGGAAGTTGCAGAGCATTGCAGTCAACCTCTCAGAAAAGATTTTGAATCCGGCCGCCGGGAGTTCCAACACAATGGGGATTTCCGGGATCTTAGGTGGGCTGGGGGGAGGCGGGACCGGTGAGGAGGGGACCTCTGGAGGACCATCTGGGGGGCTTGGTCCAACGGGAGGTGATGATGGGACAACAATGGGTGCGCGGGGGGTGGAGGGGTGCCTTGCAGAGCTGGGGAAGGGGCCGGGGCAGTGGCCGGAGGAGGAGCCAGGGCAGGGGCCAGAGTAGAAGCTCAAGGAAGAGCCGCGCAATGTTGAAGGATTTCATCAATACGTGGGTCCCTTGCGCCTTGCGTAACCCGGATGCGTTCCGCCCAGAATGGCATAGCCACTTGGTAAGCCGCAAAGTTTGGGAAGTCCTCCTTCTGGGGAGGTCCCGCGCGACGGAACGGCAAAGAGGAATCACAGTTCAAGCTTGGGGCGGAAAAGCAATGGGGTGATCGGGGCGGAGTCCACAAGTTCTTGGAGATGGTTTCATCATCCAATACCACAAAGGGGTCTGGATGGGCCCTCTTGCACGGGCGGGAACAGGAGCCAGATTGAGGGGGAGGCTGGGGCATTCCCTCACTAAGCAAGCAGCAAAGGTGGCTGCAACCGCAAGCGCTGCAGGCACATTGACCAGGAGCAATCAAACATGGGTGCCCGTTCCGGGCGCAGAAATTGCAGGGGATCATAGCGTTGTCAAAAGGTGTAAGGAGGGGCGGGGCTAGTAGCTAGGGTGGACTGGGAGGAGTAAGGGGGGGGTGGTCTGGTAGCAGGTAGGGTTGAGGTAGTGATGGAAGGACCTCTGGGGACAGAACTCAACTTGGGGGGGATGTGGTGTCATATTTATAACCTCAGATTGGGAGCTGTGTTGCGGGCTGCGCGCTCAGCAGTTGGGTAGGTTGGGCTCAGCATTTGGGGTGAGCGCGGTCTCAGAAGTTCCTGCTGCGGGCTCAGCAGCAGCCGTTGGGGGCTCAGCGGCAGGGATTGCGGGGCTTGGCACCAGGTGCGGGTTGGGCCGGCTCCAAGGTCCCAGGTTCAATTCCTGGCCAGAACCCCAGATGTGGAAACAAGAGCAGTGATACCCCCAAAGTTGTCCTCAAGTTCCAGAAGTTATTGGTCTAAGCCTCTGTAAGGAGATTGGATGCAATGAGCTTAAGAATAGAGAGAGTGATGATATGATAAATTCCTTCCTTCTAATCCTTCTTATACCATTTCCTGGCGGTCTGGTGATATGAACTATATGATATGTGTATGGTAATCCAATGGCCTGCTCCCCCAACCCAGAGTTGAGAGTGAGGTATTTTTGAGCCCTCCCTCTCAACCCTAACCTAGGTACAACCACAAGCAGCAAGATAGATGAAAACATAACCCCAAGTACAGAACCCTAGCTCCACCCTAACCCTACCCCATACCACCCACCCCGTCCAAAACCCTCCCCTTTGATATCACATATGTCCGGTTTTTCCTTCTCATGGTGCAGCCCTCCGCCGCGCCCTACTTGGAGCCCCCCGGGTTTATCTGTCCGCGCGCGCCTGCGGATCCCGCGATCCATGAGTTGGCCCACGCTTATGCCCGCGCAAACCTCCCCGGCGCGTATAACCCCCAATTGCCCCACCCTTGCCTTCCGGACTAGCCACCCGCAAGCTTTGTTGGGCCAGCTCCGTCACTTGGTCTGCATTCCCTGGGCGGGTTGCGGCCCGGCGCCCCCCCCCAGAGTAGGCCCAACCCGCACCTGGTGCCGAGCCCTGCAATCCCTGCCCCTGAGCCCTCAACCGCTGCTTCTGAGCCCGCAGCAGGAACTGCTGAGACCGTGCGCACCCCAAATGCTGAGCCCAACCTACCCAACTGCTGAGCGCGCAGCCCGCAACACAGCTCCCGATCCAAGGTTATAAATACAAAACCACACCAGTGGGTGTGTCACTTACATCAATTGCACCAGCCACCACTCCAGGGAGGTTGGCTTGGTGCAACTCACACACCAGGGGGTGTTAGTCCATTAGACATGCGTGCCCTGCCACTAATCTCACATTTGAGGTGAGAGGTGATGAAATCCCCCCCCATGGCAGTCCAGTACTGCCATCACCACCACAACCACATTGGTTGCGGCAGAAGTCTCAACTAACATTCAATGGGGAGGGTTATCAGGTCCCCCCCTCATTTTTGTTAACACAGAGTTACCCTGAGGAGGTGGTCAAGTCCCCCCCAGGGTTGTCGCTCCTCCCCCTTGAGTAAAGGTGTGTGTGTGTGTGGGGTGGGGGGGGGGGGGGGGAGATGGCCCCTTGCTTGGTGGGGGAGGTGGTCAGGTCCCCCCTACTGCTGGTTGCCTTGTTGCAACCGGCCTGGTCCTAGTTTAATTGGTCTTGAGGTGGGGGGGTGATCAAGTCCCCTCCCACCTTGCCATTTGCCTTTGTTGCAACCGGCTGGCTGGTCTGGTAGAGGAGGGACCAGCCATCCTCCCCCCCCCTTGAAACCAAGTGAGGGGAGGGAGGGAGGCAGGGGCTGCCAGCCCCACGGCCACAAACCACCCTGGCATCTGTGACCAGGGCTGCAGCCCTGCACACAGCAGGTGGGGGGACTCCAAACGGAGTCCCCTGCCCCCTACAATGGCCCTGCGCGGGCCGTTGGGCCCCACAACCGGCCCCAGGTAAGAAAAAAGCCGCCCTGAGCAGGTGGCCCCAATGGGCCACCAAGGCCCAATGACCCCAAAAAACATACTTTGGTGGGTCGGCCCATCTGGCCAAGTAGGTCCATAATTTCCCAGATAAGCCCATTGGGCTAAGGTGGCACATCCACCCTGAAGGGCCAGTCAAGGCCCGTGTCCCAATTGACTTGGGAAACATGTTTTGGCACCCAAATTCACAAAACCAATAACATCCACATAGGCCCACATGGCCCACATGATGTCCAATGGGATGTGGAGGCCCATTTGTGCATCATATTTGGATTACACACTAATATGCACATTACCTGAGTGCATCCATATTTTAACATAGGGATTTTCAGCATTGGCTAAAGGGGAAATGTTTTGATTGATAGTTCTTGAATTGCTCCCACATCTGTTTGGATGAAAGATCCAGTCTACCTTTGGTTTTATTTTTCATTTCATTTGCCATCAGGAGATAACCATTAAATTTAGAGGATGGAGGTTAGCCAACTTGTGTTTTGTTCTCAGATCCAAAGCAAGCATCATAGTTGGATGAGATTTTGAGCCAGTTGACCAGGATGATGTGATCAGCTCTCTTGAGCTGACTTGAGCCTTTGGAAGCTGATGGGGGATTATTTTTGGATTTTGAGTTCCTGGGTGATGCTTGCTTTGGTCCAGTGGATTGTTTAGTGGACTTGTGGGGGGAGGTTTGCTGAGGGGCCATTTGAAAAGAGTGAGAGGGATGAAGCAATGATGCAACAATGCAATGAAGTGATGAAGGGATTTGTTGAAAGCGGGGATGAAGTGATGAAGCAATGAAGCAATGAGAGTTAGGATGTGATGAAAGCAGAGATGAAGCAATGAAGTGATGAAATCAATAATGTGTGAGAAAGTGATGAGAGTGATGAAGCAATGAGAGTGATGAAGTGATGAGGTGAGAAAGTGATGCAA
The DNA here is from genome assembly GCA_025617555.3 of Puccinia polysora. Taxonomy (NCBI): domain Eukaryota; kingdom Fungi; phylum Basidiomycota; class Pucciniomycetes; order Pucciniales; family Pucciniaceae; genus Puccinia; species Puccinia polysora. The sequence continues at coordinate 55,457,379 of CM062628.1, forward strand.
GTGATTAAGCAATGAGAGTGATGAAGTTATGAGGATAGAAATGAAGAGATGAAGAGAAATAGATCAAATTCTTGGATGAGGTTGGAGGTAGAATTTTTCCAATGAGGTCAGAGGTTGAAACAAGGGGTGATGATGTGGAATGATGGGTTGAGGTGGTGAAAGCCTTTAAATAATTTATTTGAAAAACCCATTTATTTTCAGGTAACTTTGACACGTCTGATGTGAAATAAGTGGATTTTTTGATTTTTAATGGTGGATTTGGGTTGAAATCTGCCATTTTTCATGGCGGGTTTGCTAAGCTTTGATACACCCTTTTCAGTGCAAACATGCTTTTCAGTGCAAGATTCCAGGAAAATAAAGATATTGGGAGAGCTTGGAGATGGATTTTTTTATCTTTTTTGGTATGGATGGAGGTTTCCAAACATTAAATCAAAAAATATCTTTCCTTCATTCAATTCCAGTGTTTAAAAATTGCTCCCTTTTTCCTAAAGAAATTTGATTAGTTTCATATTAGGCACCCTGTCACGCTTCGCACTTAAGGATTATTGTATTCACCACTTCGACATGTCCTCTCCTCAGTACCATCTACCTCAGTCTAAAAGCGTGACACAAATAAAAGCACAACATCAATGGTGCAATCCACTATTTCCTCTGGCTTGCGCTGACCTTCCAATCTCGGCAACCAACTCAGTGTATACTTGCAAACTTCGCGTTTAACTCCATACCGGTTGGCCATCCATTATGAGATCCAATCTCCTTCCCTGGCCAATCAACAGCCTTGGACTTCCATCTTCGGTCATGCATTGTTTGTTAGTTTGCATCTACGTCTAACCAAGCCATAACTACTGTATATTTTGCAATTGGACTAGTCCCTACCCTGCATACAATATTACCTATCATTTGCATTACCTTCAACGTCACTCGCTCCTATCCCAATTCGTCATGCAATTGTATGCTCAGATTCTATTGTCTCGCACTTACGCTAAGACCTTGGATCTATACCACTGCTTCATTTCCTATTCTGTTCCTGTCATTCATTGCCTCACCGCTTCACCTGTAGTTAGCTCATCACCAGGTTGTATCTAGTCACTTTGGATTACCTTATAAGGGCTATCCCCTTGCCTGATGATTGTCTCCTCAGTTAGTTAATTTCATACGTTCTTGCATTTTGCTGCAACCTAGTTATCACATCGGACTCAGGTTGAGTTTCCTTCTTTGGAATACATTCCATTCATCTTGCCGTTTGTTGAATGGCATAACCAAGTTTGCACTTTGCAACTGGGTCTTGCTATTTGCACTTGCCCTCGCACTTGGTATTCCTTTGCGCTCACAATCATCTAAGAATTGCCCTATAGTACGTGGGGTGGTCGTGTGACAGTAAATTAACTAACTCAACTCATCTATTGTAGCCTGCCAACCTATAATAGACTTCTTCTTTTTCGATGTCACGTACTTGCTCAACCAGGAACGCTTCCCTTGCCCCTTACAATGATGAGATCCATTGGGTAGGGAGAACCAGCGCTCCTTGGGACCAACAACCCTTAGATCCAGTTCCTCCTTCCAAATCACCATCTGTGGAACCTCTAGATGATCCTTGGACTCCTTCACGGGATACTCTGACGGACCCTCTCGCGGAATTTGCAGACTCCAACCATTCTTCCAATGAAACCTCAACTCGTGGTAGACCAGGGGTTTGCACTACTGCTCTCAAGCCTGATGCTCCAACCCTGCTTTCGACATTGATCCAGGCCCTCACTCATGGTGCCCGTCGATCTAGTCCAAGCACTCCTAGTTTTCGCACTCTGGGCATGAAACAACCTGATCACTTTACAGGAGAACACCCTCATAATCTTAGATCCTACCTACAGTCTTTTAAAATCATCTTTTCAAACGACTCCAACACTTTACCTTCCGATAGACATAAAGTTATGTATGCTTCGTCCTTCTTAGGAGGTAGAGCCTTGCAGTGGTTCAAACCGTACCTCCAACTTTTGTCCAACAACAGTCCCACTTGTATTCTCAACAACTGGGACAAGTTTGAGCAACAATTTTTCACCCTGTTTGGCGATCCCAATGAAGTTCAAAACGCCAAATACAAACTTAATAGTTTAGTTATGAAGGAGAATAGTAGAGTTTCCGTTTATATTTCTCATTTTTGAACCTTGCAGTCTTGCATCCAGTGGAACAGGGCCGCTCTTCTATTCCATTTCCAAAAGGGTTTACCGGCACGCTTAATCAAACAGCTCGCAGTTGGGGGTCATAAGACAACCTTGCTTCAGCAGCTAATCGATTGAGTGATTGAGCTTGATAATGGCTATCATGACAAGAATCGCTCTTGGCAAAACAACCATGGACCATCCACCTTGGCTCCAAGGGTGGAGGACTCCTCGAAGCAAAACACAAGGAACCCAAAACCATCCAAATCAACCCCGACTTCGAACTCCAACTCGAAAGGGAAAGCCGTCGCCAAAACTCCAAAGTTCTTGGACAAGGAAACCGGGATGCTTCAAAGTGAGGAACAGCTGCAAAGGGAAAAGAACGGGCTGTGTATGTATTGTGGAGGTAAACATGATGTCAAAAGCTGTACAAAGCGGTTAGCGCGTGAAGCGGCTAAGCAGTCAAAAAATTAGCTTGTAGTTTTTCTGATACTTGCAAGGAAAACTACACATTATCTAAATCACCGCAAGTAAATCTTTGCACTTGCGAGTCACTAGGTGCTCTGAGTTTGAGATTTATCCTATTTCATTCCAAAAACACTCCTTATCAAGTATTACTTGATTCCGGCGCTAATTTTTCCTTCATCAGTGAATCTTTTGCCACTTCCAAAAATCTTACGCGTTCCAAGATAGATAAATTTCCCATCTATCTAGTAAGTAGTGCGACTGAACCGTCTTATTGGGTTTCCCAAAAGGCAAAATGGACCTTTGCATTTTCCAATTTTTCCAGCTTTGAATGGGATTTATTTGTCTTGGCTATACCCGGAATGGATGATACCATTCTAGGCCATGATTTCCTAGTTTACTGGAATCCGGATGTGAATTGGCAAGAAGGAGTAATTAACCTTTGAACCTCGCACCCCCAGAACGCTAACCTTTCCGTCAATCAGGAATTAAACAGCCTACCTGACACTGTCATTGAGTTGGATGACACTTTTCCGCCAGGAGATTTGCAATATCCTGACCTTCATTCTCAAATTCCCTCTTCAGATTTAGGAGTTATTACTTACCTATCCAGCTTACCTCTTTCCTTTTACTTTGAAGAGGAACAGACACCAACCAAAAGTTGTATTTTGAGCTCCCTAATCCTCTCGCACCATGCGAGCACCTCAAACCCGGTGCTCGAAGATGACAAGATTGAAGATTTAGAAATCATTTGAGAGTCTTTACCTTTGGTTTATCATGACTTTGCTGACGTCTTTTCAGCTGCAAAAGCAGATAAACTGCCTCAATCCCCTCCTTACAATCACAAGATCTAACTTACTGGCCAACCTCCGGCACCAGGACCAGTTTACTCTCTCTTTAGGCAAGAATCAATTGCGCTTCAAGACTACATTGCGAAAATGTAGCGAAAGGATTTCTTCAACCAAGCAATTCAAAAACCGGTTCCCCTGTCCTATTTGTACCAAAAAAGGACGGCGGACTTTGCCTTTGTGTTGACTACAGGAAACTGAACCAGGTAACCCGGAAGAATGCCTATCCAGTACCGCCTATGTCACATCTCCTTACCCTCTTCCATGGAGCTACTTATTTCTCAAAGTTAGACCTTCGAGGTGCCTATAACCTCATTCTCATTAAGGAAGGTCATGAGTATTTGACTGCAATGAGAACCCGGTTTGGCATTAAGAGTATACCGTCATGCCTTTTGGCCTCTGCAAAGCTCCTTCCACTTTTCAACATTTTGTCAACAACATATCCGCCGATCTTGTAGGTAAATACCTTGTGGTATATCTCAATGATATACTAGTCTACTCAAGAAACCTCAAAGATCACATTGCACATGTGCGAGAGGTGCTACAGCGACTTCGCAAGAATGACCTGTTTGCAAAAGCCTCTAATTGCGGGTTCCATTCCTCTTCTCTTCATTTTCTAGGTGTCGTAGTCTCGCAGCAAGGGCTATCAATGGACCCAGCCAAGAGCGAACGCATATTGGACTGGCCCCCACCTTCTTTGGTTAAATCTCTTCAAGTTTTCCTTGGTTTCAGTAATTTCTATAGAAGGTTTATTGCGCGTTACGCCGACAAAACCGTGAATCTTACTAACCTTCTTCAAAAAGACACTCCTTTTATTTTCACCAAAAAAGCTGCTTCGGAGTTCAAAGCTCTGAAGAAAGCGTTCACCACTGCTCTAATACTTGCTCACTTCAAGGAGCTAGATTGCACTATTGTTGAAACAGACGCAAGCGACTATGCAATCGCAGGAGTCATCTTGAAGTTTTCTTCTTCCACTTCTCTCTTTCACCCCGTAGCTTTTGAGTCTTGCAAATTGCTCGCTGCAGAGCTTAACTATGAGATTCATGACAAGGAACTCCTCGCAATTGTTTATTGCTTGAAGAAATGGTGTTCATACCTTTTGAGTCTTAGGGAATCCTTTGAGGTTTTAACTTATCATAATTCTTTGAAGTATTTCATGAGTTCAAAAGTCCTCACACGTAGACAGGCACGTTGGGACAAATACCTCTCCGAGTTCCACTTTACGGTCACGTACCGTCCCGGGAAACAAGCGGTAGTTCCTGATGCCTTATCACGTCGGGACAACGTTTACCCAGGGGGGGGGAGCACCTTTGCCAAAAACAACCCTGAAAACGTTAGGACACTCTTCTCAACCCAATCTGCCCAACTCAGTTTGATCATCGCTTGCTTACGAGATTTGGCTTCTGAACTCCGAAAAGCTCAACGCAACAACCCCAAGTGCATCAAACTTTGCAAAAGTGCAAACTTATTAGATAGTAGTTACAGTATAGATGATAATGAATTTTTAGTTTATGATAATTGTATAGTAGTACCAGATAATTCTTGCATTAAGTTAGATATCCTCAAGCCACGGCATGATTCTCTGCTTGCTGGTCATTATGGGCAGGATAAAAACTACCAATTGATTGTACAAGACTTCTACTGGCCTGGTATGACCAAAGAAGTAAAAGACTATGTTAGCGCGTGCTATGATTGCAATTGTAACAAGTCCTTGAAACACCGGAAGTATGGGCTGCTCCAGCCACTTACAATTCTGCCTCGTCCTTGGCACTTGCTGTCTATGGATTTCATCTCTCAATTACCTTCTTCTAGTGGATATGATGCTATTTTAGTAATAGTAGATTGCTTCTCAAAGATGGCTTTATTTTTACGCAGTAATGTGACGGCCTCTTCAGAAGACTTGACTAACTTGTTCATAGAATATGTATTTTTGAAACATGGCCTCCCTGATAATATAGTTAGTGATCGTGGATCTCTGTTTGTCTCAAGCTTCTGGACCTTGCTATGCCAACATTTGAAGATCACTTGCAATTTATCAACGGCTTACCACCCGGAAACGGATGGGCAAACCAGGCGAGTTAATCAGATCCTCAAACAATATCTTTGAATGTATGTTGCCTATCAACAAGACAACTGGTCGCAATGGCTCCCACTAGCTGAATTAGCCTACAACAACTCCACTCATTCTTCCACCAAAAAGTCGCCCTTCCAAACTCTTTATGGTAGAAACCCAACCTCCTCTTCCCTTCACATAGCACCTTCTCAACCTGCTACCAATTACCTTGAACAAATTCAATTCCTTCAATGGCAACTTCAAACCAACCTCAAAGAAGCAAACCAGCGCTATAAGGAGCAAGCAGAACAATCTTGCACTTCGTCTCCAACCTCTGCAGTAGGAGATCAAGTATGGCTCAATGCTTGCAACATTTGCAGCACTTGCCCAACTCGCAAACTCTCCAAAAGAAAGCTTGGCCGCTTTAAAGTAGAATCAGTCATCTCCCCTAATGCCTTTAAACTTACTTTACCTGCGAAATGGAAAGGTATCCACCTGGTCTTTAATGTGTCTCTCCTAGAGCCAGCTTGAGTCCTATACCCGGGCAAGACTCATCCCCCTCCTGAACCGGTCACTGTCCTCAATCATCAAGAGTGGGAAGTAAGCCGTATTCTGGATTCCAGGTTACGCAAAGGAAAACTTCAATACCTTGTTGAATGGTCTGGCTTCCAGTCCAACAAAGATTGCACCTTGTGGGAACCAGCCCATCACCTTTGCAATTCACCCAATCTGATTCAAGAATTCCATGCAAGCTACCCTTGAAAACCTCGGCAATCATGATTCTTTCCCATCCAATCCCATCCAATTCCATTCCATCCCATTCCACATTTCATCCCATCCAATCCCATTCCATTCCACTCCACATTTCATCCCATCCAATCCCATTTAATTCCATTCCACATTTATCTTACTCAATCACATTCCATTCTGTATTCCATCCCATTAAAACTCATCTTATTTCACCATCATTTCATCAGTTGATTCCTCCATCTCACTGTGTTATTCTTTTCTCATTTTCCTTTAATTTCCACTTATTATTAAAAAAAAATAATAATAATAATAATATTTCTATTTTTAATAAGAAATAAATATATAAAAAAAATATATAAATTAAATTACAAAGTTTCTTTTATTTCTTTTTCCGCATCCTCCCAATTTGCCGTCAATTCCGCAACCATGGACCAAAATGTATCAAGGTCTTCATTGTTGATCAATGCGGACATTCTTCAAAGTACCAGCACTTCCGTTACAATGTGCCTCTCGAAAATCTCCTTGCATCTTGCAACCCAAGCCTGCTTTGGCCGAGCATTCCATCCACCTTCCTCCAAGAGCTCTTCATACGCTCTCTTCCTTTGGCCACCCGATGTGCCTTCTCCAATATTTTCCGTCAGGCGCCTTGCATCCGTTTTGACCGGCAATACGATTTGCACCGGATCCGCTTTGGCTTGGCCCTCCATCCCTTCCATCCCAGCCACTTCATCCCTTCCATCTCCTTCATTCCCTTCTTCTAATTCACCCACTCCATCTTCGTTCTCTCCACTTCCGTTTCATCCATTTTCCGCTTCTCTTTCCGCTTCTCTTTCCACTTCTCTTTCAACTGCGTTTTCTTCTCCCTCCCTTGCTTCCTTGGTTATAACTCCTACCAGTTCCGCACCGGAAACCTCTCCTTGCACCTTGGCATTCATCTGGGGCCCCAGGATTTCAGTTGGCGGTCCCCAGTAAGGTGGTGGTGGTGGTGGTGTGTTGGTAGTATATCTTCAAAAACGGGGCAACACTAGCAAACAAGCAAACAATTAGTTACTATTTCAAGTTCATTAGTTAGTCCTGATTAGTACTCACAAGGAGCTTGAGTCCCCAAGTATTGGATCTCCAGCAATGGTGGTATCTTGTAATTAACCCTTGGCGCGGACCTACGACTTTGCATCTCCCTCAATGATTCCAAAGGACCCTTGAGAGTCAACTTGACATTTATAGGGAAGTTGCACGCCACCTTGCGAAGGCAACATTGCTTGCATTTGCCTCGGAGACCTCGGACGGCAGTACTGGGAATACATCGCTCGTTGCGGCAAATACAGTTTTTGCAACGGCGGGATGACAATGAAGACATTCTTACAAAATTTATAAAAATCTATTGGGTAATGAATTAAGTAACGTATAAGGGTATACAGTGATAATTAAACAACTTGAAATCAATGGGAAAATTTACCTGAACTCTTGCAGGAGCTTGCGTCTTTATACCCGGGCAACTGTCACGCTTTGCACTTAAGTATTATTGTCTTCACCACTTCTACATGTCCTCTCCTCAGTACCATCTACCTCAGTCTAAAAGCATGACACAAATAAAAGCACAACATCAATGGTGCAATCCGCTATTTCCTCTGGCTCGCACTGACCTTCCAATCTTGGCAACCAACTCAGTGTATAATTGCAAACTTTGCGGTTAACTCCATACCGGTCGGCCATCCATTATGAGATCCAATCTCCTTCCCTGGCCAATCAACAGCCTTGGACTTCCATCTTTGGTCATGCATTGTTTGTTAGTTTGCATCTACGTCTAACCAACCCATCACTACTGTATAGTTTGCAATTGGACTAGTCCCTACCCTTCATACAATATTACCTCTCATTTGCATTACCTTCAATGTCACTTGCTCCTATCCCAATTCGTCATGCAATTGTATGCTCAGATTCTATTGTCTTGCACTTATACTAAGACCTTGGATCTATACCACTGCTTCATTTCCTATTCCGTTCCTGTCATTCATTGCCTCACCGCTTCACCTGTAGTTAGCTCATCACCAGGTTGTATCTAGTCACTTTGGATTACCTTATAAGGGCTATCCTCTTGCCTGATGATTGTCTCCTCAGTTAGTTAATTTCATACGTTCTTGCATTTTGCTGCAACCTAGTTATCACATTGGACTCAGGTTGAGTTTCCTTCTTCGGAATACATTCCATTCATCTTGCCGTTTGTTGAGTGGCATAACCAAGTTTGCACTTTGAAACTGGGTCTTGCTATTCGCACTTGCCCTTGCACTTGGTATTCCTTTGCGCTCACGATCACCTAAGAATTGCCCTATAGTACGTGGGGTGGTTGTGTGACACACCCTTGGTTTGGAAAATTAAAAGCTATCTTAAATTAAAAAGATGAAAAGTATTTTTCTTTCATAAAAAAGTTGGTAATAACTCAGGAAGTTCTCTAAACAGTTTGTACCCTGGCATGAATATTTATATGCAAAAAAAACAAACTTGAAATTTTCCAGCCAAGGTGTGGGAGCAATATCCCTCAGTACCACAAGGATAGATTCTGAACAATTGGAAAAGCAATACAGGGTCTGCAGTAGGTGACTCAAAATTGAAGAAGACTTTGAAAAATGATAATTCTGTGCTTTTGGATGAAGAATGCACGTAAAATGGAGAATTCTACAGCTATGGAAAAAAATCTGGCTATTGGTTGGATTTGAAGGCAATAAAACATAGGGCCAAAGTGGGCAGAAAGGGAAATCTATTGGATAACATGGAAAAGCACTGAGGCATGCAAGGTAAAATTGTGTGACAAGGAAGTAACAAGATTGGGCTGTTAATTTGTGGGAAACCTTTTTGTTACAAGATTCCCAAGTTTTAAATGAATTTCTTTTGGAATTTTCTGGGATGACCATTATGGAACTCTATTCTGTTTTAAAATTTTTTATTCTAAAATTGTTTTAACTTTGGTTCAGAAATTCTCTTTTCCGCAAAAATTTGATTTTTTATCCACACTCTTCAAAATATTTTTTCAAGACTGAGCAATTTTTGAACAAATCTGGGTCTAAGATCTGAAATATTGTTGGTTATAACACTTCACAAAAAATCATGAATCTACTGATTATTTAATTTTGATTTTTATATCTTTCTTATGTCTGGGATGATGATCCAATCTTTTTACCAGACAGTTTTCTTCATTTTAAAATAAATATAACATCATTCATCAGAACACATAAGAGAAAGCACACAAATTTTCTCTGACCAAATCTGTGGCTCATGTGGTGGTAAAGAAGAAGGAAAAAAAGGAAGAAAGGAGAAGAGATGAATAAATATTTTTTTTGAGAGGAAGAAGAGAATGTGGGAAAGGGTAGCAGCAGAAGGAATTTTTGTAGTTGGAGATTCATGGAAAATATATATATTAAATTTTGAAGATTGTGATGTGTCTGGAGATGGCTGAGATTTGCAATGGCTAAGGTTATGAAAATTTGCAGAGGCTGTGGTTTCAGAGAAATTGGAAGAAGGTTTAGAAATTTCAGAAAATAGTTCTTGGATGCAGATTTTTTAACAACATTGGAAATCCAGACTGGTAACTGAGGAAATATGGAAGCTAATAAATATGATTGGGATCACTTTCAGTGGAAAGCTAAGGATGCCAAGGACCCAGGATTGTTTGTGGGGGATTGAACATGAAAACCTCAAAAAAAAGGATTGTTGTTGTTCATGTGTGGTGAAGGATTCTGGAAACTGCAATTAATTGCTGGAACCTCCTCCAATTTTCTGGTAGAACTCTGATTTTTCCTTCTTATAAGATTATATTACATTTCATTCCACAAATGTATCTGGAAAAAATTTAATATTGGGCATGAAATCTGATAAATTGTTCTACAACACCAATTAATATTAAAAATAATTTGATTAATACTCCAAATTTTTTCAATTTTAACACTTCTGTTAATAAATGAATTTAAATTAAGGTTTGATTAATGATATGATAACCCTCTCTATTTAAAAGTTTTTTCTTCCTTAAATATTAATCAAAGCATTAGAAAATAGAAACATGAAAAGAAAAAAAAAATCCCAATAAAATCAAGTCTTCCACATCCATAAAAATCCTTTAGTATCACCATCAAAACAAGAGAGCACAACAGGTATCATCCCTTGCTTTTCCCCTGGCCAAGTTCACCCACACACAAATTTTCCTCTCCAAAAAACATCATTTTCTCTCACAGGTGACCTTCTATATATTGTTCATTTCAAAAAAACTAATTTCTGGTCCCTATTAGTGAGTCTTCCCACCATTGGTCTCCCTCAGCTTTTTGAGTGTCCTTGGAATCTTCAAACTTCCACTTCCTGTTGTACCAAAAGTAACCTGCTCAATATTTTTGTTCACTTGTCCAATAATGATCAGTTTGAAATATTTTGTGCTTTCTTACATTCTAATATAATATTTTGTTTCCTTCATTTATTATACCACACACTTCTGTCTCAGAGTGTGACCAATAGAAAAATGTTTTACTGCTTTTTATATCAAAACGTTGTGTCCTCCAAATCTCATCCAAAGAGGCATGGAGCTCCTGGCCATGCCTTCCTCTTTAAATCTAATCCAATATTACAGAATTTTTGATGATTTTTATTTTGATTAGATTCTAATTTTCAAAATATAGAGAATATTCTTCTAAACCCATGGAAATTATGTCTTCTTTTCAGATCTTCCCTATAAATATTCACCACATCTTCTCCCCACTTCAATTATATCCCCAGGATTCCAAATTATATCTAATACTACCATTAAAACCTACCACCCCTCCTCAAAAAAAAAATTCCACACTTACTAGAAATTAAATAAAATAAATAATTAAATAAATAAATGAAATAAATAAATGAAATTAATAGTTGAAATGAATAAATAAAATAAATATATAAAATAATTTAAATTTCCATGTTAAAATACTACTCCAAAACTAATTGGTTGTGCTTCAAAACTCCAGGCATCTCCCCTTGAAAACCATGTTTTAAATCTCATTGTTGGTGCTTGCTTTTTGGGACTTCTGAAACTCAATCTTAGGCAAAAATGAATCCTAGGAATTTGAATTCTATCGTAGTTTTCTGAAAAATAAATTGTCATAAAACTATGGAAAAATGTTTTTCCCCAATGAAAAATCAATCAGATTTGAATTCTGGACCCTGTATTGGTACAATTTTGTGGAATCCAATCCAGAAGCATTTGGAGAAGATCTGTTATCACCACTATTTTTCTTAATCCAACATCCCAAATTTGGTTGCTTGGGAAGAGGCCAATTTTGGTTGGAGTTTCTGTCAAAAAACAAATGTTCCAGGTGTGTTTCCCCTGAATCCAGATCTCCCAGTCCTTTCTTTTTTTTTGGTATCTTCTAAAATTATACCTCCTCCAAAATTTCCCTTTTGATTACTTTTGCCCAAGATTCCCACACCTTTGGCTCCAATGAAGGTTCCAAAATCTGTAATTCAAGGCTTTGATCCCAATCCAGCTGGTCCCAAATCTCCAAAAAGATTGGTAATCTTCATCCATTTGTTTACTGAGTTTCATTTACCAGCTTCCAATAAGATTTCAAGTTTTATATTCTTTTTTGAAATTCATTCAAAAAAAATCTCCTCCATCTAAGTGCCCTAAGAGCTCCAATAAAGCAATAAAAACCTTTCATTATCCACAAAAAAATTCTATAAAAGATTGGATTTCTTGCCAAAACAAGAAACACAAATTCTATAAAAGGTTGGATTTCTTGCCAAAACCAGCAAAAGAGCCCAAGAAATAACTGCAACAAATCCTGAAAAATAAACTAAGAAAAACCATAAAAATCAACAAAATAAATGATCCTTAGGTAATTAATTGCCATACCGTTCCCCCATTATTCTCCCAAAATTTTCATTTTTTTAACTAACATTTATATTTAGCCTGGAGCTCCAATGAAAAACATGGTTAATGTTATTTTCTGCCTCTAAGCCATCTACAAGAAAATATGAAAACCTCATCCTTCAGTCACCATGCACCATATCCACATCCAAATTTTCCAACTAATCCATCAAAAACCAAACATAGAAATGTTTAAAATGTGCTTTCCCAGCCTTCTGAATCAGATGATTCCTGTTCAATTTTTTCAAAAAATAAATAAAAGTTTTTAACTGAATAACCATTCACTACGGGCCATTCAATTTTTCCAAAAAAAAAATCACTCTACTGAAGATCAAGACAAAAATTATAGATAAGGACAAGCTTAAAGTTATGCAAAGGATCAATTAATTGGCTGGAACACCTCCAATACCAGTATTGGACCAAACTTTCTTGAATTTTCTTCATGCTCTCTTACAACCTGGAAATTGAATAATCCCTTTAAAAGAGCTTCAATGCACAGGCTTCCAATATATTGGCAGAGAACTTGAAATTCCACCATTTAGTAGCCAGTTAGGTAAGCATGAAAATGTTTGTTGCAATTATCTTCCTTTTCAAATCAAAAACCTTGTAATAAGAATAACCAGTTTTGTGCTTTCCAAAAATCAAATTGGCAAATAGCACCACTTGAAGGGCCTTCTTCTACTTTTTTATTTCATTCCCACAAAGTTTAAGCATAAAATAATTAATTTTCTAATGCCCCCCCTGTCCTCAATCATTCCTGCACCTTCCCTAAATAACTCTTTAAATCTCCAAAAATTTGCTCCACAAGCACTCAAAATTTAATTGGGATCCCCCTTAAACTCAGTACCAATATCCAACATTACTAATACAAAAAAAACCTAAATTTTGAACCATTTTTCCTCAAATAACTTTCCCACCATCTCTGTAGAAATATTTAATAAATTAAATGATTTGAAATATCCAGAAAAATAATCCCATGCCTCCAGGAGGTAAAAAAACTTACACACCTTGATAGGCACCACTTCTTAGCAGACAAGTCCAAAAATAATATCCCTGTTGGTTTAGATACCCACTTATTCTGGAAGATGATTACTTCTCTACTTGAAGTCTTTGCAAATCTGGATCCAATCACAAATTTTAGGCCACCAAAAACAAAATCACACCCTCTGCACTGTGTCCAACTCTCCCCAATGAATAAAGTCAGTTTTAAAACTACACAAAAAAAATTCCTGGTCCTTTATCTGCGTTAAACCAATTAGTGTAATCAAAGATGCTTTCTTCCATTAATTTCAATTATATTAGAAAAACTGAGAGAACTTCTTCCAGCCCAAATTTAAAAAAATCTCTGGTTATCATACAGGGAATTTCCATGTCCTCAAACATTACTCTAGTGATTTGAAACACCCAAACTTCCAGAGTGGTGAAAATTCTTTTACATCATTCAAAAAAGCCACAATAAGTATCTTCTTCTCTGAATTCATTAATATTTCTTACTTCATTTTAATTTTCAGGTAGCCATGTTGAAACATCTGAACATCCTCACTCTCCTCCTTGATTAGAATCACCATGCTCCACATCCTCTTTTCTTTATTTCCTTTTGTTCTTTCTCTGTCTCTTGAATGTCACATGTACAGGCCGCGCGCCCCCCACTCTTCCTCCGGATTCTATGTTGCGGCCGGACCTTTTTTCAGCCTTTTTCATTATTAAAATCTAACTTCTCTTTTTTTCAGACCATCCAAGTAGGATTCACTCAACCTGTTCATCTGGTAACGCCTTTTTTTCTTTTTCCTTTTTCCAAGTCTTCTTGCTTTTTCTTCTTCCTCAATTCCATATTTTGTTCTTCTTCATGAGTTCACCTCAACACACTCAACCCAGCAACTTCAACCTCACGTCCTCAATCTCTTCTCAATCCTGCTATGTCTGGTAAGACTTTAAACCAATCTCATTGCCTGTCCAATTGTTGCTCCTCAACTCTGATCTTCTTTTTCCACCATACAAAGAATCTTTTTCCTGTTACCAAATTATCTTTCTGTCTTTAGCGTCCCCACTCAACCAACCCTAACTTAGCTCTGCGGCGTCTTGATTTTTGTTTCCTTCTCATCTCTTTCCTTCTCTTTCTTCTCTTTTGTGATTCCTCATTCTGATTATCCTCTTTCCAGCCCTCTTGAAATTATAAATTCTTTTTTTCCTCTTAGTAAACTTCAGAAATCCAACAAGCCAGACATACCTTCTGGAATTTAAAATTATTTTACAGGGAAATCCTTACCTGTAAAATACATAATTTGAAGTTAAGAAACTCATCTAGTCATGGGAGAACATGGTAAAGTAGGAGACTTCATAATCCTAGCCAAAGCCTCTGCGTCCAAAGTATTTAAAACTTGAGGCCCCACAAGCAGTGCTAAGGGTTTTTTGAAATCATGGTTACCCCACACAATTCTATCTTTGGCTGAGAATACCATGACTCAACCTCCAAAAATGTTACAAATGCATAAAGAACTGGTTTTTCCTTAAAATTTTACTTCTTAAGAATTAATATTCCTGCTCCAAAATTTCCAGAATCCATAACAAGCTGTATCCCTCCTGTGGAATAATTAAATATCTTTGGTAAAATCTATTTCCATAAAATCTCTTTTAGCTCCAAGATAGTGTGTTTTAATTCCTTTGTTTTAGAGACTGGGATAATGGAATAATATTTCTTTAATTTCTTGAAGGGGAAAGAATTATTACCACTTCTTTGAAGAAATAGAGGTAAACTGAGGTTCTTTTGAATTTTATGCCCTTCTGAAGAATGATAAGTCCACATTGTTCTTTTTTGAATTAGTTGATGGATTCTTTGAGGAGTAAAATGCGTCTCTGATCAGATATAGATTATTTATTAATGGAGATTGATATTTTTTTGGAAGTTTATCACCAGTGTGGTTTGCTTATCTGTAGGTTTTCACCCATTTATCAATTAATATTTTCAAAATTTCTTATTATTTTTTTTTTCAAATTCAGAAAGTTTTTTAATCATTTTCTTGAAGGGATTTAACAAGGAAAGGAACCCAACAATGAATCTACCGACAGGGAGCTTTGTGGAGGGAAGCTTGGTAGGTTTTTTTGTTCTATTACTTTTAAATGACGGGACTGATCAAAAATAAGGTGTTTCTTTTTAATTGATAGATTCTGGATAGTATAGGTTTTTTCAAGAACATTTTTTCAAGTGAACCTGAAGATTTTCAAAGCAATCAGAAACAAGGATTATACCTTATTAATTATTTTCTGTTTAATTTTTATTTCTTTAAATAGATCTCTTGGATTTACTGATGACCAATACCTAACTGGATGTCATTTTGTTACAACATTTGGGGTAGATATTCTACCTTTTAATGATAGAACTCTTCCTCAGGGGATTCTAAGAGCTCTCCCAACAGATTTTCTTAGCTTCTATATCTAATTTTAAGTTCCAGAGAGATATACATACATTTGGCAAAATTCTGGTGAGAAAAATGGTAAAGAATGCCAAGAAAAACTACAGTTCTTTTTATATATATTTGATTTTCACAGGCTATAATCACACCCAAAAAATTACCAACCACATTCCAATGACACCAAAAAGCTTTATTTTAGAAAATAAAAATCTAAAATGATGCCAAAAGGCATCATTGGTGTCATTAAAGCATTTTTCTTTAGAATGCCTTCCCACCCCAGGAAGGTGTGAAGCCTTTTTAAGGTTTGAAGGGATTTCTGGTGCGGTAGAACACACCAGTTGATGGATTTGTGGTCCCCCAAATGTCTTGCAACATTGATTGAGGACCTGGAGGGCTAAGCTAAGGCCTGCCTAAGGGGTCTCTCTGGGGCAAATGTTTTTGGAATTTCATATATGGACCCCAATTGAGTACATTTAATATGTAAAAAGTTTCTAAATATGAAGTTTTTTCAAGAAATTCAAATATGACCACATATTTTGAAAAAAAAATCCAAAAAATGTAAGAAAAATTATAAAAAATCAATTTACTTGCAGGAAGTAAGATATATCCAGTTGAATATAAATAACATTGTACAAAAAATAAAAAAACCTAAAAAAATGCTAAAAATACCTATTTAATGCGGGGGATTCAAAAAATTTGAAATATAAGAACAATAGTATCATTTATTCTACAAATAATCATAAAAAAATATAAAACATACTTCTTTACTTCTTTGAAGAAAATTCAATATTTGTGATGCAATGTAAATAAATTTGTACCAAGAATAAAAAATAATAGAAAAATAAAAAATCTATCTAACCCATATATTTATTACACAAGTAAAACTCAAATTTTGTGAGAAATTTCAAAGAAAATGTTCATCAAGTACAAAAATGAAAGAATCAAATGCAAAAGATTTATTTCTTTGAATAAGGATTGAAATTTACAGTGGGATTCAAATAGCTTACCAAAAAATGATGTAGAATACAAGGATGCTATATAAAACTAAAATATGAGGGGGATTCAAAAGTTTTTTAATATTCCCAAAATTAATTAATTGAGTAACATAATAATAATAATGAAATAAAAATTTTATTTATTTGAATAAAAATTATAATTTTTGATGGAATGTAAATATTTTTTACCAAACATCAAAAAACATATATAAAAAATCCCACATGAACAAAATTAAAAAGATTCATTCAAATTCTTATAATTATGGCCAGCAATTATCTTACAAAAATGAGAAGTATTTGAAGCAAAAGAAATGCTGGACACCTTGTTTCAATAATTGCGGATGGGCTCTCACAATGGGGCAATACGTGGGATGATATTGGTGATGAATTTGATTGGATGATGAATGGATGATGGAAAACAGAAGGGAGAAGAGCTCCTTAAGTAAAAAAGATTGGCCTCTTGTGAGCCCATGATACAACAAGCGAAAAGGCAAATTTCCGCTCAAAAGGAGCTCTACAGGCTCTACAGGCCTTGTTACTTGGTTTGGGCTACATCAGCCCGCATGGCATCAGTCCCTGTACCCTTACAACCAGCCTATTCTGGTTATTTCTGGTGTTTCCACCTTAATGGGGCTGAACCAGCCCCTTAGCTATTCAAACCCCTGGCCGGTTGTCTGTTAAAACCGGCCTGCTACCTCAAATGCTGGCTGGTTGCCTCTTGCAACCAGCCCCTGGTCATACAAATGGCCAGGTGAAACCCAGGACACACCTGGGTCGGGTCTTAGACACACATGGGGGGGGTGTAACCCGCGGACATGCGCCTCCCCCCTCTTTCACTCAAATCCCTGGAGGGGGCGGTCAAATCCCTCTACCAGGGGCCCTGGAGGTTGATACCCCCAGGGCGTCATCAAGGTAGGTGGGCTGGGGGGTGGTCAAATCCCCTCAAGCCCATTGCTCCTCCCCCTTGGTAAAGGGGGGGGGGGGGGAGAGAGCGCCCCTTCAATGGTGGGGGGGTGGTAAATTCCCCCCCACCGCTGGTTTCCTTGCTGCAACCAGCCAAGCCACCACATTTGGTGGGGGGGTGATCAGGTCCCCCCACCCTGACCGGTTGCCTCTTGCAACCAGTTGCTGGATGGTTCAACCCAGCCAGCCCTTCCTCCTCCTCCTTGCAATGGCAAGCAAGGGGAGGGGGAGAAGCCAGGGCCAACGGCCCCAGCTCCGTGGCCCCCACCCAGGGTGGCATCCGCAACCGGGGTGGGGGGACTCCATTTTGAGTCCCCCTTCCCCCTAAAACGGCCCTGCACGGGCTGTGGGGCCCCATAAACGGGCCGTAAGCAAAAACAGCGGCCCCAAATGGGCTGCGACACAGGCGGCGGCCCCTGATGGGCCGCCCCAAGCCCAAATAGTGAGTTCAACATGCTTTGGCGGGCCAGCCCCTCTGGCCAAGTATGTCCAGAATAAACCTTGGGCCAAATTACCCCCATACAAGACCATCTGGCTGCATTTTCCAATATATCCCACTGGGCCCATTAGGGCCCGTGTACCAATAGGCCTGTTTCACACATTTTGAGGCCAGTTTCTCCAAATCCGTGACATCCACACAGGCACTTATGGTCCGTGTGTGTTTCCAATGGGCCGCAAAGGCCCACATGTGCATCCCATTTGGATTACAATCATCCGTAGCATACACATAAGTGCATATGTATTTTAACACAAATATCATTTAAAATTTAAAAAGAGACTACATCAATTGCATCAATTATCAAATAAATATCAAAAGTTGAGTTTTTTCAATCATCAATTTCTTACATTTGATGTTTTTATTTGTAAACTTGATGAAATTTTTTTGAAATATTAAAAAAAATTAATTCTCTTCATTAAGTATATATATATAGAATATTTATATTGTATATTTATTTTTGGTAAAATGGTATTTAAATTCCATGAGAAATATCAACCTTTCCTCAAAGAAATCTATTTTCTAATTGTTTATGTACTAGATGATATTTTTGATTTTATATTTGAAAGCATTTCAATTCTCAGCATGGGTGATTATAAATTCACGACTCCCAGTTGTGTGGGAGTTGTTTAGGTCCCTACACGGCCCATACACAACTACAAAAGGCCGTTCATAACACAAAACCCCTGGGGGGCTGTATAGGAGCTGTTTACCCCCCAAAAATCGCAATTTGAAGTTGTGTACCCCCTTACACTGCTCAAATCCGCTGTTTTTGGGGGTACACAACCCCCCATAAGTTGTGCCAGAATTTTGGGCACCCCCTGGACCACATTTGGGTTCCCTCAGACCAAATTTGGGATCAACTTATACAATGTGGGACTCCTAGGGAACCCACAGTGAAACCAAAGTGAACCTAAAGTAAAATTTGAGAACACAAAGTGAAAGTAAAGCAAAGACAAAGTTAAAGTAAAGTGAAATGTGAAATCATATAAAAACCTGCAAACAATTCTTTCTCAACTCAAAAGTGAGAAAACGTTGTTTGTTCAATTGAAAGTTGGATTGAATACTGAAGTATACCATTGCATTTTTTTGCATGGGAACACTGGCAAGCCCTCCTTATGATATGGCTTAGTTGAAGGACTACATCAAAATTGCCATTAACAAAGCTTTTTAAAAAAAGGATTTTGGTAATGAATCATTTGGAGCCCCAATTGCCTCCTCATCTAGGTTTACAATTGAGGAACAAGATGTTTCACAGATGGATTAGACCTCTGGTTGTGAGTAACATTTTATTTTACTGAGGTCTTTGCCGGATTTAATTTGATCAAAACTAATGGGGTGCATGTAACTGAAACTATGACTTAACCAAGGAATGTTTACTAGAACCACTTGACCCACCTCCTGTGAGATCTTTTCCTACTAGGGAAGAGGCACAAAACTATTGTAAAACATGGGAAATGAAGCATAGTTACGCTTGGACAGTTTTTAACTCAAAGAAAGATAAATATGTGGATTTAGCCTGTGATAGACATGGTTCCTACTTGGGGAAATTCCTTACCAAATGGTCTAGGAAAACTCACACAACCAAGGTTGGGTGAAAATTTTTAATACGTGCAAGTTGTACAAAGGCAGACCCCTTGTGGCAAATCTCCTACAAAAAAAACTCAGCATAACCATCAACAATCATAAAATCCCTCTGTGCATCCTCAACTGAGAATAATCTCTGGGGTAGCCTTAGACAATCTAAAAAAAGGAATGAAAGATGGGCTCAATACACTAAAACTGAGAAAAAAATTGAGCAAGATAAATGGAGGCAATAATTTTGATGACCAAATAATCTACACCACTAAGCGGAAGGTAGCACTTGCAGAAATGAAGGGGAAAAATGTTATGGACATACTCAATGAATAGCTTGAAGAAACAAGTTGGATTCATCAGTAAAAATTCAGTGGAGAGGTTCACTTGGAGGCCCTGTACTTAGCACACCCAGAGTCATCAAAGTTTTTTAAGAAATTCCACATATTGCTATGTTGGATTGCACTTATAAAACAAATAAGTACAAAATACGGCTATTGCATGTGGTAGGAATGACATGCAACCAAAAGACTTCTACAAAAAATATTGTTTTTATAACCAAAAAAATGTTTGAGTTCTACATTTGGTTGGTAAATGCATTAAAGGAGTTGGCGTAGGATCCTGAGAGACTTCCAAAAGTCTTTGTGATGGAATTTGAAAAATCTCTGATTTGTGCAATAGGATCTAGTTTCCCTGAGTCATCAAGACAATGTTGCACCTGGAACTTGTCTAAAAACATACAAGCAAACTGTAAAACACGCTTTTTTAATGATGTTGAAGGATAGAAAGGCTATATGACTCTGTGGGAAAAGTATTGGGCCTCAAAGACCAAGGAGGAGGTGGGAGTCAATGATGCGGAACTCAGAGTAGGTCTAAATCACTGCTTCTTATTCTTCCTAGTTTTGGGAGCTGATGTTATGACTTGAATATTGTTTCTTGAAAGACCATGAGGATGTGCTTGAGTATATGGAAAATAAAATTTTCCCTATCAAAGAGACGTTTGTGACAGCTTGGACTTGTATCAACCCAGACTTTTGAAACAAAAAAACTTCTTGGGTTGAAGGTGCCCATGCCGCTCTCAAACCATTCCTGGAAAACTCTTCAGGAAACATGTTGGATGTTTGGAAAAACCTTGACAGAACAGTTTTGAATCAAATTAAATTGGTTCATGCATCACTTTATAACTCTCAAACTAAGTTAGGGAGAGTTCTTCCCACTGAACCTTTACCATTGGGATACAACTTGTCTCTAGAGGTAATTCAGCTTGTTAGGGAACAATTTGAGCAATTCAATTGTTAAAAATTGCAAAGTGTTCACCAATTCATACTCCAAGACTATGGGTTTGCCCTGTTCCCACCAAATAGGTGACTGTCTAGCATTCAGAGGATATGTGGTACCTGAAGATTTTCATCCTCAGTGGAGGTTGGACTATGACCCTTGCAGTTCTAGTTCTGTAAGTTGGTTTAAGTGGGATTTTTAAAATCACTTTGTGATTAATGCTTTTTGAAATGCTTTCTGATTAATTATTCCTAATTTACTAATGGTTGATTCTTTTGAATTTTTGAAGCACAAAATTGAAAAAATTCTGAGCAATCCTCACTTATGTGAAAAAGTCAACACAATGACCTTGGAATCTCCAGATCATGAGCAAGGCGGGTTATTGAAGTACATAATTTGTAAGATTGCAAGATATTGGTCAAAACAAAGAATTGAACCTAAAGTCTTACAATCTAGTAGGGGTTGGCAAAAATTGACAGATACACAGAGAGAACCATCTTGGTTTGAGCATGTTGAAAAACAAATCAAGCAGGAAAATAGGAAAAGAAGGGCACCAATCAAGAAAAGAAAAAATATTGTAACTCTTTTCTTTGGAGACATGTTCATTTTTTTGGTTTGATGAACTGATGATGGTAATTTTTACTCAAAGTTGGAAGGATCAGAATCTTAATTCCATAGTTCAGAGGAAGAAAATGAAAGTGAATCAGCTTCACTTAATTTGGAATCTGAATCCTCTTTGGAGGAAGAGGTCATGCAGGAAGGCTCAACCAGAAGATCATCTTTGGTTAGTATTCAATTCATTGATTTGATTAAAAAAATTAATACTAAGTTAGATTTGATGATAGGAACCAAATTTGAAATACCTCAATCAAATCCCCAAGAAATTTCATAAGGTCCTGGGTAAGGTTTTGGATCCAATTGGAGATGGGAATTGCGGATTTAGAGTAATTGCTAAATATCTTGGTTACAATGAACATGGATGGTTTAAATTTAGGAAGGATATGATTTAAACATTAGAGAAACATAAAGCATGCTACATTAAGATGCTTGGTGGTCCAAAAGAGGTAGAAAAGATTAAAAAAAGTCTTGATGTTGAAGAAATCAATCAAAGGATCCCCTCTTCAAAATGGCTGGCTAAACTAGATATGGGACAAATATTAGCAGAAACATATGCTAGACCTATATGTTTATCTCATTAGAGTCATGTTGTTCTTATACTCTAATGAAAAAAGGTTTTACAGATCAATCAGACCCTATTTATATTTCCTTTTTAAACAATAACTACTGAATTCTATTAGTACTTGAGGGAGAAATGATTCCAATCCAACCAATTGTAGCAAACCATGTTCCTTGATTTTTAAAAAAGCCTCTGGTTGGGTTGATCATCTCAAAGATCAACTTCAAATGTATTCTAGATTATAGAGATTATAGACTTTGACTTCATTTCATCATTGGGTTTCATATAACTTGTAATTCTAATGCTGCTAACTATTTCTATTAATATAAATGGTTATCACATTTTGAAACTCATTATGTTGAGTGTTTTGAGTTAGAATCATTATATTGAGTGTTTTAAATGAGAGTTTAATGGTAAGTCAGTTCAACTTGTGTTGGGCTGGTTCCATCATAAGGAGTATTATTACTTCTTGTGATGAGATCAGCTTAACAAAAGTTGAAATTGTTTTTATTTTTTGGTTCTTTTAATTTAGGGCTTGTCAAGTTACTTGTCTTTTTTTTGTTGTTTTTAATTTAGGGCTTTTCAAGTTACTTGTCTTTTTTTGGGTGTTTTTACTTTAAGGCTTGTCAAGTTACTTGTCTTTTTTTTGGTGTTTTTACTTTAGGGCAGGTCCATTGGATAGTCCCAGTTTTTTATTTATTTATTTTTAGTTATTTTTATTTTTATTTTTTATTTTTTTATATTTTTTTGGGTAATGTTAAATTCTTGGCTCCAACCATGTGGTAGTTGTGTAGGGCCCTACACGGCTCAAATGAGCTGTGGGGGCCCAGAGACGACTAAAAAGGGGCTTTTCAAACACGCGCAACCCCTTGGGGGCCTTGTAAGAGCCGTGTAACCCCCAGAAATGGCTCAAATGAGCCGTTTACCCCCATATACGGCTCAAATTGGCTGTGTTTGGGGGTGCAAAACCCCCCCAAAGCCCTGCCAGAATTTTGGGCACCCCTTGGACCACACTTGGGTTCTTTCAACCTGAATTTGGGATTAACTCATACTTTGTGGGACTTTTGTTCCACACCTAGCAATCCCAAAGAGACATTAAAGTGAAACCCAAGTGAAATTAAAGTGAATAATCATAAATCATATAAAAATCTGCAAAAAATTCTTTCTCAACTCAAAAGTGAGCAAACTTTGTTTGATAAATTGAAAGTTGCATTGAATACTGAAGTATACAATTGCATTTTTTTTGCATGGGAACAGTGGCAAGCCCTCCTTCTTCTGGCATGGCTGCGTGGAAGGTCTACATTGATAGTGCCATCAACAAAGCTTTGAAAAAAGAAAAAAACAATTTGGGTAATGAAACATTGAAAGCCCCAATTGCATCCTCATCAAGGGTGACATTTGAGGAACAAAATGTTTCACAAATGGAAATGACTTCTGATGGTGAGTAACATTTTATGTTACTGGTCTTTGCCATATTTAATTTCATTGAAACTGATGGGTTCATGTAACTATGAAACTATGACTTAACCAATGAATTTTTACTAGATCCACTTCGCCCACCTCCCTTGGGAGCTTTTCCCACTAGGGAAGAGGCACAAAACTATTTTCAAACATGGGCAATGAAGCATGTTTACGCTTTAAAAGTTTTCAACTCAAAGCGTGACCAATATGTGGATTTAGCCTGTGATAGACATGGTTCCTATTCAGGACCTCTTCTTACCAAATGGTCTAGACAAACTCACACAAGGAAGGTTGGGTGCAAGTTTTTAATCCATGCAACTTGCACAAAGGCAGACCCCTTGAGGCGCCTCTCCTACAAAGAAACACAACATAACCATCAAACATCTGAACATCCCTCTGTGCATCCTCAACTGAGGAGAATCTTGGGTGTGACCTTAAACCATCTAGTAGAAGGCATGAATGATGGGATCAAAAATTCTAGTTTCCCAGAGTCATCAAGACAATGTTGCACTTGGCACTTTTCTAAAAACATACAAGAAAACTGTAAATTTCCCTTTTTTCATGTCGTTGAAGGATGGAAAAGCTTTATGAATCTGTGGGCAAAGTATGGGGCCTCAAAGACCAAGGAGGAGGCGGAGGTCAATGATGCAGAACTCAGAGTAGGTCCAAATTACTGCTTCTTATTCTTCCTAGTTTTGGCAGCTGACCTTTTGAGTTGTATAGTTTTTCTTGAAAGACTATGAGGATGTACTCAAGTATATGGAAAATAACATTTTCCCTATGGAAGAGACATTTGTAACAGTGTGGACTTGTATAAACCCAGATTTTGGAAACAAAACAAATTCTTGGGTTGAAGGGGCACATGCAACTCTCAAAAAATTCTTTGAAAACTCTTTGGGAAACCTGTTGGATGTTTGGAAAAGCCTTGACAGAACAGTTTTGAATCAAATTAATTCAGTTCATGCATCACTTTATGACTCTCAAATTAAGTTAGGGAAAGTTCTTCCCCCTGAACTGTTACCATTTGATGCAAAATTGTCTTTAGAGGGAATCAATCTTGTTAGGGAACAATTTAAGAAGTTCAAACGTGGTCATGATGGCAAATTCTGCACCAAGTCATATTTCAAGACTATGGGTTTTCCCTGTTCCCACCAAATAGGTGACCGTCTAGCATTCAGAGGATTTTTGGTACCTGAAGATGTTCATCCTCAGTGGAGGTTGGACTATGACCCTTGCAGTTCTAGTTCTGTAAGTTGGCTTAAGTTGGATTGTTCAAGTTGGATTTTTCAAATCACTAGGTGATTAATGCTTTTTGATTAATGAATCCTAATTTACTAATGTTTGATCCTTTTGAATTATTCCAGTGCAATGTTGATTAAATTCTAAGAATTACTCAGTTATGTGAAAAATTCAATGCAATGATCTTGTAATCTCCAGATCATGAGCAAAGCGGACTATTGAATTATATCATTCAGAAGATTATGAAATATTGATCCAAGCCAAGACTTGAACCTAAAGTCTTATGATCAAGTAGGGGCAGGCCAAAATTGACAGATACGCGGCAAGAACCATCTTGGTTTGAGCTTTTTGAAAAACAACACAAGGGGGAAAAAAGAAATAGAAGGGCTCCAAACAAGATAAGACAAAAGATTGTAAGTCTTTTCTTTTGGGATATGCTCATTTTTTTTGGTTTAATGAACTTAGTTACTAACTAATGATGAATTGTTAGTCAAAGTTGGCAGAATCTGAATCTGAATTGCATAGTTCAGAGGAAGAGACTGAAATTGAATTGGGATCACTTAATTTTGAATCAGTTTACTTCCTAAAATCAAAAATTAGTCAGCCAAAATTCCACCTCATTAAAGGAATCACCAATCACCAAAGATGAGCTTCTGTTTGACTCCTCCATTGAATCTTCTTCATCCTTTGAAAAGCAATTGGATTACAATGGCACAGAAACCAAAGAAATTTCAGTCTCCTCCACTGAACTATGAAATTCAGATTAAGAGCCTGACTTGGACGATAAACATTTCTCAATCAGTTCATTAAACCAAAAAAATGAACCTCACAAAAAAGAAAAGACTTACAATCATTTTTATTTTCTTCTTTTTTCCCCTTCTACTTCTCTTTTCACACTTAAGTTTCTTTTCAATGTTTTCAAATGAGAAGGATCTTGCCGGGTATCTGTCAATTTCGGACCGCCTCTGCTTGATTTAAGGACTTCAGGTTCAAGTCTTGGCTTTGATTGATAATTTGCCGTCTCCTTCATCAAGTGCTTTGAAAAACACCCAATAATCTTGGTCAGGATGATTCAAGATCATTGCATTGAGCTTCTCATGTAACTGATAATATTTGAGCAGTTCATCAACATCAACCTTTAAAAATTGAAAAGGATCAAATATTATTCAAGTAGGAATCATCATTTTAGTCAAGTAGGAATCATCATTTTAGTCAAGTAGGAATCATCATTCTAAAAGCATTTATCAAAAAGAATTAATCAAAAAGCATTAATCACAAAGTGATTTGAAAAATCCAACTTAAACCAACTTACAGAACAAGAACTGCAAGGGTCATAATCCAAAATCTACTGAGGATGAAAATTTTCAGGCATAATGGAGCATCTTGACCCTAGTAGGTCCCCTATTTGGTGGGAACGGTGGAAATCCATAGTCATTGAGTATGACTTGGTGCAAACTTCCCCATCATCCTCTTGGGAGGAAGAGAACATGCAGAAAAGCTCAACCAGAAGCTCATGTTTTGTGAGTTTTAATTTCATTGATCAAATTACAGACATGAATACTAAGTTAGTTTTAGTGATAGGAACCAAACTTGAAATACCTCAATGAAATACCCAAGAAATTCCATAAGTTCTTGGGTGAGGTTTGGGATCCAATTGGAGATGGGAATTTAGGATTTAGAGTCATTGCTAAATCCCTTGGTTATGAAGAACATGGTTGGTTTAAAGTTAGGAAGGAAATTATTGAAACATTAGAGAAAAATTAAGAATGATAAATTAAGATGCTTGGTGATTCAAAGGAGGTTTAAAAGATTAAACAAAGACTTGATGTTGAAGACATCAATGAAAAGATTCCCTCCTCAAAATGGCTGGCTAAATTGGACATGGGTCAAATCATAGCAGACACATATTCCAAACCTATATTTTTCATTTCATTGGATTCATGTGATACTTATACTCCAATGAAAAATTTTGTTACTTATCAATCAGATCCAATGTTCATTTCCTTTTTAAACAATAACCACTGGGTTGTATTGTTACTTGAGGGAGAAATGATTCAAATCCCGCCCATTGTAGCAAAACCACGTTTGTTGATTTCTAAAAAAGCCTCTGGTTGGGTTGATCATCTCAAAGATCAACTGCAAATGTATTCTAGATTTTAATAGAATTTGACTTCATTTCATCATTGGGTTTCATATAAATTGTAATTCTAATGCAGCTAACCAGTTCTATTAATATAAATGGTTATCACATTTTGAACATCATTATGTTGAGTGTTTTGATTCAACATCATTCTATTGAGTTTTTTGAATGAGAGTTTAATGGTAATTCAGTTCAAATTGTGTTGGGCTGATTCCATCACAAGCTTAACTTATGTTAAGCTTGGGATGGGATCAGCTTAACACAAGTTGAACTTGTTTTTTTTTGGTGTTTTTACTTTAGGGATTGTCAAAAGACTTGTATTTTTTTGGGCACTTTTACTTTAGGGCTGATCAAAAGACTTCTTTAATTTTTGGGCCCTTTTACTTTAGGGCTAGTCAAGTTGAAATGAATTTAGGGCTTGTCAAGTTAGTTCTATTTTATTGGTGTTTTTACTTTAGGGCTTGTCAAGGTACTTGTCTTTTTTTTGCTGTTTTTACTTTAGGGAAAGTCCAGTTACTTGTGTTTTTTTGGTCTTTTTGCTTTAGGGCTATTTCATTGGATAGTACCAGTTTCTTTTTATTTTGATTTATTTATTTGTTTTTTTGTTTTTTTTTTTAACCAAAAAATGAACATTCTTTGATTTTTTGGTGGATTTCTGTTTTTTTGGAAGGTTTATTTAGTTTATGGGCTGTGTAAATACCCTTTCATTCCTTTTCCTTTTCTTTTTTTTTTTGCTTAACGCAGTCCGGTGCCATGTGGAAGTCCACACGGCGGCGGACCAGGTTGGGTGGGCTGCACAACTCCGTGAGCCGTGGGGGGCTGTACAAGGCTCAAATTGGAATGTGTTCCGTGCCACACGGCCCATTTCAAACCGTTTGCAAGGCTCAATGAGCTGTGAATTTAACATTACCCTTGTTTTTAAACAAAGAATCAAGATTTTTTGATTTTTTGGTAGATTTCTGTTTTTTTTGAATGTTTATTTATTTTATGTCATACTGACACCTAGCTCAGTCTAAACTCAGCATCTAACCTCAGAAAACCCAATCTAACCCTCATGCCTGATCTACTTTCCAAGGAACTTCAACCTCAAGGCTCCAGAGACTTATATCAATATGTATCCAGTAACTATATACGTCAGGATCTTCATGCAGTACAAATCTACATATTGTCTAACCTCATATATCATACAGATAGACTCCATATGCTTTCAAGTACTTAATCTACCAGGTCTGCACATACTATAACCTTATTAACTCTGTCTAACCCATACTCTGTCATGGTTTATCCTTTGGGAATCCTTATGTATATCCTCTTGCAGATTGTATTACATGCTCTCTCTACTTAGTACATAGTGTCATGAACTTCATGTACACTGTACATCCTTCAACTGTACTCTCCCAACTTAGACAGCCCAGACCTGTAACCCTTCCCCAATATAGAAGCAGCCTAACCTAATTTAGTAGCATACGTGATCAGCCCTCTCTGTTACCTAGACTGTTACCATGACATCACACATGTAGTCTGAGCCCAAATCACTTTTACCTCTGTTGTAGCTCCAACCTCTTGTCTATTTAAACTGGCCTCCTCTTTTTGAGTTAAGAGGATAAAACTAAAGGAATCATTTCAGCAAGAGTGAGGAGGAGACATTACAAGGAGAGAAAATTGATTGAGTAAAATACCTAAAGTACTAATTGAACGCGTACCAGGATAGGAGATTGAGGAAAGAAGTCAGCAAGGCAGGAAGAAAGATGTTAGGGAGAGATAGAGTGAGCACAAGTGTGAAGAATAGATAGTAGAGGGTTAAACAGGCTGGTTCAGAGTGGAGACAGTTGGTCAAGTATGATGGAAGGGTTGGTGGTAGTCAAGAATGGTGAGAGGGTTGGTGGTGGTTGAGTATGATGAAAGGGTTGGTGGTTGTTGGGTATGATGAAAGGGTTGGTGGTCAGGATTCAGATTGGAGAGCCCAAAGTGAGGAACAAGATAGAGGTGAAGAATCATCTTGATTGGGAGTGTTTACACACGAGCAGGACTGTCACAAGAGGGATCACAGGAGAACACACGCGCGCCTGATATGGTCAAAGAGACAAAATGACTTTGCCTGATTGTGAATAGGAAGAAGAAACAGATAAAAGAGAAAAAGTAAGAATAGAGGAAAGAAACTGAGAAAAAGAGGAAATAAAGAACATAAAGAGAGAAGATCTTTCAACAGAGAAATGTCAACAGCCCCACTCGCTCTTGAGCTTCAGATTGAGAGCCAAGAAGATTTACCGCTTTGCGAGACCAGATGACAGCACTAAAACCTACAGCCTTGGTGAGAAAGTCAGCTATCATGCTGAGTGATGGAGTGAACCAAAGAGAGATAGTGCCAGCGGCAATGGCTTCATGTATGAAATTAAATTTGAGAGACATGTGTTTGGTTCAAAAACCAGAGTGATTTGGTTTATTATTGGCAAGGTCAATCGCCCCTTTATTGTTGTTAAGAAGAGGGGAAGTTTTATTGCTATGGTCAAAGAAGTTGGCAAGGAGAGTCCGCAACCAGGTGATTTCTTTGGTGGCATTGGTTAAAGACGTGTATTCAGCTTCTGTGGTTGAGAGAGAGACAGTTGGTTGTTTCTTTGAGCGCCAGGAGATAAGGTGGGAATTCCAGAATACACAATTTCCCAAGTAAGAGAGACAAGAGAAGGGACAGTTAGCCCATTCCGCATTGGCCTATGCAACCATTGAGGAGACTGGCAAGAGAGATTTGTGGAAGGTGAGAGAGTAGTTGATGGAACCTTTTAGATATTGAAAAACTTGTTTTGAAGCTTCATAATGCTTGAGGCCTGGGTTTTTGAGAAATTGAGACAGGGAGCTCACAGAAAATTTGATTTCACGGCGCGTAGTACAGCTTATGAAGTTCAGCGCACCCACAATCAAACAATAGTTGACATATAAGTTTTTGAACGCATCAATCTCAGATTCCAATGCTGGGACTAGAGAGGATTTGGGATTAAGTGGGGTTTTTGAGGGGTGATCTTTGGATAGGTCAAATTCATTCAGGCATTGTTTGATATAGTGACATTGGTTGAGGGAGAAACCGTTGGGAGTGAAGGAGACTTTCATCCCCAGAAGTAGGTTGGCTTTTCCCATGTATTTGCATGGAAATTGGCTGGAAAGAAGACTGGCAAAGGCTTTGGGTTGCTTGCTGAAGACAGCTATGTCATCCATGTGCACAAATAGCCATGTGTTGGTAGACCAGAATACACACGGCTCGGCCGCACAGTGTTTGAAGCCCACAGATAGGAGCCAGGATGAAAGCGTAGCATGCCAAGCTTGAGGAGCCTGTTTCAGGCCGTAGAGAGCCTTTATCAGGAGGAGACTTTCCCTTCAGGTAGTTGAAGTCCGGGAGGAGGATTGATGTAGATCAGATCATGAAGCAGAGAATTTAGGAAGGCAGATTTAATGTCAAATTGGTGAAATAGAAGGTTGTTTTGCACGGCGTAGGAGATAAGCAGTCAAAGAGAGTTCAAGCAACCAGTTTGAGCGTAAGTGGAGTGTAATTTTGCTCCTTCAATTTTTTGAAATCCCTGCACGCAAAGACAAGCTTTGTACTCTACATCCTGATTTTTTCCATTTTTCTTAAATTTGAAAACCCATGTGAAAGCCAGAGGTTTGACACCCTTGGGAGTGTCAACAATGAGCCAGACTTTATTTTTGTCCATGTTTTTAAACTCTTTGTTGATCACCTCTATCCATTTAAGAAAATTGGGAGATTGAAGAGCTTCTCCATAGGTAGTCGGTATATGCTCAAGGGAGTTGTAATAGACATGAGAGGATGAAGCTGAGTCAGGTTAAGATTCAGTTGGAAGGATCAGAAAGATGAGAGGATGACAACTGTGATGTATAATGTTTGCTGGATCAAATTCTTTGAGTAATTGCGGGGTCTTATGAACAGTAGATTTGGGAGAAGGAGATGTGGAAGGAATGTCAGCAGTGGATGATTCAGGAGAGGGTAGAATAACAGGTTCAGTGGGAGAGAACGGAGAGGAAGTAGAGGAAGAGGAGGACAGTGATGAGAAAAAGGAGTCAGAGGGAGAGAAGGAAGATGTGGGGTATTCAAGACCAGGAAAGGAGTGTTCAACAAAACAAACATGTTTCATAGAGTAAAATTTCTTAGAGGCAATATCAAGGACTTTGAAAGTGGAGAAGTCGTTCAAGTAGCCTAATAGAAGGCAGGGAAACCCTCTTTTGCTGAACTTAGAGATTTGGAAGGATTTGGGGAGAAGATAGTAGCCAAGTCACCCAAATGTTTTGAGCCAAGTGTAGTCAAAATCCTTCTTGTTCCATATCTTAAAGGGAGTGACAAAGCCGTTTGATCTGCATGGGAGGAAGTTTATGAGATTGGAGGCGGTTTTAGTTGCTTTGGGCCAGTAACTGAGAGGAATTCTGGATTGTACTAGAAGGCAGCGTGCCTTATTGATTAATGTCCAATTGCTTCTTTTGGAGATACCATTGTTTTGAGGTGTGTACGGTGGAGAAAAGTTGTGAAAAATTCCCTTTTCATGAAAAAAGCTTTGGAAATCCTTGTTTTGGAACTCTGTTCCGTTGTCTGATATTATCCTCTTAAGCTGCACTTGGAGTTGGTTTTCCGCCTCAGTCACTAGGTACTTGAAGGCCTCAAATGTGTCACCCTTTGACTTTAGAAACTTAACCAGTTTGTACAAGGAATATTTATCTGTGACAGAGAGGAAGTATTGTGCTCCCTTTTGGGAGGGCATAGCAATGGGACCAACCAAGTCCAGATGGAGAGTTTCAAGCAGTGGGGAGACAGGCAAGAAGCTTCTGAGGAAAGGTAGCCAAGTCATCTTAAATTTCAAGCATACATTGCAATTAGAGCAGGGAGAAGAGTTTGGAAAAATTTGTGCTTGGTATTGATAGGTTGGATGTCCAAGATGTAGGTGCCAGAGAGACAAGTTGTCTTTGGTGTGGGTGATCAGGCATTTGAGAGGTGATAAGTTTTGAGTGGAGATTTTGGCATTAGTAACTTCCAGAAGACTGTTGGAAAATTTTCTGACAAGGGTGAGTGAGGAGTTTTTGTTTTGAAAAGTAGCAGAGAATCCGTCAAAGCCAAAGCAACAGATTTTTACACCGGAGCTTAGAAGTTTTGGGAGTAAAGGAGACATCTGGAAATGGACGGAATGAGAATAACTTTGTCCAGAACTGTTTTGGATCTGTTATTTAGGATTAGAAGGGCCTTTCCTATACCTTCTGCTTTCAAACCTTGATCTGGATTTCTGGTGCCAACAAAGATGTTGACAGGTTTAACGTCATAGAGATAACTCAAATTTTTGAATATATGATGAGAAGCTCTGGAGTCCAAGACTATGTTGTTGCGGATGTTTGATGATGATAGGTAAAGTTTGGCCAGAAAGTGAGCAGAAGGTTCCCCAGAGGGGGGAAAGCCGGATTGAAAGGAGGCTGAGACAGTTTTGGAGGTTTGTTGCAGGTTGACTTGGGGTTTTTTGTTGTAGGACTAATCTTGTAGATGGGGATACAGTCTAAAGCATTGGTTTTCAGGATGATTTGCAAGGGGATTGTGGTGCCCTGGTCTACAGGGGTGCTTGGGAGTAGTAGGTCCAGGATGGTTGTGAGTGAATTGAGAGACTTTCTGTGTACTAGGAGCCTTGAGAACAGCAGTTCCGGAAGGAGACATGGAGGAGGCAGTGACTTTCCTAGATTGTTCCAGATGGACAATTTCATGCAGTTTTTTAAGGAATAGGGATGGCTTGGACGCAATATCATTTTTGAGAAGGATGGTGTCCACTACTTTCCAGAGTTTGGGTGGAAGCTTGGCTAGAATGGAGTAACTCATTATGTTGTTAGGAATACTGAGATTTACAATGGCTATTTTGTTTGAAATTTTCTTGCATTCTGTGAGATAGTTGTCCAAGTCACCAGGATACTCAAGTTGCATGAATCAAATCCACAGTCTTCCTTTATTGTTGGCAGACTGGCTTCCAAATCAATTGAGGATGGCCTTCCAGAGTTCATATGGATTGGCTGAATTAGATTGAGTGACTATGGAGTCAAAGGCTAGGGTTCCCAGATGTTGAAGAATCAGGTTGGATGCATCATTTATCTTTTGGAATTGAGGGGGAGCAGGGC
Organism: Puccinia polysora; assembly: GCA_025617555.3. Lineage (NCBI taxonomy): Eukaryota > Fungi > Basidiomycota > Pucciniomycetes > Pucciniales > Pucciniaceae > Puccinia > Puccinia polysora. The sequence goes on from CM062628.1 coordinate 55,490,413, forward strand.
TTTTGGGAAGTGGATTGATACGGTAGGAGAGTAGTTTTTTCCTTCTGAGATATGATTGGATGAGAATTGACCATTGGATGTAGTTGGATTCATTATGCCTGGGGATTCCTTGGGTTTTCGGCTCCTCATCTGAGTTGGACATGTTTGTGATTTCTGAGTACTTTATTGTTGGTTAGGGTGTTTGTTTGTGACTTTAAATCTGTTAAGTTAAGAGGATAAAACTAAAGGAATCATTTCAGCAAGAGTGAGGAGGAGACATTACAAGGAGAGAACATTGATTGAGTAAAATACCTAAAGGACAAATTGAACGCGTATCAGGATAGGAGAGTGAGGAAAGAAGTCAGGAAGGCAGGAAGAAAGATGTTAGGGAGAGATAGAGTGAGCACAGGTGTGAAGAATAGATAGTAGAGGGTTAAAAAGGTTGGTTAAGAGTGGAGAAAGTTGGTCAAGTATGATGGAAGGGTTGGTGGTAGTTGAGTATGGTGAGAGGGTCAGTGGTGGTTGAGTATGATGAAAGGGTTGGTGGTGGTTGGGTATGATGAAAGGGTTGGTGGTCAGGATTCAGATTGGAGACCCCAAAGTGAGGAACAAGATTGAGGTGAAGAATAATCTTGATTGGGAGTGTTTACATGCAAGCAGGACTGTCATAAGAGGGATCACAGGAGAACACACGCGCGCCTGATATGGTCAAAGAGACAAAACAACTTTGCATGATTGTGAATAGGAAGAAGAAACAGAGAAAAGAGAAAAAGTAAGAATAGAGGAAAGAAACTGAGAAAAAGAGGAAATAAAGAAAATAAAGAGAGAAGATCTGTCAACAGATAAATGTCAACACCTCTTCCTTCTTCCTGATTGTTCCCCAAGAAATCAGTTTACTACTTCTTACTAGGAATCCATCCCAGCAAGTGTCATCAGAACCCTTATCTTCAATTCAGTCCTACTCTTCTCCTTGTAGCATCTTCCAGTCTCCTTGCCCTCAAGCCTACTGAGAGTAGAGTCCCATCTGTGCCAATCCCTGCTTGCATGTCAGCAGCCCTTATGAAAGTTTATGGGAACCCTTAGTTTATTTTAATAATACCCTTTAGTTCCTAATTTTTTTATTTTTTGTTTTATTTGGGCCCACCAGGGTCCGGTGTTGTGTGGGATGCCAAAAAACTAAATTCAAACCATGTACAACTCCACACAACTTGAATGTAGTTGTGTGGCATCCCCCACAACACTGGATGTGGTGTGTGGGCTGCGCAACTCTTTGAGCTGTGTGCAAATGTACACAACTCAAATTTAGTTGTGTGGCATGCCACACTGCCCATTTTGAGTTTTTTCCAGGGCTCAATGAGCTGAGAATTTTAAAATTACCCTCTCAGCATTAACTAGGTATATTCAGTAATTTTTGGTGGCTTTGTGTGTTTGGTACAAAGGTATTTTTGCTCAACTTTAAATATTCCATTTTGTGTAAACAACATGCATTATTCTCCTTTTTCTCATTTTCCTTACATTGGATAAAGTTTTTTTTAAATCTGAGTTCTGATATGAATTCCGTGCAAAAAGAAAATGATAATTATGGAAATTTTGAATATTGAGTTAACTAAAAAGGTGTCCATAATTGAATTTTCCAAAACTTTCTACCCCAGGCAGACCCCACATGGGTTCTGGAGGCCTTAATGTAGCTTCCTAGGGCCTACATGAATTTTTGCAGGACTTTGGGGGCCCAAAACTCTATAAAATGGTTTTTATCTCACCCAGGCATCCTTTTAAAACTTAAAAATTCTTCATGCCTTCCTGGGGTGGGAAGGCAAACCAAAAGGCTTGATTTCAGAAAAAAATTTCTATAAGCCTTGTTCTATTTGACAAAAGGGGTCATAAAATGAAGAAAATTCTTGGATTAGTGATATGTGCATGATTCTGGGTGCTAATCTTGTACAAAATGCTTCTGGAATTCTTCACATATTGATTTTATTATTCTGTTTGGAAAGAAAATGTGAAATTACTTTCTAATATATGTACTCTTTGGTAAATAAAATTGTATGAATTTTATGGTTGAAGGAGTGGATGATTACTTGTTTGAGTGTTTTCTGATAAACCTTCTGAGGGCTTATCTTGTGAAGGATACTACCTCAAGCTTCTAGGTACTTAATGGCTCTTACTTTTTGTTGATTAGAACTTTTTTTACTGATATAATTTTTGTGGATCATTTCCTGATGATAACGGCTATGGTGCTTTTGGGTGTCTTGACAGTTTTTTATTTAATATTTTATGTGATATTTTCCTTCATCCTTCAGGTCTCAAGGTTTTTTCATTTTAGGAATTAATTTGAAATATATATATATATTGAATGAGATGAATTTTCAGGGTGGCTCTTCTGGCTCTCAGGGGTATTTAGGATTGAATATTTTTTCCAGTGGCTAGAGAAAAGGGTTAGAGAGCCATAACAGCTGTAAAATTTCCATAGCTTCACTTTCAAGCTTCTGCAATGGATTGGCTATCTCCACAAATTTTCCAATAAAAATCTACAAACCCCAAAAATTTATGGGAACTGGAAGATGTTCATTTGAATAAATGGGTTTGGAAATTCAAGGAATCTTTTTAATTTTAAAATTGAAAATAAGCCTCATTACCAATAATCTCAAGCACAAGAACACAGAATACTAAATTCTTTCCCAAACAATTGATACCTACCAATTTTGCGCAGAAGAAGACTTGTTCCAATAACTAGGTGTGTTCCCACAAACATTCTCAAATTTCTACACTTTCTTCAATTATTTTTCTTCCATATTTTTCAGTACATTTCCAATTAATATCTGAAAATCCTTTTTGGATGTTTTCTTTGAGCATCAAAGAAATCTCCACATGATACAATCCAACTGATTTAGTGGCACCCTAGAGTGGATTTTTCTTCTTCATTCTGTCAATTATAGTCTCAAATTTGGTCATTCTTTGGTATTCTAGATGAATTTATCACTGATAATACCCATCAGGAACATCAAAGATCCCCTAGAAAATACTTCTTGTCATAGTCTTCACAAATTATTAAACCTTTGGAATAATCCTGCATCTTAAATTATTCCAAAATGAGATCTTCAAATTTTTTTAAATTTCCCTATAATTTAAAAATTGGGTTTTATAACCACATATATTGAAATTTATTAAATTGCAAGAGACTTCCTTTAAATACTTTGATGCATTACTTCTTATAAAAACCCCACGGATTGATCTTTTATAATTCCAGAATAGGAATTTGCTTGATCTTACACAGTTCATATTCTCAAGTTGGAATATGGTAAGAGTTGAAAATTTTCCTCATTAGACTACCCCAATATTATTTAATAAATTCAAAATGAACATGCTTCATACCTATCAATCACTCAATAAAATTCAGCTTTGCTTCTTAAAATCAGCCTTCTGATCTAAGTTTCAACTTTCCCATTACCCACCACATAATTATTGCCTAAAAGAATAAAATTTGGGAGATTAATTTCAAAAGGAGTTATGCATGGTTCTCTGGAAAACTCAATACTCCAGAGCTGTTTTAAGCTCCTGACCCAGAGGCTTTTTAAGCTCCTGACCCAGAGGTGTTTCAAGCTCCTGACCCAGAGGCTTGTTCAGCTCCAGATCCAGAGGATTGCTAATATCCCAAGGCATTGCTGCATTTCAATTATTGAAAATTTTTGCCTCCAGCTTCTAATTTCCTCTGGATGACACTAAATTTCCAGTTTTTTCTAATTGTAGCATTCCTTCATCCACAAAACTTGGTCTGATAATTGATCTGATTTTCCCAAAAATATGGAAAAATCATAGATTTTGGTTCAAAAACACTTTGTTTTTAAATATGTAGAAGGAATCACTTTTGTTACCACAACTTTCCTTAGAAACACTAAAGCCCCTCCAATTTCAATCCCTACAACCTTCATCCAGAAACTTCCTATCATTTTTTCTGGCTCTTCCCTAGCCAAATCCCACCAGAAATCTGGATCCAGATGCCTTTTTTTTACCAAGCCTAGATTTGAAAATCCTGCAGAGGAAGTTCCCCTAGAACTCCCTCTGCCTTGTCCTTTCCAGAATTCTTCACCAATTCCAGCTGAAAAACTTTAGCTTTTTTCCATTCTTTGATTGGATAAATGATGGAGAAAATTTCCTTTCATGAAAAATAATTGAATTTTGGGGATTCTTGGAAGGAAAAGAGAAAAGGGTTTAAAAAGATAAGCTCATCTTCTTTGCTCACAAGGTAAAAGATCTTCTTTTTGCCTTTTCTAGTTCAGAGGAATCCTGCTTTCCCAATCCTTCTGATTCACACATGAACCCACCTAATTTACTTACCCTAATATCCATTTTCCGCCACACCAAGCCCACACCCCACTTGAAAATTGATCAACTATCAAGCAACTCACATGATTTTTACTTACCAATTTATAGTTCTACATACCCCAATTGAAAAATAACCAAAGAATTAGCCAGCTCTTTCTATACCACTTATTCATTAACCATAGAGAGCTGGGCTACAATTTGAGCTTCCTTCAATGGAAACTCTTCCTTTTCCCAGTTTAATGTTTCAGAACCATAATAGTTTCTTCCTTCATTTTTGGAGATATGCCCCCAATTTTTGTATGGAAAGTTTCATTGGATCATTGGGCCAACAGGACCTTCAAGAAAATTCCATTAATTTGTGTCTTTATCCTTATACATTGATTCTGACAGGTGTCTCTGCACTTTGAGTCTTTTGAATAAAAATTTCTACTTCCATCCTTAGAAGTCTTTTACAGATGGGCTTCTGAGAACATTTTTAACTACATTAACTTTGATAATGAAGTGGTCCCTTACATAAAAACATACTTTTCACTAATTCCAGCTGTCCATTAAGTACTTGCACTCCTGCTTCCATTTCTCAATTCCCCAGTAGTAGCAAAATTGAGGAGGTTGTGCTTGTTTTTTTTGTAAAATGCTAAGGCCAAGCATATGTTCATCCCTTCAAAATTACAAAATCCACATCTTTTTTTGAAAAAAAGGCATGATGTTCATTTTTTTTTTCTAAATTAAAGCCTTCTTTGAAAAGAGGCATGAATATAGAAAAATTCTTTCCAGAATCATGTCCTTTGCCACATTTTACCTCTCCATGAAGGCTTCAAAACCTTAAAAATTTCTTTCAATATAACAAAAGGCATGTCAATTTAAATTTGATTTTTGGCACACTTTTTTAAGTTTTGAAGAGCTTCCTTGGGTGGGAAAGAAAGTCCTTTGAGGGTGTGTAAAGGCATTTCAATTTTCAAGGGGCTTCCTGGGGTTTCAAAACACACATTTTAAGTTGTAAGGAGTACTTGGGGTGAGAATGAAGGACTTTTGAGTATTTGTGGGGACTGTGAAGGCATTTAAGCATCAATGGAGGCCAATGGGATCTAAAATGAGCCCCCCAGACCCCATTTGGGATCTTTCTGGGGGTGAATGTTGTGGATAATTTTATCATGGAAATTAATTGAGATAATCTAACATTTGAAAATAGAATACATATAATTTTTTGCAAGGAAATCAAATTTGAAGAAAAACTTAAATTTAATACAAATAAGAAAAATTCAAAAAAAGGAATTTAATTTCACCATAGGTAATGTTTCCAGTGGAATATAAATACCTTTGTACCAAACATAAAAAAAATTGAAAAATTATGCATATACCTATCTGATTAAGGAAATTCAAATATTCTGAAATATTTGAAAAAAAAATTATCAAGTGCAAGAATAATGATAAAAAACATCAAAAACTAATTTATTTGAAAATGATTCAAATTTTTTGTGACGCAATGTAGATAAATTTGTACCAACAACAAAATAAAAAAAAAAACAAAAAAATGCTAAAAATACTTATTTTATGAGGGAATTTAATAATTTTTGAAATGTGAAACCAATATTTCTTTCAAGAAAAAGAATAAAAATATTAAATAGAAAGAACAATTGTTTTTCAGTGAAAATTGAAATTTAGGACAGAATATAAATACATTTTTACCAAACATAGAAAACCATTAAAGAAATGCTACATAGAACTATCTTATGATAAAAATTAAAAAATTTTCAAGAATAAAAACAAAAAATCCATCAAAAGCAAAAATAATAAGAAAAATATTAATGATTGATTTATTTGGTCACAGATTGAAATTTCTCATGGAATTTAGTTACCATTGTCCCAAACATGAAATTTTTATAAAAATGGAACATATGACTAATTTGTCAGGATAATTTAAATATTTGGAATTCATTGAAAAGAATTTCATAAATCAAAAGAATAACAGGGTTCATCCAAGTTATAAAATGCATTGTTAGAAAAATGCCATCTTTTTCACCAAACCCACTCTTAACAATGGTGGTTTCTGAAATATACAGAAACTGTAAATTTTTTATTCAAAAATGGTGCTTTTCATAAAAATAGTTTATTTCAAGCATCAAAGCTTCCATTATTCATTTTCATCCATTTCCATGCAAAAATCCAATCAACAAATCAAGAAATCATCAAACATCATTCCATAAATCATTGTTATTGATAAAATTGATAAGCATCATGAAGGCTACTTCTTAATTCAATCAGATCCCACAGCACGGAATTTGACTAATCCCAAATAATTTCCTAATTCTAAATCAATTATTTTTCTTTCCATCATTCAATTAATCAAAACTTCCAATTCATCCTATTCTATATCCTGGGTATCTAATCATTTTCAACTCTACCATCCCACCCACTTCAATAAAATTGAAAAATTTTTATTATCAAAAAGGCCTCACCTAAAAATGTTCTATATCCAGCCAATCATAACCTGTTTAAATTGTTTGAATCATTGGTTTCCTGTAATAACTCCATCTCCAAAGGTTTCCCTCTTAATATCATATTCAAAGCTTATTACAGGGACATATATATCCATATGAAATTACTCCCACTGTTTCTCTATTTTTAGCATTAGATCATCATGAAAAATGTGTTTGATTATCAAGAAAGCCCCTGTGGAAAAAATGAATCCTAAAAAAATAATTAGAACCAGAGATATCAATTATTTATGAGCGCAATCAAAAAAACAAAAAAAACCAAGTGGGTGATCAAGATGACAGCCAGCTGGCTATATCAGCTGGATCAAGGAACCAAAATCAGAGGTGGATTTTGAAGATAAGGGACCCAAAGAAAAAATTATTGAATATCTCCTTGAAGCTACAATCATCTTATCAGCTTAATAAGAATGGCAGAATCATCCAACCTCATCAAAATCACCATCTAATGATTAACCAGAAAGCCAGCTTGATTATTATAAAGTTTGGGAATCAATCCAAGCCTAAGACTATTACAATTTCTGAGATTTCATCACTCCATCATCCAAAAAAATGCAAAATTACTATTAATTAAACCATAATGCCCCAAATTGGGGAGCTAATATACCCCAGTGAATGATCCACCATTGAAGTGCTGGTTTGCAAGCAATAAAAATTCAAAAAAAGACTCCCTGGGAAAATCCAATTTATCAAGCTCTTGAAAAAAATTACCATTAATTCTATCAAGAAAAAGATATATTTATTTTTAGGAAAAATCAATTGAATTGAAAAATTTCAGTTCTACTCCATCATGAAACCCAAGATCCAAATAATACCACATTAGAAGTTACAGGTGAAAAATCCCAAGGATAGCCAATATTTAACTGTTTTTCTCTATTTCAAAACCTGTATGTATTTTCTTCATCAATTCTAATTCTTATTTTTGAAAAAATTATTTTAATCCTTTCCCTTAGTTTTTCTTAATGAATATTTTACTTTCAGAAAAAGATCATTTTTTACTAGATAAAAAACATTGTTCCAGATAAGAAATCATCTATTTAATCCTTTTTCCCCAACTATAAACCGCTGAGCCATCCCTGCATCTGCAAGGATTTTTTTTCAACTTGAGCGCAACATGAATTTTTCATTTCAAATCAAAATTCAAGAAAATCCCAAAAAATTTCGTGGAGAATTATTGGTGTTCAAATTCTTCAGATTTATCCCCTTTTTTGATTTTTTATTTCAAAAGTAAACTAAGAATAGGAGGAATTTATTTTTTTGGCGCAACATAGGGTTCAAGAAATGTTTCAATAAAGATCAAAAAAGCACTTTTAAGCTCTCCAGAAGATCATAAAAAGAAATATTATTGCAACATGTTGTGGGGGAAGAGAAGAAATATTAAAGAAATAAAAAGAAAAAAGATGGAAATCAAAATTGGCCATGTGAAGCGAAATGTGGCTGAGTGGTCAAAGGTTTTTAACCCTGTTTAAAATGTTCTAGCTGGTGTTGAATAAGGCTCCAAGTACCTTCATTCAAATTTTTTTATGGATTCTTGAAAAAAACAGTCAAAGATGAAGATGAAATTTCTATGGCTGAATTATCTTGTATGATTTAATTCTATCAAAAAATATAGATTGATGGGTAAGAAGAGTTTAAACATTGTCTGAGAAAAACTGCTTATTTATAGCCTGAAGACCATGAAGATTTTTCTTTGTGAGGATCAGGTTGCAGGATTGGTTTTCTGATTATCTTTCAGGTTTTTTTTTGAATGATAGCAAGCATTTTTGCTTCCATTTTTTGATCTGTTAGGAGAAATATAGATAAGATTATGTTTGAATTGAGTTGCTCAAGTTAACAGGAATTTTTTATAATTATATTGGCTGCATTAAGGTTCTTTTGGCACAAGTATTGGTTTTGAGATTGAGATACTGATTAAAAGAGTTCTTCTGATCTTCAAAATCATATTTGGTTGTTCTTTCTTTCTTCAATACTGGGAGGATTCTGTTCCTAGGTGACTGATTCAAGGAAGGAGGCTCATCTCAAGCTAATTGGAGTTCATTTGAATCCAAATTTAAAAAATATTTGAGCAACTAGGGAGTCCAGGGTACCTAATTTGCCACAAGTAGCAAGATATTTTGACCATATTCATTGTTTAGCTTGGCGTCCCTCATAGTTGAGCTGGAATTATGTGGAATTCCACTTTCAGGTTTTTCCAAGTTAATTGATTTTTTTATGGCTTAATGTATGGAATGGATTTAGATTTTATAGTATTGAATTGATTTAAAGGATTTCAGAAGGCCTGAGTTTGGCATTGAGTCTGGGAAATTTCTATAAGATATTTGAGAAAACACACTTATTTGGGGCAAACCCTGGCATCCCTGTTGTGTAATAAGTGAATTTGTTGATTTCTTGGGTTTGGAATGGAATATTTGGGTTGAAACTCATCATTACAAAAATGGAAGATTTTTTAACTCTGATAAATGCTAATAAAAAGAATATAAAACATTAATTGATTTGAGAAGAATATTAATTCTCATTGAATTTAGATAGATTTGGACCACATTTAAAAATAATTCAAAATATACATGTACCTATTTAAAGAGAGGAATTGAATTTCCTTGAACTCACACTATCTTTCAAATTTTGAATTTTGCACTATTTACACTGCAGTTGTGTAGATTTTACTTCAAGGGCCCCAAAAAATATTTATCAAGAATTTTTCATGGTATCATACCTTTTGAAAAATCATTCAAAAATAAAAAGAGAAGAAATAAAAGGGGTGTTTATCTTGATTTTTTACCCTTATGTAAAAGGTTCATGCCTGGATATTTTTGCTTTTTTTAAGCAGAAATTATCTTATGAATAGACCAAATACTCAAAAAATGTTTTTTTGGAAATTTAGAAAGGGTTTTTTTCCTCTAAAAATTCAACAATTTTAAAGAAGGCCACAAAGAAATACATTATTTTTGAGCTTTTTCTAAACCTTTTTGTGTATGGTTCCTGATTTTTTGAAGGGTACAGCCCGGTAAAACAGATGGAAAATATGAAGAAATTTTCTTTGGAAATGTTTCATCTTATCTAAAACCCTCCAAATTGGCCTCAAAACAAAAGCAAAATCATGACATGGTGTCATGGACCTTTAATGGACCTTATAAACAAGAAATAATATAGAATGAATAAAAAACAAAGAAAAAAGAAATGAAAAAGAATTTTAAATATAATTTCAGTTGCCAGAAAACTTCCCACAGTTTTCTTGGATTTTGTCCTGTTGTTCAGAATTTTTGTCCTATTTTTTCGTTTTTTTTCCTCCTTTTTTTTTGTGCTCAATTTAATTTAAACCAGTCAGTCATTCAGAATGAGCTGTCCCAATTTTTCTTTTTCCTGTCCTATTTCTAACCATAATTTTTCCACATTTTAATTTTGGCGGAAAAACTTTTTTGAAGTCAAATTCAATTAAAAAGGAGGCCCCAAAAGATTTTGTAATACATTGAGCTTCCTAATCTAGCCATCTATCTATTTATTTATTTTGACCCTCCCTCCACTTTCTTGATTGCTTGTGTATCTCTTGTCTTGTGATTGTGGGTGTTATTGGGTCTTACTTAGGATCTTGACCTTTCAATTGTCTGTCTCAAGACCTTTTGATAATCCAAACCTCAAGCCTGTTCAATTTTGGGTGGGGGAATTGGATTGGATTGGGGCCTAAGAGACTGAGAGAGACCATCTAGGTGTTGGTGGAGGAGGAGGAGGATTAAATTTGAGAGCCTGGAAGATCAGTGGGGTGGATTAAGTGAGAGTGAGAGGGTGGATATGAGAGTTCCTGAAGGATTCAGAAAATTGATCTATTGAAAATCTTTTTTCAAACTTCTTCTTCTTCTTCAATACTGCAATTTTTATTTTTGTCTCATCTTTTTTAATTGATTTACTCAATCTCAATCAAGTAAAGATCAAACATTTACATTATGTTTGCAAAAAAATTATGCTACTTTTTGTTGGTCTCAGACAGATAGAAAGAGAAAGAAGATCTTAAGTATTAGTTTTTTTTAAAAAAAATTAATAAAAAAAAATACATATATATAGGGTAATTTTAAATTCACGGCTCATTTAGCCATGCACACCGTTTAAAAAGGGCTGTGTGGCACGCCACACCGTCCAATTCTAGCCATGTACGGCCCCCACGGCTCAAGGAGTTGTGTGGCCCAACCAGCCTGGTCCCCCTCTGTGTGGACTTCCACACAACTAAATTCAAGTCGTGTGGAGTTGTACACGGCTCAAATGTAGTTTTGTGGCATCCCACACGGCACCAGACCGCAGTGAGCAAAAAAATAAAATAAAAGGAAAAGCAATGAAAGGGTACTAACACAACCAATAGACTAAATAAACCTTCCAAAAAAACAGAAATCAACCAAAAATTCAAAGAATGTTCATTTTGTTGGAATTTAATGTTTGAATCTCAATCTTACAGTGTTCTGTTATCTCTTGCAGATGTTCTCTAAATTTATTTCAACTTATTATCATTGGCTCACCAGTTTTTGTTGTTGTTTGCACACTGTTGGTGCGCCCTATTTGTGCTTTTCATTCTGCCTGTGCTTTCTTTTTCCTTCTACTTCTCACATGTCACAATGTTCCTCAGTGTCACGCGGAAACTCTTCAACTATTAAAATCAATCCAAACCTACAAGACAACGTCAAGGACAACCAAATCATCTACCAACCACTTTGACTCAACTTCCGATTCCTCTCCAATTCCTCCAACAACTCTCAAGCTAACCTTGATCAAAATACACAGGCATCCAGTCTGATCATGGTAAGAAAGCATCCTTCAACTCATCAAACAACTGAAACTCATCCATCTCTTACCCAGATTGTTCAAGGCGCCTAGCAGAAACTGTTGACAATTTCTATTTTAGCTTGTCTCTACCTACTATGGCTGATTTCTCCCACTCCAATTCAATCACTGACACTTTGGCCTCAGCCAGATTATCCCGCTGTTTGTTGTCCTCATTTTGTTTCTTTATTTTGTTGTCACTAAGTATCATACTCATTGCTCTCCATTTGAAATCAAATTCAGTCTGGTCTTGGTGACCAATCCTATTTTCATCACATTTTTTGGTTAAAAAAAAAATAAAAAAATAAAAAAATAAATCAAAATTAAAAAACTGGTACTATCCAATGGACTAGCCCTAAATTAAAAAGACCTACAAAAACACAAGTAACTGGACTAACCCTAAACTAAAAACACCAAAAAAAAGACAAGTAACTTGACAATCCCTAAAGTAAAAACACCAAAAAAATACATTTAACTTGAAAAGCCCTCAAGTAAGTTCAACTTTACTATCCCTAAAGTAAAAGGGACCAAAAATCAAAGAATTCTTTTGACCAGCCCTAAAGTAAAAGTGCCCAAAAAAATACAAGTCTTTTGACCAGCCCTAAAGTAAAAACACCAAGAAAAAAACAAATTCAACTTGTGTTAAGCTGATAACATCCCAAGCTTAACATAAGTTAAGCTTGTGATGGAATCAGCCCAACACAAGTTGAACTGACTTACCATTAAACTCTCATTCAAAACACTCAATATAATGATGTTGACTAAAAACACTCAACATAATGATGTTCAAAATGTGATAACCCTTTATATTAATAGAAATTGTTAGTTGAATTAAAATTAGAATTTATATGAAACCCATTGATTAAATGAAGTCAAAGTCTATAATCTCTATAATCTAGAATACATTTGCAGTTGATCTTTTAGATGATCAACCCAACCAGAGGCTTTTTTAGAAATCAAGGAACGTGGTTTTGCTACAATGGGTGGGATTGGAATCATTTCTCCCTCAAGTAAAAATAGAACCCAGTGGTTATTGTTTACAAATTAAATGAACATTGGTTTGATTGATCAGTAGCACCATTTTTCATTTGAGTATAAGTATCACATAAATCCAATGAAATGAAACATATAGGTTTGGAATATGTGTCTGCTATGATTTGACCCATGTCTAATTGAGCCACCCATTTTGAGGAGGGAATCTTTTCATTGATGTCTTCAACATCAAGTCTTTTTTTAATCTTTTCAACCTCCTTTGCACCACCAAGCATCTTAATGAAGCATGCATTATGTTTCTCTAATTTTTCAATCATTTCCTTCCTAACTTCAAACCAACAATGTTCTTCATAACCAAGAGATTTAGCAATGATTCTAAATCTTCAATTCCCATCTCCAATTGGATCCCAAACCTCACCCAAGAACTTATGGAATTTCTTGGGTATTTGATTGAGGTATTTCACTCTTGGTTCCTATCATGAAAACTAACTTAGTATTCATTTCTTTAATTAGATCAATTAAATGAATACTCACCAAAGATGAGCTTCTGGTTGAGCTTTGCTGCACATTCTCTTCCTCTGAAGAGAATTCTGATTCCAAATTAAGTGATCCTGATTCACTTTCAGTCTCTTCCTCTGAACTATAAAATTCAGATTCAGATTCTTCCAACTTTGAATAACAATTCATCATTAGTTAGTAACTAAGTTCATTAAACCAAAAAAATGAACATACTCCAAAAGAAAAGACTTACCATCTTTCTTCTTTTCTTGTTTGGAGACCTTATAGTCCTTTTTTCCCACTTGATTTGTTTTTCAACAAGCTCAAACCAAGATAGTTCTTGCTGTGTATCTGTCAATTTTGGCCTGCCCCTACTTGATTGTCTTACTTTAGGTTCAATTCTTGGCTTTGATCAATAATTTTTAATCTTCTGAATGATATACTTCAATAGTCTGCTTTGCTCATGATCCGGACATTCCAAGATCATTGCATTCACTTTTTCACTCAACTGAGGAATTCTTAGCATTTCATTGAAATTTCACTTGAAAAATTCAAAATTATCAACTATTAGTGAATTAGGATTCATTAATCAAAAAGCATTAATCACATAGTGATTTGAACAATCCAACTTGAACAATCCAACTTATGCCAACTTAAAGAACTAGAACTGGAACCGTCATAGTCCAACCTCCACTGAGGATGAAAATCTTGGGGTACCACGGATCCTCTGAATGCTAGAGGGTCACCTATTTGGTGGGAACAGACAAACCCATAGTCTTGGAATATGACTTGGTGCACACTTTTCCATCATGATCACGTTTTAACTTCTTGAATTGATCCCTAATAAGATGAATTGCCTCTAAAGACAATTTTTCACCCAATGGTAACAGTTTAGGAGGAAGAACCATCCCTAACTTAATTCAAGAGTTAAAAAGTGATGCATGAACTGATTTAATTTGATGCAAAACTGTTCTGTCAAGGCTTTTCCAAACATCCAACAGGTTTCCCAAAGAGTTTGCAAGGAATTGTTTGAGAGTTGCATGGGCCCCTTCAACCCAAGATGTTGTTTTGTTTCCAAATGTGGGTTTATAGAAGTCCACGCTGTTACAAACATCTCTTTGATAGGGAAGATTTTATTTTCCATATACTCGAGTACATCCTCATAGTCTTGAAAGAAACACTATACAAGTCAAAAGGTCAGAACTCAAAACTAGGAAGAATAAGAAGCAGTGATTTGGACCTACTCTGAGTTCCGCATCATTGACCTCTGCCTCCTCCTTGGTCTTTGAGGCCCCATACTTTGCCCACAGAGTCATAAAGCTTTTCCATCCTTCAACATCATTAACCAAACGCACTTTACAGTTTGCTTGTATGTTTTTCAACAAGTGCCAAGTGCAACATTGTCTTGATGCCTCAGGGAAACTAGATTCAATAGCACAAATCAGAGCTTTTTCACGGTCTGTCAAAAAGAATTTTGGGAGTCTATCAGGATAATAAGCCACCTCCTTTATTGCATTTACAGACCAACTGTAGAACTCAAAAGTTTCTTTTGTTATAAAAACAAGAGCTTTTTTGAAATTTTTCCAATTGGCTGACATTCATACAACATGCAATAGTGGGGTTTTGTACTTATTTGTCTTATAAGTACAATCCAACATAGCAATATGATGGAATTGTTTTGAAAGCTTTACTGCCTCTGGATTTCCTAAGTACAGGGCCTCCAAGTGACCCTCTCAACTGAACTTTGACCAGTGAATCCAACTTTTTTCTTCAAGCTGTTCATAGAGTACCTCCATAACACTTTTTCCCTTTAGTTCTGCAAGCGTGACCTTCCGCTTAGTCTTATAGATTGTTTGGTCATCAACATAATCCCCCCCATAAATTTTGATCAATTTTCTCTTCAGTTGTAACCTATTGAGCCCATCATTCATGCCTTCTACTAGATTGTCTAAGGCCACCCCCAAGATTCTCCTCAGTTGAGGATGCACAGAGGGATGTTCAGATGGTTGATGGTTATGTTGGGTTTCTTTGTAGGAGAGGCGCCACAAGGGTTCTGCCTTTGTGCGACTTGCATGGATTAAAAACTTGCACCCAAACTTCCTGGTGTGAGTTTGTCTAGATCCTTTGGTAAGAAAATTTCTGAATAGGAACCATGTCTATCACAGGCTAAATCCACATATTGGTCACGCTTTGAGTTGGAAACTTTTAAAGAGTAAACATGCTTCATTTCCCATGTTTGAAAATATTTTTGTGCCTCTTTCCTAGTAGGAAAATCTCTCAAGGGAGGTGGGTCAAGTGGATCTGCCATAGTTACATAGCTATATTGTATATTGATGGCATGCACTCCATCAGTTTCAATCAAATTAAATATGGTAAAGACCAGTAACATAAAATGTTACTCACCACCAGAGGTCATGTCCATTTGTGAATCATTTTGTTCCTCAAATGTCACCCTTGATGAGGATGCAATTTGGGCTTCCAACGTTTCATTACCAAACCCTTTTTTTTCTTTTTCAAAAGCTTTGTTGATGGCACTATTAATGTAGACCTTCCACATAGCCATGTCAGAAGAAGGAGGGATTGCCACTGTTACCATGCAAAGAAATGCAATGGTATACTTCAGTATTCAATACAACTTTCAATTGAACAAACAAAGTTTGCACACTTTTGAGTTGAGAAAGAATAGTTTGCAGAATTTTATCTGATTGATGATTTCAGTGTTTGCTTTAATTTCACTTTGGTTTCACTTTGATGTCTCTTTGGGATTGCTAGTTGTGGAACAACAGTCCCACAAAGTATGCATTAATCCCAAATTTGGGTTGAAAGAAACCAAGTGTGGTCCAGAGGGTGCCCAAAATTCCGGAACAAATTCTGGGTGGTTGTGACAGGAAATTTTGTGAAATGGATTTGAACCATGTGCATCCAGTTTTTTCCCAGGGCTTTCTGCATTTTTCAGCCGCTTGTCCAGCTGGAAATGCACGCGGAAAAATTCATAAAGTTATCTGGCAGATGATAGTAATACAGAAGAACTGAAAAATAAAAAATGAAAATAAAAATAAAAATGAAAAACAAAAAATAAATAAACTAAAATAGAAAAATCATCAAAATAAAAAATAAAAAAATTGAAATGGGCAGTGTTAAATTTGAAACCCCAGGTTGAAAACAGGTGTGAAACACCTTTTTCAACCCATTTGATTTGCAAAACACTATTTGAAACCCATTTGAGTTGTGAATGGAGGTTCATGGCTCAAAGAATTGTGAAAAACACTTTTGGCCCATTTGGGGCAAAATAGCCCCAAATGTACCATTTTATAGGTTAATTAGGGTTACCTAGGCACCTCAAAATAAATATTTGATAATTTGGGAGTCATTAGAACCCCTCCAAATATTTAATAAAGAAATTAAGGGTAATGTTAAATTCATGGCTCCAGTTGTGTGGGAGTCATGTAGGGCCCCACACAACCTATTGGAGCTGTGTAGGGCCCCTCAACGTGTGGGGGCCCATACAGTACTCCAAATGGTTTTTCTAAACACGCGCAACCCCTGGGGAGGCATATACCCCCCATAATGGGGATTTTTGATTTTTGTACCCCTGTATACAACCATATTATTTATTATTTATTGTGTAGTATTTATTATTTATGATTTATTATTCATTATTCATTATTCATTAATCATTACTCATTATTTATTTTTTATTTTTTATTATTTATTATATATAATTTATAATGTATTATTTATAATTTATAATCTATAGGTTATAATTTATTATTATTTATTATCTATTATTTATTATTTATCATTTATCATTTATTATTTATTATTTATTATTTATTATTTATTATTCATTATTCATTATTTATTATTTATTATTTATTATTTATTATTTATTATTTATTATTTATTATTTGTTATTTATTATTTATTATTTATTATTTATTATTTATTATTTATTATTTAATATTTAATATTTATTATTTATTATTTATTATTGATTATTGATCATTTATTATTTATTATTTATTATTTATTATTTATTATTTATCATTTATCATTTATTATTTATTATTTATGATTTATGATTTATTATTTATTATTTATTATTTATTATTTACTATTTATTATTTATTATTTATTATTTATTATTTATTATTTATTATTTATTATTTATTGTTTATTATCTATTATTTATCATTTATCATTTATTATTTATTATGTATTATTTATTATTTATTATTTATTATTTTAACATTTCCCAAAAATTGATAAAATCAAAAAAAAACTTTTTGGAGTTTGGGGATTTTTTTGACTTTTTAAACATTTTTCTGGTGATTTCAGCTCTCATTCATTTGAAAGAAATTAAAGATCTTTCAAATATTCCTTATATATTTTTTGGATGTATGCATTTAACTTAAAAAATCCATTCAAAAAAAAAATTCTCATTGGAATTTTGCATCCTTATATTTGCCTTTTTAATTCATTTTTTTTTTTTGATTTAAGCTCTCAGAAATTCATTAAAACAATCACAGAAATTTATAATAATTTTTGAATATTTCTTGGATGTATTATTTTACCTAAAAAAATTCATTCAAAAAATCAAAAAATCTCATTGCACTCTTTGATCCTTTTTTTTGCCTTTTTTATTTTTTCTTTGGTGATTCAAGATCTTAGTTTATTTTTACTAATTTTTATTTATTTTTATTTTAATTTTTAATTTACCTTATTTTTTTTCTCACAACTCAGATTGGTTTCAAACAGCAATTCACATCTCAGATGGGCTGTGAAATGCGCCACATGACCCATTTTGAGTTGTGAACAGCCATTCACCCCTCAGATGGGTTTTGAATGGCCATTTTCAACTCAGATGGGTTTTAAAAACTGTTCACAACTCACATGGGTTGCAAATGGCCTTTTACAACTCATATGGGATGCAAACCATGCCACAAAACTCATTATGAGTTGTTAATGGGTTGTGTTGGGTCAAAAATTTAACATTGCCCAATTTAAATAGAAAATCAATCAAAAATAGGAGTAAGAAACTAGAAATCAACCATTTAATTAAATATGGCGTATTAGAGTTAAAATTTTTAAAGAATCAACGGGCTGAATTTTGGCCAATTAATTTTTTTCATTTATTTTTTTGTAATTTTAATCCGTTTGTTTACTACTAATTTCAAAAAAAAAATCAAAAATCAAAAATCAATATTTTTCCTGAAATAAAACCAGGAGAGGTTTCATGCTGCTTTCTATTAAGTTTGATTGAGAAAGCTCTAGTTGAAGTTTTCTACATTCTTTAGTTGAATCCAGCTCCATTCTCTAGTTGAATCTATCTCCATTCTCTAGTTGAATTTATCTGCATTCTTGAATCAAGGAGTTGGTGCACAACAACTGTGCAGTGGAGCATGGTCAAATCTTGACCTTAGCTTTCTGAAATATTTACCTGAGCTTAGTCACAGGTTAAATATCAGCTCATTGATGATGCTTTCTAGGAAGCATTTTCAATTTTTTTGCAGTGTCAGTAATTTAAATCTTTCAAACTTTCAACTCTCATACACCCTAATATGTATAAATCTTTCTAGAACGTTTTTTGCCTAAAGTAATTTTTTTTTATGTTTTAAAACATTTGGAGTGTAAATATTCATAATTCAAAAAAATTCCTGAAAAGCATTTAATGAGTTCCCAAAACAGCCCTTCATGATGTTACTTTTACCTGGCGGCAGATTTCAAAGGTTTTTAATAGCCTCCAAAAACTTGCAAATCAAATTTCTTAGTTGATTTTTTCTGTTTTACAAGAATTTACCCTTCAAAAGATAAAAAAAATCTATACAATATGTTTTTAAAAAAATCTAAAATAATTTTGTCTTTTTGTGGCCTTTTTTACCATTGTTGAATTTTAAGACACAAAATTTTTTTAGTATTTTTTTTTCAAAGAAGTGATGGCTTGGTTAGTTTTAGAGAGAAATTGATTCAATAAATGTAAAATGTTTATCAGTTTTTATAAAATTTAGAAAACCTGCTATTTTTTTAATGGATGGTTTCAAACCAAATCTGCCATTTCAAACCTGCCATCAAAAAAAGAAAAAACACTTATTTCACAAGAGCCATGTCAGAATTACCCAAAAAATAAGTGAGTTTTTTCCAATTTAGTATATAAACTCAACATTAAAGGGCACCACACCCCATTGCATCCTCCTTCCTTCCTCCATAAGTACTCATCATGCACAAGATCTGTTGATTCCCACATATCCATTCCTCTTGAGCTTTCTTGAGGCTGAAACCTATCCTTATCCCCCTTCAAAGGCACACCATCATCCAACATCAGAAACTACCTTGGCAGCCATCTCCAAATTCCCCTCCCACCAGCAGTTGAAGAATGATTTGGCACCAACAAAAAATGATCTCCAGGACCACCAACCTCATCATTCCTATCCAACCTAATCAGATCATCACATGTTCCATCCCACAGAAAAATATCCAACCCTGAGTGTCAAATTCTGATCCAAGGCTGAGAATTCAATTTCTCAGTTCTTGATGAGCCTTTCACCAGCCCTGGGAACCTATGGGACTCATTTAAGATCTAATAGATACAATCGCCCTTTGATCTATTAGATCTATTCCAATTGGGCGGTGAGGATGAAATCAAACTATTCCTTGAAAAGATCAATACCTGTGGAATTGTTGGTTGGGGTGAAGGGGTAAGTCAGGATGAAAATATCTCATTTGTCTTGGGGTTGAGGAAATTGATTTTGCTCAAGATCAATTGGTGAATAGATTGCAAGCTCACCAATTTTATTTGATGATAATCAAGGGATTTTTAGATTCACAGATATACCCCCTTCATTGTAAAGTGTGTGGAAAGAAGAATTTTGGGTCCAGGACAACATTATTGGAGATTATTTCAATCAGATTAATCATGTTTTTTAATATTCAGCAACCAAAATTGACCATGACAAAAACAACAAGGAAAAAAATTATTATGATGAAGAGAACCACAAGAGTATGACTTGTCAACTAGCTCTGATGGTTACCATCCTCCAAGAGTTCTCCAAGCAACTTTGCAGGAATTGAATCAAATTTTCCATCAAGATTGTCATGATCATCACTAAGGCAAGGTATGAAAATCACATCCGGTTCCTCATCTGGGTCCTCTCCCTCCTTTTCTCCAATCAAAAATCAACCTACTAAACCCTCTCATCCTCTCCTCCCGCTGACTCAATTTTCAACTTGTCATCTCACTTTCTCATGAATCCCTTGAACCCTCCTTGGAAGATTATCACTCCTCCTCCCAGACCAAATATTGGAAGCTAGGGATCCAAGAGGGGTTTTTTTGGGGGGAGTTGGGTGGGGATGTAGTGTGGAAACTGAGGGAGGGAGAGGATATCAAGAGGTTTGTTAGAGTGCTGATGAGGTGCTTAGTTGATTCTTGAAGGGGGGATTAAATGAAAAGTTATGAGGGAGAGAGAGAGGGTAGAGTTATGAGTAGCTATTGTGTAAAGGTGGCAGGCAGTCAGATCAATTTTTGGATGCAAATTTGTCTCAAGTTTTGGATGGATGTTAATTTCATGTTGATTTGTTGGTTGTATTAAGTTGATGATTGTCTTCATCAGAATTTTGAAGTTGATGGATGTAGATTATTGATGGATATGTAGTTTATGATGCATGGAAGTGTTGATGGATCTCTTTAATTGATGGGTGATGAAGCATAATTGTTGGTTTGTTCATAACAACAAATGGCTGGTTTCTAATTTATGTTTTGCTAACTCTGATACTCCCTATTCTTTTGAAACCTCAAATTTTGTATATCCCTCAGACTAAGTTTCAAAAGGCAATCAAGTTCAGAAGAATTTAGTTTTCACAGAGAAGAGAAATATTGTTCCATCATTATTTATTATTTTATATGGGAGGATGCTCCAGCGCAGAAAGTATTCGCAATCCAGTTTCTCACACCAAACTTTCATTTCCTCCTAAAAAAAAATTACAACCCTACATCCAATATACATTCATATCTTCCAAATCCCAAAATTCCTCATCTGGGATTAATTTGACTACTTGTTGAAACATATTTTCTCCTTTTGCTCTTTTTCTATCTACCAAATCACCAAACAATTCAAGAAATATGTAAGTTCCATTTTATTTGAAAAAAATTCAGGCTAAGCCATAGGGAATATCTTGGCTATGATCCTTGAGGGGGTTAATAGGATTTTCAGAGCTCCATACATGGACTGTCCCACCTTAAGAGGAAATTTTGAACTGTATACTGATTCCAAAGCCAAAAGAAGTGGTCATGTTAAATTTTACTTCTATATGGAAGGAATATTTCCTTCTGTTTTTCTGATCATAAACAAAGAATATTCTGTAGGTATTTATTAAAAAAGAAATCCATTTCAAACCATAATTTTTGAGAAAAAAAATTCCCTATAAGGCCCAAAAAAAACTTTCTGAAAGATTCTAGATTTTGGAATGAATTTCTGTATCCTCTCCAATGTTTGTGTACAACTCTAATTTTTCCTTGTCCTTTAATTTTTTAATTTTTTTTTTGAAACTCTCTCTTCTGCAACAAGGTACTATTGGAGCCACACTGCACAAAAATTTTTTCCAAGAACAAGTACTATTAGAATTACTGTATTTAATCATCTGCATGTTCTTCATTTCTAGCCCTCTGCAGGTAACCAAATACTTAATAATGAATTTAGTTCTATTTTATTTTATTATAAAATTAGATTTCTATCTCCAAGTCAATGATTGGAATTCCTTAAATATTAATTAGAGCAATAGAAAAAAGAAACATGAAATACACCAACACCCACCTACTCCAGCAATCTCTTCCAACTCCTTCAAAATTCCACACTATCACCATCAAAGTAATAGAGAAAAAGAGGTATGATCCCTTTCTTTTACTCTTTAAAACTCCATATGCACTCCAATCTCCATTTCCAAACAGTTTTCTTTTCTGTGAAGGGTGACCCTCTATTTTTTTTCAACTTCAAATTCGCACTCACCAATCTTCATCAGTGAATCTTCCCATTTTTAGTATCCCTAAACTTTTGAAGAATCCTTGAAATCCTCAGAATTCCACAGTCCATTTTATCAAAAATACCCTTCCCAATTTTTTAGTTAACCTGTTCCATAACTTTTGGTCTGCATGCATTTGTGCATTTGTGCTCTTCTGAATTTTCTTGTACTCTATTGCTTCCTGAATTTAGTATAATATGACTTTTTTTTCTGTTTATGAACAATATCCAGTATTTTGTTCCTGCATAGCAAAAAAATAATTCAAATCCTATGCATATCATCCAAAGACATGTGGAGTGTACAAGCAAACCTTCCTCTGAATTAATTTTACCTTTATTCTTTTTCTGAGGTTTTGAGGAGGACTGGGAGTTGGAGGAGGTGGAAAGACCAGTTCTATTTTTTGGTTTCTTGTTAGAGATGAATTATTTCTGCCTAATTTTTGATTTTATTGATTATCTTAATTCAGAAATGAATATAATTTTATTTAAAGTTTCTTGAGATTCACTATAGCCAGAAAGCTGGTCCAGTAGGCTTGTAGGTAACTCTTTCCTGTATTGAAATAAAAATTTCTTCTCAACCCATCCAGAAGACTGGCTCGTGAGTGCCCTCAATCCAGTTATTTGGTTAGTTTAATTTGAAATCTATTTTGTATTGAGGGGTTTCAGTTCAATTTCAGAAATCAACATTCAAAGGTTTTTCAAAAAATAATGTACAGCCATTTGGTTAATTTTTTCCATTTTCTGAGTATCAAATTTTGATATTTGTTACCTATTTGAAATAAGGAAGTTTAAATCTATTTGCTAGAATTCCCAGTAAGATAAGAAACTGGGAGAAAGAATTTATTTTTTTTTATTAGAAAAAATCCTCCAGAGAGATTGGTTCCCTATCAACAGGCTACAAGAGTCAAGTGTCCTGAACATCCAGTTTCACAAGCTCTTTTTTTTGAGGTGTTTTTGGCTTCATAAGTTCCCCTGCCTCTGGAATTAGGTTCAAATCTTGGCTATAAATATTTGAACATAATAAACGTCTGACTGTATTTTTCAATTCTTTTAAGATTTAACCCAGAATGGTATCCACAAAAACCAATAAAATTGAATAAAATAAAAATCATGGTTTTAATTTTACAGTACCAAAATTTTTTAAAAATCTTAATTCCTGAAGGAATCACTTGATTCTCTTCCCATAAATTAAGAAAACCAAAATATGAAGACTTATTATAGCCATGAATCTATTTGATATGATAATGAAAATCTGTACCAAAAAGAGTTCCTCTGCACATTATTTCTTCCCAACTTTCCTTTGCATAGCTTGACTCTAAAAGTGGGTCCCCCTATATTAATTTTGGGGCAATGGACCATAAAATGGGGATTTCCATTGGAAATCGCTTTATTTTTGTCCAATTGGGAAGCAATAATATAGTTTCCAATATCTAAACTGATGATCTAATAGGAAGCCTGGTTGCCATTTCCTGCATCCAATTTGTTCCTGAAACAGATTAAAATGACCTTCTTTTCAAGATGATTTTAAAAAAATATCAAGTAAATCAGACTTTCTCATTAAAAATAAAAAATATAATGTTTGGGAAATTTCAAATTTTGGTCTTTATCATCAGGATCCAGTTTTCAGCCATGGCCAGTTATATGCAGCATTTTCGAGAAGCAGATAGAGAAACCAAACAAGGGTAATGGGCCACACATAGACTTAAAAAAATAAAATTTAAAACTGATTGAACCATAAAAAATGAGTTTTTGAATTATATACATCCCAGAAACTGATGCATTTGAAGTTTATATTTTTTTGAATCATTCCTGTTAATAGATTGACATATATTTTTAGCTAATCACAATTTAATTGAAAATCAAAAATTATTTTTATTTTTAACATTTTCCCAATCAAACCACATACTATTCAAAATTGAAATAAATAAATTGCAATCAGCTCCCAAATTTGGGTGCAAAATTCTAGTTGAAAATCAAAAGAGAACATTGAAGAGGGTGTTTGTTTCAAATTCAAGGAAGTTTTAATGTTGAGGATTGGATTGTGGATAAGGAATTCATTGGGGGGAATAAATCAGTCAAATGTTACAATGGCTTTTTTTCAAGCAGGGATTGGCACAGAATTAATTTGCTTGCATTATTTTAGGATATGATAACTGGAGAAACTCTGAAAAGAGCAGATTTATTAGAAAGGTAAGGAGTGAGTTTCTGAGATTACACTTACTTGAGTGTATTAAAAATAAGAAGTATGAAATATATTTCTTAAAAAAAGGAAAAACAAGGAGGTAAGAAGAATTAACAGCATTTATAAACAATTAGGAGTGATTAAAGAGCAGGGAGTTTACTCAAGCAGAAAGGGGAAAGTGTACTGAAACCCCAAGGAAATAAAGGAGGAAATATTTTTTGCATGTAAAAGTTCTTTTAGGAAAGAAAAAAGTGTGAAATCTTATGCAGTTTGGCTACATCAAGAAATTTTCTCAGGCCTGGAGCTGTCTAAGTTAGGAATATACTTGTGAATGGGAAGAATTTACAGTGTGAATGTAATTAATGAAACTATGTGCTAAGTTTTTAGATAGTATAAGATATACCCTATAGTTATTTACCTAAGTATTTCTCAAAGGATAAAGAAATGATTAAAATGTTTATATAAAGAGTAACAAAGTTCATAGGATGTGCAAGCCTGGGAGATTCATATGACTATTAAAGCTAGCAGATCATTATATAGCTACTGAGTGTTGAATAATAAATTAATTTCAGGATACATATTCCTTTTGAATTGAAGGTCTTAGTATAAGAAGTGACAGTGGAGTAAAACACAAAAATTAAACAGGCATACCTGTTACTAGCTCAAATTTAATTCTAAAATCAGAATATCTATTTCTTTTAATTCCTTTCTTTTCTGAATCTCTTCTTCAGCTTTCATTTATCCATACTGAGCTATATCTATATTTTTGTTTAATCTCAAGGCTTTTCCCATTGTGAAAGCCTTTCTCTCACAAGTACAATGCACCTAATTTGTTTCATTGAGTTTTATTCAAATCAATTATTAAAAAAGCTCATTATTACTCATTCTAAATTCTTATTTCCATAAATTTCAATTTCAATGTGTTATTCACAAAATAAAGCAGTTAAGGTAATTGACAAAGACTACACTTTTGAAGAAATTGATTTTTTTCAAGCCTTTTGTGATCTCAAGATTGGGAAAGAAGATTATTCATGAGTTGATTGAAATATTAAATTCTAAATTTTATGCTTAATATAAAAAAACCCACATATTATTTGGAATGCTTTCTTTTTTTTTTCAATTTGGATCAGCATATTCAAGGATTACTCAAGCTAAAAGGAAGTTAAAGATTGATTAAAAGTTATTTTAAAGTAAACATTTTCATGGAAGAAACAATGACAATTGTTTTCTTTTTCTGTTCATATTTTGTAATTGACAAATTTATTCAGCTTTATTTCTATCTTACTGTTTTCATTATCCTATTGTTACTTCCCCAGGCCCCCTCTGTGGGCTCTCTAGTTGTCTTAAACCTGCTACCTTAGGCCCCCTTTTGGGTTCTCTAGTTGTCCACAAATACTGGTCCTTCCCTTGGACCATGAATGAAACTCATCTGATTACCAGACAACTAAACTGGAGTGTCCCTTCCTCCTCTTATGATCAGTTCTTCTTGACTTTAAAAGTATTACCTCTTCCCCTCTGGATGTTTGTAGCCTTATCATTTCCTGTTCATCTCTCCATGGCAATATAGCCTTCCCTAAACTCTTCAACAATGTTGGTGGAGGGTGGGCCTCATGATATCTGAAATGAATTTGATGAGTGTTTGAAGTGAAGATGATCAATGGTTTAGTTTTTTAATTTTGTTGAGGGTATTGATAAATTTACATTCTTTTTTTTTTTTGAAAAAATCAACAGAAGTTGTGTGTAACTCAGATTTTTCTCCCGTTGAAATATGTTTTCCTTCCTTTCTCTGATGGGAAATGAGAAATTACTCTTTTGGATTAAAGATTTCATGAGTTTCAATCAAATTCAATCAAACATTAAAATTATACCAGTTCTGTTATCAGGCATTCCCAAATATTCTTGAGGCAAGATATATTTTTGTATGAAAAATCATTTTGCTTCTCTTTTTTTGAAAACTTCTCAGTTTTTCTGAAATTAACTATCCAACTATCTTTGAATTGTAAATTTTATATACCTGGTTACTTTTGTTGTCAATTTCCCCACTTTAAGCCTCCCTATTGTAGAATTTGGGAAAATATAACAATCTTTTTTTGATTTTTTTTGAACCATTTTCTGTTTTTCTTTTTTTTTTAAAAAAAGGATAAATTTAAAAGATTTCCCAGGAACTTTTTTAATTATGATATTGGAATAACTTAGTTCAATATTAGATTATTTTATTGATTTATTTGGAACTTTAATTGAAAATCTTGCACATTTTTTCCTCTTACTCTTATTCTGTTTAAACTTGTTTTCCATGAATTTCTTCCATTTTCTCTGTATGTTGATGTTGAAAATTATTTTGAAAATTAAAATTCATTCTATTCAACTTAATTTTTTCACTTTCTTTTATTGATATCTTTCTATTAATTATCTTCTTATTCAAATTTGATTGAGTGCAAATGATTTTCTTCACAAAAAAGAGCCAAATTTTTTATCATTGGTATTCATCAAAAGTAGAAACTTGCTACACTTTCCTTCATACAATTTTCTAAACAGTTTATTCTTTTCCTTTTTCTTTCATTTATTTTATCAACTTGATTTGAAATTTTGTATATTTCCAAGGGATATACAAGAAATGATCCACAGATTACAGGTTTTTATTTCTCCCCTTTTAATTAATACACCAGGTCTTAAATTTTGCACTTTCAAAAAATATTCAAGGGAAGGCCTCAAACGTATGATTAGGACTCTCTTTGCTTTGGTTTTGACAATCTTTGCTAATAGTCTAATTTTCCAACAACAAATAAAAATGCAACAAAATAATTTTTAAATACTTTTAGTCATTTTAGTCAATTCCAATCTCCAGAGTTTGTTGAAGATAATTTTCTTGCATGACTTATTCTGGCTTTTCAAAAGTACATAGTGTTTATCAAAGCACAATATTTCAAGTTTTACTTGTCATTTTCTGAATATTTTTCTTGAAACATACATATTGTGCCTTGCTTTTTTGATCTACCAAGCAACTCAGATCCTGAGTTTAAATTTCATTCACAATTCATGTGATTGGAAGTAAACTGGATGACTTCAGATATTAAAATCAATGTAAAAGTTAAAAGGTTTTTTCAGTGAGAACCCCTGGCCAGAAATTTCAAGTCCTTATTTGACTTTGATTTTAAGAATTCACTGGGAAAAAAAGCAATCAAAAAATTATCTTTGAGGAAAATCAGGACATCCATGGCACACTAGCAGTTTAGGATTTCTTGATAGAATAACCATTTGGTATTTTTTTTTCCCCCTCAAATTTTCCAAACTCAACTGAATTCAAAAACTTCAGGTCAGATCCACATCTTGCCAAACAATGATCATAGGTTAATTATTAAACCTCAAACATATCTGGCTGGCAAGAAGAAATTGGGTTTGTAGCCATGCTCAGACGTTATTCGCTTTCTTGATGGTGATGGTGATCGATCACAAGGAATTGCGATTGTTGAGCACACCCAAATTCAGCTGGTACCAATGCAGCAGAGTACTGGGGAGTTCTAGTAGACCTATTCTCCATACAGTACTTACTAGGACTTTTTCATTCCCAGATGACATAGTGAAATATCTTTATCAAACTAATGTACGAGAAGCATGTGTGATTTAGATTTATACTCAAATTATGTTTCCCTCTCATGCTATCCCACTCTTATACCACAAGCTTACCGAGCATTTGGATGGGAACAGCGTAGAGTCAACCCACGAATACTTTGTCATCCCTTAATGACAATAGCCGATCTTATCTGGGCCAAGCAACAGGTAGGCTGAACGGCTAGCCTCCTCTCCTCATTACCCTCTAAATGTGACATACCAAGGGGAATATTAGATGAGATAAGGTCAAGCGATTTGAGTTGGTCCCCAAGTCTTATGCCAGGCCAAATGAGTGGGGAAACATGCTTGACCGAAAAGAGATCGCAATGGATGATGGAGATCAAGTATTTTCAATCTGGAGCATAGAAATCGATCGATCTATCGAGAAGAATTGACTGAAAGCTCCAAAAACGAATCTTGGCCGATTTCAAGTCAGGAGGTATACATATTAAGAAAGAATGCAATGTCGATATTGATCGGATGACATCTGCTCGAGTGCTTCCACGACGAGATGCATTACCTGAGGATGACTGGTAAGAGAAGTCAAAGAATACATAATTATGTCCATAATCCTGGAAGGAGACCCGCTTGTTCGGATTTACGAGTCAGCTCGTACCAAAGTCAGGACGCCAGTCAAGGATAATGTGTTTGTAACTATGCTTGATCTTTAGGTTTTTTCACTATCCATCGGACAAATTTTTGCATAGGGAGGAAGAGGAGATGTGGAATAGATGAGCGCGATGCTAAAAAAAAGCTTTTATTACGAAGAGGAGCACGAAAGAGGGGCTTTGAACGGCTCTGAAACGATGAAATCCAGAACAATGCTTACCTCCATACTTCGATCTTGACGTCTTTCTGCCAACAACTCCGGCAAAATCTAGTGCTCCTCGGATGATTTTGTATCTGAAATCAAAAGCGGATCGGAGTGAAATCGATGTGGAGAAAAGACAAACGGTTGGTGAGTATAGTTTCGATGAGCGCGAGTGAAATTGTTACTGGGGACCAACTTCAGACCGATTAAATCTTGAGTTCTACCCCCTCTTATCAGGACGACCGAATGTTCCTGTAAGTTATGACCTTCGCCTTGGATGTAAGCGACGACAGTTTTACCCGTTGCCAATTTCACTTTGGCTACTTTCCTCACGGCCGAGTTCGGTTTCCTCGGTTTGACGGTATATATTTTCGAGCAAACACCTTTCTTTTGAGGACATCCGTTCAGGGCGGGTGCCTTCTTTTCTCTAATCACGGATTTTCTGCAGCCTCGAATGGTTTGATTAATCGTCGATTGAGTCAAGCTCGTGCTCGTAAAATCTCGACCGGTCCATCGTAGATTTCTTGGCCGCACCCGGTCGGTTCCACCATACGATAAATAGTTGGTCGAACGAGTCAGCTGAGTCTGGGCGTTGGAAGAGACCGACAGGGATGAAAGTGAGCGTCCCAAACAACTCCAGCACCGTGTTGATGTACTGAACATGCCGATGCTAGAAAGATGATATTTATCGTCGTGCTCGTCGGCGCCCTCGTTGTTCTGCCACTTTTCCAACGATGGCGGCATGGAGGCCGGGCTTGAAGGCTCCTCTTGAGGCCCAGAACGTCTGCTCGGGTGCGACTGGCTAAAACACATGTCGGACTCCGCGCAGCGCAGCCACCATATCAAGAGTCGAATCACAACAATCTCTTCAGAAACCTTGTAAATATTTAACGATTCTGATGATACGATGATAGTGATGATCTTAGTATGTGACTAAGATGTAATCACTCCCTTGATCAAGGCTCCTGACCATGAATGAGAATAACTGTAACAGTTGATGGTACTGAGAATAACAAGTTGAACTGTACATTGTACTTACAACGATAGGTCCCCATCAAGTAGAAATAGAGTGATAGGGGAACCTAAGGCATAAGCAGAACCTCTGTTTATACTAAGTGAAATTGTTCTTTTACTATCTGAAATTTCAGAATAAGAAAGATTAACATAATTAAACGACATTTGTGAGATGATATCATGCCATTTCATAATACACATTGGCATCAGTTGGTTGTTGTCATAACCACAACTTGACCCAGTCTCCTCAGCCATCTGCAATCCTCAGCACAATCAACCTTCTACCACTGTATAAGGCTGTAACCCAAGGCTTTGGGCGGGGTATGAGCCTCATCCCAAACCCCAGACCCTGAACATGCCCTGGAATGCCCCAAAGCCCTTGGTGAATTGCATTTATGGTCACCTCCTTTGTTCATTCCTCTATATCATCATCATTGACACATTTTTTGACCCTATCTAAGACCCTTTTGGTCACTCCACAAAGATAAGGTGGCATTGGATCATGCAAGGAAGGACCCAACCCTTATTAAGCGGAGATCTGTGGAAGGGACAATGGTGAGACCCAGCCCAACCCACTGCCCAATGCCTTGATGACTGTTGTGCAGGCCCAATTTATTGCAACAAGGGTGCAAAATTGGATTGCACCTCAACAACTTGTCAAAGTTGTTGAGGATATTGTCTAGATAGTGGTAAGCATGGCAGTTTTTTGGTGACCAAAAATACCCCAGGGCTTTGGGGCATCTTGACAAGCCATCCCAACCCCCGGGGGAATGCCCTGGGGCATGCCAACAAGTTACAGCCTTACCCCTGGATCTACCAGCTGCACCTCCTGAAGTATCTCCCTGCATACGCTGCAGGTCCTTGGAAACTCTCCCAGGCTCTTTCTCTCTCTATGGCTTGGTGCCTCCTCCATCTCTCCTCCAACCTAATTGGCATAAGAAGTACATACAGACCCCATACTGTAAATCCATAGTACATACTCCTGGCTGGACAAATCACCCTTCCAGTTCAGTACATGCCACACCTTTCTGGACAGGCCCATTACCCAATACATCAAGCAACTGCCTCCATTTCAATTGGTCAACATGTAATGCCATGGGCATCCCAGCCCAGCACCAGTCATCCCTCCTCAAGGCCTCCTCCAGCTCTCACATATACTTGCCTCTCCTTCCTTCCTGGACTAATTTCCCTCAAGGAATTATTATACTACTGTGTATTGGTTATTCCCTTCCAATAACTGTCATCTCAGCACAAGAAAGCCAACCAGCCTACCTTACTCATATACTACTTTGTATTGGTTAGTCCCTCCCAATAATTGTAATATCAGCACAAGAAAGGCAACCAGCCTACATTACTCATCTCAGCTATGCCTTTGTTGTTACTCTTAAAGGATTCAGTCATCAGTCTTCCTCAAGATCCTTAATCCTGGATTCCTCAGATCCTTTAATTCCTTCTTCCTTGTCATTACTCTATCTATCTTCATTGGAATCAATCTCATCTCTCTATCCTGAGTTCTGTGAGCAGTAGTGCCTGTGCCTTCAGCCCCTTGCATGCCAGGGGCAGTTGTGACAGTTTTTAATTATATTCAGTTAAATTCTCAGCTCCTTTCTTTGCAAAGTCTGAGTATAATGATGTTGTATTTGAACATTTACCCTCCAAAATTAATTTAAAAAAACTTTCTCATTCCAATCTTTTCTTCACACAACCTCCCCACGCACTAAAGGGCAATCTTAGGTGGATGTGAGCACAAATGGGAGAAGGCTGAGTGCAAGGGTAGTCTGAGTATAGCAAGGCTAACTGCAGAGTGCAAAAATTGGTTTGAGGTCTTAGGAAAATTTCAAGTGAAATGGATTTGTTCCAATGAAGGGGAAACAAGGCAAAGTCCAATGTGATAACTTTGATCTTGGCAATGTATGTGTAGAACATATGAAATTAACTAAATGAGGAACCAATCTTCAGGCGGGCTACATAGCCCTTACAAGGTAACCAGAGGTGACAAGATAAAAACTGATGGAAATTTTTCTACAGCTAGGGAGCAATTATGCAATGAATGACAGGAATGGAATGGGAAAATGAAATGTATAGTAAAGCTTTTTCAAGGTTTTAGGGTGAGTGAAAAAAAACTGAAAATGCAAGTACATGAAAAAATCTAGAGGAATGAATGAAATGAAGGGGATTGTAAAAGTAATGTGAATGAAAGGATATAGCTATGCAAGGAATGGGACTAGTACTTAAGCGGATGTTTAAACTGATTTAGCCTTCCTATACAACATGCCAGCCAATATGGGCGGCGTGACTAAAAATGAGATATCTAAGTCCAAGGTTTGATCCAGCCAAAGATGGAAGAAGAAATGTTGATTGGATGGTCAACCAGTCATTGGATGGAACTGCAAGGATTGCATTTATGGACTGAGCTGCCAAATTTGGTAGGTCACTTGTGCATAAGACAGAGGTAGTAGGCAGAGAAGGCTAATAATAAGGTGTTTGCTTGTGTCACTCCTATAGAATGAGGAATAGGATATGTCAAAAAGATGATGTAGACAACAACCCGTGAACATGGGGCATGTCAAATTTTCCAAATATTTTCAGAAGTTTTTCTGGTCAAAAATGGGGGGAGTAGATTGGCAATCATATCATCAGTTGGAAAGTAAGGTATAATGATTTTTCCATCTTTGACTATTTCTCTTATCCAATAGTGTTGGAAAAGTTCTTTTTTTAAGTAATTAGGTATTGATTTTGAAGTCTTGATGGCACCCAAATTGACAAGATGTACAGAATAGGTATTTTGGAAGGCTTTTGTAGGAATTTTAAAGATTCAATTAACTACAGAGATTCTTTTAGGGCCTTTTTTTGTATATATATATTTGGCTTTTTTGTTTTTTGGACTTAGAATTTTTGTGGATACCCTCCACCTTTTCACTTCCTGCTCCAGGAAACTGGTCAGACCTCTACATTAATCCTCCTCACCATTACCCCACATCATCTCCCAACCCAAATCCTCAAAATCTCCCCATTTCACCACTACCAGTACAAAATACCCCATCCTTCTCACCACAAACTCACACTCAGCCTTGCCAGATCAATCTCAACCTAAAAATACAAAATATTAATTTTACCTCTTCAAGACTCTTGTAACAATTCATCACCCCTTCAGATCCCCAATACATCACTCTGGTAAGCACTCCCCCCTTTTTTCATCATCTTAAAACAAACCCCTCCTCTTTCTTTATTTTTTAAATAAAATCCCCCTTTTTTTTTAAAAAAAAAAAAAAAAATCATTCAGGCATATCCTTCAATTCCTCTACCATCACTACCCCCCTCAACCCCCCCCCCCATATCCTCCACCCTCACCCCCTAATAACCCACACAAATTGATTTGAAAATTGATCCACCCCTACCCCCTCATCTACCCTTGAAATTTACCCAAATCAAACCCCTCATGCAAATGGTTGCCAATAAATTTTGAAATTCATTTGAAACAATTTTCAAGTGAATTCCAATTTATTTTCAGATCAATTGGTCAATCAATTTTCTGATTTCTCAGTAGATCAATCCAACCCCCCTCTCATCACTTCCTTTGTAAATCAAAGAGAAATTGATCCAAAGATAAAATTGTAATTTAATTTGAATATTGACTGACCAACCCCCCATCACCCCACCTCCGTTCTTTTTTGGTCAATAAAAAAATTAATTTTTCTTTTTTGTTTTGTGTACCTATGGGCTGCCAATTTGTTTTTCTCTACCATCATCTGTCCCACAAAAGTCATTGTCCAGCCAAACCTTCAGGAATCTCTTATTTTTTTCAAAAAATATTGAAAGAATGTTTTCTTTTTCAAAATAAGGGTCTCATGTTGAAATTCAACTTAAAGAAAAATTTCTTCTTCTTTCTTCTTCTTCTTTTTTTCTTCTTTTTTTCTTCTTTTTTTCTTCTTTTTTTCTTCTTTTTTTCTTCTTTTTTTCTTCTTTTTTTCTTCTTTTTTTCTTCTTTTTTTCTTCTTTTTTTTCTTCTTTTTTTTCTTCTTTTTTTCTTCTTTTTTTTCTTTTTTTTTTCTTCTTTTTTTTCTTCTTTTTTTTCTTCTTTTTTTTCTTCTTTTTTTTCTTCTTTTTTTTTCTTCTTTTTTTTTTCTTCTTTTTTTTCTCCTTTTTTTTCTCCTTTTTTTTTCTTCTTTTTCTTCTTCTTCTTTCTTCTTACTTTTTTTCTTTTTTTTCTTCTTTTTTCTTATTTTTCTTTTTCTTTTTCCTTTTATTTTTATTTTTCTTTTTATTTTTCTTTTTTTCTTTTTCTTTTCTTTTTTTCTTTTTTTTCTTCTTCTTTTCTTCTTCTTTTTTTTCTTCTTCTTTTCTTCTTCTTTTTTTTTTCTTCTTTTTCTTCTCTTCTTTTTTTTCTTCTTTCTTCTTCTTCTTCTTTTTTTTCTTCTTCTTTTTTTCTTCTTCTTTTTTTCTTCTTCTTTTTTTCCTTCTTTTTTTTCCTTCTTTTTTTTCCTTCTTTTTTTTCCTTCTTTTTTTTTCTTCTTTTTTTTTTCTTCTTCTTTTCTTCTTCTTTATTTCTTCTTCTTTTTTTCTTCTTCCCTTCTTCTTCTTTTCTTCTTCTTCTTTTCTATTCTTTTTTTTGACAAGCATATTCTTATCCATTTTTCTTAAATTTTTATATGATTTTGTGCCTTGAGAGCATGAAATGGACCCAATTAATAATTTGGATGGGAAATCCCATGATGGATATTAATGGATCATAAAATAATAAGGGAAGAATGGAATAATATGGAACTCAATGGGATAGGGAACCAACTGTAAAATTTTAGGTAGCCCTGGAAGTTTTTGAAAAATCCTTTGATGAAAATGAGAAATTAATGTGGTCCCTTCAAAGAGTTTCTCCAGTATATTTCCACCCCTGAGATCAAAAATTACATGAATAAATTTAGCAATACCCCATTGAAGAGGAGCTCAAGTAGATTCAGGATATGATTGATGCCTTTCAAACTTCAGCAATGAGAACTTACTTTTTCTCAATAGTTCTAATGAAAAATAAATTTTTACCAGAATTGATTTCATTGCTTTGGACCAACTATCCAATGCTAAGAAAAATGAAATTAACTTATTCAAAAATTATCTTTGTTAGAATTTGAGTTTTTATATATGTGACTTTCACTGGAGTTTGAAGTATCTTTGATTGGATTGATTTGATTTTTATTATTGTTTTTATTGAAGTATTAAAATGATGGGTAAAATATAACTAGGCTGTGTTTTCTGTATTGTGATTGTCAGACTGTCCAATCATAAGCATTTCACATACCATGTCACTTAAACTGCTTATGTTAATTTTGCCTTATTCATTTTGTTCTCAACCACTTGTTGGCCAATCATGTATTTAGTATATATAAACCATGGTGCTCTCAAGTGGAATTCAATCATCTGTTCATTCACTACATCAACTGGAGTGTCCTTTTCCTCCTGTCCTCAGGTCCGTTACGCTTGACGTTATAAGCTACTTTCACTCATTTATTAATTCCTTCATCCAACTCGAGCTCGAGCTCTATTTATTTTTACAATCTTAACCAATCCAAGATGATTTCAAACCCCAATGGACCTACAAAAACTCTGTGGTAACTTTTTATGCAAGTTGTCTCAAGTTGGAACTGAAAATGTTAATTTTTGTGAAGAGCCACATGAATGGAAATTGCTCATGCTGTTTGAGTTTCATTCTGCAGTCCCTAAATCAAAAGGAGAATTTAAATTCACATTGATGATTCTGAAGCATTCAGAAAAGCAAAAGAATTTCACCAAGCTTCTAATTTAGAACATGATCTTACATGCAGAGAACAATAATGTGATTCTGATTGAATGGGAATTTATCATTTTTTGGTATTTTAAATGTGTATTTACAAAATGCAGGGAAAGATAAAGGAATTAAAAAATAAAAGGATAATTTAAAAACTATTGATTGCAGAATATTTCATATATAGATACCACTAATCCAATTTGAGATTTGGTCAACTATGTGATATGTAATGATCAGTGCGTTGGAAGGTTACCAATGGAACAAGGTGCAGCTAAATCTGAGTATTCCAATTTCTCCAGATTTTTTTAGGAGTATAATCCAAGCAGAATCAACAATTTGGGCTAGATAGTAAGACTTTTGGGATTAAAAGTTAATTTACGGTTGGGTATAAGCATATATTGGAGCTAGGAGGATTAGAAGAATGATCTTTATAGGTGCATGATCAGTTTAAAAGTTCAGAAAGGGATCTTTTTTCCTCTTTTTATAAAATATTTTGTTGCAAATATATTTAATAGGGTTATTTTTGATCAGATGAGGAGGAAGATACATAAATATAACTAGCATAATAGAATAAAATCATGTCATAATTGATAAAAAAACATCATCATAAGAAATCACAGAGAAATTTGTGGAACCTTGCCTTCTTAATTCATGTGATTTGTATTTAAATTGGTGTTTTTTGCAGAAGATTGTTGGTTTCAGAAGTATCAATATTTGGAATGAGTGAAAAATTCCCTATTATTTTGGGGAGAAATTTGGTCTTAGAGCTTAGTGAAATATCTTTTGGAATATGGATTGGAAAGAAGACCAGTAAACTAGTAAAATTCCCATACTTGAGCAAGGTCTGGAAGCTAAAGATCTTTTCTGAAGCCTTGAACCAGAAAAAAGGGTGTGAAGTTTCTGGGAGACTGGATATCATAAATTAATTTATTATTCAGAATAAAATGGGTGATAAACAAACTTTCATGCTCAATAATAAAAATTATTGTGTGAAGTTTAATTTGAAATACTTCCTCTGCTCACAATCTAATTTTGACCTAAAATCATGAAACTCAAAATAACTCTAAAGGATTGGTGCATTAGACTTATTGCTTTTGGTGGTGAGGAAGGTAACATTCCTTTTCCAACAAACCATTCATTTCTTGCAAAAAATACTTGAATATTTCAGTTCAACTTCTAATAGTTTAATTGAATCTGTGCTTGATATTCAAATGACTTACATATTGATTGATCATAAAAAATTGAAATTAATTAGATTTTCATTGTATTTCCACAGAATATCTTATAAAATGTTAAGAATAAGCATAAAATTTAGATTACAGAGCTTTTTAATGGAAATGATTTCAACGGTATTTAGTAACCTAAGAAAAGCTTACAGAATCTTGGTGAGTTTTCAACATTTCTTGGTCACAGAATAAAAATTTGTGGGCTCTATGAAGGATTGCAAAAGAAAAGATTTTCAGAAACTAACTCATAACAACTTCCAAAGAAGACTTTTATTTCAAAGATTTAAGTGAATCAGGTTTTTCCCAGAATTGGAGCAGGATCTGCAAACTTTGTTTTAATATCTGTTTTCTTGCACCACAATGGCCTTAAAGCATGGTTTTCTTTCTACATAAATTTTTTTATTTCCTGTGTCATCCCATACCTTTCCTTTTCCCCACTGTTTCTTCCCACACCTAATTGTTTCTTTAACCAACCAATTGTAAGATTTCTTTCCAAAAAGCATGTAATTCTCAGTTCCATCCTTCTTCCCTCCTAAAAGAATGGGCTAATTTTGTGGCCAAACCTTCTTTGGATTCAATTTCCCCAACCTGGGCTCCAGGTTGCTTTTCAAATGGCTGTGGATTCTTCCTTGTGGTGCGGAGGAATTTTAATGAATAACCTTGGCTGGTTAAGTTCAATTTGGTGGATTTTTCCTTTAATTAAACCCAACATACTCCCCCGACTAAATTTCTTTCCCCATTATTCCCAAATTCCTTCCCGTAAAAAACACCTGAAGCAATTCAATGAAAAAAACTTTAAAAAATCCATCACAATGGCCTCTCCTTCCTGAAAAAAGTGAAAACAAATTTGCTTCTGCACTGCAGGTTGTGTCCTCCATCAAAATCCTTTCAGGAATTCTGAAAAGCAAGGTAAACATTTTTGGTCCCTGATTAAAATTATATTTGGTTGTATTGTGGAAACCACTTCAATATTTTAACTTGTAACTGCACCAAAATGACTCTGGAAATCATCTCTTGTTACCCCCTCCCAGACTCTTGGGCTAAACAACTTATTTTTCTTGGGAAGAGGAACAATTCACTTGAGGCTCACCATCAAAATTCCTATTCCTGTTTTTAGCGTCTTTTCCAAGGATTTCCACCCTTTAGCCTTCAAATCAAGTCCCATCTCCTGCAAAAACTTAAACCTGTGCCCTAAATTAGGTTTAAGAGGCTTTATATCAATCTCCCAATACCTCTCCCAAGGCTGTTTATCCAGATTTTCTTTTCACCAGAGGTCCCACCTCCCACTTCCAAACCTGTTAATATTAAGTTCCTCCTGATGCTCCTAAAATTAGCCCAGAAATTCTCCTTTATTCACTGTCACAGTACCCAATACTAAGCAACAGAGAGGTCAAGCTCAATCTTCCACAGGATGCATTTGATGACCAACTATCCAATACCAATATAAGATTCTTGAAAATACTCTGCAGTCCAAATGGGATTCCCACCCATGAATGGCGTGAGATAATTTAGGAAGATAATGGTCAAAATTTAGAATTCAAAACATTCCTCTAAAGGGCTAAATTATAAATTAAAGAAAATGATATTCAAAAAAAATTTGAAACCAAAAATAAAAAACCTGTATAAATATTTAATTTTTATATTTTATATTTTATTATATATGTATTTAAAATATCTTTTATTAACTTCATTTTTAAGTGTTCCAAGTCAATATCAAAGTGTGAAATTCAATTACTTGATATTTGAAAAGAGAAATTCAAAAACATGATGGGCCCCTGTTCATTGATAGTATTGTGATACAGATGTGAACTTGGTGCCTTACAGAAAACTAATATAAAAGATCACAGAGCTCTTTGTCTATCCCAGAAAGAGAGCTCAAAATCTCCCTGAAACCAGCCAAAAATAAAATAAAAAATAAATAAAAAGATTAGGAAAGGAAAAGAAAAATCAAATTTGAGCACACAAGAAATTCTCTGAAGTAATCAATAATTTCTCCTCCCCAGCATCAAATTTTCTCCTAAATTTCATCCATACTCTGGAGCTCTGATGAAAACCCAGCTTACTGGGCTGTTTCAAATCCAATGTGTCTGGATAATATATGAAATTTTCTTTTGCATACTTCTTCCTTCAATCAACATTGACAATCTCTAACTCCTCCTTGACCAAATACAAAATCCCATAAAAATCCATTGAACCTTGCACATAGAATTTTTCCACATGGGCCACTGCAGCCTTCTGCCTCAAAGGTGTTCCATCCAACTTCTCTAATTGGCAAATTCCTCTAATTAACTTAATAAATAAAAAGAGGGAAAATTCAAGTTTTTGAAAAAATTTCCCCTCTAAATGTCCAGAAACCAATTATAAAATAGAAGAATTCCACACTCAACCAATCATTTCAACTAAAATCACGGTAAAATTCTAATTCAAAAAAGTGGAAACTGAATATTTTTTGCCCTAAAAAACACTCTGATTATTGAGAATAACTTTCAAAAATCTTTATCAATCCACAGTAAATTTAATTGCCATTTGCACACTCATTGTTGAAATTCTGCCTCTCTCTCTATCTTTTTCCAACTTGTAGTCTGACATTGTCTGTCCTGTCACCGCTGCAAACAATTCATTCTTATTGACCTTATAACTTGCCATCTCACGCATACTGGACCTCCAAGACCAATTGGCTCTACTCCCTTCAGGACACTCAGCTCATCAACCCTGAGTCCTTCTTCAATCCTTGCCGACTGTCTTCTACTGCGTGGCTGTTCTCATTTGGTGAGAAAATCATTGTTGTCTGTGCCTCTGTTATCTCATTTTTTTCTCATCAAACTGTTATGCTAGCTCCTGGCTCTTCTTGTCCCTTCTTCTTTTGGTCTTCTACTTCAAGTAATGTCACCTTGAGTCCCTTGTCATCCAGGGTAGGGTCCTTTCTGTTTTCCTTTCTCTCTCATCTTGTTTCAAGTTGTTAAAGCCTTCTGCTTTCAGTCTGGTTTTTGATGTTTTAAGAATAATTTTACAATCAAGCTCTGTCACAATTAACAGTCAAATTGCGCCGCCTTGCCAACCCCAGATCACCACAACCAGATCCGGATTTCAATCATCATGGAAGACATAAATCTAACCATCCCCAAAACCACGATTGAAGCCATTCCCTTTCTAACTGAGGACAACTTCACCATCTGGAGAACTTGGATCAACACCCTGTTGAATCTGGCCCAGCTCAAAGATGCCATTGGATCAGATTCTGAGAGTCTTTCACCAACTGACAACTCCATTCTGACCTTGATCCTCATCTCTAAGCTATTGTCCTTGGTCCAAACTAACCTAAGCACTTCCCAAAACAAGGAAATTGCTAAAGAAATCTGGAAGGCCATCCTCAAACACTTTGTGTGTTCTCAACCCTCAAATTGAGCCAGGGTGTAAAGTCAATTCTTCTCCATATCCTTTGACAAAAACAACATCCAATCATTTATTACTGAAGTGAAGACTGGTGTCAACAAACTTCATGAGATTGGTATTGTTCTTCCTATCAAAATCCTCACCTATATGATTCTAGACAAGCTTCCAGACTCTATGAGGAATATCAAGCAGCAAATTACTCATTCCAACGTCCAATCTGAAATCAATCCCAATGCCGTTCTTGATCTTCTCAGGATTCATATGAATGAACAAAGAATGAACAATGGTGCATCCTTGGGACCTCAACACCTAGCCTCTCTCTTCACAGACGCCTCAGGCAAATGCAAGCCAAAGAAGCACAATACCATGGCTAATCACCCCAAGCACAAGTGCTGGATGCTGTATCCCCACCTTTGGCCCAAGAACCCAACTCAGCCAGTTCAAAAGGACTCTGAGACCTATGTTAGCTGCTTATCTCTGTCCCTTCCTCCTGGATCCCTACAATTTTTCCTGGACTTGGGTTCCTCCAATCACATGATTGCTGATCCTGATCTGTTCTTGCAACTATGATCTACAGCAGAAGGAATGATCAACACAAGCTGCGGCAGGAATTGACTTGAAGTCAAGGGTAAGGGGGAAGTCCTTGTCCAACACAAGAGCAGAAAGATTTTACTGAAAGATGTTCTACTAGTCCCAAATCTGTCTGTCAATTTGTTGTCTCTTAGACAACTTCTCCTTGACAAGTACACCGTTGATTTTCAACCTAATTTTTTTTCACTGTTTAGAAATGGTGAACTTACAATGAAAGGTGCCTATTACAATCACATTCCCTGCCTTAGGTTTTTTCCCTTTTCTTCCATCACATGTCTCCTATCCTATGCCAAGAATCTTCAAAAGTCCCTGGGACATGTAAGCTACCACCAAATTTGACACAAGTTAAGTCTGCCCATAAAAAAGGGCTCTGACTGTGAATCCTGTGCTGTTTCAAAGATCACCAGAGGATCCTTTCACTCTCAAACCTCCACTGCTGATGGAGTATTTCAAGAACTGTATCTTGACACAATTGGACCTCTCCCTAACTCAAAAAAGGGCCATAAGTATTTGATAACCGTAGTCAACGCGTGCTCATGGTATCTTGCATCCATTCCTGTTTTCAGCAAGGATCTCATACCCAACACCCTTATAGAAGCCATTAATTTGGAAGCCAAACTTCTAGGCTACTACCCCTCCGTACTTCACTCAGATCAAGGAACCAAGTTTCTCAATTCCAAGATGTCTTCCTTCTGCAAGGAAAATCTCATTTGACAACGCTTTGCTGATGCCTACACCCCTCAACTCAACGGTCTGGTGGAAAGATTCAATCAAACAATCATTGAATCAATTTGTGCCACCCTGAAGGACTCCAACCTTCCATTAAATCTTTGGCACAAAGTTGCCGTTGCCAACTGCCTGGCTCCCAACCAGATTCCTACTCACAAGAGCAAAAAAACTCTGTACAAGGAATTCAAGAATCACAAGCTTCCCCTGTTGTATTTTCACACGCTAGGAACTTGCGTATCATATCTTATACTCCCCAAGTCCCCAGGCTCCAAACTTCTTCCGCCTGGAGACATTGGACACTTGATTGGATATAATCCCAAGATTCAGTCCTATTGCATCCTCACCTCTTCAGGTCAATAGTCAACACAAAGCATGTACAATT
Organism: Puccinia polysora; assembly: GCA_025617555.3. NCBI lineage: Eukaryota > Fungi > Basidiomycota > Pucciniomycetes > Pucciniales > Pucciniaceae > Puccinia > Puccinia polysora. The sequence continues at coordinate 55,532,225 of CM062628.1, forward strand.
TCTTGAAACTGCATCAAAACCTCTGAAAAACTCCTCCGCTGACAAGTGGTTTGCGGGAGAAAAGAAAATTCCGCACAATCCAAATCTACTGCCCCTGGAGGAACCCTGCAAGCCTGACCATGAAGAAATGTTGAATTTTGATTTGCAAACTGAGCTATCACCTGATCTTTGCCCCAGCTCTAATCAAGAACCAGAAGCTGAACCGTTGTCAAACAGTGTACCTCCCACTTGCATCCTTAGGGAGCAAGCGTTGGCCGTGAAACCCGTCAAGTATAGCTACCACACTGATCACCTGCATCCAATTAAGGTTCAAGCTGCCAAGCAAGTTGAGCTGGACTGTATCAAATCCAACAAAGTGTGGGAAGACACGTCTGTTATTCCTGATTGCTGGCTCTCCACTGTGTGGGTGAATTGCAGGAAGACTGCCACCAAATTTATGCCTGAAGTCATCAAGTCCTGTCTGTGCATCCAAGGATTCAAGCAAGAACCTGGGATTGAATACTTTGACACCTTTGCCCCAACTGGAAGGTTTTCCTCCTTACTGCTTCTCATGACTCTAGCCATTGACAAAGACCTGCCAATCAAGAAGTTTGATTTTAAAAGTGCCTTCCTGTTTGCTCCCTTAGAAGAAGATCTATACATTAAAAATCCCAAGGAATGCAGTCAAAGGTCCCCCTTTCTCAAACTCAAGAAGTCCCTATACGGCCTCAAACAAGCTCCAGCCAACTGGAACCAAACTCTCACATCCTGTTTTGAAGAAATTGACTTTCAGCAATCCACCTCCAATGCCTGTGTCTACATCCACAAGAACCAAGACTCCTTTATCTTCTTCCACGTGGATGACCTCATGGTTGTTGGGAAGTATGACTGTTTTCAAGAACTGTTTCTGAATCTCTTTCCAAACTCCTCCGCTCACAATCTTGATACTCTGCTGGGGATGAAGGTGGAGTTCAATGGCTCTTCTATTGCACTGTCGCAGCCTTATCTGATCAAAAAAGAAGTTGATCTCCTCAACCTATCCAAGTGCTGATCCGTCAGAACTCCCCTCACTCCTAATGTCCAGCTTACGCCTGCTTCCAATGAGGATTTCCAAGAGTTTGAAAACCTGGGTGTCAACTACTGGAAACACACTGGAATTCTGAACTATCTATCCAGTAAATCTTGTCCCGGCATAGCTGCTGCGGTGTAAATTCTCTCCAGGTTCAATCACCGACCTGGAATTCAGCAGTGGAAGGAAATAATTCACTGCTGGAAGTACTTGAATTCCACCTCCAACTACAAGCTTTTCCTTCATCCCTCTCCTGCTGACAAACCTCAAATTCTGATGTTCACTGATGCAACATGGGCAAATGATGTGGACACTCAAACCTCACAGAGTGGAATCATTGGATTCTGGAAAGGCTGCCCTTTCATATGGACTAGCAAAAAGCAAAGGAACATCACTCTGTTGTAAAACAAGTCGGAACTGAATGCTCTATCTGACTGAGTCCAGGAGAACTTCTGGATGAGTCATCTCATTTCTGAACTGTGGGGCTTGCAGCTGAAACCAAGTCTATTCCATGTGAACAACAAAGGTCTGATTGAAAAAGTAAAGAATTTTGGATCTAATGCCAAAATCAATCACCTTGACATGAAAGTGAAACTTATTCAATCTCTTCCTTGCAATAACAAAATCAAAATTAACCTTATTCCATCCTCCAACATGATTGCTGACGCACTAACAAAAGCCGCCAATTCTCAGTCTTTATCACTTCTAACCTCCAGATGCTTTGGCTCTCCAATTCTTTCCTCATCAAATGATTGGGGGTGTTGAAATTCTGCCTCTCTCTCAATCTTTTTCTAACTCGTAGTCTGACGTCTTCTGTCCTGTCACCACTGCAAACACTTCATTCTTATTGACCTTATAACTCGCCATCTCATGCATACTGGACTTCAAAGACCAATTGGCTATACTCCCTCAAGGCCACTCAGCTCATCAACCCTGAGTCCTTCTTCAATCCTTGCTGACCGTCTTCTACTGTGTGACTGTTCTCATTTGGTGAGGAAAGCATTGTTTTCTGTGTCTCTGTTATCTCATTTTTTTTCTCATCAAACTGTTATGCTAGCTCCTGGATCTTCTTTTCCCTTCTTCTCATGGTCTTCTTCTTCAAGTTGTGTCACTTTGAGTCCCTTGTCATCTGGGGTAGGGTCCTTTCTGTTTTCCTTTCTCTCTCATCTTGTTTCAAGTTGTTAACGCCTTCTGCATTCAGTCTGGTTTTTGATGTTTTCAGAATAATTTCAGAATAAAACTCTATCACTCATACATACTTCAAAAAGGTAGTAATAAGTTCATTTCTAAATGCTGTTTTCTGGAAGAATAAATAGACTAAGACTATCAATTAAAATCTTAAAACTTTCTATTCAATAGTAGCAAATCTTCCTAAACAAACTCTTCAACAGAAAATAATATTTCTAACTAATTCTACAAATAATGATGGCTATCAATTGCACTCTGAAACAAAAAATATCACAATTATTATATTTTAAGCCGTACTTCCTCTCATGCTATTCATCTTCCATCTCCTTCCAACCAATTATGCTGTCAGGCTCCAGGATTTGAAGACCCTTGCTATCCTTTAGCTACCAGAGGTGATAGAATAAATAATAAATATATTATTCAATAAATGCAGCAAAAATCTGTAAAATATTTGGATTAAGCTTATTGCAAGGTTGATTGGTTTGGTTATGGTTTATTGTTATAAATCAATATAGATAAATTGATTATTAAATATTTTTTATAGAGGGGCCACAATTATATTGGGGATCTTTAACACCTCTCTTCAGGGATTTCAGTATGAAAACACCTAGTCCTGGTTACTTTGGGCTCTTTAGTTTAAAGGATATTTTGCCCAAGGATAATATGTATATAAAATCTATGGTGGAGTGGCAAGGCTTTGTAACCAAGCTGCCACGACAGGGAAAGGATAATAAAACTCACTGGTATATTATTAAATCCTTTGGGTATCTGTTTGGGACGTGCACTGATGGGTTAAACCTGTATACTGGGGTTATGAGGTTGTTCAGCAGGTTAAATTGATAAAAAGAGGTTGAGGACGGATATTATTAATCAGAATAATGTGATAATTATGGCCAGCAATTAGCTTAGGAAAATGAGCAGTATTTAAAGGAAAAGAAATGCTGGACACCATGTGTCAATAATTGCTGATGGGCTCTCACAAGGGGGCAATATGTTGGATGATATTGGTGATGAATTCAATTGGATGATGAATGGATGATGGAAAACAGCAGGGAGAAGAAATCCTTCAGTACAAAAGATTGGCCCCTTGTGAGCCCATGATACAAAAAGCCAAAAGGCAAATTTTCCGCCCCAAAAGGGCTCTACAGGCTCTACAGGCCTTGTTACTTGGTTTGGGCTACATCAGCCCACATGGCATCAGTCCCTGTACCCTTACAACCAGCCTATTCCGGTTATTTCTGGTGTTTCCACCTCAATGGGGCTGAACCAGCCCCTTAGCTGTTCAAACCCCTGGCCAGTTGTCTATTACAACTGGCCTGTTAACTCACATGCTGGCTGGTTGCCTCATGCAACCAGCCCTTGGCCATACAAATGGCCAGGAGGGACCCAGGAAACACCTGGGTCTGGTCTCAGACACACATGGGAGAGGTGTGACCAGCAGACATGCTTTCCCCCCCTCCTTCTCACAGATCCCTGGAGGGGGCGGTCAAACCCCCCTACCAGGGACCCTGGGGGTTGATACCCCCAGGGCCTTGTCACGCAAGGTGGGCTGGGGGGTGGTCAGGTCCCCTCCAGCCCATCACTCCTCCCCCTTGGTAAAGGGGGGGGGGGGGGGGGAAAGCACCCCTTCCTTGGTGGGGGGGGGGGTTGTCAATTGCCCCCCACCGCCGGTTGCCTCAATGCAACCGGCCTAGCCGCCACCTTTGGTGGGGGGGTGATCAAGTCCCCCCCACCATGACCGGTTGCTGGCTGGTTCCATCCAGCCAGCCCTCCCCCTCCTCCTTGCAATGGCAAGTGAGGGCAGGGGGAGGAGCTGGGGCCTCCAGCCCCGCGGCCGCCCCAACAGGCTCAAAAGCCTCAACCAGGGTGGGGGGGCTCCATTTTGAGTCCCCCTACCCCCTACAACAGCCCCACGTGGGCCTTTGGGCCCCATAGACGCGCCAAAGGCGAAAACAGTGCCCCCAGCGGGCCGCAACACAGGAGGCAGCCCCCACTGGGCTGCAACACAAGTGGCGGCCCCAATGGGCCCCCCAAGCCCGAAAACTAAGGAAACCAAACTTTGGCGGGCCAGCCTGTCTGGCCAAGTATGTCCAAAATAAACCTTGGGCCCAATTATGCCCATAAAAGCCCATCTGGCTGTCTTTGCCCATATACCTCACTGGGCCTGTTAGGGCCCGTGTACCAATGAGCCTGTTTCACGCGTTTTGAGGCCAGTTTCCCCAAATCCGTGAAATCCACACAGGCCCGAATGTTCCGTATGAGTGTCCAATGGGCCGGAGAGGTCCATATGTGCATCCCATTTGGATTACACTTATACATAGCACATGTGTAAGTGCATACGTATTTTAACAACTAAGCCATAAATCACTTACTTATCTATTATAAGTATTTGATTACCTTGGCACGGTGTCTGGGTATAAATATAACTGGGTCTCTGCCCATCAATGTCCTCAAAAGAGCTCTTTATTTATAGCTTTTTGAGTCCCAATATTGTCCTTCTGAGGGGTACAGGGGCTCAAAGGGACGGAAACTGAGGCTAGAAGGGTAACCAGTGGTAGCCTGTTACGCGTTCTTGGTGCTGTAGCATGGGTAGCATCTAATTCCTCAGGGTATGGGAATTACTCTACTTTATAATTGATATCAGGATGTGTGAATAACACTACTCTGTCCTGTTTATGTCATTATTTAATTAATTATCCTTAGTAAATGTTCCCATTAAGTTAATAATTATTTTAATAGACATTCCTACAGACATTCTGATGTCATGTGAGTTCTCATTATGTATTAAATAATTGGAGTAAAGTCATGATATTGATTTTACTCCTTATTTTCGAGTTTCAGTCGATTTACTAAAATAATTACTTAAAAATGAATTCATGGGAATTCATGTAATATTTTTACATCATTTCTTTTTTTTTGTATGTCACAAAGATATTGATGTCTAGAAATTTTCAGAATAGTATATTAAAGTATTTTAATATATTTTCAGAAGTTGTCATTGTATTATTTTCAACATTCTTGGTACTTTGAATTATATTTAATAAAAAATACGTATAAGGGTTATTTAAGTATTTTTAAATAATATTATGTACTTTCAGACTATCTACTATCCACAGGAACATTCATTACATATGTAGAATGTTCCCGTGTGGGTTGCAGCATTTTTATGCGGTACCTAAGTTTCTCAGGCCGCCTGTCACTTTGTCAACCCGTAGTTCCATGGCTGCCACTTTTCAGAGGCCTGGGGCTGCATACACAACCTTGATGGAGTGACAGGGCGTTATCCCAGCCGGGCGCGGGTACATTGGCTGCCGCAGCTGCATGCGGGAATTGTGACAGAACACATTTACGTCCATAACTCCTAAAATATAAACAACACCTCAATTATGACTGAATTTTAGGTGTGAAACCTATACATGAAAATACGTGTGAATTATTCAATTGGCCAAAAAGTTCAATAGTGGTGCCGTGTAATTTTGTTTTTTCTTTCCTTAATTATTTAAAAATATAAGGAGTTGGATTTCAAGGGTGGGGTCAGTGAGTGACCCTACCTAAGTTTGGGTGGAAAATCCATGTTTTCATTAATATTTATGGTTTTCCTACTCCTTCTTAGGTTAATTGTATTATTACAATTTTTATGTTATTTCTGTTACTTTTGCAGCTTGCTCTGCAATAGTAGCAAGCGCACATATGCCCTCCCATTTTTTGATGAGTATTCATAGGAAAAATAAAAAAATTGCACCATACCAGAAAAATTGTGGTACAAATATTTTTTAGATTTAAATAAGGAGATTATGAGCCAAAAAAAAGCACTGTGGAGTCTACAATAGGATACTTGGATTCAAAAAGGAAGCTTCAACAGGGCAATATTCAACTCTTTGAATGAGACACAGAGGACAGACTTTATTGTTCTTCAATTCATGAACCAAAAACTCTATTAGTCAAGAATAAATCAAAAAAGGCCACAGGATGTTAAATGAAAGTAAAAAAAAAGAAAATTTTTCAATAAAACATAGAATTGAGTCTGAAAAGAACGGTAAAAGTGAAAAATTCAATTGGGAAGGTAATTTCTGGGAAAACAGGAAGTGGGAAGCCAAGGATTCTAAGGAAACCTGAAAATTTGAGGGAGAAAAATCATGGGAAGCTTCACCAATGCAGATTGGTGAACAATATTTTTGAGATGAAAAAAATAAAAGATTTCCCTTGACAGAAGATGAAATTTTTTTGAAAGTGAAATTTACACACATCTAGTCTATCAGAGGAAGAGCGCAAAATTCTCACTCTTTTAATCAATTATTTGAATTGTGATCATGCTTACTCTTGAAGGAATTTTCAGAGTTGACCAGATTTGTAAGTTATTTGATTCTTTTGTTTTACTCTTTTCTAATATTGAATAAATATTTAAGGAATTAACTTCCCATGCATAAGGGTGGGGAGGGGGGGTGGTGTAGTAGCATTTATCATGTTGATATTTTCACATTGGAATATCATAGAACCATATAAAGAAAAGAAGAGTATTTATAATTATTTTATTAAATGAAGAGCATGAGAATCAAAGAAGGTTCTGTCTTTTACTAAAGTAGTTCTAATATCAATTGTTCTAGGAGAATGGGGCTGAAAAGATTTTATCCAATAGTAGCTACTTGCAGGAAAAAAATTCAAAAAAGAAATTGGGAAGAAGCTTTATCAACATGGGAAAGCATTTGTGCATAGAGCACTAAATTTGTGAGGAAAAAAATACTCAGAGTTATCCCAAAACAATTGGAGAAGCATTCAGAAACCTCATGAAATTTTGGTATATTGCACCAAAACATGAAAAAAGTGTCCTTAATATGATAAATAGATAAGCAGTAATAAGATAACCAAAACCAGAAAATAGGGTGTATCAAAGTTAGCAAACCCGCCATTTTTAATGGCGGGTTTCTGAAATACACATAACCCCTAACTGGTGTATTTCAAAATGGTGGGTTTCATGAAAATGGCAGATTTCAAACATCAAACCCGCCATTAAACCCGCCATTTATGAATCATCATCCATCCACCATCCGTCAAATCAAAAACACCCATCCACATCAGCAAATCCATACTGGTTGCATCTCCGTTGAATCCCACTCATCCCATCTCCATTGCTCCACATATCTATCAATTTTCACATCTCCATCTTCACACAAACCAAATCCCATCATCATCTCATCACCCCACATCACATCATCATCTTTATCAACATGTCCAATAAAAATTCCCACCAGAAAGTTGAAAATGCAAAAAAGCTGACAGAACTTTTGATACTGTTTGACTCCCATTCAGACTCTGATTTAGACTTCAATTTGGAATCAACTTGGTTAGCTTTGAATTTTCTGTTGGAAAAGCAATACATGGTTCCAAGAATACACACCCTCCACAACCCTATGTATGAAAGGCAAAAGCTTCATCTTGTCCCCAACTTAAGCTTCCAGCAACTATTCCAAACTTTGTTGCCTTCATTCATGAAACCTTTGGAGATTATTGAAGGCCACCACAACTTCCAGAAAAATTCTCTGAGTCCTCAACGCAATCCAGCCATCCAACTCGCTGTTGCTCTTTGTAGATTGGGATCAAATGGAAATGGAGCATCAATTTGTTGATTGGAAAATCTATTCTCAGTCAGTTATGGAAGCATTGACTTATACACCAAAAGAGTCACAATTGCTATCCTATCATTCCATCTCTCAGTCCTTTCTTGACCAACCAAAGAAGAATGCAAGGAGATGTCTCAAGTAATGGAGACCAGAGGCTTTCCTGGTTTCATTGGGTTTGTTGATGGAACCACCATCTCCTTGAGTCAAAAACCCAAGCTAGATGGCAACCACTATTTTGATTACAAAAAAAGGCAACTGATTCATTTCTTTTCCAATGACTTTGATAAAACCTTTGATCACACCACTGACCAAATATTTTTGATACTTTTGTTCAGATACTCCATGGCCCTACAACTTATTTGTGATAACAACAAGAAGTACATATCCCTCCATGCTGGCCTTCAAGGTTCTTGTCATGATTCATACGTGTTCAATTGGATGCAAATTTCCCAACAACTAGGGAACTAATTTGACCAAGATCAATCCCTTCTGACCAATTCAGCTTATGCTAGTGGCAAATATGTGGTTCAAGCATACCAGAATGTTTCATCTAAGATCCAGGAAAAACCAATTTCAACTATAATCTTGACCAATCACAATTTTGGATTGAGAGTGCCATAAGATTCCTGAAAGGAAGATGGGCCAGCTTAAGGGAAATTCAAAACCAGCTTCAAAACCCCAAAGACATGAAGTTCCTCATCAATTGGATTATCACTTGTGTAATCCTTCACAATCTTTTGGCCCAAATCAAAGATGAATGGGACAAAATATTTGAAGATGATATTCCTGATCCTCCTCAAGTCATCCCAGTCTCATCTTATCCCTCATCTTCTTCTATGAGAGAGCGGATTCTTCCTCTCACCCTTTCTTGCTTTGATGAGTAATGTTTGATTTTTCAATAAGTGAAAAACAACTTCACAGTAAGTTTTTTTTGATTGTTCACCCCAGTTTCCAGGCTGAGTTGGTTTTTTTTTCTTAGTGGACTTAGACAAAATCAAAAAACACCTTCCCCTCATACCCCACCAATTTCCAGCCCCTCTACCTCTCCCCTCCACCTCACCGCTCCAACACTTCCACCTCACCCCACTCACACACCAGTAACCTTCCTTCCTCCTCCTCATCAAACCACCTCCTTCACCTCAGCAACCTAACCAACCTCACCAGCCTCATCAACCTCACCAAGAAACCTGCCTCACCAAGCTAACCAAAACATCCACCATCCAACTCACTGACAGACTCAATGATTCCCCTTCCCTCATTCTTTCCACTCACTAAACCACCCTTGCTTACCTCTCCTTTGAACTCCCCCCAGGTATTCTCTCTCAGCTCCACCTCATCTCAATTGCATCCCCTACCTCATCTGGTAAGCCCCTCCCTTCTCTTCTCCCCCCTTCCTCCACCTTCCCCTCCTCCTGCCTTGCCCAAGCAACCCCCACCCATTGACCGATTGAATCCTGATCAATCAATTGATCAATTAGGAATTGATTGGTCAATCAAAACCAAATCAATCAATCAATCAAAACCAAATTGATCAATTGGTTTTGATTTTGTTTCTGATTGATTGATTGTTTTCAATTTTTTTGATTGATTGATTGACCAATTGCTCAATTGTTTGATCTTTTTTGTCAGCTTGCTACTATTTCAGAGAAAACAGCAAAAGTAACAGAAATAACATAAAAATATTAATAATATAATTAACCTAAGAATGAGTTGGAGAACCATAAAAATTATTACAGAAATGGATTCTCCACCCAAAATTAGGTAGGGTCAGTCACTGACCCCACCCTTGAAATCCAACTCCTTATATTTTCTGTCAGCCTCCTGGATACCAAGACCCTTGCTATCCTTTAGCTACCAGATGTGATAGAATAAAAAACAAATATATTATTCAAAAAATGCAGAAAGAATCCGTAAAATATTTGGATTAAGCTTTATTGCAAGGTTAAGTGGTTTGGTTATGGTTTATTGTTTTAAATCAATATGAATAAATTGATTATTAAATATTTTTTATAGAGGGGCCACAATTATATTGGGGATCTTTAACACCTCTCTTCAGGGATTTCAGTATGAAAAAATGTAGTCCTGGTTACTTTGGGCTCTTTAGTTTAAAGGATATTTTACCCAAAGATAATATGTATATAAAATACACGGTGGAGTGGCAGGGCCTTGTAACCAAGCTTCCACGACAGAGAAAGGATAATAAAACTCACTGGTATATTATTAAATCCTTTGGGTATCTGTTTGAGACGTGGACTGATGGGTTAAACCTGTATACTGGGGTTATAAGGTTGTTCAGAAGTTTTAATTGATAAAGAAGAGGTTGAGGATGGATATTATTGATCAGACTTAGCCATGAATCACTTACTTATCTCTTATAAGTACTTGATTACCTTGGAACGGTGTCTGGATATAAATATAACTGGGTCTCTTCCCATCAACATCCTCAAAAGAGCTCTTTATTTATAGCTTCTGGAGTCCCAATATTGTCCTTCTGAGGGGTACAGGGGCTCAGAGGGACGGACACTAAGGCTAGCAGGGTAACCAGGGGTAGCCTGCCACGTGTTCTTGGTGCTATAGCACGGGTAGCATCTAATTACTCAGGGTATGGGAATTATTCTACTTTATAATAAATATTAGGACATGTGAATAACACTAATCTGTTCCATTTATGTATTATTTAATTAATTATCCTTAGTAAATGTTCCCAGTAATTTAATAATTATTTAAAAAAAAAATTCTACGGAAATCCTGATGTCAGGTGAGTTCTCATTATGTATTAAATAACTGGAGTAAAGTCATGATATTGATTTTACTCCTTATTTTCGAGTTCCAGTTGATTTACTAAAATAATTACTTAAAAATATAAGTCATGGGAATTCATGTAATATTGTTACATCATTGGTTTTCTTAGTATGTCAAAAAGATATTAATGTATAGGAATCCTCATAAAAGTATATTAAAGTATTTTAATATATTTTTAGAAGTTGTCATTGTCTTTTTTTCGACATTCTTGGTGCTTTGAATTATGTTTAATAAAAAATATGTATAAGGGTTATTTAAGTATTTTTAAATGATATTATGTACTTTTAGACTATCTACTATCCAAAGGAACATTTATTACATATGTAGAATGTTCCCGTGTGGGTTGTAGCATGTTTACGCAGCACCTAAGCCTCTCAGGCGGCCTGTTACTCTGTCAACCCGTAGTCCCGTGGCTGCGCACTTGTCAGAGGCACAGGGCTGCATACACAACCTTGATGGAGTGACAGGGCTGTATCTCAGCCACGCGGGGGTGCATTGGCTGCCGCGGCTGCGTGCGGGAATTGTGACAAAACACACTTCCATCTGTAACTCTTAAAATATACACAACACCTCAATTCTGACTGAATTTTAGGTGTGAAACCTTTGCGTGACAATATGTGTAAAATATTTAATTGACCAAAGGCTCAATAGTGGAGCCGTAGTATTTTGGTCTTTCTTTCCTTAATTATTTAAAAATATAAGGAGTTGGATTTGAAGGGTGGGGTCAGTGAGTGACCCTACCTAATTTTGGGTGGAAAATCCATGTTTGCAATAATATTTATGGTTTTCCTACTCCTTCTTAGGTTAATTTTATTATTATTATTTTTATGTTATTTTTGTTACTTTTTCAGCTTGCTTTGCAATAGTAGAATGCTGACATTGTTAAATAATTAAGGAAAGAAAGAAAAAAATACCATGGCACCACTATTGAACTTTTGGACAATTAAATATTTCATACGTATTGTAACGTATAGTGATGAGACAAGAACCTGAATTTCTTTGAAGAAATAAAGAACCAAAACCAGACTACAACTCAAGATTCAGAGAGGACTCGTAGACGAGAAAGATGTAGCATAGAAAACACACCAAGCAGTGCACAATGATAGAAGGTGAGAGCCTTCAAGTGGATGGAAAGCAGTTAAGAGTCCGGAGAGGACTTAGACAGATAGAGAGTAGTGACCAGATGAGCCAAAGAGTTTGCTATGACGCTGTGAGTGTTTAAGCAACAGCAGTGAGCTATATAGCAGATCAAAAGACAGAGATACTTTATACTCTTTCTCACCAAATATGAGAAGAACTCAGGCTGAAGAAGATCCTTGTACTTGCAGGTTGCTTATGGGCCTTGAGATGTAGTGAGTTCTTGAAGAGAGCGTTGGTGATGTGATGAGTTCTTGCCGAGAGCGTCGAGTTTGGTGTGTTGAGTTAAGTTTGAGGTGGGGGGGAAGTAGAGAGGGAGATTGAGGAGGAACGGAACAAAAGGAAACTGAAAAGGAAACTGAAGAATAGAAAGAAAAAAGAAATAGTAAAAGGAAATAGTGAGAGTTTTTAGAGTGAGGAGGAAGGGACAAAGTCAGAGAATGAGGTGTTGAAGTAGGTGAGAAGTAGGTCAGAGCGGGCTTAGAGGTGCACCCAAGAGACAGTTAGATTTTAGAGCGCGTAGTGATGAGAGAGCGCGCCTTGCAGTTGATTGGGACGTTCAGCAGTAGATTTGGATAATTCCAACACGCCTGGATATTTGGTGATGAAAGAGAATCAGAAGAGCTTATGGGAGTGCAAAGCAGACGGTTAGGAGATTAGACAGAGAACAATAACTGCAGGACTTGGATAGTGGATTGGCTATCATGTCAGAAGAATTGATCAGTTCAAAGAAAATGGTTTTGTCTTTGTGGTGTTGGCAGACAAATTTCATTTTTATATCTAAATGCTTGGTTTTTGCGTTGGATCCAAAGCGCTTTACTTTATCAATCAGCCCTTTGTTGTCGACATAAAATATAGATTGAGAGGATGCACAGTCGCGCAGTTTGTTGAACAGATGAAGTAGCCATTGATTTTCTTGTATGGCATTGGTTAGGGCATTCATTTTGGATTTGGTGGAGGACATAGATATGATCTTTTGCTTCTTGCTGTTCCACAAAATTGGGCATCCTTTCCACAGGCAGATGGATCTGCTCTGAGAGGTCCAATTGTGTAGGTTGCTGCCCCAAGTAGCATTGGTATAGAATTCAAGTCGGTCGGGCGCTTCAGATCTAGGGGTTAGAGTGAGGGACAGGTGGGAGGTCCCCTTGAGGTACTTCCAGCAGTGGATGACCTCCTTCCAGTGACTTAGGCCGGGTCAATGGTTGAAACGGGATAAAGTAGACACGGCCATGGCCAGATTGGGTTGAGTCCGGCACAACAGGTAGTTCAACATACCAGTAAAGGTCCGGTAGTTGATGCCGAGTTTGGAGAACCGTTCAGCGTCTTTGTCACTGGCAGGAGTTAGTTGAACATTTGGAGTAAGGGGCGTTAGGACAGGAGAGCAATTCTCCAGGTGGAGAAGCTGCAGCCCCTTCTCAATCAGTTTGCGCTGGTTCAGTCGGAAGGAGACTTCATTGGAGACAACGTCCATGCCTAGAAGGGTGTCAGGTGGGTGGGAAGATGAGTCAGGAAAAGGGGACAGGAATTTTTCCTTGAAGGTATTGACGTCGCCGGCGACTACTAGATCATCTACATGAAAAAATAGAAGGGAGGTTTTGTTTTGGTTGAGAAAGAGGCAGGCATCTGACTCGGACTGATGGTAGCCAATGTTGTTCAGCCATTTTGTGAGAGTCTCATGCCAGTTGTAGGGCGCCTGACAAAGGCCGTACAGCGACTTTTTTAGCTTCAGAAAGTTGGAGGATTGGTGTGATTTGGGTGGTGTCTTAATGTAGATGTCTTCCTGAAGGGGAGCATATAAGAAAGCACTCTTCACATCAAAATGTCTGATTGTCAGTTTTTTTTCAAGAGCAGTGACAAGAAGGACAAGCAAGGAGGTGAATTTGCCGGTGGGGGCAAAATTTTTTTCAAAGTCAACGCCAGAAGTTTGTAGGAATCCTTGGATGCAAAGTCTAGCCTTGGTTTTTGCCGGGGCAGACTTGGTAGCAGGTTTGTCGCGCACAGCCCAGGTGGTGCGGAGAAACCTCTTGGGAGTGTTGGGATAGTCTTCCCAAACGTCATGATCTTCTATGTTGTCCAATTTGGCAAGTTTGGCCAATCAAACCTTTTCAGAGTCCGATCTCAGTTCGGTGTGGTAGGAGTATTTTGCTGGCTTGATGTTCGGAGTCCTTTCTTGTAGGATTCTAGTGGACGGAAGGAGGTGACTTTCTGGAGGAGCTGGAGGCTCAGGATCTTCAACATGAGAGGTTGAGTCAACATTGACTTCCGGATCAGAGCCCTCATAGGTTGCTGATGTATCGGAAGTATTGGGCGTGGTCAAAGGTGCAGCCTTTTCAACGGGCAGAGGCACAGAAATGTTGGGCAGAGGGGGAGCAGAGTTGGGCAAGCGGGAGAATTCCAGAAAAGTGACATTTTTGGTGTCCACAATCTTGCCGTTAGCAGTCATCACGCGGTAGGATCAAAGACCAGGATTATAGCCTAGCAGAAAACCACTTGAGCCAGGAGGCGCTAGCTTGGAGCCAGGGAACTTTGGTAGATACAGGTACGTCAGCGGGTTCCCAATGGGTTTGAAGTAAGACAGTGGCAGAGAATGATTTCTAAACAGTTCGTAAGGCAATTTGTGGAACTTGAAGGAGGGGATCTGGTTCAGCGTGAGAGTTGAAGATGGCAACAGTTTGTGCCACAGGTGCGATGAGAAACCTGAATCGTGGATGATTGTCTGCAAGGACTCAAGAATGGTTCAATTGTAACGCTCAGCCAATCCGTTCTGTTGCGGAGTGTAGGGGTCAGAGACAGTGTGTCTTATGTGCTGGGAGCGGCAGAAGTCCTGGAGAGTCTTGTTAACAAACTCAGTTCCTCGATCTGAGTGAAGAACTCTGGGGTAATAGCCAAAACGCTTGGCTTCCAGTTCGATGCAATTGATCAGTTGGAGGGCTATTTCTTCCTTGTTCTTCATGGGGAGAGCTGCGCAGTATCGAGAGTGTGAGTCAACAATTGTAACAAAGTATTTGTGGCCTGCTGAGGAGGAGGGAAGCGGTCCCACAGTGTCTAGGTGCAGTTCCTCGAATACTCTGGAGGCCCTAGCATGCACATCCTTAAATGAGGCACGAGTGATCTTCATCAAGGCACAGGACTCGCATTCCTGATGTTTCTTGATGGGCAGGTTCAGTTTATGACAAATCCTGTGGTAGCTCACATGACCAAGGGCCTTGTGCAGAAACTCAGCTGACAAGAGATGCAAGGAGTAGGGCAAAGACATCTCAAGGTTGAGATACGGGATGTGGTTGCGGTAGAACCCTTGACATAAGGGAGTAGAATTGCGCAGGAGGACAAAGCAATCAGAGTGGAAGGAGACATGAAGGTTGTCCAGTAGTAGACGATGTAAGGACAATAGATTGCACAAGAGTTTGGGGACATAGAGGACTTCATCCAGAGTGATTGATTCCGAGCCAGCTCCCAAGTTCACCCTTCCCTTTCCCAGAATCCTGAGGGTACCGGATCCGCAGCTTGTATTGATGAAACCTATTGGCTCTTTGTCTAGCAATTCAAAGAAGCTTTTTTCAGAGATCATGTGTTGTGACAACCCAGAGTCAATCACGAAGAGGAAGGAGGAGGGATCTGAGGTATTGGAAATGAAGCTAACAGTTTCATCCGTGTCAGGCTTGGTTGGTCGAGGGCAAAGATGTGGATATAGCATCCAGCATTTATTCTTGGGATGGTTGGCCAGCGTATTGTGCTTGCGTGGCTTGCATTTTCCGGATGCGTCCGTGAATGAGGAGAGCAATGAACTGCCAGGGTCTGGTTGCGAAGACATCTTCTGTTTGTTCAGATGAATGCGCAAATGATCCAGGACGGCGTCATGGGTTATTTCGGACTCAACAGCCAAGTGAGTAATTGATTGCTGTATGCTTTTAAGGGCAGGCGTCAAAGGTAGCTTGTCCAGAATCATGTATGTCAAAATATCTGTGGGCAGTTTGATGCCAATTTCTTGGATTCAGGTGATACCTGATTTAATCTCAGTGATGAAAAGCTGGATGTTGGACTTGTCAAAAGTTATGGACGTGAAGCTCTTAAAGACCCTTGCGCAATTAGCTGGTTTGGACAAGACAAAGTGTTTGAGCAGAGCTTTCCAAATGGCCTGCGCGCTCTCTTCATTTTCAGAGGTGATGATGTTGGAATGAACAGCAGGAGACAGCTTTGAGATGATGATTTTAGTAAGCATTGAGTTGTCCTCGGGAGGGAGGTCATCGTTGAGTAGCATAACATCCTTGATCTTGGCCAAGTTGAACAAAGCATGCATACAAGTTCGCCAGATGGAGAATTTATCCTTGGTTAGTAGAGGTATGGCCTCTAAAGACGTCTTGAGGATAGTCTGGTTGATGGAGTCCATCTGGGCGTCGTCTGGTTTGAGGTTTTGAAACGGTTGTCGGATTTTGACTGTTAATTGTGATGAGACGAGAACCTGAATTTCTTTGAAGAAATAAAGAACCAAAACCAGACTACAACTCAAGAGTAAGAGAGGACTCGTAGACGAGAAAGATTTAGCATAGAAAACACACAAAGCATTGCACAATGATAGAAGGTGAGAGCCGTGAAGTGGATGGAAAGCAGTTAAGAGTCTGGAGAGGACTTAGACAGATAGAGAGTAGTGACCAGATGAGCCAAAGAGTTTGCTATGAAGCTGTGAGTGTTTAAGCAACAGCAGTGAGCTATATAGCAGATCAAAAGACAGAGATACTTTATACTCTTTCTCACCAAATATGAGAAGAACTCAGGCTGAAGAAGATCCTTGTACTTGCAGGTTGCTTATGGGCCTTGAGATGTAGTGAGTTCTTGAAGAGAGCGTTGGTGATTTGATGAGTTCTTGCCGAGAGCGTCGAGTTTGGTGTGTTGAGTTAAGTTTGAGGTGGGGGGGAAGTAGAGAGGGAGATTGAGGAGGAACAGAACAAAAGGAAACTGAAAAGGAAACTGAAGAATAGAAAGAAAAAAGAAATAGTGAAAGGAAATAGTGAGAATTTTTAGAGTGAGGAAGAAGGGTCAAAGTCAGAGAATGAGGTGTCAAAGTAGGTGAGAAGTAGGTCAGAGCGGGCTTAGAGGTGCACCCAAGAGACAGTTAGATGTTAGAGCGCGTAGTGATGAGAGAGCGCGCCTGGCATTTGATTGGGACGTTCAGCAGTAGATTGGGATAATTCCAACATATAGGTTTCACACCTAAAATTCAGTCATAATTGAGGTGTTGTGTATATTTTAGGAGTTACAGACAGAAATGCATTCTTTCACAATTCCAGCATGCAGCCGCGGCAGCCAATGCACCCGCGCGCGGCTGAGATACAGCCCTGTCACTCCGTCAAAGTTGTGTATGCAGCCCCGGGCCTCTGACAACTACGCAGCGGCGGGACTACGGGTTGACAAATTGACAGGCGGCCTGAGAAACTTAGGTACTGCGTAAACATGCTACAACCCACATGGGAACATTCTACATATGTAATAAATGTTCCCGTGGATAGTAGATAATCTAAAAGTACATAAAATTATTTAAAAATACTTAAATAACCCTTTGAAGTACTTTTTATCAAATATAATTCAAAGTACCAAGAATGTCAAAAATAAGACAATGAAAACTTCTAAAAATATATTAAAACACTCTAATATACTATTCTGAAATATTCTAGACATCAATATTCTTTTAACATACCAAGGAAAGTAATGATTGAAAAATATTACATGAATTCCCATGACGTATTTTTTTAAGTAATTATTTTAGTAAATCAACTGAAATTTGAAAATAAGGAGTAAAATCAATATCATGACTTTACTCCAATTATTTAATACATAATGAGCACTCACCTGACATCAGAATGTCCGTAGGAATGTCTATTAAACTAATTATTAAATTACTGGGAACATTTACTAAGGATAATGAATTAAATAATACATAAAAAGGACAGATTAGTTTTATTCACATGTCCAAATATCAATTATAATGTAGAATAATTCCCATACCCTGTGGAATTAGATGCTACCTGTGCTACAGCACCAAGAAAACGTGACAGGCTACCATTGGGTACCCTGTTAGCCCCAGTGTCCGTCCCTTTGAGCCCCTGTACCCCTCAGAAGGACAATATTGGGACTCCAAAAGCTATAAATAAAGAGCTCTTTTGAGGATATTAATGGGCAGAGACCCAGTTATATTTCTATCCAGACACCCCGTCAAGGTAATCAAGTACTTATAAGAGATAATTAAGTGATTTATGCCTCAGTCTGACCAATACTATCCATCCTCAACCTCTTTTTATCAATTTAAACTGCTGAACAACCTTATAACCCCAGTATACAGGTTTAACCCATCAGTGCACGTCCCAAAACAATACCCAAAGGATTTCATAATATACCAGTGAGTTTTATGAACCTTTCTCTGTCGTGGCAGCCTGGATACAAAGCCCTGCAAATCCACCATGTATTTTATATGCATATTATCTTTGGGCATAATATCCTTTAAACTAAAGAGCCCAAAGTAACCAGGACTACGTGTTTTCATACTGAAATCCCTGAAGAGAGGTGTTAAAGATCCCCAATATAATTGTGGCCCCTCTATAAAAAATATTTAAAAATCAATTTATTCATATTGATTTAAAACAATAAACCATAACCAAACCAATTAGCCTTGCAATAAGCTTTATCCAAATATTTTACAGATTTTTGCTGCATTTATTAAATAATATATTTTTTATTTATTCTATCACCTCTGGTAGCTAAAGGATAGCAAGGGTCTTGGCATCCAGGAGGCTGACATTTTTGCAATCAATCAAGTGATCAATTGCAAATGTCTCCTCCACCATTTTTTGGAGATCTCTTTGGAGCTGACCTCCGCTGTTTTTTTTTGTTTTTGTTTTTTTTCTTTTTAGGTGACTTTGGACTTCACCAGAAGCCAACAGGGTCTTTTTTGATTATTTCAGGTGTTCTTTGCCATTGAAGGTGGTTTTTTTTTAATTTTTATGATTTTGATAAATTTGCTTGTTGGTGCGTTGCATGCGTCACTCATGCCATTTTTTTGGTGGGGGATTCAGCTCCTGGTGTCCCTGGTTTCAAGTCCAGTTTTGGTTTCTTTTTTTTATTCAATCATGTTCCACCAATGATTTCTATTGGACTGACTTTTTTTTTTTTTTGGAAAAAATTTGACCACTTTTGGGGAACATCCAAATCTTCTCCCACCCCCCTCAAAATGTTACACAAACTATCAAATCCCGCCTTGTTCCTCACCCCAATCTAAGTAAAGGATTGGGAGGGAGAAATATGGAAGGAGATTGATTGAAAAAAATACAGAGAGGTGGGAAGAGTAGGACTGCTCATCAAAAGAGGCTTCAATATCACCATTCAGAAATTTCTTGGGAAGTTACTGAGGAAGGTATTAATGAAAAGGTGGTCTGGTCTGGTTGTAAATTGCATCCTTTGGATCTGCACCTTTCAATTGTTGCCAAACAGAAAAAGAATAGTTGCAAACCCACCCTGGAAGAGTTTGAGCAAGCAAAAAAAAAAACAATCAAACTGTTCCATTTCTTCCACTGTGGCAAAGTAATTGTCCTTGATTGATCTGATTGCCAAGCCCTGGTTGCAATAATAAAATTTGTGCCCTCGGATAAAATCTCTGAAAAAGATAAGAAGTAAATCAACTTTTTCACCAATTTCCTTCATGGTTCAAAAGAATTTTTCAACCCCGTTGGTCCTTCAAGATCTTGGGGTGGAAAAATGTGGGCAGTTGGATGGAAAAAATTGATGCACCCTTCCAAGTTATTTGGACGTTATGTGAAGAAATCATCTATTAGATCTTCTCCTCACAAGTATGCTTTCCTCAACCTTAAGGCCAACAAAGTACCCCAAATTCTAGGAGAAATGGTTTTCAATTTGGCCAAAATTTCCTTTGAAGCAAACCATGATACCATGAAGGACAACAAAATCAACTCTTTCTTTTTTTGGAATTTGGTTCCAAGCCCACACCTTTTTATTTCTCCCCACAAATCACTTTAACCTTGAATTATCTTTACAACTCTCCTCATATCAACAAAGGCAACATCTCTGGCTACTCCTTTTTTCTCGTGGTTCCAACCAAGAAATCAAATGGTTGACTTATTGAAAATATGGATGAATATCAAGTATTGGATGGCCAATTTGTTCTTCCTGGCCTTGGCTTTGGGATTTATTTCAAGCAAAAAGGTATAGTCAGAATGGTTTGGGCAGCTAATACGTACAAGCACTGTAACTTTCCTGCTGTGGACACAGAAACCAATACCAGAATGGCCATGTCACTTCAAGTTAATAAAAAAACTAGAAATACTTGTAGGGACTTGAATAATGGCCAAATTTAATCTAGAAAAAAACATAAATAAAAACAAAAAAGATCTGTATGTTGGTGGGGTTAAGAATACTCCCAAACTTTGTAATCAAAATAATTTTTTTGTTTTTCTTGCACCCATGCAAATATATTTACAATCCCAGAATTTGAGGTATCTGCTTTATTTCATCTACTATTCTACTGCTAACAATGCAAGCAAAGGCTACTGATAGATTATCCCTCCTTTTGGTTTCAAGTTGAACTTTCTTCTTTTCCCATTGTGCTTGCTTTCAATCCTTCTCCTTTTCCTCTTTTTGAAACTCTAGCTCAGCCTGTTTCAACTTCCACTCAGCATCCCATTTTTGTTGATGTGCCAAACTCTTGGCTTTCTGCTTTTGAAAATCCATGGCCAGTTGAAAATCCCACTTTTGTTTTTCAAACTCAAGTTTTTTGAATTCAATTTGTGATTTGACTGTTTTTGGCAGGGGAAAAGCCATGAGCATGATTTTGAATGCAAGGATATTCAACCAATGGACTTACATTAATCTTGCTTTTCCATGATTTCTCCAAAGCCTGAAAAATCGGAAGTGTTTCTCCTCTTTTGATGACTTTTGGGGTTGATATTGATGGAATTGGGAGCCTTTTTCTTACCCTTGGCAGAGGAGGTTTGAGTCTGAAAGTTGTCAATAGTGTTTGAAGGCAATGTGGGAGGCCCCATTGGCTTGAGTTTTTGGCCATTCTGGAATGGATGAGCCTGTTTTTTTAAAATCTAAATCAGCCAGGATTAACCAGACAGAATAGAAAAGAGCTTGGTTCCTTACTTGAACCAATTTTGAGGTCAATGGAGACTGAGGAGTATCTTGTTCCGCATCAGCAAGGTTGATGAGATCTGCTAACCCAGGAAGAGAGCAATCTAAAGAAGGAGGGGAGGGGTCCAAGGTTGGGTTTGAATCCTCAATCAACGTGGAAGAAGACATGATTGGAGCTGATTGAGTTTGAATATCCTCCTTGGCATTGGATGGGGGCCACTCAAAGGTTTCTTTGGGATCACCATTGCTAGGCTGAGCATTCCCAGCCAAGTCCTCAGCGTCAACTGAATCAGATTGTTGGGCATCAAAAGCAGCTAGGGGGGTGATGTTGGCCTTCTTTCCAAAGATTTCATCCATTTGAATATGAAAAGTAAAAATGGAGTCCCACTTATCAACCACTGAGTTGATTCCCTTGGCTTTGTCAGAGTTGGTGGAGATTGACATGGAGTGAGCCTTTTTTTACTTGGCTCAATAATTCTTGAATTGCTCCCTCATCTGTTTTGATGAAAGATACAGCCTACCTTTTGTTTTTTTCTTGAGTTCATTGGCCATCAGGAGATAACCATTGACCTTAGAGGATGGAGGTTGGCCAACATGTGTTTCATTTTCTGATCCAAAGAAGGCATCATAGTTGGAGGAAATTTTGAGCCAGTTGACCAGGATGATGTGATCAGCTCTCTTTAGCTGACTTGAGCCCTTGGAAGCTGATGGGGGAGAATTTTTTGAGCCCTTGGAAGCTGATGGGGGAGGATTTTTTGAGCCCTTGGAAGCTGATGGGGGAGAATTTTTTGTTGTGGAGTTCCTTGGAAATGTTTGCTTTGGTGTGTTGGCCTTTTGTGTTGACTTGCGGGGGGGGGGTTTGCTGAGGGGCCATTTGGAAAGATAAAGGGCAATAAGGGGATGAGAGGGATAAATTGACAAGCAAGATAAATTGATGAGAGATATGAAGTGATGAGAGCAATAAAGTGATGAGAGCAATAAAGTGAAAAGAGCAACAAAACAATGATTGGATTCTTTGGATGAGGTTGGAGGTACAAGTTCTTGTTGGAGGTAGAGTGATGAGAGAAATGAAGCAATGAGAGAGATGAAGCAATGAGAGCAATGAAGCAATGAGAGCAATAAAGTGGTGAGTGATCAAGTGATGAGGGTGAAAAATTGATGAGAGTGATAAAGTGATGAGAGTGGTGAATCTTTTTATGATGAGGCTGGAGATAAAAATATTTGCAATGAGGTTGAAGGTAGAAGGAGGTGGGAAGCCAGTGTTGGATGACGTGGACAGGTGGCGGAAGCCTTTAAATAATCTATTTGAAAAAACCCACTTATTTCATGTTTAATTTGACATTTCTGATGTGAAATAAGTGGGTTTTTTTTATTTTTAATGGCGGGTTTGAAATTGCTGATTTGGGTTGAAACCCTCCATTAAAAAATGGTGGGTTTTGTTTACTTTGATACGCCCTAATATTATACTTCTTTCAAATTTTCCACACATTCCAGGGCTTCTTTATAGTACAAATAAACTCAAGAAAGAGGAGAAGAGGAATGAAAACTCTGTTTTCCCCTAGCCAATCCCTCCATGAAAATTGACAAGTTTGTATGAATCCTCTCCATCTTTCCTGAATATTATTTCCCAGCAGATCTCCAAACTTCCTAGCACATAAATACTGCATACTTACTGTTTTATTTCCCATTTTAACTACCCTTATCATGAAATTCCAGCCTCCCTAAGTAGTATTTCCAAATTATCCTGCCTTGGTGACCAATCCTTGGTTAATATCCCCAAACCAATCTGGATTCCTCTGAATACTCAACTTTCTAATGTCAACTTTACCAAAAAGATTTAATTTAGTTCACATGTATTCATTTTTCATTCTAGATTTCCAAGGTGGCCAAAACTTCCATATCCAAACAAACCATGTTCTGAACCCATTAATTTTCAACATTCTACCTCTGAAGATTTTCAATCCTCTGCAGTCTCCAAAAATTGGGATCCTTCAAGCCATAAGAATAGGGTTTATCAGAGTTAAGCAAACCCGCCATTTTTTAATGGCGGGTTTTAAACTAAATCCACCATTTAAAATGAAAAAACCCACTTATTTCACATCAGACCTGTCAGAGTTACCTGAAAATAAATGTTTTTTTAAAAATAAAGTATTTAAAGGTTTTCACCGCCTCAACAACGCATCATTCAACATCATCAACCCTGGTTTCAACCTCTGACCTCATTGGAAATACTCTACCTCCAACCTCATCCAAAAAAGTGATTCATCACTCTCATCTCTTCATTGCTTTTGTCATTGCTTCATCAATCTCATCACTCTCATCACTTTAATCACATCCTAACTCTCATTGCTTCATACATTCATACATCTTAATCTTTTTGGATTACCCCTCAGAAAACCTCTCCCCACACGTCCACCCACAAATCCAATGGACCAAAGCAAAAATCCCCAAGGAAATCTTTATCAAAAAATCCTCCCCCATCAGCTCCAAAGGCTCAAGTTAGCTTAATAGAGATGATCACATTATCCTGGTAAACTGGCTCAAAATTCCCTCCAACTATGAAACTTGCTTTGGATTTAACAATAAAAGAAGATTTTTCCAACCTCCATCCTCTAAGTTTAATGTTTATCTCCTGATGACCCATGAACTGTAGAATAGAACAAAATTTAGGCTGGATCTTTCATCCATAAAATATGCGGGAGAAATTCAAGAACTTTTAATTCAAGTATAAAAAGGCCCACTCAATGTCAATATCCACTGGAATCACCAACTTGGATAAAGCCAAGGGAATCAACTTGGTGGCTAATAAATTGGACTCCATTTGTCCTTTTTATATTTAAATGGATGATATATTTGGAAAGAAGGCCAAAATCACCCCTTTAGCTGCTTTTGACGCCCAACAATCTAATACAGTAGATGCTGAGGACTTGGCTGTGCATGCTCAGCCTAGCAATGATGATCCAAACAAAACCTATGAGTGGCTCCAATCCAATGTGGGGGGGGGATATTCCAAAAAAACCAGCTCCAATCATGTCTAAATCAGCATTGATCAATGATTCAAACACTTCCTTGGACCCCTAACTTCCTTCTTTGAATTTCTCTCTTCCTGCGGTGGAAGAACTTGACAACTTGGCTGATGAGGAGAAAGTTATTCCACTATCTCCATTACAATAAACATCTTTTCAATTAAGGAAGCCAGTTATTTTCCTTGCTTTCCAGTTAATATTGCTGATTTAGATTTTAAAAAGACAGAAACATCCATTTCTGAATTGCCTCCAAGAGTTTGGCTCATCAAAAGAATGAACTGGGGCAGGGCAATGATTGATTGGCAATGGAGGAGAAAGGAATGGGGGGGTTGACCAAGAGGGAGGAGGGGAAGAGGGTCAGAATGCTTCAAGGCAATCAATCAATTTATTTTAAATTTATTGATCTGTTGATTATCAACCAATTTATTGATCAGGAGGAGGAGGAGGGGGGAGGTAGCTAACCAGGACCAGGCCTCCAAGTGACAAAGCAAAACAAAAGGAGAAGGGGGGGTGGCCTAAAGGTGAAGGATGATAGAGGAGGTTAGAAAGATGAGGAGGAGCAGGTGGAGGGGGGGTGCTTCCATGGGGTAGGGTTCTGAGCAAAGAATGAGCAATTTAGGCAGAGGTGGATGGTGAGGTCAAAGGTGTCAATGAAGTAGTTTGGTGAGGAGGAGGAAGGAATGGACTGGTTTGTTTTGTTTTTTTGGTGAGGAGGAGGAAGGAGTGGACTGGTTGTTTGGTGGGATGAGATATGAGGTGGAGTTTTTGTTTTTTTTTTTATCTAAGTCCACCAAAAAAAACAAAGTAAGCCTAGGATTCTTGGTTTTACAACAAATAAGAAATTACCATCATTTTTTTTACTATTTAAAAACTGTATGCTACTCATCCAAGTGAGCAAGTGCAAGGGATAGAATCTTCTCTTTCATGGCAGAAGATGAGGGACAAGATGAGACAGGGATGATTTGAGGAGGATTGGGAATATTGTCTTCAACTATTTTGTCCCACTCAGATTTTATGTTGGCCAGAAGGTTGTGAAGGAATAAACAAGTGATAATCCAGTTGATTAGGATCTTCATGTCTTTGGAATTTTGAAGCTGGTTTTGCATTCCCCTCAATCTGGCCCATCTTCCTTTCACGACTCCTATGGCATGTTCAATCCAAACTTGTGATTGGGCAAGATGATGGTTGAAATCAGTTTTGGCTGGATTGTTGGATGAAACATTGCGGTATTCTGGAACCAAATATTTCCTGAAAGAATAAGCTGAATTGGCTAGAAGTTATTGATCTTTCCACAAAATAGTTCTCTGATTGTGGGGAAATCCCCATCCAATTGGAAACATATGAATTGTGACAAGAACCTGAAAGGCCAGCATGGAGGGATATGAACTTTTTTTTATCAAAAACAAGTTTTAGTGCAACAGAGTATCTATACAAACAAATAAAAAATATTTTTTCAGTGTTTTATCAAAGGTTTTATCAAAGTCTTTGGGAAAGAAATGAATCAATTGCTTTTTTTCTCCAATAAAAATAGTGGTTTCCATCTAGCTTGGGTTTTTGACTCAAGGGGATAGTGGTTCCATCAACAAAACCAATGCAACCAGGGAAGCCTTTGGTCTCCATTACTTGAGATATCTCATTGCTTTCTTGTTTGGTTGGCCAAAAAAGGACTGACCAATTGAAATATAGGATAGAATTTATGACTCTTTTGGTGTATAATTCAATGGTTCTATAACCAACTGAGAATAGATTTTATAATCAATGAATTTCTGATCCATTTCAATTTGATCCCAATCTACAAAGAGAAACAGCCAGTTGGATATCTGAATCTCATTGAGGATTTCAAGGATTTTTCTGGAAGATTTGGTGGTCTTCAATCATCTCCAGAAGTTTCATGAATGAAGGCAATAAAGTTTGTAACAGTTGCTGGAAGCATAAGTTGGGTAGGAGATGAAGCTTTTGCCTTTTAGACATAGGGTTTTGGAGATTCTGTCTTCTCGGAAACATTTTTTTCTTTTCCAATATTGAATTCAAAACTAAAAAAGTTGATTCCAAATAAAAGTCTGAATCAGAGTCAAATAATAAAAAAAGTTCAGTCATCTTTTTTGAATTTTCAACTTGCTGCCAGGAAGTTTGATTGGACATGTTGAGAAAGATGGTGATGTGATTGGGGGGGATGAGAAGATGATGGGATGTGTGTGAAGCAATGGAGATGGGATGTGTGTGATGTGATTGAGATGGGATTGGTATGAATTTGCCAAGGTGGATGTGTGGATGGGTGTTTTGCATGCAATAGATGGTGGATGGATTATGGTGCATAAATGGCGGGTTTGATGTTTGAACACCACCATTTTCATGAAACCCGCCATTTTGAAATAAGCCAGTTAGGGGGTATGTCAAGCTGTACCAATTCTCTTGAAATTTACTTGTCCCTCTGCCAAAGATTTTCCATGTGTTCCACTCCAAATTCTACCGATTAAATAATATTTTTCAAATGAATTGTAAGGAAGGTAAGCATTTCAATATTAACAGGAAGCAGCAGATTTTTTTGCTACAACAACTTCTAGGTTGAATAAACTTTTCCCTGCTTGAAAAAAGATCCAATCAACCAATAATAAATCTGGAAGAGCCTGCTGCAGCTTATTTCAATTGTTTCAACAAATTTTCTCCATTGAATAATTGGTTTGTTGGTTACCCTGCTCAATTTCAACCAGCACCTCTGGTTCATACTCCTTCACCCATTCAAGATTTTCCCCACAGGTTTTCACCAGCCACTTTGAATTCACTTTGAACTTGGGACCACAATGTACCATAAATACCCTAAAAACCTTATCTTTAAAAAAACATCCTTGAGGAACCAGCCCACCTGTTATGAAGAAAATGTGACAAGTGGATGCACCTCTGCCTATCCCAAGATTTCCCCTTGTGCTGCATGAAGGTGAGAAAATTTCCCCAACTTGTTTTGTAAAATTTCTTACAAGATCCTCCCCAAGGGAGAATTATCAAAATTTTCAATACCCAATAGGGTTTCTCAGAGTTGGGAAAACCACCTTTTTTCCAATGGAAGGTTTAAGCAAAATCCACCAATTTAAAAAATTTCATTAAAAATGAAAAAGACCACTTATTTCACATAAAATGTGTCAGATTTACCACAAAATAAATTATTTTTATTCAAATAAAGTATATAAATGTTCAAAAATACAACATATTTTGAGCCACACAATCAACCCCTTAATTCACACTTCCTTCCATCTCCAAGCTCATTGTATAAACCATCCCTCTGCGCTTCATCTTTCTATTGATAGTTCCCACTTCCAATCTCATCAACATCAAAATCATTCTTAATCTCACCATTTAGCCTTCCAACCTCCAACCTCATCAGAATAATCAATTTATGGCACATGCTCTCGTCACTTTATATCTCTTAAAATTTCTGAAATTCCCCTCAGAAAACCTCCCCTTGTAAATATTCCAAGGGAGAATTCCCAAGTAACTCAAAACCCAAAATTTTGACAAAACACAAAACTCCTCCCCCATCTCCTTCCAAATCTTCTAGTCAACTAAAGAAAACAAATAATATAATACTTTTCAACTGGCTAAAGATTCCTGCCAACTACAATTTGTTTTTTGGGTCTGAAAAACAAAATTGTGTTGGCCAACCTCCATCTTCTGGGCCAATTTTTATCTCCTGATGGCCAAACAGCTGAAGAAAAAAAAGGTAGGATTGATCTATCATTGAAAAAATGAGGTAGAATTTCAAGCACTATTTTTCAACTTATAAAAAAGCCCACTCAATTTCAATATCAACCAGATTTGGTCTTACTGATGCTAATAAAGACAAATAGATCTACTAAGTGGTTAATAAACTGGATTCTGTCTTTCCTTTTGATGTTCAAATGGAGGAAATATTTGTGAAGAAGGCCAAAAGCACCCCTATATCTTGTTTTCATTTTCAAAGATTCAACTCAATTGATTCTGAGGAGATTGTAGCAAATACTCAGCCAAGTTATGAGGATAACAAGGAAACCTTCATTGAGGAACCCTTGGATTGGCCAGAATCTGGAGCAAAGGAAGATATTCCTCAAAAACATTTCTAATGGGTTCCACATCAACATCAATAATCTATTCCAATTCATCCTTTAATCCAACACTTGACTCTTTTGATTTGTTTCTTCCAAGCTTGAACAAAGGCACTCACAATCATCTTAACCTGGAGGAGAATGAATTTGTTTTTTAAACCCCTTTCTAACCATCCAAACTTAGATCATTATTAAGATAAATTATATTTAATATAAACCCAGCAAGTGAGAAATTGTCAATGTCTTCTAAACAGCCCCACCCTTTTTTAGCCAACAAAATCTTAAGCCAATGGGGCCTCCCACTTAACCATCCAACAGAAGTGATAATTTTTAGCTGCAGTCATCCTCAATTAAGGGAAATAGAGAGGCATCAAAATAAAGCAAGATTAACCCAAAATTCCATCAAAGGCAGAGGAAAAGTTGCTTATTTGGAGGTTTTTAAAACATCATTTAGAATAAAGATTTGGGTGAGTCAATCAAACCACTACCAGCACATTTATGCAGACTAATTCACTGGTATGCCTTTCAAAACACTTATTTCACAGATAAAAAGTGATAGGCTTGAAGTTTAAAATAAAAAGCACAAGTTTGAAAAGGAAAAATGGGTTCTACAGCTGGAAATAGATAAATAAAAGCAAAGAGTTTCACAAAGGGCTGAACAAAAAAACCTTGATGCTCAGTTGAGTTTGAGACAAGCTTACATGGGGTTTGAAAAAGATTGGAAGGAGAATGATTTTCTGGAAGCTGAAAAAAGGCAAAAGACTCCCTTAGCTGTTGCATGTTCTTGAAGAAGTATAGCTTTGTAAGAAATGGAGAGAATTTCTCAAATATTTTGATTTTAAATGAATTTCTTTGCAAAATTGAAAAAATTATCATTTCTATTTACAACAGTTTTTGATTTTATTTTCAAAACCCATACCAATCATTTTTTTTATCAAAACATCTTTTCCTAGAGTAGATTTCCTGGATATCTAAGTCCCTGATTGTTTTACTGGTCCTTTTATCAATTTGAATGGTTATAGAAATTTTTGTATTAGTGGTAGACTTAATAGCACAAAGTTTACAAGTATTGAAATTTTCAGAAGCCCAAAGAATTTTAAAAATACTTTTTTCTTTAAATTGATTCCCAAAAAAATTCAGGGAAAACAAATTTAACTTGAGAGAACTCATATTTTTCCAAGTTTTCAATAAGCTGTTTTTTTTTGGAACCACCAGGACAAAGTTTTGAAAAGAAACACTGCCATTAAAAATATGAGGAGCCTTGTAGAAGCCACCTGAGATAAAATTATTGTGAGTTGAAAATTGAAAGGTTTAGTTTTGGTGAAAACTTTTAAGGAGCAGAAGGAGGGGATGTTATCTTCTATCATTATTTTTCCATTGAGTCAAAGGGTATCCTGGCCAATTTTCAAAAAATTCCAGAAAACTTCTGGGCCACCTTGTTCGATTTGCTACTGAGATACTTGAATTCTCAAAGAGAATATTGGCCTGCAGATGTTTTGACATATTGAAAAAAAAATTTAAAATAATGCATATCAGAGATTAGGTGGACCAGGTAACCTTCTTGCCAGATTTGAAACCATCACTATTTGTTCCAAGGTAAACTTTAGATTTCCAGTTTTTTTCTCTCTTTCTCCTGTGGTTGGAATGCTTTTTCTTTTTATGATTAATTTTCACCTCCTTGCCTATAATCATTAAGTAATTCCCCAAATTGTTTGAGTGGATTATCAACAATGGAATTAAAATAAAAATTGTATTAATTGCAAAAAGTCAAACAAGCATTGAAAAAAAAGAGGGCCATAAGAATTAAAAATAGAAAAAAAAATCATTAATGCTATGAAAAACTTTTTATGAAACAATGAAGAAAGACACAACAAAAAAAAAAGAAACAAAACACCTTTTTTGACCTAAGAAAAAAAAAAGAAGGCAAGGTTGGTTTCTGGTTGGATGTGAGATCAATAAAGAACCAAAGATAAAATAAAACAATGATAAACTTGATTAAATAATAAAAAAGGAAAGGAAGGTAGATTAGAATTCATCACCTTTCACAGGCAAAGACTGAAAATCAATTCACAAATCAATAGTGAATCAATAAAAAATCAATATGAAAATGTGATTAAAATCCATTTTTCATTGATTTTCGAATTGGTAGGAAAATTAATTCAAAAACCAATAGAAAATCAATTTACAAATCAATATAAAATCAATTTGAAAATCAATAGAAAGTTGATAGATATTCAATTTTACTATCAATTAAGAATTCATAGCCAAAAGAATTTGCTGATTGTTTGAAAATCAATTCCAATATAAATTGAAAAGGGAGAGAGATGGGTTGGACATACCCAAGAGGGGAGATGAGTAGGGAGTCCAAGGGAGGGGAAGGAGGATGTGAGGGAGCCCAAATAGAATCTGGTTTTGGAGAGAATTGGGAGGTGATTAGAAAGAGTTGAAAGCAAGAAAAAAGTCTTGAAAGAGGGGGGAGGGGGGTTTGACCTGGAGATGAGGGATGATTGGCTTGTTGAAGAGTTTGGTGAGGTGAGGTGATGGGTGGTGGAGGGTAATGGCAGGAGGTGATGTTGGAGTTTGGTGGCAAAAAGGTGATGGTTGTGTTTGATTTTCAGGGGGATTCCAATGAGGTAGAATGGTTGGTGGTAAGGTGAAGGAAGGAGAGGGGAGGGAGTTGGGGGTGACTGGTGAGAAAAGAATGTTATTCGACTAAAACAAAAAATCGAAAGTCCACATTCCACCAAAAAAAATATATCAGTTTAGGATTCTTGGGTGAAAATATTTCCAAAACTGATTCCAAAAAAAAAAAGAATGTTTTTGAGGTTTGTAATTTTAGCAAAACAATCAAAATTCCTAATGAGCAAGATTCAGAGGTAGAATACACTTTATCATCCCAAAAGATGAATGATTAGATGAGACCAGAATGTCTTGAGGATGATTTTCATACCTTTCACAACTTCAAACCAATTGAGAGGCAAGGCCTTACCAAAGGGCTATGAAACCAGCTGAAATAACAGTTCATTTTGCAGTTTTTATGGTGCCACATACCACCATGTGACAGTACCCCTGGTTTTAAGGGCACTTTGTCTCAAAGTGTTTATGGCTGGTGGTACTAACCCATGCCTCCAGCAACATGGAGCCATATCCAGATGCACTCCTGAACACCATAAGGATCCACCAAGACACCGGAGTCTTGCTGTTGAAAGGAGGAAAAACCAAAAATTGTCAAAGGAGCAAGTCATTCCCAAACCTTTTCCTGATTGAAAATTGAACCTGTAACAGGGAAAGCCAGTTTACTGTCATACCTTGTAAAACTGCAAAACAATTGACAGGCAAGGACTTACCAAAATGCTATGAAAAAAGCTTAAAGACCAGTTCATTTTGCATTTTTTATGGTGTCACATACCACCATGTGACAATGATCAAGGATGTTTTCTTCAAATATTTCTTACAATTCATCTTTTATTTTGGCAAATAATTAATTTAGAATAAAGCAGAAAAATATCCAGTTGATAATTATCTCCACATTGTTGTGATTTTGGGGCTAGTCATGAATTATTCTTAAGATGGCCTGTCTTCCCTTCAAACTCCTATGAAATGCTCAATCCAAATTCATTATTGAGAAAGATAATATTTAAAATCAGTTTTGCCTTGATCATTGGAATAAAAACTCTGATATTCTGGAACAATCTATTATCCACTAGGATAAGCTCAATATTCCAGAAGGTATTTATATTCATCAAATGTTTCATGTGGTACTTGTGCAATACAAATCCAATTGAAAAATATGTATTTGACAGGAACCTGGAAGGACAGTTTGGACATAAATGCACTTCTTGTTTTTTGTTGAAAAATATTTTATCAGAAACCTTTTATCTAATTTAACAGAGGAAGGATGGTTTTTCAGTGTTTCATAAAATAAATTCAAAAATGAAATTATGCATTGCCTTTTCTTCCAATCAAAATATTGTTTTCCACCAATCATGGTTTTTTGACTCAAAGCAATTTTGGTACCATCAACAAGTGTAAGAGTCCATGGTTCCATATCCAACTGAGAAGATATTTTCTAATTGAAAAATAGCTGCTCTGTTTCCATTTGATGCCAAGATTCAGAGAAAAACTGCCATTTGGCTAGCTGGATCAATTTGAGG
Source organism: Puccinia polysora (assembly GCA_025617555.3). Lineage (NCBI taxonomy): Eukaryota > Fungi > Basidiomycota > Pucciniomycetes > Pucciniales > Pucciniaceae > Puccinia > Puccinia polysora. The sequence goes on from CM062628.1 coordinate 55,564,409, forward strand.
ATCCTCATTCTTTTTGAATAGGAATTGATCTTAAATCATTTCCAAAAGTATCATGAATGACCCCAAAAAAGTTTGAAAAAGTTGTTGGAAGCCCAAGTCAAGTAGGAGATGAAGCTTTTGCCTTTCACACATGGGGTTTAATATTTTCTTCATTCTGGGGAACACTTATCACTTTTCCAAGAGAGAATTAAAGAATTAAAAATTGGATTCCAATTCAGGGTCTGAATCAGAGTAAAACAGTATGAAAAGCACAGTCAGCTTGATTCCATTTTGAATTTGATAATGGGGAGTTTTTTTTAAGATGTTTAGAGTGATGGAAATTCAATTTGGATAAATTATTTTATTGTTCAATGGGATGATGAGTTTATGATCTGGGAGGATGGATTGATGAGTTGACTATCCAATGGAGATGATATTAAATTTTGTGCTTCTGCATGAAGCAACAGTGAGTCATGGAATGTGTGTTAATTTGGAAATGTGAAGGTGTGAGTGGGTTTTTTTAACGCCATGGATGGTGTATTTATGGTGATGGGTAATTTATTTGATGTTTTAAACATTCCATTTCTGTGAAACACATAATTTTTAAATACACCAGTTAGGGGGTATGTGTATTTCAGAAACCCACCATTAAAATGGCAGGTTTGGTAAAAAAAAATGTTTTCTAATTGTGGTTTGCTAACTCTGGAAAACACTAATTAATTCAGGATCTGAGTATTCCTTTTCTAAAAATACTTGGGCATCTTTACCCACCCACAAAAACAATCTTAAAATAATTTTCCGCCAGGAAAAAGCACATGCCCTCTGTATGGTGTATACCTCACCTCTATGACCCAAATTATTGTCCAAAAACTGCAAGAAATTATCTGGCCTTAATAAAATTAGCCAAATTGGCAACAAATTTTTCAAAAAATCACCATGTTGTCAAAAACAAATGGAAAACTTTTGCAGAAAAGGTTTTTTTTGAAACAGCTTCTGGTAATTCACCTTGGAACTCCAGTGTCACAAATAATTCTTCAAGGCCTTCAAATTGCCAACATTCCAAGGAGGCAATTCATCCATTTCCAGGGTTGTGGCGGCTACTATCAAAAGCCACCAATTAAATTCCAATTCCTGTTCTGGATTCCATTTAATTTGTGCCAAGTGGGACAATACAATGGTGATTATGAATTTTTTCCAGGTATGTTCTGAAATTTCAATGTAAACAGCTTTTGGAAAGCCAAACAACTATTCCACAGAGAATTTTAGAAATTAGGAGAGTCAATAATTCTATACAGAGCCAGTGAATCCACTAGAATTTTGAACTTGTGGCCCCACATGATGTGCTGAATTTTCAGCACTATCTTTTTTTACCCTGAAAATTTCCAATCTTGACCAGGGTTAAATCAACTTGGAATCCAAGAATGTTACCAAATTTTATACAACTGGTATTTAATTCACATAATCCTCCTTTTTCAACACTCTGTTTGCTCCAAAAATTTTTTCATCCACCGCAAGACAGATTCCTTTCTTGGATGAGTTTGATACTTTCAACAGAATTTGCCTTCCCACAATATCCTGTGGTTCTGAAAACTATACATTGCAATCCCCTGTCCCTTTCCTTTCCAGCCCGCATAGTGAACTCAAAAAATTCATAGAAAATGGGATGAAAATCCATAAAAATTGGAAGATTCCCAGAAACTGGGAGATACACAAATCCATTTGTGGCATCTCATTAATATTTTATCTTGGGTTTGTTAAACCCTTTTCTGAGAAATTTTGCCCTAAAATCTGATCCAGAACAGGAAAACAAGATTTCTTTTCCAGAACTGAAATCCCTTCCTCCTCAATTTTGAAAAATTAAAAGTTCAATTCTATTTGATACTCCCATAAAAAGTGCTGAATTTTTGGGTTGGCTTATGTTGCTTCCCCACCATTTTCTTGTTTTTTTTCCATTGATCCTGTAATTTTTGATAAAAATAAAGAATGTGTTTTGAATGTAGTTCTGCAGGATGAAAACCATCTGTACCTGTTATAAAAAAACCAAGTTAGTAGCAGCTTGTGGAAGATACAAGAGTTTTAACTGGCCCAATCTTTTCCAAATAGTGGCTTTTTTTTGGATTTGGGGCAAAGTTCCCATTGGTATTGCCCACCCATGATCTCTATAAACCCAAAGAGAATCATGACTATCATTTTTTCAAAATTGTCTTCCACTTTTGGAGGAAGCCCCACATCTTGGATGGTAACTGATTTTAATTGTTTTAAATTTTGAACAATGTGCAGGCTTCTCCCCTATTTTTTTGTCACTGCAAAGATTAAGATAGAGTAGCTAGAATATGGATTATTTTTCAAAGCAGTCTTCAATCTTTCCAGCACCAAATTTTTAAATTTTTTGAGTTCTATCAGGGTACATTGAGGGGAAGAACTGTGTTCTGGGGACAGAAGTGCAGTCATGCACGGCCCACAGGTTCTGTTTGGTGTTAAAGGACAGATTGCCTTGCCGCATTTCAATAAATATGATATTTCTGGCATTTTTTGTGTGATAATGGCAGGGGAAATGAGCCTGAAATCTGTGTATACATCCAGCTGGTGGATTTATTTGTATTTTTGTAAGTTTCTTTGAAATTTTAATTAATCAAATATATTTTTCTTGAAATTTCTATGTTTTTCGGCCAGAGAAGGTGTCACTTTTTATGGCTCAAGAAGTATTTGAAAGTGAATTTTGGTCATTTTTGGGGGTCAAAGTTTATTTTTAGAGGTTCTCACATGTCTTTCTTGTGATTTTTAACATATATCTGGGGTTTGATGAAATGCCTGATGGACTGGAAAGCATATCACATATGTTTGCATTCCCCATTTCTGTTATAATTCTTCTGTAATTGTGTTTGTGTTCACTTTGGCTCTGAAAGCTTTCTTCAAAATTTTCAGCCTGTTTACTGGCCATATCCCAGCTTTGACATTGCAGTGCACACAAAGTTGGGAGACAGGAGCTGCTTGCATGTCTCATGGGTCTAGTCTTGTGTATGGATGCATGCAGGAAATTGGACCAAACACAGATGTGTCTATAATTCCTGAACTATAGACAAAAATCAATTCCTGACTTAATTTGAGTTAGGTAACATACATTTGATGTTTTGTGTGAAATATTCAATTAGCCCAAAGGTTCCAGGTTGTTTTTGTGGCTATTTTGGCAAATTTAATCAAGGTTTCAATTATTAGTATTGTGAGTGACCATACCTAATTTTTGGTGGGGAATCCACTCTGTTATAATAATTTGGTATTTCCCACTCCTTATCTGAGTTATTATTTATTTTCATTATTTTTGTTACTTTTTTTGGCTGGCTCTACAATAGTATCAGGCTGAAAAATCCCACTTCTCTTTGTTCTTTCCCCCCCCTTAGTCCATTTTTTTTACATATCATCCACTAGATCTGACAAGTTTTCTCATCCAACTCTCAGAAATCCTGCAAATTATAATTCTTTGTAACTTTTTCCCCTGCCTCCTACCCTTCTATCAAATCACCTGAATCCTTCTGATAAATATTAGCTCCATACCATTCCCCATTGTAGTCCACAGTTTAAAACATTTCCTCCTGTATTCCAGGGTTTTATTTAAGGGGTTAAAACAAGAAATAAAAAAAGGAAAGGTTAATCAAATATTATGTCTGATGATTTTTTTGAAAGCTATGACAGAGTTTTCTGTAATTTTCCTTACTTGGAGGTCTCCTTCTCTTCTGGGATATCCACTTCTTGTATTAATTTTTTCTGGTATTTGCAATTCAATTTCTGTTGTTTTTCAAGGAAGTCCTGAACCATTTGCTAGTATTGAGGTAATTATTTTAGCCATTTTACCACTTTTAATTATTTAAAAGAAATAATTCCTTATTTGCAATCCTACATACCTCAGTGGGCACATAACCCCATCTATCACTATCTCCCTCTCCTCCAATTCTACATCTATGTTCCAGTTCTGCACCATCAATGGAACTTTGTTTTTGGAATATTCCTCCTTGTTCCCCATGCATTTTCTTGTTAAAATAATCATTGATTCTGCAATCATTGGGGATGCTTCTCAAAGCTCCCCCAGGGATTCTTTTAACAGGTTATCTGTTCTATAGAAGCCTGGTGAATCTCTCAAACCTTTTTCCTTTATCAAATGCTTTTGGCCATGTCAGGGCCCCCTGAAATTTTATTCTAAGATGGATTTGTGTATAAGTACATATTTGTATCCACCATTAACAAATTATTTTCTGGATGAACCACTCTTAACTCTGAAGTAGCCTTTGAAGTTTCCCATTAAGTTTTAAAGAAGGAAAAAACCCAAGAATAATGTTGTGCCTTTCTAGAAGCAGGATGCTTCCATGCTCCTTACCTGGTTTTGGGTAAATATATTACCTAGTGAATCCAATATTTTCTTTCCATTAAACATGTAGTGTTTCAATCCTTCAAAAATTGATTTTAATATTTGAAGATTGACCATTAAGCAAGCACATTCCCTATTCCATTTTCCTTGCTCCCTACTGTATTAGCTATTTTTTTCAAGTAAACTCTGCTGGTAAAGGTGGTTTTTTGGATCCTCCTGTGGTTTCCTGGTTTAAAAATAATTAAGTTCCTTCATGGTGTGCTTAATTCATAATATCTGTGGTTTTTTTACAAATTTTATTGTCCTTTTTTATTCAGGAGAGGGCTCCACAGTTACAACCCAATTGCTACTTCCTGTATTAACTTCATGAACTAAAACTCCCAAATTTCTGCTGACTCAATCTCCTTTATTTCCAGTACCTTGTGATCTCCAGAAATAATCCTTTTTGTACAGAAATTGGATCATTCTGTTTCTTATTTATGGATTTAAACCAAACAATAATGATCATTTTGCCACAAAAATATTCTTTCAGACCAAATATCTAATCATCCTGTCAAACTAGGAAATAAAGGCTAATAATTCATGTTGCAAGTATAATCCCCCTTTTTCAGTGCTATCTGATTCCAGCCTTTCAAGGTTTATTTTTCAGAGATTATTCTTCTTCTTCCCCCACTACCCTGAAATTTCTTCTCTCATCCTTCCTCAATCCTAGATCTGTTATCCATTTATATCCTAAATTTCTTGCTAATAATACTTTGCTGGGATGAATTACAATGGCTGAAAAACTGTATCTGCTCCTTTCCCCCCTTTGCTTTCTACTGAATTCTCACAAAAATCCAAAAAACTATGAATTTTTTTGGAATTTAAATTTGATTCTTCATTATCCTGTAGGACTTAAGGCTTGGTAAAAATAGTAAGGAAAAAACAGATAGGACATCCTGATTATAGATGAGATTACAATATGAATTAAGGATAACAGAAGGTGCAAGATTCAGAAGTGCTTCAGTTATTGGGCCCAGACTTCAAGGGGAAGATCTGATTGATGTAAATCAAAGGATCAGAAACCGCAATGTATTTATGGAGAACTAGAGAAAGAGAAAATTTGAATAATAAGCATTGAGTTTCCAACATAAGACAAATAAATTGGAATTTTTGAGAATAAGAATTTATAAATGTGAGAAACAAGCAGCCCTGAGCGGGCCACAACATGGGTGGCAGCCCCAATGGGCTGCCAAGGCTCAATGACCCCAAAAAACATACTTTGGCAAGCCAGCCCTTCTGGCCAAGTATGTCCATAATAATCCTTGGGCCCATAAATGCTCATATCAGCCCATCTGACTAAGGTGTCCCATCCACCCTGACAGGCCTGTCAAGGCCCATGTCCCAATTGACTTGGAAAATGTGTTTTGGCGCCCAAATGCCCCAAACCAATAAAATCCACATAGGCCCACATGTCCCACTTGTTTTCCCATGGGCCATGGAGGCCCATTTGTGCATCCCATTTGGATTAAACACAAATATTCACATTACCTGAGTGCATCAGTATTTTAAAACACCCCCTTAATCCAAAAAGGATGCCATTTGCATACTAGACACAAAACCTTAATGTTTTTTCCTATCTAACGCCTTAGTTCAGATATCCACAATCATTTCTCCAGTGGGCATTTACTGTAACACTATCTTTTTGCATTTTACTGCATCACATATATAGTTATAATGAACATCAATATGTTTTGTTCTTGAATGGAACACTTGGTTCTCTGCCAACACAATGGCACTCTGATTATCAGAATACAAAAACGCAAACCCTTAAGCTTTATGTGTCTCCTCTAAGACCTTTCTCAACCATTTTGCTTGCTGTGAAGCTGACAAGTACACTCTGCACTCTTCTTCTGTTGATGAAAGAATTATTGGTGACACCTTTTTAGACATCCATGACACTAAATTCTTCCCTAAGAAGAATACAAAACCACTTGTTGATTCCCTAGTGTTACCATCTGCCCAACATGCATCAGAATCAAAAACGAATTCAAAGTTTGGTGACTTTGAAAACTGCAGTCCCAGACTGATTGTTCCTTTAACATACCTCCTAACTCTCTTAAACGCTGACCAATGCCTCATTCTAGGTCTCTCTAAGTGTTTTGACAAAACACCAATTGCAAATGAAATATCTGGCCTTTTAGACTGCCCCAAATAGTTTCAATATCCAATAGCTGACCTATAATCATTCCCGTATTGAACAAAATCTAGATGCTTTTCATCTGTAGACTTTTCTAACCAAATGTTAGACTGCATTGGAGTACCAAACTCTTTTGAATCCTCTAAGCCATACTGCTTAAGTAGAGCTGACACATAATGGTTCTGATCCAACTTGATCCCATTCTTGCTCTTACTGACTTTCATTCCCAGCACCTGCTGTGCCAGACCAAGATCTTTTATATTGAACTCCTTTATGAGTGTCTCCATGACTCTCTCCTTACCATTACCAATAATGATAATGTTGTCAAACCACAAAAACAAAATTGCATCCTTTCTCACAAAGAGACAAGATTTGGGCTCACTTTTCCTGAAACCAATCTCCATCAGTTTCTAACTCATAGTGTTATACCATGAACTAGCTGCTTGCTTTAATCCATACAGGGATCTACACAGCTTGAGGACATATTCCCCTTTATCTTCTGAAAGGAAACTTCTCACACAGATTTTCTTCATAGTTTCTGGCTTCATCTCTACCAGCCATTCCTTGAAACCATCAGGAATTGACATATAAACAGTCTCCTACTTTCCAAGTTTTGCATTCAAGTATGCAGTCACAAAATCAGCTTGTCTGATTTCTTCACCCAACTCCACTGCCAAAGCAATGATTTACCTGAAGGTGGACAGCCTTCCAGTTGGCAAGAAAGTCTCCTGGTAATCAATAACCTCTCTCTGCTTGAAGACCTGTGAGACGCATCTAGCCTTGAACCTCTTCAAAACTCCATTAGTATCAAACTTCTTAGCCAACACTAATCTAGACCCAACAATTTTCTTTCCCTTTGGAACTGAATCCCACTCAACCACTTCAAACACACTATTATTCTCTAGAGAATCAAATTCCTAAAAAATAGCTGTCTTCCATTTGGCTCTCTTTTCAGAATTCATAGCTTTTCCAAAGCAATTTGGGTTAACACTATTAACCATCCCTGAAATTAACTGTAGAATCTCATTAAGCATAAACTTTTCACAAAGTGTATCTTCCTCATATTCTGCAGAAGCATAATGGGACTTCCATTCCCCATACCTATCAACAGGTATTCTCATCCTACCACTCCTTCTAACTGGGGGTGGAGGCTCATTAGGTTCTGATTCCACAGACTCCCCTAAAGCCAGTACTGAAGCCTCCTGTGGCAAATCTGCCATCTCAACGCCATCATTAATGACATTCTCCCCAGCCTCTGCTGGTGAAATAAGCTCTAATGCTATTTCCTTCTGTGATTCCTGAAAAGAAACATCTTCACTCCTCTTGATTGGAAAGGTACTCTATTCAAGTTTTACATCCCTACTACGGATAACCTTTCTTTTCCTTGGAAAACAAATCCTATATGACTTACTTATTAAATCATAGCCTACAAGTGACCCTGTTCTGGCTCTAGGATCTGAATTACCAACCATCTCATTATGGTGGACACTATAATACACTAAGAAACCAATTGTTCTTAGGTGTGACATTTTTGCGTACAACTTCCAAAACGGATAATGCAGACTCTTCCCATTAACACTTACTATATTGTGCAACAGACACACTGTGCACACCAACTCAGCCCATAAAACCTTTGGTAGACCAGATTGAGCCATGATAGTTCTGAATTTTAAATCTTCTTTATCCTCTAAACTATTCCATTGTTTTGTGGAGTACTAGCAGTAGTAACTATATGATTGATGCCATAATCATTCAAAAGTTTCTCAAACTCTTTACTCACAAACTCACCCCCTCCATCAGTAATAAAACTCTTGATCTCCTTCATCAAACCATTCTGTTTCCAGAATTTGAAGATTACTGAAACCTCCTCTGTGGTCTGATCCTTTGATCTCATTGGTTTTACCCAAACATAATTAGTTGCTGTATCAGTTAAATTTATGAAGTATCTTTCCCCTCCAAGTGACCCTGGTTTAAATGGACCTGCCAAATCAATGGAAAATTCCTCTCTAGGAACTTCTGTGAAATCTCTACTCTTTGAGAACACATTTTTGGTCTTGGCCCCAAGGTAAAACTTTCACAGTTGCTGTACTTCACCTTATTTCCACTTCTATTGTGAGCAACAGGGCTCAGAGATGAAACCTTGAACAAGTTAGCACAGAGCAAATTATTATGAACTTGTCCACTCAGGATAGTTCTCCCATTCAAATCAAGAGAAAAATTATCTTTTTTAAGATAATAAATCTGGAACATTTCTTTCCAGAGAACTCCAAGAGACACAAAGTTATAAGGCAGATCTGGTACATAGAACATTTTCTAAAAAGATATTTTGAAACCTAAGTGATTTGGAAGAATAACTTTTCCAATTCCTTTAATCTGAATTTTTCTTCATTTTTGGCCAATATTTACAACACCATCAAAATCTCTAAGATTTGAAAACAAATCTGTCTCATAAAAAATGTGGTCTGTACAACCAGAATCAATAAAAACAAGAAAATCCTCCTTCAGTCCTCCTGTAACAAAACAAAAATTATCAGCCACTGATAAGTTCTTATCATCAAGGTCAAAATTACCCACTTCATAATCAATCAAGTCCATTTCTTGATCCTCAATGAGCTTTGCCTTCTTGTTGGGGACATGTTCCTCAACATCCTTTTCTGATTGGCATTCCAATGCCACCATAGAAATGTTCTCCATTGCAAGGTTGACCTCTTTGTTTTCCTTGTCTTCTTCTTCAGACTTTTTCCTCTTCTTGGCCTGCTTGAAATACTTTGCATAGTTCCCCTTCTTCTGAAAATTATAACATAATACCTTTGATAAATCAATCTTGGCCTTTGCCCTCTTTCTGGATTTTCCTGTCTTTCCGACCAGAGCAGTTCCTGTGCCCTCCTTCATCTTAAATTAAAGATCATCCTTTTCAAATCTCTTCAGCACATCCTCTTCCCCGGGAAATGTATCCAATTGAGATATAATTCCAACCAAGGACTCATACTCTTTTTTTAGCTTCTGCAGAATTAAGAGTGAAAAACACTCAGGATCCATGTTCAGCCCAGATGAATTGAACTTAGCAATGCTTGATCTTGCCTCCCCAACAAATTGTTTACAGTTGACAAATTTCTGAAGGTTTGATAGGCTTAAAAGGAGATTGATTTCAGCAAAGACAAAGACAAGAAAAGAAATTGAGACAAGTAGACACCTTAAAAGGACCAGATAGCGTGTTGACGGTACAGGAGCGGAGTAAAAATGGGAATAAGAAAGATGAAGAAATAAAAGGTGGCAAGCTTGAGCGGCAATGGTAGCTGATGGTTGGAGTTGTAGCGGTAGCTGGTGGTTTAGGTTGATGGTTGGAGTTATAGAAATGGCTGGGGTTAAAGTTGGTGGTAGCTGATGGTTTGAGTTGATGGTAGCAGAAGTGAATGGTTCTTTTCCAACATCAATCAGAATTCATCCAGATAACTGGTGAGCAGGAAAGCACCACTTTAGCAATAGAGTATTGGCAGTGGATGGTTTTGAAGTAGCGCGTGAGGGTGATGGACGCAGTATTGGGTTCACAGATGTGACCAAGCCATAATTTAAGAAAAGGAAAAGAAAAGAACAAAAAAACAATAATAAGGAAATAATGTGAGCATGACTATTAGAATCCCAACAGCCTCCCTTGTTCAAATTCTTTGGCAATGTTGAGAGTGTTCAGAGCATGGCAGAGAGCCATTTGGGGTACTGGCTTTGTGAGAAAGCCCGCAAGATTCCTTTTTGAAGACACTTTCTGAAGCTTGATGGCATTCTTGAGGATTGTGCTCCGCACATAGTAGAAGAAAAGCTCCATGTGTTTGGTATGGAAGGTAGAATGGTTAGCTTGATTGAGAGCAAGCTTAATACACCCCTTGTTGTCCATGTGAATGGTGGCCGGCTTGGATGCTTCACCTCATAAGATTTTGCCTATGATTGACTTTACCAAGCTTTACTCCTTGATATCATTGCCCAGCGCCTTGTATCTGTCCTTGGTGGTGGATAGCAACAATGTGGGATGTTTTCTGCAATTCCAAGTGATGACACTACCAAACCATCAAACCATCAGTCCAGAGATAGATCTTCTGGTGGTTGGACAGGTTTTCCAGTCAGAATCAACATAGGCTTCCAGATGAGGAGAAGAGGAGGAGGACTCAAAGGCCAACCTGAAATTTGGAGTGTATTGAAGATATTGTAGAGTGTGTAGGGCGGCTTGAAAGTGGTGTAGAATTGGTTTGACTAGGAATTGGGCCAAGTAGTTGACAGAAAATGTTATTTTGGGCCTGGTGCACGTGCTGATGTGATTAAGCTCCCCAACAATTCTCCAATAGTTGGCACCCAATTGGATGTATTCTTCATGTTCCTCACTTGAGGGATAAATCTTACTGTGGGGCTTGAAGGAAGTAGAGAAAGATTTATGGGGTGGAAGCGAGTATTGAGCACATGTTTGATTGATTTAGGAGCTGTGAGAGAGCTTGAAACCATTTGGAAGATGATGCACATTCATTCCAAGAAGTAAGGAGGCAGGTCCCAAGTCCTTTATTTTGAATCTGGAGCTGATTTGGCCAATGAACCATTCCGGTCAATCACTGAATACCGCAATGTCATCAACGTGGACATATAGGTAGGTGGAGTCCTTCCAGAACACACATTGGTCAGCCTTGCTCTTATGAAAGCCACATTTGATCAACCAGTTTCTGAGAGTCTTGTAACAGGCCACTGGGGCCTGTTTCAGTCCTTACAGCGCTTTCTTCAGCCTGAGATGACTTCCTTGAGATACACTGATGAATGGAGGAGGAATGAGGTAAACTTCTTCACGCAGCGGGGCATTCAGAAAAGCAGCCTTCACATCAACTTGATGAAATTTTAATTTTAAATGGGCAGCAAGAGCTGTTAGCATCCAGAGAGAGGTTTTGTTTCTGGTGGGTGAGAAGGTTGAGGTGAAATTGAGACTGTATTGCTGATTGAAGCCTTGCATGCAGATTGCGCCTTGAACTCAACAATCCAATTTTAATCATCTTGCTTGGTTTGGAATACGCAAACGCATTTCAGTCCTAGCTAATTTTAAATGGGCAGCAAGAGCTGTTAGCATCCGGAGAGAGGTTATGTAGCCGGTGGGTGAGAAGGTTGAGGTGAAATCAACACCATATTGCTGATTGAAGCCTTGCACGCAGAGTTGCGCCTTGAACTCAAAAATCCAATTTTGATCATCTTGGTTGGTGCGGAAGACCCAAACACATTTCAGTTCTAGCTTGCCATCAGGAAGAAGCAACTCTTCCCAAAATTGATAATTGAGCAGGTTGAGCTCCGTGTTTCTCATGGCTTCAAGCCATTCTTCTTGTTATTTAGATTTGAGAGCCTCTTGAACCAAAGTGGAATCCAAGTAGTTATCATCAACAATGAGGTAGATAGTGGGGAGTCCAACTTTTGAGTTAGGGAGATGCAGACAAGGAATGATATTTTCATGAGTAAGCCTGTTATGAGATGGGTGAAGGGTGGGGGGGGAAAGCCAACAGCAGTTGAAGTGGAAGGAGAGGTAGAAGAAGAAACAGTGGAGGAAGAAGCAGAGGAAGTGGAAGAAGAGAGAGATGGCAAGGTGTCCAGGGAATTGTTAGCAGGAGAGGAAGGCAAAGAAGAGAGATTCAGCATGATATCAGAGTTGGAATGATTGGGAGAAGATGAGACCCCGGATGGAGAAGGGAAGGAGAGTTCATCCAAGGAGGTGTTTGCGGAGATGAATATTTCCAAGGAATCCAGACCAAGCAGTCAAAATGACAAAAAGTCATTTACGTACCCAAGAAAAATAGCTCTTTTGCTGGTGGGGAGAAGCTTGAAGGTCTAATTGGCCTTGGGAATGACAGAGAAAGTGGAGCATCCAAATGGTTGTAAGCAGTAGAGGTTGAAATTTTTTCCACACCAAACTTTGTAGGGAATGATGTTGCCACAAGACCTGGAAGGGAGCGCATTGAGAATGTGGGTGGCAGTGTTGATGACCTCATCCCAGAACTTCAGGGGCAAGTTGCTTTGGTTCAGCAAACATCAGGCCTTCTCCAGGATGAGATGATTTGATCTTTTGGCAAGCCCATTTTGTTGAGGAGTGTGAGGGGGAAAAAAGTGTTGGCCAATTCCTTTTTCAAGGCAGAAAGAGTGGAGTTCAGAGGAGATGAATTTTTTGCCGTTGTTGGAGATCAGCAGCTTCATGGTGTGACCTGTCTGACGTTTGGCCCAAGCCATGAAATCTTTGATGGCAAGGAATGCATTGCTTTTCTGCTTTAGGAGTGCCATGGACTGGTATCCTGAGAATTGATTGGTAAGAGAGAGGAAGTAGGAAAATACAGAGTTAGAAGTGATAGAGAAGGGTCCAAAAACATCCATATGAATTGATTCAAGAGGTTTGGTGACCCTTTTGAAATGATGATTGAAGAGCGTTGAGACTTGTTTGCATGTCTTGCAGATCTGAAACATGGGAGTTTGACCTTGGGAGCCATTGGAGCACAGGTTGAGAGCCTTGAGAGACTGAGAACTTGCGTGACCCAGACAAAGATGCCAGAGATTGTCCAGGGTTTTGAGGAGAAGAGTGGATTTATTTCATTCCAGGAATTTATTTCCACAGAGTTTGGTCAGCTTGTTATTTTTAGTGCCAATGAAACTGATTGTGTCCAGCTTCATCTCAAAGCCTTAGAAAAAAACCTTGGTAAAATTAGCCTTTGAGGAATTCAGTTGGGTGAGGGAGATAAGACACCAGTCAATAGAAGGGATGAGTAGAACATCTTGCAAGGTGACAATTTTGCCAGAGTGATTGAAAAGCTTAGCTGAGCCAGAATGTGTAGCCATGAGGGAGTTATTTGGTGAACCAGTTCCCACTTTGAGATGGATGGGCAAGCAGTCAAACAGAAACCTTGGATTGTTGATTATGTGATGACTGGCGCTGGAGTCCAGCACAGGAAGGAGGGAGTGTTTTCTGTTGGATGAAATATAGATCTGAGCATTGAAGTGAAGCTTGGCGCTCTTAGTGTTGCTTTGAGTGTTGAAGTCTGAGCTTTCATTTGCAGTGTGGAGATTGGATGAGGGAGTTTGTCACACGACCACCCCACGTACTATAGGGCAATTCTTAGATGATTGTGAGCGCAAAGGAATGCCAAGTGCAAGGGCAAGTGCGAATAGCAAGACCCAGTTGCAAAGTGCAAACTTGGTTATTGCCACTCAACAAACGGCAAGAGGAATGGAATGTGTTCCGAAGAAGAAAACCCAACCTGAGTCCGATGTGATAACTAGGTTGTAGCAGAATGCAAGAATGTATGAAATTAACTAACTGAGGAGACAATCATCAGGTAAGGGGATAGCCCTTATAAGGTAATCCGAAGTGACTAGATACAACCTGGTGATGAGCTAACTACAGTTGAAGCGGTGAGGAAATGAATGACAGGAACGGGATAGGAAATGAAGCAGTGGTATAGATCCAAGGTCTTAGCGTAAGTGCGAGAAAATAGAATCTGAGCGTACAATTGCATGAAAAATTGGGACAGGAGCGAGTGACGTTGAAGTTAATGCAAATGAGAGGTAATAGTGTATGCAGGGTAGGGACTAGTCCAATTGCGAACTATACAGTAGTGATGGCTTAGTTAGACATAGATGCGAACTAACAAACAATGCATGACCAAAGATGGAAGTCCAAGGCTGTTGATTGGCCAGGGAAGGAGATTGAATCTCACAATGGATGGCCAACCGGTATGGAGTTAACCGCAAAGTTCGCAAGTATATACTGAGTTGGTTGCTGAGATTGGAAGTTCAGCGCAAGCCAGAGGAAATAGCGGATTGCACCATTGATGTTGTGCTTTTATTTGTGTCACGCTTTTAGACTGAGGTAGATGGTACTGAGGAGAGGACATGTCAAAGTGGTGAAGACAATAATCCTTAAGTGCAAAGCGTGACAGTTGCCCGGGTATAAAGACGCGAGCTCCTGCAAGCCTTCAGGTAAATTTTCCTATTGATTTCAAGTCGTTAATCATTACTGTATACCCTTATACATTATTTAATTTATTAATTGATAAATTTAATATTTATATAAAATGTTTTCATTGTCATCATCATTGTCCCGCCGTTGCGAAAACTGTATCCGCCAAAAAGAGTGTTGTGTTCCTAGTACTGCCGTCCAAGGACTTTGAGGCAAGTGCGAGCAATGTTTCCTTTGCAAAGTGGCATGCAATTTCCCTATAAATGTCAAGTTGACTGGTCCTTTGGAATCATCAAGGGAGATGCAAAGTCGTAGGTCCGCGCCAAGGGTTAATTACAAGATACCACCATTTCTGGCAATCAAATACTTGGGGACTTGAGTTCCTGGTGAGTACTAATGTGGACTGACTAATGATCATGAAATAGTAACTAATTGTTTGCTTGTTTTGCTAGTGTTTCCCCGTTTCCAAAGATATACTACCAACACACCGCCATCACCACCTTACTGGGGACCACCAACTGAACTCCCGGGGGCCCAGATGAATGCCAAGGTGCAAGGCAAAGTGTCCGGTGCGGAACCGGTAGGAATTATAACCAAGGAAGAAAGGGAGGAGGAAGGAAACGAAGCGGAGGGAGAAGCAGGAAATGGAGGGAACAGAGATGGAGAGAACAGAAATGGAGCGGATGAATTAGAAGGAGGAAATGAAGGAGATGGAAGGGATGGAGTGGATGGGGCGGAAGGAATGGAGGGCCAAGGCGAAGCGGATCTGGTGCAAGTTGTAGGGCCAATCTAAACGGATGCAAGGCGCCTGACAGACAATATTGGAGAAGGCACGTTGGGTGGCCAAAGGAAGAGAGCGTATGAAGAGCTCTTGGAGGAAGGCGGATGGAATGCTTGGCCAAAGCGAGCTTGGGTTGCAAGGTGCAAGGAGATCTTCGAGAGGCACATCGTAACAGAAGTGCTGGTTCTCCAAAGAATGTCCGCATTGATCAACAATGAAGACCTGGATACTTTTTGATCCATGGTTTCGGAATTGACAGCGAATTGGGAGGATGCGGAAAAAGAAATAAAAGAAACTTTGTAATTAAAAATATATATTTTCTTTTTTTTCATTATTATAAGTAGAAATATTATTATAATTTTTTTTTAATAATAAGGAATGAAGTTTTTATTTAGTAGAAATGAAAGGAAAATGAGAAAAAGAATAACACGGTGAGATGGAGGAATTAACTGATGGAATGATGGTGTGAAATAAAATGGGGTTAAATGGGATGTAATATGGAATGGAATGGGATTGGATGAGAGAGAATGCAAGATGAAATGGGATTGAATAAGATAAAATGTGGAATGGAATGGAATGGGATTGGATGGGATGAAATGTGGAATTGAATGGAATGGGATGGGATGGGATGAAATGTGGAATGGAATGGAATGGGATTGGATGGGAAAGAATCATGATTGTCAAGGTTTGTGAGGGTAGCTCGCATGGAAGTCTTGAATCAGATTGGGTGAATTGCGAAGGTGATGGGCTGGTTCCCACGAGGTGCAATCTTTGTCGGACTGGAAGCCAGACCATTCAACGAGGTATTGAAGTTTTCCCTTGCGTAACCTGGAATCCAGAATACGGCTTACTTCCCACTCTTGATGATCAAGGACAGTGACTGGTTCAGGAGGGGGATGAGTCTTGCCCGGGTATAGGACTTGAGCTGGCTCTAGGAGAGACACATGAAAGACCGGGTGGATACCTGGCCATTTTTCAGGTAAAGTAAGTTTAAAGGCGTTAGGGGAGATAACTGATTCTACTTTAAAGGGGCCAAGCTTTCTTTTGGAGAGTTTGCGAGTTGGGCGAGTGCTGAAAATGTTGCGAGCATCAAGCCATACTTGATCTCCTACTGCAAAGGTTGGAGCCGAAGTGTGAGATTGGTCTGCTTGCTCCTTATAGCGCTGGTTTGCTTCTTTGAGGTTGGTTTGAATTTGCAATTGAAGGGATTGAATTTGTTCAAGGTAATCGGTAGCAGGTTGAGAGGGTGCTACGTGAAGGGAAGAGAAAGTCAGGTTTCTACCATAAAGAGTTTGGAAGGGCGACTGTTTGGTGGAGGAATGAGTGGAGTTTTTTTAGGCAAATTTGGCTAGTGGGAGCCATTGCGACCAGTTGTCTTGTTGATAGGCAACATACATTCAAAGATATTGTTTGAGAATCTGATTAACTTGCTTGGTTTTCCCATCCGTTTCCGGGTGGTAAGCCATTGATAAATTGCGAGTGATCTTCAAATGTTGGCATAGCGAGTTCCAGAAGCTTGAGACAAACAGAGATCCATGATCACTAACTATATTATCAGGGAGGCCATGTTTTGAAAATACATATTCTATGAACAAGTTAGCTAAGTCTTCTGAAGAGGCCATCACATTACTGCGTAAAAATAAAGCCATCTTTGAGAAGCAATCTAATATTACTAGAATAGCATCATATCCACTAGAAGAAGGTAATTGAGAGATGAAATCCATAGACAGCAAGTGCCAAGGACAAGGCGGAATTGGAAGTGGCTGGAGCAGCCCATACTTCCGGTGTTTTGAGGACTTGTTACAATTGCAATCATAGCACGCACTAACATAGTCTTTTACTTCTTTGGTCATACCAGGCCAGTAGAAGTCTCGTGCAATCAATTGGTAGGTTTTATCCTTCCCATAATGACCAGCAAGCGGAGAATCTTGCCGTGACTCAAAGACATCTAACTTACTGTAACTACTATCTAATAAGTTCCCACTTTTGCAAAGTTTGATGCACTTGGGGTTGTTGCGTTGAGCTTGTTGGAGTTTGGAAGCCAAATCTTGTAAGTGAGCGATGATCAAACTGAGTTGGGCAGATTGGGTTGAGAAGAGTTTCCTAACGTTTTCAGGGTTGTTTTTGGCAAAGGTGCTCCCCCCCCCTGGGTAAACGTTGTGCCAATGTGATAAAGCATCAGGAACTACTGCTTGTTTCCCAGGACGGTACGTGATTGTAAAGTGGAACTCGGAGAGGTATTTGGCCCATTGTGCCTGTCTAGGTGTGAGGACTTTTGAGCTCATGAAATACTTCAAAGAATTATGATCAGTTAAAACCTCAAAGGATTCCCTAAGGCTCAAAAGGTATGAACGCCATTTTTTCAAGCAATAAACAATTGCAAGAAGTTCCTTGTCATGAATCTCATAGTTAAGCTCTACAGCAAGCAACTTGCGAGACTTGAAAGCTACGGGATGAAAGAGAGAAGTGGAAGAAGAAAACTGCGAGATTACCCCTGCAATTGCATAGTCGCTTGCGTCTGTTTTGACAATAGTGCAAGCTAGCTTGTTGAAGTGAGCGAGTATTGGAGCAGTGGTGAATGCTTTCTTCAGAGCTTTGAACTCCAAGGCAGCTTTTTTGGTAAAAACAAAAGGAGTGTCTTTTTGAAGAAGGTTAGTAAGATTCACTTTTTTTTGGCGTAACGCGCAATAAACCTTCTATAGAAATTGCTGAAACCAATGAAAACTTGAAGAGATTTAACCAAAGAAGGTGGGGGCCAGTCCAATATGCATTTGCTCTTGGCTGGGTCCATTGATAGTCCTTGCTGCAAGACTACAAAACCTAAAAAATGAAGAGAAGAGGAATGGAACTCGCACTTAGAGGCTTTTGCAAACAGGTCATTCTTGCAAAGTCGCTGTAGCACCTCTTGCACATGTGCAATGTGATTTTCAAGGTTCCTTGAGTAGACTAGTATATCATTGAGATATACCACAAGGTATTTACCTACGAGATTGGAGAAAATGTTGTTGACAAAATGTTGAAAAGTGGAAGGAGCGTTACAGAGGCCAAAAGGCATGACGGTATACTCATAACTGCCAAACCAGGTTCTCATTGCAGTTAAATACTCATGACCTTCCTTAATGCAAATTAGGTTATAGGCACCTTGAAGGTCTAACTTCAAGAAATAAGTAGCTCCATGGAAGAGGGTGAGGAGATGTGACATAGGCGGTACTGGATAGGCATTCTTCCGGGTTACCTGGTTCAGTTTCCTGTAGTCAACACAAAGGCAAAGTCCGCCGTCCTTCTTTGGAACAAATAGGACAGGTGAACCGGTATTCAAATCGCTTGGTCAAAGAAATCCTTTCACTACATTTTCCGCAATGTAGTCTTGAAGCGCAATTGATTCTTGCGTTGAGAGAGAGTAAACTGGTCCTGGTGCCGGAGGTGGGCCAGTATGTTTGATCTTGTGATCGTAAAGACAGGATGGAGGCAGTTTATCTGCTTTTGCAGCTGAAAATACATCAACAAAGTCATGATAAACCAAAGGTAAAGACTCTCAAATGATTTCTAAATCTTCAATCTTGTCATCTTTGAGCACCGGGTTTGAGGTGCTTGCATGGTGCGAGAGGATTAGGGAGCTGAAAATACACTGTTTGGTTGGTGTCTGTTTCTCTTCAAAGGAACAGGAAAGAGGTGAGCTGGATAGGTAAGCGATAACTCCTAAATCTGAAGAGGGAATTTGGGAATGAAGGTCAGGATATTGCTAATCTCCTGGCGGAAAAGTGTCATCCAACTCAATGACAGTGTCAGGTAGGCTGTTTAATTCCTGATTGACAAAAAGGTTAGCGTTCTGGGGTTGCAAGGTTCAAAGGTTAATTACTCCTTCTTGCCAATTCACATCCGGATTCCAGTAAACTAGGAAATCATTGCCTAGAATGCTATCATCCATTCCGGGTATATCCAAGACAAATAAATCCCATTCAAAGCTGGGGGAATTGGAGAATGCAAAGGTCCATTTTGCCCTTTGGGAAACCCAATAAGACGGTTCAGTTGCACTACTTACTAAATAGATAGGAAATTTATCTATCTCGGAATGCACAAAATTTTTGGAAGTGGCAAAATATTGGCTGATGAAGGAAACATTACACCGGAATCAAGTAATAATTGATAAGGAGTGTTGTTGGAATGGAATAGGATAAATCTCAAACTCAAAGCACCTAGTGACTCGCAAGTGCAAAGATTTACTCGCGGTGATTTAGATAATGTGTAGTTTTCCTTGTGAGTATCAGAAAAACTACAAGCTAATTTTTTGACTGCTTGGCCGCTTCACGCGCTAACCGCTTCTCACAGCTGTCAACATCATGTTTTCCTCCACAATACATACACAGCCCGTTCTTTTCCCTTTGCAGCCGTTCCTCGTTTTGAAGCATCCCGGTTTCTTTGTCCAAGAACTTTGGAGTTTCGGAAACGGCTTTCCCTTTTGAGTTGGAGTTCAAAGTCGGGGTTGGTTTGCATTGTTTTGGGTTCCTTGTGTTTTGCTTTGAGGAGTTGTCCACCCTTGGAGCCAAGGTGGACGGTCCATGGTCGTTTCGCCAAGAGAGATTCTTGTCATGATAGCCATTATCAAGCTCAATCACTCCATCAATCAGCTGCTGAAGCAAGGTTGTTTTATGACCCCCAACTGCAAGCTGTTTGATTAAGCGTGCCGGTAAACCCTTTCAGAAATGGAATAGAAGAGCGGCCTTGTTCCACTGGATGCAAGACTGCAAGGTTTGAAAATGAGAAATATAAACGGAAGCTCTACTATTCTCCTTCTTAAATAAACTATCAAGTTTGTATTTGGCGTTTCAAACTTCATTGGGATTGCCAAACAGGGTGAACAGTTGTTGCTCAAACCTGTCCCAGTTGTTGAGAATACAAGTGGGATTGTTGTTGGACAAAATTTCGAGGTACAGTTTGAACCACTGCGAGGCTCTACCTCCTAAGAAGGACGAAGCATACATAACTTTATGTCTATCGGAAGGGAAATTGTTGGAGTTGTTTGAAAAGATGATTTTACAAGACTGCAGGTAGGATCTAAGCTTATGAGGGTGTTCTCCTGTAAAGTGATTGGGTTGTTTCATGCCCAGAGTGCGAAAGCTAGGAGTGCTTGGACTAGATTGCTGGGCACCATGAGTGAGGGCCTGGATCAATGTCAAAAGCAGGTTCGGAGCATTGGGCTCGGGAGCAGTAGTGCGAACCCCTGGTCTACCACGAGTTAAGGTTTCATTGGAAGAATGGTTGGAGTCTGCAAATTCCGCGAGAGGGTCCGTCGGAGCATCCCATGGAGGAGCCCAAGGATCATTGAGGGGTTCAATAGATGTCAATTTAGAAGGAGGAACTGGATCTAAGGGTTGTTGGGCCCAAGGAGCGCTGGTTCTCCCTACCCAATGGATCTCATCATTGTAAGGGGCAAGGGAAGCGTTCCCGGTTGAGCAAGTACGTGACATCAAAAAGAAGAAGTCTACTATAGGTTGGCAGGCCACAATAGATGAGCTGAGTTAGTTAATTTACTGTCACAAGACCACCCCACGTACTATAGGGCAATTCTTAGATGATCGTGAGCGCAAAGGAATGCCAAGTGCAAGGGCAAGTGCAAATAGCAAGACCCAGTTGCAAAGTGCGAACTTGGTTATTGCCACTCAAAAAACGGCAAGAGGAATGGAATGTGTTCCAAAGAAGGAAACCCAACCTGAGTCCAATGTGATAACTAGGTTGTAG
This sequence comes from Puccinia polysora, assembly GCA_025617555.3. NCBI lineage: Eukaryota > Fungi > Basidiomycota > Pucciniomycetes > Pucciniales > Pucciniaceae > Puccinia > Puccinia polysora. Next base: position 55,585,404 of record CM062628.1, read on the forward strand.
CAGAATGCAAGAATGTATGAAATTAAATAACTGAGGAGACAATCATCAGCCAAGGGGATAGCCCTTATAAGGTAATCCAAAGTGACTAGATACAACATGGTGATGAGCTAACTACAGTTGAAGCGGTGAGGCAATGAATGACAGGAACAGGATAGGAAATGAAGCAGTGGTATAGATCCAAGGTCTTAGCATAAGTGCGAGACAATAGAATCTGAGCGTACAATTGCATGATGAATTGGGACAGGAGCAAGTGATGTTGAAGGTAATGCAAATAAGAGGTAATAGTGTATGCAGGTCAGGGACTAGTCCAATTGCAAACTATACAGTAGTGATGGCTTAGTTAGACGTAGATGCAAACAAACAAACAATGCATGACCAAAGATGGAAGTCCGAGGCTGTTGATTGGCCAGGGAAGGAGATTGGATCTCACAATGGATGGCCAACCGGTATGGAGTTAACCGCGAAGTTTGCAAGTATATACTGAGTTGGTTGCCAAGATTGGAAGGTCAGAGCAAGCCAGAGGAAATAGCGGATCACACCATTGATGTTGTGCTTTTATTTGTGTCACGCTTTTAGACTGAGGTAGATGGTACTGAGGAGAAGACATGTCGAAGTGGTGAAGACAATAATCCTTAAGTGCAAAGCGTGACAGAGTTTTATTCCAGTTGGGTCTAAGATGAGGATGTACAAACCAAAATTTGCTTTCTGGATGTTTGGCTAACGGATTGTGATGTCCTTTGGAACATGGATTTTTGGGTCTTCTCTTCACTTCTGATTTGTGGAGTGAGCCCAAGGGATGCGTCTTGGGAGTAGCATTGGCATCAGGAATACGGGAGGACTCCAGATGTAGGACTTTGCAAAGCTTGTTCAAGATGCCAGTTAGGATTTGAAGGAGAGCATTGTTGAGAATTAGGGAGCCAACAATGTGGTAAAAGGAGCTGGGGAGTTTGGAAAGGATTTTGTAACTTAGAATATCTGGAGGAACTTTGAGCCTCACTAACGTGAGTTTGTTCATGAGTTTTCTGCAATCCTTCATGTAAGTTTTCAGGTCACCTTTGAAGAGGTAGCAAATGAAGTTGAACCAGATGGGGCCACGGTTATTTGAGGACTGCAAAGCATATTTTTCAAGAATTTCCTTCTGGATAGCATGGGGGTTGCCATTGTTGTCATTGTTGACAATGGATTCAAAGGCAGATTCACCAAGATGTGGAATAATTATGTCTGCAGCTTTGAACACCTTCTTCTTGTCAGATCTCTGATACCAGGAACCTTGCAGTCCTTTAGCTACAGAGAGTGATAAAAATACTGGAATAATAATAATAATAATTCCAAAAATAAACGCTTAGAAGCTCAAATAAATGATATAATAAGAGCAGTTGCAAGGTTTGATTTGTTTGGTAATAAATGGTTTTCAATATAATATAAAAGAGGGTCCACAGTATTATACTACTGGGAATCTTTACAGACTATCAACCTCTCTTCAAGGGGCCTCCTTAGGCAGTTTAAGAACCTTGGAATGAAGATGGGTGCCTTAGAAAGGACTTATTCCACTAATGGCCAGTTTTAACAGCACAAATGGCCAAGACAGGAAGGGAAACACTCACTCTGAGCACTTTACCACAAGAATCATGAAATAATTGGAAGGGTTTCAGAGCAGATGGGGTGGATTTCTTGACTAAACTTCAAGGGTTGATTGGTTAATAAGAATAAATAATACTACTACAGACTAAGTCATAAATCACTTTCTTATCTTCATATAAGCACTTGATCAACAATGACACGGTGTCTGATTTATAATAATAATTCCTGGTAAACTGATTAACTGATTCTGGAATAATCAATCCAAAGAGGTCTGTATAAATACCTTTTTGGGGTGATTTTTGAGCTTCTCAGGGCACGTAGAGAGGGTTCTTCTCGTGGGCTGAGGCTGGAAAGCCATTAAGGGAAAGATTGGCACGTCCACTTGGTGCTGTCAATCAGCTAACCTTAGATCTGCTGGATTTCTGTACTATTTTAGCCACAGGATCTGTTAATCTTTTATGGCGTAAATTTGATCATCCTGTACTCATCCTTTATTTGTACTATTGGTATTGCTTTGAAGTGAGCAGATGTGAATTTTTACTAATTTTCCATCATCTGCTGATTACGTAGATAATTTATAATAATTTTTATGAACACTCCTTGTAGTTTTTTGTGGTCTTCAAAGATCAGGGTCAGTGATTTACGTGGTAATCCTTGATCTTTGATTTATTATTAAAAAATGTGTTTTAAATTTAATTTCATTAATTTAATTAAAGTTTTGATCCTTTTAGATTATTAGTAATGCATATGTCAATTTGTTACATATGCTAGGCAACTCTAACTAGGTTTTAGCTCTTCTGAGCAGTACCTGGTTGTCAGATTAGTCACAACTGATCCAGATGCGGGGATCAGTTAGTACAGATGCGCGCGGGGTAGGACCCGCTGCGTGCGTGGCAGAATTAGCTGCGCGCGGGTCTCTAGTACGTTGGAATCTGCTACTACAAGTACGTAGGGATATGTAATGATGCGGGGCTGCGCGGGGGAATTGTGACCTAACACATTTCCGCATGTAACTCCTAAAATATACACAACACCTCAATGCTGAGTGAATTTCAGGGGTAAACCCTATACGCGACAACACGTGTGAAATATTAGAATGGCCAAAAAGTGCCATACTGGTGTCGTATTTTTAATACTTTTCTTTTTAATTATTTTAAAAATGTAAGGACTTGGAATTCAAGGGTGGGGTCAGTGAGTGACCCTACCTAATTTTGGGTGAGGAATACATTTCTCCAATAATATTTATGGATTTCTCACTCCTTATTTTGTTAATTGAGATATTCTTATTTTTCATGTTTTTGCTATTGACAGGTTGCTCTGTACATAGTAGCAAGCTGACACTTCTTCTGAAGACCAGATAAGGGTGAAGGAGGAGGTTCAACGGTAAGTTCAAGTAGTCCTTTTTTACATAGATAGCTCTTGATCCTGAGACTCCAGGAGGGGAAGTTTGAGTTGTTCAGCAGTGGTATATTAAGCTTGGATGGGTTGGGTTGTTCTTCCAAGTTGGACATTGAGCGTATCTGGTCCGGTGAGCTTGTTGGGACTGTAAATCTGAAGGTTTGATAGGCTTAAAAGGAGATTGATTTCAGCAAATAGAAACACAAGAAAAGAAATTGATACAAGTAGACACATTAAAAAGACCAGATAGCGTGGTGACTGAACAGGAGCAGAGTACAAATGGGCATAAGAAAGATAAAGAAAAAAAGGTGGTGAGCTTGAGTGGCAATGGTAGCTGATGGTCCGAGTTGTAGCTGTAGCTGATGGTTGAGGTTGATGGTTGGAGTTTTAGCAGTAGCTGGTGGTTGAAGTTGGTGGTAGCTGATGGTTTGAGTTGATGGTAGCAGAAGTGAATGGTTCTTTTCCAACATCAATCAGCGTTGATCCAGCTAACCCGTTAGCAGGCAAGCGCCACTTTAGAAATAGAGTATTGGTAGTGGATGTTTTTGAAGTTGTGCATGAGGTTGATGGACTCAGTATTGGGTTCACAGACGTTACAGAGCCAGAATTTAAGAAAAGGAAAAGGAAAGAAATAAATAATAAAGAAAGAACAAAAAAACAGTAATAAGGAAATAATGTGAGCATGACTATTAGAATCCCAACAATTTCAACTCAAACAACCTATTGAAATCAATCCCCTTCTGATGAAAAAAATTACCAGCATACTTGGCCTTGAGCATCTTCCATAAAATGCTTCCAATCCTCTTCTGTTCCTCTTTCAAAGTCTCAGAATCCCATCCCATATGACTTTCATCCAAATGCCTAAGAATGACATGGTAGGACTTCTTCTCTACCTTTGAACTAATCAAGGAATCATCCGCATCCATAATCTCCCCACAACAATTTTTTTCCAGCTCACTTTCCATTAAGACAGACCAAGCACTATAGTTTTGACCACTCAAAACAATCTTGGGGGAGCTTAATTCTGGGATATAAGACATCTTCTTGGAAAACTTGAGGTCCTTGAGGATATCCAAAGTAAGGTATAAGGTTCTATCTTTCTTGAAAATAATGATGATGATGGTACTGATAATGTGCAAGAAACAAGTGGTCCTGAGCGCGCCGCTGTAAGACTCCAAACGGTGCTAAGCCGTGGCGGTTCTGTGGAGGGGAAAGGTGCTGTTTAGGCTGCCCTCCTAGGAGTTACAATAATATTTAAATGTAACCGGAATCAAGGTCCAGAACCTTATGGATGAGAAATCAAACTAAGGGAAGAGGATAAGAGTTGTCAGTAGCAATGGAAAAAACACTATCTGAGGCAAGGTGCTGCAGGTAAAGACTTGAACAAATAAGTCAAGGTTTGTTCAGAGTTCAATAGAACAAGACAGTTGTAAGTAACAACGCCCACAAGCTAATAACTCTGGTCGTCAGCAGCTGATTAGGAAAGATCAACTCAATCCCAACCAACCTCCAGGTTCTCAATGAACCTGCCCAACTCTCCGCAATCAAGCGCTTGAAGGGTACCAGATAACTTTGGGAGGCTGAACAAAACAAAAGCAATTTGTTTATGAAGCTCTAGAAGCAAATCAATAACAAATTTGAGCAAGAATATCCCAACACTTCTCAAGGAACTCAAGAATAGCGTGGCAAAATTCAACCTCAAAGAAGAAGGGAGGTATAACACCCCAGGTTTTAAGCTTAATAAAACCTCTTCAATCAAACGTGATTGGCTCCAGAAAGATGATCAAGGAGAGATCAAGACCAGTATGGTCGGAAAAAGGGATCAGAGTGGTATAACACACTCAAGAATTCAGGCAGACAGGAATTCTTCTTCAACCAGCAAGGCTATTGGTTGGTGATAAGGATCAAGGTCACAAAGGACAGAGTTTGAGTATGGAGGCTCAAAGGATCAAGGGGCAATCATAGATATACCCGGATAATTTGCTCAGATAAGTGGGGAAGGATGCCCACAGATAAATTGCTTATGATGATGGTCTCATAGAATGATGGGATTCTCTGATGCTCTGATGCTGGGCCAAAAGGCAGGGGAGAGCCCCTCCTTTTATAGAAATGAGGCCCTGTATACTATGTACAAGAGAGATTTACAAATAGGTGCGGAAAAAAAATGAAAACATAAAAAATAATAAAAAAAAAAAAAAAAAAAAAATATTACATGACAGGAAAAAGAGATGTCGCCCGCGTCGAGAATGACCGCGGGCAACCAGATGGACACCCGCGACAGCGGTCGCGGGTGTTGACAACGGTTGTCGTCGCCCAATTGGCGGCGACAACGGGGTGAAAGTTCCGACGGCCGCGAGCGGTTGCTCGCGGTTGTCGGTCGGATTGGATGATGGGCAAGGAGGGCGTGAGTGGGTTGAGAAGGGTGATGATGATGATGACCAGACTGCATGGTAGGAGAGAATGAGTCGTGATCGATGATGGTTGGTCATCCTACAATATCAGTGATCTTCATCCAGTTCGAACTGCTACTGCTACTGCTACTGCTACTGCTACTGCTGCTCTTGGCTTTGAGATCAATAAGGAGGCCGGGGTGAGTGAGTCGATAGACTGGTTTGATATCTAATTCCCCGTTGCTCTTCTGGATCGAGCTTGAAGTGAGTGAGACGAGTGAGTTTGAGTTGAGGCAGGATGAATTGATTGAGAGGATTGATTGAGGGTTGGAGAAATCAAAAGAGGTTAGATCATGAGAGGTTGAGGGTTGGTCTTGGAATGAATTGAGGATTGATGAGTTAGGATTTGGATCAAATCAAGGTGCTAGTTGAGGGATGATCTGGTTGGTTCTATCGGTGATGAGAGATTGTCGCTGGTGTACTAGTGATGATGACAATGATGATGATGATGATGATGCTAGTGGTGGTTGATGATGATGGAGTGGAGAGGAGGAGAAGGGATTGTCGAAAGTGGTTCAACAATTGCTCGCGTTGCCAAAAGTCAGGGCCGCAAGCGCGAGAAGTGGGAATTGAACATAGGAAGAGGGGATCGAAGCGGAGAGACAGGCAAGAGGCCTGTCCTAGACCGCTAGGACAGGGAGAGGTTGAGAGATGGGGGGAAATGAAGGTACCCATAGGGGTACAACCAACAAAGATATATTTTTTTTTTTATTTTTTTTATTTTTTTTTTTATTTTTATTTTTTTTTCTTCCGTGGAGTCCCGGATTGGTCACCACATCTCTCCCCAACTTACAGACTGTCCCTAGTCTGCATCTACAATTTGAAGGGATTAAAAAAGCAGGGAACAAAGAAATTGAAGCAAAGATTGGCCATTTCTTGATCTTGAGAGCAACTGAGGAGTTGAAGAAAATATCTTGATTCTTCCAAATGAGCCCTAGAAGCGGCAGGAATAGAACAAGGAGAGCGTCCCAGGTGCTCACATATGTGGCATACAGTAGAGTTTTACAACAAAAACGCAGCAAATGACCCTGGTGGTGCATAATTGGGAGGACTTACTTCTGAGATAAGTTGCCCCCACAACAATGAAACTTCTTGACTTGATCAGCAGAGAACCTTCTGGCCAACCGAGTACCATCCAGCTCCTCCAAAACATAAGATCCACCCCTAACTTGATGAATCAATCGATAAGGGCCATTCCAACGATTAGAGAAAAGCTTGCCCCACTGGGTCTCCAAAGATCGCTTATAAGCTAAAACTAGGTCACCAGGGTTCAAGGGCTCCCTGATTCTATTAGAGTGCTTGTCCTCCCAATACTGGACAGATTTTGCTCTGGACTCCATCATTTTTTGATAAGCTTCTTCACAAACGTCTTCACTTCGCTCAAGTTGCTTGGATCTAGCAACTAACAGATTGGTAGTTGAGGACACCTCTTCCCAAGAGACACCCAAGAAAGATTCCATTTCCAGATCCAAAGGAAGGACTGCTCTTTGACCAAAGATGATTTCATAAGGTGAGTAGCCAGTAGTCTTTTTGGTTGAGATTCAATCAGAAAAGAGAACAAGAGGAAGGAATTTGCGACAATTCTTGCCACTTTCACCAGCCAGTTTAACAAGTGCAGCCTTCAAAGGGGCAAGGCCTTGTTCCACCATGCTTTGGCCTTCAGGATAATAAGGAGTAGTAACCCTATGTTGTCCAGGAAGGGATCGGATCATTTCAGCAAGCTTGCCCCCAAATTCAGAGCCACCATCAGTAGAGTAAGATCGAGCCAGGCCATAACGCATTGTCCAGGTCTCGTAGAGGAAAGCTGCCACTTATTCAGAGCTAAGGTTCTTAAGAAATTTTGCTTCAACCCATCCGGAAAAATCATCTCTAGCCACAATGAGGTACTTAGCACCACCTGCCTTAATATGAACCACATCCATGGCAATCCTTCCAAAGACAGTGGACTCCCCAGTAGGATAACGAATTTCGGCTGGGCGCCTAAGATCACGTTTTTGACAAACTTCACAACTCTTGCACCATTGGGAGACGGATTTCTTCAAAGATGGCCACCAGAACCGTTTAGATAGTCGTTGATAAGTTTCAGTTTCCCCACGATGGCCAAGGCCTTCATGGAGACTTTCAAGGATAGAATCTTGTTTAGAGGGAATAGTAACAACAATAAGAGCACAAGGATTGCCTCTCTTCATAAGTCTAGAACCTTGAACAAAAAAATTAGAAGACTTTTTTTTAAGAGATCGAAATTCCTTAGCAGAGAGATCAGGAGGTTTTTGAAGAGTTGAAAGGTACTGCTCTAATTTAAACCAGAAGCCTTGTTGAAAGCCAGAATAATTTTGAGAAGAAAAAGAGAAAATAGGTTGAATTAAAGGTTCCTCTTCATTGAAATTGGTTCCAACATCAGATTCGTTGTCCCCAAGAGGTCGTTGAGATAAACCGTCAGGCATGGCAAAAGATTTTCCCGGCCTGTGAACAATATCAAAAGAGAAAAGCTGGATAAAGGCCACCCAACAAGTCATAGGAGCATTGGGAAGACTGGGAGCGTTGATCATTTCAATGACGGATTGAGCATCAACTTGCAATTCAAAATGTTGGCCCCAGAGAACGGTTTGAAGTTTCTTCATCATTCGAGCCACACCACAGAGTTCCAGTTTGGGCTGGGAGTATCTAGATTCTACATCTGAAAACAACAAAGATTCATAAAGAGCAGGACGGTCCCAACCATTCTCATCTTCCTGAGTAAGGACGGCCCCAACAGATTGATAACTAGAATCGACAGCCAGCTTGATCTTGCCAGCTCCAGGTCCATAAGAGATCTTTTTCAAAACTATGTCTTTACCAAATATCCTTTTGAGTAGCTGGAAAGCACATTCACAATCTTGGGTACAAATCCATTCAGCATCTTTTCTGGTTAGACGACGCAAGGGTGCACAGATTTTGGATAAAGATGGGATAAAGATTCTAACATAAGTGACCACACCTAGAAAGCCCCTAACTTCAGTTGGATTGATTGGGGTAGGCCAAGAGATGATCTTGTTGACTTTGGCTGGTGCCATCCTTCTTCCTTCCTTGCAGACCACATGACCAACAATTTCCAGAGCAGGGACACAAGCCGCCAGTTTAGATCCAGAGACAGTAAGGCCAGATTCCTCAATTCGAAACAGAATCCTCTCCAAGGTAGTAGCATATTCCCAGATAAAACGACAAATTCCTGAATGCCAAGGTAAGAGCTCATTATCATAGTCAGATACTGGACCTTTAATTCCTCCATTGTCAATAAAGATACCAGCATGATCAGGGATTTCATCCTGGAGGATCCACATCATCTGAGCCTGATAGACTGCAACCGAGTTGGTGTCTCCTTGAGGTAATTGAGTAAGTTCAAATCAACCAAGAGGAGTATCGAAAGTAGTGAGAGGACGAGAAATAGGATGTAAGGATTGTTCGTCATAGCCACCCATAATATCCCCTAGACCATAGCAAGCTCTTCCCACAAAGGATTCAACAAATTCTTCAGTAGCAGGAGGGATACCAGAGTCTTTAATAGTAACTTTATTAAGAGGTTGAAGATCATGAACTATTCTAAGTTTACCATTACTCTTGAAGACACAGAAGACGGGGCTAGAGTAACTAGAAGTTGACAGTTCATACAGGCCAGTTCGAACTTGTTCCCGGACCAAATTGATGAATTCGTTGACTTTAGCAGCAGGGATAGGGATCTTTTTCTTTTGCCAAGGATCATGTTCAACTACAGGGATGATATAAGGGAGGCCATAGGATTCCCGCAAGAGACCTCTCTCTTCTTCACAGAAAGCAATAGATTTTTCTCTTAGAGATAAGACATTTTTGATTAAATTTAACTCATCAGGAAGAAGCCATCCATCTGGACCAAAGTTGACCACCTTCAGACGTTCTTCAGTGACCCGTCCATTAGGCACAAAGGGACCAGTAAGAGATTGAGGAAGACTACAGTAAGGATGGCGAGATAGAGGAGGACGCATAAGAGGAGGGTTGAGGTTGAGAGGCATAGGCTGGTTGACTGGTTGGACCTTCTTAGCAACTGGTTTATACTTAGTGGCAAAAGAGAGAAGTTCTTGTTTCCTCCAAGAGTTGACCAGAGAGACTTGATTACGAAAGCTGAGTCCAAGTTCCAACATCTTCCAAGTCCGATGTTCTGCAATATCCTTGAAGGGTGCCTTTTCCATAAAAGTAGAACCAGGGGATAATACGTTGCTCACATGCGTGGCACAAGGTAGAGTTTCAAAAATGAGGGTAAAAGATTGCCCTGGCAGTGCACAATTGGGAGGACTTACTTGTACCCCAAATTGCCTCCATTGAAGCCCATATTCCTTCATACCAAAACCACCAAAAAACGGAATTGCAATTAGGATCTAGTTTAGACTCATTGCGGAGATTCAAACCGGAACTGAGGGAAGATTGATCAGACTCAAAAGTAGAAGGAAAAGAAGACACAACAGATCCAGAGAGAGAAGGAGATGGAGGAGAAATATTTTTGGATTTTTCTATTTTGATATGTTTTTGTTTTTTAATATTCTTGAGATCAGAAGAGAATGATGAAAGGAATGAAAAATAAGCCTGAGGGATGGGAGTTGACCCTTGAGTTGCAGTCTGAGGCTGAAAAGATTTACAACCATTATTAGGATCAACTATTCCCCTAAAAAATGAGAGGAACTAGAGTTATCCTTCTGCTTCCCCTTAAAAGATGATTTGGGAGAATGACCAGGAAAATCTCTTTCCCAACAACCAGAATCCAAAGAGCAAAGAGGAACTTCAATTTTCCTGCCATCAGCATCAGGGAGAAGAATTCTCTCCCCAACTTGATCAGAAAACATCAGGGTTGCACCAAAGTCCATTAAGAAGGGTTGTCCCAAGATCATAGGACTGTCCAAACAAGTGATCCAAAAGTGGCAGGTTCCAACAATATTTTGACCAATCCTGACCGGTACATCTTCAGCAATACCAACCAGTTCACAAGCTTGATTTCCTATCCCATACACTGCAGAGTTGAAGCTGACCCTAGGACTAAGTTTGAGCTTGCAGGCCATAGCATCCAAGATTAAGTTAAGCTGAGATCCAGAATCCACAAGAGGAGAAACAGTTTTAGCTGAGTCACCAAGATAACAAGGAAGAAAGCCAAGGGGACAGGAATAAAGGTTGGATTCTATAGAAGGACTGGTTCCACCAGAGTCCTCCATTAAAGTGCCAGAGGAGACTTTGAGTTCTTCAGGGCCAATTTCCACACGTCGACGAGAGACCCATTTCTTCATTCCTTCAGCAACAGATGGAGAGATTGATAGGAGTTCAGCCACAGATAGATCAGGAATTTTGAGATCAGAGATTTTCTTTAATACTCCCTCCACAGCATTGGGGTGATCCTTGGAGATGCCCCTTTCAAATCGAACTTTGGGCTGGGTGGGGGGAGGAAGTTCAGGTGACGCAGAATCTAAGATAGGATTAGAAGGTTGAGGTGAGGGAGAAGGATCAGGGTGATCTGGGAACCTTTCCATGAGTGGTTCCTTTTCCACCTCCATGTCTTCTACATCAGAGGAAGGAGGCTCAAGTGATGATTGACGTTTAATGGGTTTTCAAAGGATTGAAGTTGGCAAGGAAGGAGCCTTATGAGGTTTAGGTTCCTCATGTTGTTTCCTGGCTGGATCAGATTGATAAGTAGTCCCAGCAAGACTAGAGGAAGAAATGGCTGGAGGATACCAAGGTTGGAGGGTACCACAGGATGATCGAAATTCAAAGGAAGCAAGAGATGCTTTCACAGGAGGTGATGGCTGGTAAGAGGCCACCACATGTTGGATAGGACAAGACAAGTCAAAAGGGATTAGGGCACCATTAGGGAGAAAGTAATTGTTTCCCCTCTGCTCTACCAATTTTTCCTTTAGGTCCTTCTGAAGTTCTTGGCATCGTCCGGTCCCATGGCCTTCCCTATGACAGTAGTAACAGACCAGAGTTGATTTGGGGACAGAAGAAGGAGCTTTAGGCGTAGCTAGCAAGGAAATCTTTTGATCTATTTTGTTCTCAAAGGCTCTAAGTAACTTGGTGATTTCATCTATAGTAGTCGGTTCTCGATTGGAATTAGGATCTGCTTTAGGCCTACAATCTGCCTCCATTTTAATCATAATATCGTTTGACTCTTTAAAAGAAGGAGCATGGACCGGTTCAGTAGTTCTAGGCTTTTCAAAGGAAAGAGCAGTTTGAGCTTTCATGACTTTGTCCACAGTACTCCTAAGGGTGAGAAAAACAGGGAGCTTGAATCGATTATCCCTGGTGGTAATCATGGATCCAGATTTGACCAGTTCTTCTTTAATCCTTTCCTGCACAGCCGAAAAAAAAGATTGGAAGAACTTTGCTCAAATTTTGTCCACTGTGTCAATGTGATCGTTTTGGATAAGATAGTTTTGAATGGGATCCCAAGACTTCCTAAAAATCTGATAGTCAGAGGCTGAAGAAATACCACCATTGGAGATCCACTGAGAAACCAGAGCATCCAAATCCTGCAGAGTAAACCTAGCCACATCTATATTACCCCAGTTTGCCAACATAGCCTCCCTGATAACCGTCCAGTTGTGGGATTTGAATCCCTTGAAAAACTCAATTAACTCCATAACTTCATCAGAGGAGATAAAGAATCGCAACTGATAAGCCATATCGAATTCACTAGCTCCATCCACTTCAGCAGCCATTTTGTAGGAGTCCAAGAATCTCTCGACATTTGTACCGTTGAAGCCTAAGTTCTTGTTCTGAGGTTTGATCTTTACCATCTTAGGTCGGACAGGGGTGGTTGGAGTAGCGGAAGATGCCATATTGAATAACAGAGTTCCTAGGGGATCCAAAGAGCAGATTGCCAAAGTGGCTCACGAGTGTGGCAAGAGTAGGGTTTCGCCAAAAACGACAAGTATCTTGCCCAAGCGGTGCACAAATTGGGAGGACTTACTTCTAGACCAAGCTGCCTCCACGGATCAGATCTAAAAAAAAGAACAAAAAAAGAAAGAGAAATCGGATAGGATTTCGGAGTTGATTCTTCAAGTTGGGACTGTAAATCCCAAGGTTGCTGGTTTGATCCCGGCCCGGGGGACCAAATGTAAGACTCCAAACGGTGCTAAGCCGTGGCAGTTCTGTGGAGGGGAAAGGTGCTGTTTAGGCTGCCCTCCTAGGAGTTACAATAATATTTAAATGTAACCGGAATCAAGGTCCAGAACCTTATGGATGAGAAATCAAACTAAGGGAAGAGGATAAGAGTTGTCGGTAGCAATGGAAACAACACTATCTGAGGCAAGGTGGTGCAGGGAAAGACTTGAACAAATAAGTCAAGGTTTTTTCAGAGTTCAATAGAACAAGACAGTTGTAAGTAACAACGCCCACAAGCTAATAACTCTGGTCGTCAGCAGCTGATTAGGAAAGATCAACTCAATCCCAACCAACCTCCAGGTTCTCAATGAACCTGCCCAACTCTCCGCAATCAAGCACTTGAAGGGTACCAGATAACTGTGGGAGGCTGAACAAAACAAAAGCAATTTGTTTATGAAGCTCTAGAAGCAAATCAATAACGAATTTGAGCAAGAATATCCCAACACTTCTCAAGGAACTCAAGAATAGCGTGGCGAAATTCAACCTCAAAGAAGAAGGGAGTTATAACACCCCAGGTTTTAAGCTTAATAAAACCTCTTCAATCAAACGTGATTGGCTCCAGAAAGATGATCAAGGAGAGATCAAGACCAGTATGGTCGGAAAAAGGGATCAGAGTGGTATAAAACACTCAAGAATTCAGGCAGACAGGAATTCTTCTTCAACCAGCAAGGCTATTGGTTGGTGATAAGGATCAAGGTCACAAAGGACAGAGTTTGAGTATGGAGGCTCAAAGGATCAAGGGGCAATCATAGATATACCCGGATAATTTGCTCAGATAAGTGGGGAAGGATGCCCACAGATAAATTGCTTATGATGATGGTCTCATAGAATGATGGGATTCTCTGATGCTCTGATGCTGGGCCAAAAGGCAGGGGAGAGCCCCTCCTTTTATAGACATGAGGCCCTGTATACTATGTACAAGAGAGATTTACAAATAGGTGCGGAAAAAAATGAAAACATAAAAAATAATAAAAAAAAAAAAAAAAAAAAAAAAAAAAAAAAAAAAAAATACATGAGAGGAAAAAGAGATGTCGCCCGCATCGAGAATGACCGCGGGCAACCAGATGGACACCCGCGACAGCGGTCGCGGGTGTTGACAACGGTTGTTGTTGCCCAATCGGCGGCGACAACGGGGTGAAAGTTCCGACGGCTGCGAGCGGTTGCTTGCGGTCGTCAGTTGGATAGGATGATGGGCGAGGAGGGCGTGAGTGGGTTGAGAAGGGTGATGATGATGATGACCAGACTGCATGGTAGGAGAGAATGAGTCGTGATTGATGATGGTCGGTCATCCTACGATATCAGTGATCTTCATCCAGTTCAAACTTCTACTGCTACTGCTACTGCTACTGCTACTGCTGCTCTTGGATTCAAGATTGATAAGGAGGCCGGGGTGAGTGAGTCGATAGACTGGTTCAATATCTAATTCCCCGTTGCTCTTCTGGATCGAGCTTGAAGTGAGTGAGACGAGTGAGTTTGAGTTGAGGCAGGATGAATTGATTGAGAGGATCGATTGAGGGTTGGAGAAATCGAAAGAGGTTAGATCATGAGAGGTTGAGGGTTGGTCTTGGAATGAATTGAGGATTGATCAGTTAGGATTTGGATTGAAGCGAGGTGCTAGTTGAGGGATGATCTGGTTGGTTCTATCGGTGATGAGAGATTGTCGCTGGTGTACTAGTGATGATGACAATGATGATGATGATGATGCTAGTGGTGGTTGATGATGATGGAGTGGAGAGGAGGAGAAGGGATCGTCAAAAGTGGTTCAACAATCGCTCGCGTCGCCAAAAGTCAGGGCCGCGAGCGCGAGAAGTGGGAATTGAACATAGCAAGAGGGGATCAAAGCGGAGAGACAGGCAAGAGGCCTGTCCTAGACCGCTAGGACAGGGAGAGGTTGAGAGATGGGGGGAAATGAAGGTACCCATAGGGGTAAAACCAACAAAGATATATTATTTTTTTTTTTTTTATTATTATTATTTTTTTTTTTTCCGTGGTGTCCCGGATTGGTCACCACACCGCAACACGGGCTGCGGTCCAAATGGGCCGCAAAGGCCCAATGACCCCAAAAAGCATACTTTAGTGGGCCAGCCCGTCTGGCCAAGTATGTTCATAATAATCCTTGGGCCCATAAATGCCCAGATAAGCCCATCTGGATAAGGTGGCCCATCCACCCCAACAGGAACATCAAGGCCCATGTCCCAATTGACTTGGAAAACGTGTTTTGGCTCCCAAATGCCCAAAAAAAATAACATCCATATAGGCCCACGTGGCCCACTTGTTTTCCCATGGGCCATGGAGGCCCATTTGTGCATCCCATTCGGATTAAACACAAATATCCACATTACCTGAGTGCATCAGTATTTTAACAATGAATATAGTGAATAAACATATGTGTCATGAAATTTGGGTATGAGGATCCTGTGACATGATTAGTATATTTTTTCTGGAAGGCTAAAAGCTCCAGACATATTTGGGTTCTAAGAATCAGAAAAAGTAGTTTGATAGAAACAATTATCACAGGAGTTCTGTAAAATTACCTCAAGCATACAATTATAAGCATAATTTTGATAGAGGTTGTGAGAGAGGGTAATGTGAGACATTTACCTCTCTCCCATAACTCCACAGATACCTATGTTAGATCCTTGCTCTTCCCAAAGTCCACAGCAGACTGTGCAGAGTGGGTTTGTATTTCAATTTTCTAGCCCTAGGGGGTGCGAGAAGTGGGAATTGAACATAGCAAGAGGGGATCGAAGCGGAGAGACAGGCAAGAGGCCTGTCCTAGACCGCTAGGACAGGGAGAGGTTGAGAGATGGGGGGAAATGAAGGTACCCATAGGGGTACAACCGACAAAGATATATTATTTTTTTTTTTTATTATTATTATTTTTTTTTTCCGTGGTGTCCCGGATTGGTCACCACACTGCAACACAGGCTGCGGTCCCAATGGGCCGCAAAGGCCCAATGACCCCAAAAAGCATACTTTAGTGGGCCAGCCCGTCTGGCCAAGTATGTTCATAATAATCCTTGGGCCCATAAATGCCCAGATAAGCCCATCTGGATAAGGTGGCCCATCCACCCCAACAGGAACATCAAGGCCCATGTCCCAATTGACTTGGAAAACGTGTTTTGGCTCCCAAATGCCCAAAACAAATAACATCCATATAGGCCCACGTGGCCCACTTGTTTTCCCATGGGCCATGGAGGCCCATTTGTGCATCTCATTTGGATTACACATTCACATGCACATTACCTGAATGCATCCGTATTTTAACAATGAATATAGTGAATAAACATATGTGTCATGAAATTTGGGTATGAGGATCCTGTGACATGATTAGTATATTTTTTCTGGAAGGCTAAAAGCTCCAGACATATTTGGGTTCTAAGAATCAGAAAAAGTAGTTTGATAGAAACAATTATCACAGGAGTTCTGTAAAATTACCTCAAGCATACAATTATAAGCATAATTTTGATAGAGGTTGTGAGAGAGGGTAATGTGAGACATTTACCTCTCTCCCATAACTCCACAGATACCTATGTTAGATCCTTGCTCTTCCCAAAGTCCACAGCAGACTGTGCAGAGTGGGTTTGTATTTCAATTTTCTAGCCCTAGGGGGTGCTCCTCTGGACAGTGGTACTGTTCATTGAGAAGATGATGCTGGAACCTTGAAGCTCTGAGGAAAAAAGAGCTATCCCTCAATATTTCCTATTGAAAATTATTTTATATATTTTTCTTCAAAAAAAAAAGAAAGAATTTTTTTGTATGAATGTTTCAGAGGAAAAAAAGTTTCCCAATGAGGCCCCAAAATATGTTGGGCAAGAAAACAGATGTTCAAAATATTTCCAGCATCCTGCTTGAGTTCCAGGTTAAACCTTATAACCAAACTTCTTTGCATTTAATATCTTCTCTGTAATTGCTATCTTCTCCCATTTTTGTTTTCACCTGAATTCTACAGCCTCATATTCTGAAACCAGGTACTGTTGGAAGCCTCTTCCCTAATTAAAATACACACTAAGATAGAATCAGATTCTTGGAAAATATTTTTTGTGTGTATTTCACTTTCTTTCTATAAAATCACCATAAAAAAATTGCTGCACCTGCCAGCAGGTGTAGCACCTCAAACTTGTTTTGGTTTGGTTTTGACTCTGTGAAAATTTGGTTTCTAAATTGAGTAGGAAACTGAGAAACATTGTTTGGACCAGTTCTTGATTTTTCCAAGTAATTCTAGTGCATGCATTGAATAAAGAAGATTTGTAATTATGGGGAATTCAATTTTATGTAATGAAAAAACTTGTGTATACCATCAAGTAAATCATATTTATTCAACTTATTTATGGGATTTTATCAAATGTGAATGGTTGCTGGCAAATTTTCCTGATAGTTTAGGGTTCCATCACCTTAAATTTCAAAAAGGAGATTGAGATACTTTGGAAATAAGATATTTTCTTCATTCTTTGGGATACATAATTTTTTTGTGAAATTTAAATGCTTTGTTAAATTTTCACTAAAATTATTCAATTCTTGATCTCATTTTTTTCTTTTTTTTATTCATATTTTTTCCTGTTAATAATGATATTTTTAATTGATGAATTTTTATTTGATTGATTTAATTTTACATGGTTTGAATTTAATTTTAATTCAGGGGAATTTTTTTATGTTATTATTAACTTATTGTTTTTGATTTTTTGATTATTGAATTTTTTCAGTTTTTTTATTTTTTTATTTCTTTATTTTTGATTTTTTTGATTTGTTCAGTGAATTATTGTTTTAAAAAGTTTTACCCTTAAATGAATGTGTGAGTGTTTTATATACCTGTTATGTTCTGTAAATACAGGAATATTCTTTAAGGAAAGGTGTGGAATACAGAAGAGTACTTCTCCTTTAATAGTTCCAAGTTTGGAAGTTATTGATCCCTTGCGTCTGTAACCCTGAGTGCAACTGTTCACCCTTTGACTGAGAGATAGAGAATTTAGAGTAAAGATCCTTCCAAAAACCTATGACTACCAATGATACTTTGCATAGAAATCCTCCATGATATCTGGGTTGAGGGTGACGCTTAAGTAGCCTACCTCTCAAACCTAACCTAATTACAACCAGAAACAAGCAAGAATAATGAAATACAACCCCTAAGCACAGAACCCTAGCCTCAACCCTATCCTTCCCATCCCATAATCCACAACCCATATCCCATGTCCCATATTCCATATCAATCCCTATTACCTGCCTGCCATTACGTCCACCCAGTTTTTCCTTCTCATGGCGCGTCCTCGCGCCGCGCCCAACTTGGAGCCCCCTGCGCATGTCCGTATCTGCACAATGCGCCATTCCCAATATCCAAGATATATCCGCGCAACCCGGATCTGGGTCTTGCAATGCGCAATCCATCCAATCCAATCCAATCTGTCCATCCCGCTTCTCCAGATGCTCAGCCCAATTTGACTGCTGCTGAGCCCGCAGCGCAACTTTCTGTGGCAAAGCTGCACCCATTGCTGAGCAAGCTTCCCCTGCTGAGCGCGCAGCGCGCAGCCTATTCCAACTTGCATCTATAAAAGACCACCACATCCCCCCCCCCAACTTGAGTTCTGTCCCCAGAGATCCACCACTATCTCACCTGCCCCCACCATACCCAAACAATACCACCTCCAACAGTACCCCTTTATGGGACCAAAAGAAAGAAAAGAAAGAAAAAACCCCATCCAACACCCCTCAACAAACATGTCCTGTACCTACTGCAGCCGGAACAGCCTTCCATGCCCAATTCTTCCAGGCTGGCGCGCCTGTGTCCCGTGCCAAGCCAGACAATGCCGCTTCTGCCTGTCAGAGGGAATGCCACGCGACCATCCCCAAGGTCTCCCGCGCAAGAGGACCCTTTGCGACTCCTTTGTGATCTCAAGCAACAAGGAGATCTCAAGAAATGAGTGTACTCCGCCCGGCTTGCCTTGCAACCACCAGCAACGCGCCCCACAAAATCCTCCATTGCGCAAGAGCCACAACTTGGGCTTGCCGTTCCGCCAGGCTGGACCTCTGAGGCGCCAGGATTTTGCAAACTTTGTGGACTTTTGGAACGCCGCCCACAAGTGGGCCGCGCTGGTTTGGATGAATGTACCGGCAATGGGGCCAAGGATTCCAAACCATCCTGCCGCGCCTCCTCCATCCCCACCAAGGCCAGCTCCACCTCTGCCACCTCCGTGTCCTCTCACTCCTCCAAGACCAACTCCTCCTCCGGCGCCATCTCCACCATTGTCATCACCATCACCCACTCCCAGGTCATCACCGGAGGCCCTGTGCATGCTGTCTCCAGTGGTGATCAAGTCATTCCCGGAACCCACAGGGGCTTTAACCCCTACGGCCGCAACTCCCAAGATCCCGGAGATCCCCCTAGTTCCAGCTCTCTGCTTGGAAAGGTTTGACGCAATGGTAAACAATGCGGACAAACTCCTCTGGTGGTTCCTATTGGTTCCTTATGCGCACATTGCCAATGCGCAACACAAGGTCCTGGCTGCTTTCCCATCCCTAGCTGCGGCGGCTTGCGTGGAGGCAAAGGATGTGATGAGGACTTGGCTGGCTTAGGCCAATTGCCCCCCCTTTCTTCCGTCTTCATTCCATTCCATCTTGTATTCTTCCCCATGCCCATTTGCAAAGACATGGAATTTTGCTGCGCCATCTTGAGTAGCCTTTGGGATTTGTGAGAACCATGAGAGAAATAAGAGCCACGCGCAAGATCCGCAAGAGTGGGAGGATCAGGGCCACTGAGAGTATCCGGTGAGAGTAAGAACATCTGTGCTTTTGAGAGCAACCCCCAAGAGTGAGGGATTGGTGAGAGTGAGAAGTATCCACTCAAGGTACCTGGAACGCCCCAGACAAACTGCCACACAGTTCCCTGTACCCATCTACAGAACAGAGAGAGTACAAAGAGAACCAGCTGCACGCGCACATCTATGAGAGATAGAAAGAAAAAGAATCCACCCAAGCCCATTTGCACCTCCCATCTATAAGATAACCAAGAAAACTTAAAAAGATTTTTTTAAAAAAAAAAAAACACCAACCCATTGCCAAGCCCCCTCCTTTTCTCTTTGACCCACATCTGTACCGCGCAATGCGCTTTCCTAGTTCCCTGAATCAACCGTTGGAAATTGTCCATGCGTTTGCTTTGGGATGGGGGGATCATCCTTGCGTCCGCGGATTGTAAAAAAATTGGGTTGCTGCAGATCATGAACAATCCGTAGTGACTTCCCATCCTGCTTAACCACCGCAAAGATTGGACTCAAGTAGCTTGATTTTGACTGCTTGTAAAAAACTGTCCCCACACGCTCGCGCACCAGCTCCAAAAAGGGCCCCCAAACTTCCTGAAGATTTGGAATTGGCTTGATCTGCCAAGGTTTGTGCAGAGCCGTTGGAATCACATAGGGGTGGCCTATCTTGCCCTTTACCAGTCCTTGCTCTTCAGGTCCAAACTCAAGCGCTCTTTCCCAGAGAACAAGTAACAAAGTCAGAAAATCCCATTCCTCCATGCTCAACCAGCCCGGCGGTCCAAAGTTAAGGGCTGAAATCCGCTCATCCATAATCTGCTCCAATCGTGTCACCCATCCTGACACCTTCAGTGGAGATTCCCACGGGTCCCGCAACCAAGGGATTGGTCGCAGTGGTCCATTAAGATCCTGCGGCATTGCTTTGTTGCAGGGACAGATCTTTTGCGCAACCGGCTTATACTTTCCAACATTGCACCGACCCATCCGCACGCATCCGTTACCATAGGTCCTAGTCAAAACCAAACCGCGGCTTTTGCCTTTTCTCACAAGCGTGGCACAATGATAGTGTTTTCTTGAAGTAACTCCCGGCAATGCACACTGAGGAAAGGAACTTACTTCCGTTGCTTGCGCGTTCCGCGCTTCCTCCCTTCTCCCCACCTGCTCCTCACTGGTTGACCGCCCGCACAAAGACAGAGCTTGCTCCGTGTGGTAACCCCAGACAACTAGTCAAAATCCGCCTCTGGACCACCCTTGCAAACCAACTCCACGCCGGGGTCCTCCGCCTCCTCTCTTGCCAAATCCCGCATCCACTTCCCCAACCCCTTATTGCTGATTGTGGTTTCAAATTTCCCGCCAGAAAAATCTTCCACCGTTAACGCTTCCGTCCCCGCCTCTGGATCAAACGTCATTCTCCCTTGGAACCCAAACATGAATGGCCGTCCTAAAATAGCCTCCCTGCAATAAACAAATAGAAAAGAAAGTGGTTTACGGACCCTTGCAACCTCAAACTCTTCCTCCTCCACAACCCCATCCATGCAACACACCCCGCCGTTAAGCGCGCATTTCCCCCATACCAATCCCATTTTGTCAACCAATCTAGAAGGAAGGAGGTTTACCATAGAACCGCTATCCACCAGTGCTTACAGCTTCCTTCCAGCAATCTTTATCAAAACGTAAGCCAGTGTAGTTGAAACTGATTTCATCCCCGCTAGCTTGCGCTCCGCGTCATCCCAAGCCAAGTTAACCCGTTGCACCATTGAAGGGATCCTATTTTGCCTGCAATCCTTCAGCGCTTGAACCATTCCATCTACTGCAACTGGCAACACCACCGCCAACTCCTTCAAGTTCAAGGGAATAGTTGTTTCATTCCCCATCACCCTGCACACAATTTCCACCGCCTTCTTCTTCCCTCCCGGATTCACCAGCCGCCCATCCATTTCCAGAACGCGCGCAACCGGCCCAGGAGCTGCCGGCATTACCCATTCCTTGGCATCCACGTCCATCCTTTCCACTGTTGCTGACTCCTCTGTTGATAACACCCTCACTTCCGCTTCCATGTGCGGTGGTTGCCATACCCCCGGACCAGTGACAATCCCCAGTGAAGCTTGAGCAGTTAATGCCAATTTCTGTCCACACGCATGCACTTGCTCCATGAGGGTCAATTTACCAGGTTTGGAGGAGATCTGCTTGCCTGTTTGGAACATGAATCCCATTCCCACCGGTCAAACCAATCCCGCCTTGAGGTCCTTTGTCATGTTATTGCACCCCAACTACCAATGCCCCTTGTCCCCACAGTAATTGAATAACCGCAACACAGGGGAATTAAAAAACAGAAGCGCTCCCCCAAGGTGAGGAGGTAGATTGCGCAACCCGGAAGACATTGGACTCAGAAAGATCTGTAGATCCTTCATCAATTCTGTCATTTTGCTAACCTCTGGGCTGGTTGTTGGAGGTTTTTCCTGAGCGCTTTCCGTTTTTCAGGGGCCCGCAAACGGAGCTTGCGTTGGTGCTGCAGGGGTGTGAGAAGAGGACTTCTTTGGCCCCGTTGGGAAAAATCTTGCTGCGTCCTCCATCAGTTCCTCCAGGTCAAGCTTGCTTTCCACTGCCCAAAAAATGACAAGGATGTCCAAAAGGAGTGCAATGCTACCATCCAACAACCTCTTCACCAAGTTGTTCTTGTACAGGTGATGCTGCACCCGCTTGCGGAGTGGGGGACTGAGTCCTCCAAAAAAAACCCTCTTCATTGTGCCCGTTTGTCCCAATATTACCTTGTTCTTAGCCAGGTAGCAATAGATCCAATCAAACATTGCTACATAATCCCCCAATTGCACCTGCGTCCGGACTCTGCCATTTGCGCTTGCTTCTGCCGGGGCCCTCTCAAAGTTGCTTTCCCAAAACCAAGGTTTGCGCCTTCCCCACTGTGCCAAGATTTCCGCCTTCAGTTTTGGCCAATTGAGTTCCTCATACCCCTCCATCTCCTCCACATCCCAAAGCTTCTCTTCGTCCATGATGAAGAGGAAAACAAGCCAAGCCTTATCCAAACCCATTGCACCTTCCGCGTTTGCAATTCATTTGTATTGCGCAAGGAATTGCTCAACTTCCTTTTTGTTGAACCAGATGTGAGGATAGTCCCGCCGCCTGATACAAACGGGCTTGTGATTGGCACCATTGTTGGAACAAGGGACACCGTATCCCGCCCCTGAAGTGGGTTGCTTCCAAGAAACCAGAGGAGGAGGAGGACAAAGAGGTGTGGGGGTAAAGTTAGATGACCCCACAATGGTCAATTGGTGGTACTGGGACATCATGCTTGTTAGTTTCAAGAGACAATGAACAAAAAATTACTTCCCGGCCAGACCCCCAGATGTGGAATACAGAAGAGTACTTCTCCTTTAATAGTTCCAAGTTTGGGAGTTATTGATCCCTTGCATCTGTAACCCTGAGTGTGACTTTTCACCCTTTGACTGAGAGATAGAGAATTTAGAGTAAAGATCCTTTGAAAAACCTATGACTACCAATGATCCTCTGCATAGCAATCCTCCATGATATCCGGGTTGAGCGTGATGCTTAAGTAGCCTACCCCTCAACCCTAACCTAAGTAAAACCAGAAACAAGCAAGAATAATGAAATACAACCCCTAAGCACAGAACCCTAGCCTCAACCCTATCCTTCCCATCCCATAATCCACAACCCATATCCCATGTCCCATATCCCATATCCATCTGTATTACCTGCATCTGTATTACCTGCCTGCCATTACGTCCACCTGGTTTGTCCTTCTCATGGCGCAGCCTTGCGCTGCGCCCAACTCAGAGCCCCCTGCGGATGTCTGTCTCTGCCCAAGGCCCCATTCCAGATATTCAAGATATATCCACGCGACCCGGATCCGCATCTTGAAACGTGCAATCTGCGGGCAATCCGTCCATCCCGCTTCTCCAGATGATGAGCCCAATTTGACTGCTTCTAAGCCCGCAGCACAGCTTGCTGCGGCAAAGCCGCACCCATTTCTGAGCGCGCTTCCCCTGCTAAGCGCACAGCACGCAGCCTATTCCAACTTGCGTCTATAAAAGACCACCACAACGGGTATTTCACAAAGTTTGTTTTTTTCAAATTTCTGACACCACATTCTTGTTAATTTGATTCCAAAAATTTTGAAAAAAATTGGAAGCATTTTAAGGACTTCAAAAACTGATTTAAAAATGAATAAAAAATTCAAAAACCAAAAAAAAACTCAATGCATTTTTGTGACCAATTCTTTGCATTTTCAATGAATTCTTTTTTGGGATTAAATCCTCAAACTTCTTAATAATAAATTAGAGATCTTTGACATTTATTTTTTGCGATTTTTTGGATGTATTCTTGACTAAAAGACATTGGATAAAACATGAATCAAATTCAAAATAACAAGTCCTCTTGAATATTTTTTAATATCAGTAATTAAAGTTTCTTTTGTGTCAGGTACTTATAATATCATAAAAAGATTGGAATAAAAATGATTATTCATTTTAATCAAAGGTGTTACCCCATAAAATATTTATCACCATGAAAATATCTTCAAACAAAAGGGGTTGTCTACATTTTTAAATATTATTTTTGTTACATTCAAATAAAAAAAGAAAAAGTATTGAAGGAAAACATAATTAATTTTTCAACACAAATCCTCACAGGGCTGTATCATACAAACAGATTGGTATTGAAACTTTTTTTATAACTTTTTTGTATTTTTTTTGCTTGGAAATATCAAAAAAAAGGAAAAAAAGAATGTGCAAGCAGCCTCAGTACCAAAATATTCTTTTGAAACTGGCCAGAGATTCTTAAACAATAATTCCCAATCTTTTATGCTTGTTTTTTTCTCAATTTATGATTAACTTATTTTGCTTTGATTTTTATTGTAGTTCTTAAAAAAAATTTCAATCCTTTTTTATTTTTCTTTTGATTATCAACTTTTGGTAACAAAACTGATAGTTCTTTTGTATTTTGAAGTTTTATTTTGATGAAAAGTCAAAACTTTTTAGAATTTTGATATTGCTGCTTAAACACAATCTCATATTGACCAAAAACAGTGTTTGCAAAAAAACCATCAAGAATTCAATTTTTTAATGCTTGGTGCACTCGTGAGCACTCCCATATAGTAGGGCAGGACCAAGAATTTCAGCTTGCAGAACCCCAATGCCTTCCAGGATTCTTTTTGATTCTTTTTGATCTTATTGATTTTTTTAAAAAAAAATTGAATTATTTTTTTTTAATTTTTTTAATTTTTTTTTTTTTTTTTTTTTGGTCTGGGATAATGGAGAAGCTAGCATAAGTTGACCATTGTTCTGGAAGGTATTGAGATTTTCTTTTTTCATTTTTTTTTTTTGGTTTTGATGGATGACTTAAGAAAACTTTGTTTGATTTTTGATGTTGCTTCTCAAACACTAGCTCATTGTTCCTAAAAACTATGTTTGTGAAACACCATCAAACATTCCATTTTTGATACTCAGTGCACTAGTTCCCACTCCCATATAGTAGGGAAAGCCCATGAATTTCAGCTGGCAAAACCCAAATGTGGTGCAGGATTTTTTTCAATTTTTTTCTTGGTCTGGAATGATTGACAAGTTAGCTCAAGTCTTCCATTGTGCCAGATGGCATTGAGACTTTTTTTTTGGATTTTTTTTTTTGGATTTTTTTTTTTTTTGGATTTTTTTTTTTGGATTTTTTTTTTTTGGATTCTGTTGAAATTGGTGGATGACTGATGAAACCTTTGTTAGATTGTTTATGTTGATTCTCAAACACTAGGTCATCTTTCCTACAAACTGTGTTCTTGAAACATCATCAAACATTCCATTTTTTGATACTCAGTGCACTGGTGTGCACTCCCATATAGTATGGAAGGACCAAAATATTTAGCTGGCAGAAACCATATTTGGTCCAGAATTTCTTTTCAATTTTTTTCAATTTTTTTTTTTGTGATTTTAATGAATGTTTATTCAATTTTCAGTGATTTTTTTCTCTTTTTTTTTCTTTTTTTCTTTCTTTCTTTCTTTCTTTCTTTTTTTTTTTGGTCTGGCACGGTGGACCACTTAGCCTTTTTCCACTATGCAAGATGGCATTGAGATTTTTTTATTTTATTTTTTATTTTTTTGATTTGTTTGATTTGTTTTGGGGCTTTTTTTGAAAATTTTGTTTGTTTGATTTGAAATTTAATTTTTTTTTTCTCTCCATCAACATGGTTTAAAACAAAGGCTACATTGTCCAACTCACTTCAGGCATTCCCTGCATGCCTCCCTTATGGGCAGGGGGAGCCAGACAGGGGTCATTCTTGCAATTACCAACAGTCAGTTTGATGAAAAACTTTGCCTAAGTTTTTCATTTTGCTGGAAATAATATGATTCACAAAAATGAAAAAAAAACTAAAAAAATCTGAAAAGAAAAACCAAAAACCAAAAAAAAATCTAAAAAAATGTGAATGCCTGTGGGGAGGTGGATTACTTAGCCTAAGTTGTCCACCATGTTAATGAAGAGAATAAAAAAATGAAATAAAAATGAAATTTAAAAAACAAAACATTCAAAAAAATTAAAAAAAATCATAAAAATCACAAACATCACAAAAATCACAAAAGAATTGCAAAAAAAACAACCAAAAAAAAAATACTGAAACACATTTGGTTTCTTTGAGCTGAAATTATTTTCCCTGCCCTACTATATGGGAGTGCACACCAGTGCACTGAATATCAAAAACTTAATACTTGATGGTGTTTCACAAAAATGGTTTTTAGGGAGTATGAGCTTGTGTTTGAGGAGCAACATCAGAATTCTGACAGGATTTTCTTAAGTCTCCCAGCAAAATCAAAAAATTAAAAAAATAAAATAGACAAATAAGAAAGTGAAAAATTAAAAATGAATCAAAAATCAAAAAAAATCAAAAAAAATCAACAGCATTATTTTTCTCATGACCCTTACTCTTAAACACATGAGCATTTGATTCCCCCATGAAATTTTGCACATGTGGGCATTTCCTTGGTCTGCTTGGGTTACATATACTGGTTTTGTGAATTTAACCAAGTTGGAGGAGGAATGCCTCTGGACCACATTGGGTTCTGCCAGCTGAAATTTTTGGTCCTTCCAAACTATATAGGATTTGACACCAGTGCAGTTAGCATCCTCAAATTGACTATTTGATGATACTTCACAAAATAAGTTAGTAGTGAGGAAAAGCTAGTGTTTAAGGAGAAACATCAAAATTGTAGAAAATATTTCACTCTCATGGAAATAAATCTTAAAAATACAAAAAAAGTTTCATTTTTTTTAAAAGAAAATGAACATTAGGGCGTATCAAAGTTAACCAAACCCACCGTTTTTTAATGGCCGTTTTCAACCCAAATCTGCCATTCCAAACCCGCCATTAAAAATACAAAAACGCCACTTATTTCACATCAGACGTGTCAGAGTTACCTGGAAATAAGTGGGTTTTTGTTGAGATTTCTCAGTTTCAATTCTGTCAGTCACGCAGGGACTACTCTCATGCTTACCCTTCTCCCCCAATTGCACGGACAGCCGCACCCAATTGTTCAAACTATTCTGTCATGTGCGCACACCTGAGACCCCGGGAGATGGGAGGAGCACTGGGCACAAAACCACTCTACATCAACCTCATCAACAAGAACTTCACAACTGCACATGGACCTCTTCAACATGACTTTCTCAGATCCTCTAATCTCTCCCTGATTCACTCATAAGCGCCAATTTCAATCCTAGTTCATCATCCTCTATCTTCTTCCTTTTCTATTCTGTGCTCTTCTTACTGTTCCTCCATTCTCCTCCACTCAACCTTGACTCAATGCTGTGAATGCCTGGTGAGATTCATACCTCCCTGCCTACTTGACGACTGCTCCTAAGACTCACCTTCACTGGGTATGCAGCTTGCTCAATCCAATCCTGAAACCAAACTCTCAAACCAAACCATCGTCACAAGCTTCTCAACTGTCTGGCCATCAGACATTTCTCAGCTATGTGGTACCTCTTGCGGTCTACGCCTCCTCTCTCATTTGTGTGATAAATCAAACTCTTGTACTCTTTTTCATGGTTAAAAGCCAAAAGGCCTCTCTTCAAGGTCAATCAACCACCAACTCATGGACTGAGAGAGGAACCTCACCAGGCACAATGGACATCTTTCAACAAACTATGCTCAAGACCTCTCTCAAAACAATTCCCCTCCTTGGAGACAACAATTATGGGATCTGGAGAGACAAAATAGACGCTGTTCTTGATGTCAGAGGATGCGCTCATGCTATCAACAATGAGACCTCAGTCTTGGATGCCTTGGTCAACAACAAATTGAAACTCATTCTTATTTCAAAGCTAGATTCCACCACCCATGAGAACATTGTTACGGCCAAAAACAGGAACTTGGCTAAACTCCTGTGGAAGGCTATCATTCACAAGTTTGCCTCATCACAAGCTTCAAATTTTGCAAGGTTTTTCAATACCTTTCAATACCTCTTGTTCAATCCCAATGAAATTGTCAACTTCATCACTCAAGTAAAAGTTTGTCTCAAAAAGATGGCTGAGGTTGGAATCAAACTCCCTGAAAACATAGTGGCTTACCTCATCCTCTTCAAATTGCCTGCCTCCATGGACAACTTCAAGAGGCAAATTATGCACTCTGACAAGGAACTATCAGTTGAATACATATTGAACCATCTCACTCAGTTGAAAAACAAATCTATAGCTCAATTGTCCATCTCAAACTCAAAATCAAAAGGAGACGTTTCCCTTTTTGGGGGGAAGACCTCATCTCATCAACACTCCAACAAGGGGTTGGATCCAAAACAATGCCTAGAAATATATCATCATCCCGGTCAAGACAAGAACCACTCCACCAAAAATTGCTGGCACCTTCATCCTGATGTAGCTCCTGAATGGTGGAGAGATAATCAGGCTAAATGGAAAGCAAAGAAGGGTTCTCCAAAGGGGAAAGCGGAACCTCACTCAGCTCACTACCTGGCTCTCCTCAACCTGTGGGTCAAACATGGAGACACCAACCTGCATTTTCTACTGGAAAGCGGAGCATCTGTGCACATGCTTAACAACAGCTGTTTTTTCAGCAAAATGCAACCGTATGTTTGAAATCTGATCAAAACAGGCAAGGAAGGAGCCAGCCTGTCTATCAAGGGAAAAGAGACGGCTGTACTCCACTGGAGTGATATCACCCTGAAACTCACCAATGTGTTCTATGTCCCAGATGCAATGGTCAATCTCATCAGCTCTGGGGCTCTGAATGGCAATGGCTGCAAAATCAACTCCTTCCACAATTGATTCACTGTCTCTCACAGCGGTAAGTTGGTTCTGAATGGAGCAATCAAGGACAATATTTAAACTCTGCCCACTCCTGGCCATAGCCCTTCCGCAGCTCTGAAATCCCACTTCTTGACACTTGCCACTCCACCGGAGGACACTCTGCTTGAGATTCACCAAAAATTTGGTCACGCTTCTTTGACCAGGCTAGGCCCCCTCATCCAACACATTCCGAGCAAAGTCAAACAAAAGTACCAATGCGTTGAGTGTGTCAAGAGCAAGATCACAAAGGCTTCATTTAATCACACTTCTACACAATCATCCAAGGTCTTCAATTGAATCCACCTGGATCTAATGGGGCCAATACAACCGTCCTCCAAATCCAGCCACCGCTTCATCCTGTCTCTTGTTGACAATGCCAGTGGATACCTGGCTGCTTTGCCAATGAACTCAAAAGACAAGACGGCCAAAATCATTATCAGCCTGCTCAAGAAAGAACATCAACAACGCGGCCTGTATCCCTTGGAGATCTGCTCTGACGGTGTGGAAACTTAGTGGGGCAACACCCCAGAAGTCGTCCTCAAGTTCCAGAAGTTATTGATCAAAGCGTCTGTAAGGAGATTGGATGCAGCCGTTCAAGAGAGAGAGAGGGAGAGAGAGAGAGAGCAAGGGATAGAGTGATAATAAGATGAATTCCTTCCTTTCCAATCCAATCCAATCCAATGCCACAAAAAGTGATATCCTAGAGTGCATTCCAGTCCGTGAAGTGAAGTGAAGTGAAGTGTTTTTCCCGTCCTTCCCCTCCCTTCCTTCCTCCCATCATCCAATGCTCCTCCAACCCGGAGTTGAGAGCAAAGTATTTAAGTCCTCCCTCTCAACCCTAACCTAAGTACAACCACAAGTAACAAGAAAGAGTGATGATATACAACCCTAAGCCGCAGAACCCTAGCCCAACCCTATCCCTCCATCCCTTCCCATTACCTGCGCCCTTTGGTATTAACGTAGCCCAGTTCGTCCGCCCGCGCGCGTCCGCCCAACAACCCGTTCCAATATCCGGGGCGTACCCACGTGATCCAATCCACGCGTCTTGCAATGCGCGGTCCAATCCGTGCAAGCTTTCCAATCCGCGCAAGCCTTCCAATCCGCGCAAGCCTTCCAATCCGCGCAAGCCTTCCGATCCGCGCAAGCTTTCCGATCCGCGCAAGCTTTCCAATCCGCGCAAGCTTTCTGGTCCGTGCAATCCGTTGTCTCCTGTCTCCAGGTGCTGAGCCCAACCCAACCGCTTCTGGGCCTACCTGACTGCTGCTGAGCCCGCAGCGCGGCTAGCTGCAACAAAGCCCTTCCCATTGCTGAGCGCGCCGCCTGCAGCCCTTTCCTGACTCGTGTCCATAAAAGAGCACCACATCCCCCCCCAACTTGAGTTCTGTCCCCAGAGATCTCCCACCATCTCACCTTCCGTAGTTATTGTTGTGCGCGATTTAGTAGCCTTTGGGCTTGTGAGTCCCTGAGCAAGAATAAGAACCGCGCGCAATATCCGCGCCTTGGAGAGAGAAGATCAGCGCCAGTGAGAAATTGGAAAAGGTGAGAAATCCGCGCCAGTGAGAGTCTGAAGGTGAGAAATCCGCGCCAGTGAGAGTATCCGCAAGAGTAAATGGGGAGACAGAAAAGGAAGAATGAATAGATAAGAAGGAACAAGAGTTTTTTTTTGGGGGGATCAATTGAAAATCTTCTTGTGTGGGAAGAATACAACAGTCCTGAGCCAAAAAAATGCACTCAAGACAACCTGGATCTACAAGATCAAACAGAACTGCCATGGCAACCCGGTGAGATACAAGGCGCAACTGTGTGTACAAGGTTTAAATCAAATCAAGGGACTTGACTACATCAAAACCTTTGTGCCAATGGGTAAACCCTTCTCCTTATGCTTAATGCTACTTTTTGCCCTCAAATACAAGCAGAAGATTTGGAAATTTGATGTCAAGAGTTCCTTTCTACACTTTCCAATTGAAGAGGAGGTCATAATTCACACACCCAAGGGTTCAAAAAGGAACTCTAAATTCCTCAAACTCCAAAAGTCTCTCTACGGCCTCAAGCAAGCGCCAAAGAATTGGTATGAGACTCTCACAGCTTGGTTCAACAACGTAGTATTCAGGTAATTGTTGTGCAATCCGTGCCTCTACCTGTCCAATGACAGTAATTTGCAACTCTTCTTCCACGTTGAAAATCTGATCTTGGTTGGGGATGGCAATGAATTCAAAAGAAAATTCTTGAATTGTTTTGCTGGGTCAACTGCCAAAGATCCAGACACAATCCTGGGTATGAAGATAGAGGTAAAAGAAAAAGAAATTATTCTCATCCAGCCAGATCATATTGCGCATGGACTCAAGGAACTTGGCCTCAAAGACGCAAGGACAAGCAAATCTCCCCTGACGCAAAACCTGCAACTCAAACCCGTCACTGATGAGGAGTTCAAACAGTTCCGGGCTCTGAACGTCAACTACCAATCAGCCGTTGGTCTTCTCAACCACATTGCCCGCTACTCTTGGCCTGAAATAAGCTTTGTGGTGTCTATTCTATCAAGATTCAACGCCAAGCCCGGCCTGCCTCACTGGAAAAAGCTAAAGAAGACCTGGAAGTACCTCAAAGGAACTCCTCACATCAAGCTTTGGTTGAGAGTGGACAGTCCTGACTCTCTGGCTGCTGCATACTCCAACGCATCCTGGGCAGATAATCCAACCACCAGGCAATCCCAAACTGGCTACCTCTGCACCATTTATGGGTGTGTGGTGTTGTGGAACAGCAGCAAACAGAAAAACATCACCTTCATCTCCACAGACGCCAAGCTCAATGCTTTTGTCAATGCATTCCATGAGGCCACCTGGATTAGGGCTCTGGCCTTTGAAATGTTTTTGTCCAAGCTCTCTGCCATCACCATCCATACTGACAACAGCAGGTTAACAGACAAACTTGAAAAGTTTGGGTCCAACTCAAAAACACAACACCTTGACCTGAAAACCAAGGGAATGAGGGATGAATTGACGTTGGGGAACATCAGAGTCCAACTCATCAAGTCAGAGGCAATGCCAGCGGATGCTCTCACCAAAAGCGGAAGTCTTATGAGCCTACAACTCCTCCAGTCTTCTTTCTCCTCCCTTGAGCAATTGTAGCTTGTTTCCTTTTCTCATTGTTCTTTCTTCTGGTTCTTCCCTTCCTTCTTCTTTTGTTCTTTTCTTCTATTATTCACTCCATTTTTTTTCCCTCTTGCCTCCAATCAAAGCCTGGGCCAGCTCAGCCTTGGTCTTCATCTCTCCAGGCATGGGGCGTGTTGAGATTTCTCAGTTTCAATTCTTTCAGTCACGCAGGGACTACTCTCCTGCTTATCCTTCTCCCCCAATTGCACGGACAGCCGCACCCAATTGTTCAAACTATTCTGTCTTGTGCACACACCTGAGACCCGGGAGGGGGGAGGAGCACTGGGCACAACACCACTCTACATCAACCTGATCAACAAGAACTTGACAACTGCACATGGACCTCTTCAACATGACTTTCTCAGATCCTCTAATCTCTCCCTGATTCACTCATAAGCGCCAATTTCAATCCTAGTTCATCATCCTCTATCTTCTTCCTTTTCTATTCTTTCCTCTTCTTACTGTTCCTCCATTCTCCTCCACTTGAACTTGACTCAATGCTGTGAATTCATGGTGAAATTCATACCTCTCTGCCTACTTGACAACAGCTCCTAAGACTCACCTTCACTGGGTATGCAGCTTGCTCAATACAATCCTGAAACCAACCTCTCAAACCAAACCATTGTCACAAGCTTCTCAACTGTCTGGCCATCAGACATTTCTCAGCTATGTGGTACCTCTTGGGTTCTACGCCTCCTCTCTCAGTTGTGTGTATTGGATTTCTGATAATCCCTTAGTGAACAAAAGAACTTATGATATTTAAGAGGGCTGAATGAAAACAGCAATCAGTAAAAATAAATCATTAAAAAAGGGAAATATTAGAAGAAAATAAAAGAATAGAAACACAAACATCAAGATGTTGAGGAAAGATACTGGATCATTGAGCAGGATTTAGAAGCTAGAGTTTGATAGAAGATATAATTGAGACAATTCTTTCTATGGAAAAAGTAAGATCAGAATTGAAGAAACAAAAAGAGACAGAGATTATATTGGGTAAAGTCATACAAGACAAATTTGGTTTGAAGAATGACCGTCGACAAGAGGTTGAAGTCACGGGTTGGGGATTTGAGTAAGATTGAGAAAGCGCATAAAAAGAAAGTAGAAATAAAAGAAAAATAGTACAAAGAAAGGATGAAAAGAAATTGAATCTGAAGTAAAGATAAAAGAAGATTGAGTGGGGATTTTGAGATTCAAGAAGTTGGAATTGTTAGAAGGAGTCATTCCAGAGAGTTATGATTTGCAGGTGCGGTTACAATAAAGAGAGTGGTAGGAGTGCAGCGGTCCGCACCGCGTGACATTTGAGAGACAGGGAGAAGAAAGAGAAAGAACAGTCTAATGGAAATGGCAAGCGCATCAAGAAGAAAAAGGGAGACTAAACAGATATTTCAACAGTGTGATCAATCAAACTCTTGTACTCTTCTTCAGTTTTCTCAAATAAATTATTTTTAAAGGCTTCCACCACCTTTCCACGTCATCCACCCCTAGCTTCTCACCTCCTTCTAACTCCAACCTCATTGGAAAAAAATTTGATTCATTGCTCTTCATCTCTTCATCACTATCCTCATCACTTCATCACTCTCATCACTTTATTGATTTCATCACATCCAGCTAACTCTCATCAGATCACCATCCTTATCAGTTCATCACTCTCATCCATTTATTGCTTTCATCACATCCAGCTCACTCTCATTGCATCACTATCCTTATCACTTCATTTCTCTCATCCGTTTATTGCTTTCATCATATTGAGCTAACTCTCATTGGATCACTATCCTTATCACTTCATCACTCTCATCCCTTTATTGCTTTCCTCACATCCAGGTAACTCTCATTGGATCACTATAACCTGTTGGAATAAAGGCTTTAAACAATGATGAGGAGAGAAATGAGGAGGAAGGCTTGTGCCGGAGAAGGCTACAATCTGACTGAGGGGGCCCAGAAGCGACCAGATTCAGATGGGCTTCAGTAAGTTGGCCCGGATGAAAAGGGGAGAAGCTGATGATTTTTCATTGAAGAGAGCAAGGATGAAAGAATATATATAGACAACTAGAGAGCCACAAGTTGGGCCTTTGAGATATATGAATATTCAATGAGATAACAAAGATGTAAATGGTTGAGGATAGGAATGTAACAATAATATCACTTAAGCTATGGTTAATTAAAGTTTTGTATCAAGTCCTTGTGACATGAATCAGATGATGTGGCTGGCAGACTATAGGTGCCAGACATAAAAGTGGCCTAGAAAACTATAAGTATCAGTACAATTAAATGTGGTTATGACTACTAAAAGAATCACAAGCATACAAATATATATATATATATATTAGATAATTGGTTGGAATAATCTATAAGTATTCCAAACATGTAGTTTTAATTGATGAAGAGATAATGTGCGCTGAGAGAGGGGGGTGAGCGGACATGATGATGAGTTCCAAAACTCAACATACCCCCACACAAAACAACCGGGGAGAAGCGGATAGGATGATGAGTGGTGGTTGAAGAGAAGAGAGTGCAAAAATGTTGCAAGCAAAGTTGAGGAGAATCTGCAAGCAAGGTTGCAGATGAGGTGCAAGCAATGTTGCAAGAACGGGCGCAATCAATGTTGGTTGATGAGAGGCAATTGTTTTTGTACAAGATTGGCAAGCAAAGTTGGGGCCAAGAGTGAAGTTGAAAAGAGCAGCAATTGAAGTTGCAAAGCGCAAGCAAAGATGATCAGAAAATTTTGGAGGATTTGAAGAAGCGGTGAACAAGAGCTATGCTGAAGGGCAAGACACAATTGATGTTTCCAAAAGATGCAAACAAAGTCACAAGAGAACTAGTTCAAGATTGAGGTTGGGAGATTAAGGAAGAGATGTGCGCAAGAAATGTTGCAATATGATTGCAAGCAATGTTGCAGGTAGAATGTAGCAAGTTGGATTGGGCGAGCAACATCAGGATCAATATTGGAGGGTTGAAGATAGAGAGTTGAGAGAAAAAGAGAAAACAATATTGCAATTTAAGGAGAGGATGGCCAATTCTTGGACCATTGCAAGTGTCTTTGGAGTTGTCGGTGTTGTTGGAAGGTTGAAGAAGCAATTGATTTTTCCAGGATGGCCGCAAGCAAAGTTGGTAGATGGAGTCAAGATCATGTTGGGGTTTCAGGCGCATGATTGATGGAGAGAAGCAAATCAAGGTTGCAGCCAAGGTTGCAAGAGCAATCCAAAAGTGGCAATGTTGCAGTCAAAGTAGTGGCAATGTTGCAGTCAAAGTTGAAGTAGATGGGTGAATTTGATTTTGAGAGAGTGCACTTGAACAAGATTGGTAAGATGATGAGAGAGTCAAGGGTTAGTCAAAAGATCAAAGGTGAGGCGGAGGGAACAGGGAGACATTGATTGAAGATGGTTGGATTATTTGTCAAATCATCTCCTCCCATCTTGTTCCCTCCCAATCATATACTTAGATTGGGTAGGATCAAGAAGGTATTCAAATCTTTGTATAACATTTGAGGGTTGTGCAAGAAGAATTGGAAGTCCAGGAAAAGGGGATGAGTTGTGTGTGAAGCAATGGGGATGGGATTGGGATGGATTGGCTGATGTGGAGGTGTGGATGGGTTTTTTGCATGCCATCATGGTGGATGGATGATGATGCATAAATGGCGGGTTTAATGGCGGTTTTGATGTTTGAAATCCTCCATTTTCATGAAACCCCCCATTTCATAATACACCAGTTAGGGGGTATGTTTATTTCAGAAACCCGCCATTAAAAATGGCGGGTTTGGTCAAAAAAAAATGGCGAGTTTCTAATGGCTGGTTTGCTAACTTTGATACGCCCTATTAAAAGAAAAAAGATAGGATTGAAAGAAATTTTAAGAAATACAAAAAAATCAAAGCAAAATAAGTTAAAAATAAATTGAGAAAAAAAGTATAAAAGAGTTGGAGTTATTTTTTTAAGAGCCCCTGGCCAGTTTCAAAAAATCATTTAGGTACTTGGGCTGCTTGCATGTTCTTTTTTTTTGGTATTTATAAGAAAAAGAAAGACAGAAAAATTTATAAAAACAGCTTCAATAACAATCTGTTTGTATGATAGAGCCCTTTAAGGATTTTCACAGAAACACTAATTATATCTTACCTAAAAAAAATTTATTTCTTATTAAAATGTAAAAAGAAAATGATTTTAAAATGTAGACCACCCCTTTTATGTTCACCTATTTTCATGGTGATAAATATTTTATAGGTTAAAATCTTTGATTAAAATGAAAAATCATTTTTCTGTTTCAATATTTTAATGATATCCTAAATACTTGACAAGACAGAAACTTCTATTTCTGATTTTAAAAAAGAATATTGAAAAGGATGTGATTTTCAAAGTCCTTTTATTCTGGATCCAATTTCAAGAAGCCTACTATACATCAAACAAATACCAAGAAAATATTAAAAATATTTTGAATTGATTTTCAAAATTCCAGGTCTTTGAAGCACCAAAAAAAATGAATGAGAGGTAAAAGTAAAAGTTCCACAAATGCATTGAGACTTTTTTATTTTTATTTTATTGGTTCTTGGACAGATTTTTGAAGGTCTCAAAATAATTTGGAAAGTCTGCAAGATTTTTTATAGGGTATTTGCATACAATTCTGCATTGCTGCAGCGTTACAAATTTCACAAACAAAAATACTTCAAATGCCTGTTTCCAAGGAAATTTCTGTGTGTAAAACATCAGGGAAATGTATAATATTGGTGTATTTAAGTGTAAGGGTTGTGAAAAAAATGATGGTCAGAATTAAAAATAAAATGCAAATCAAAAGGTTCAAAAAAGATAAAAAAAATATAATTTAAAAGAATAAAAAAAAGGTATAAATCAAAAATAAAAAAAATTAAAATGAAAAATCAAAATGAAAATGAAAAAAGAAAAAAAAATAATTTTCATGCATTGATGAAAAGCTCAATTCAAAGAAAAATCAAAAAAAAGTAACTTTGATTTAAGCTATGATTATTCTTGATATCATTTATTTGTTTTCAAATTTGGGTTATGAATGTGAGGGCATCCAGCCCATTTTTTTTGCCATTTTTTAAAGATAATGTTCTGAATTTTTCTTTTTAAAAAACCAGATTAGTATGGCCACCAGCATGAAATCTATTCTTTAAGGAGAAATCAAAAACAAAAAATTTGGTCCATAAATAAGAGTTAAATTTGCTTTTTTTCAATAAAATTGAAATTGTTTTGTTATGAGCCTTGATAAAAGTCAAATAAAATTTTCATGCAACACAGGTCTGAACAAAATTTCTTGAGAGTTTTTAAAAAAAATATGACATTAAGTATATACATAAATTACCAATTCTTCCTCTTATGTAAAAATTTTCAATTCAATTCATGTATTACATAAATATGGTGCATGAATCTTTTGGGACCATCCAGGAATAAATTTGATGTTTGACTCCAAAAACAAAACAAATTCAAAACAGGTTTCCCTTACTATCCCAGGTGCTACACCTGTCAGCAGGTGCAGCCATTTTTTTCATGGTGAATAGTTCTCAATTGATGTTCTATTCCTTGTGATAATGCTTATTATTATTTTTTATGCTTAAAATAACATCCTAATCCTCATGGAAAATCTCCTCAAATAGTAACTACACCCAGAAAAAAAACATCATAAAATAGAAAGAAAAACTCTTCCATCCTTCTGCACTATTGAAACTAAATAAATTCACATGATAAGGCCCAATCATCTAATTGAGGTTTATATTCTACTTTTTATCATCTCCAACTTATTATTTTACAATCTCAATTTGTAATAAATCCCTTTTTTGACCTTGCTTGACCAATCTTGCACCCTTGGAATCCTTAAATTTCCCTTCCCATTGTCCCAAAAATGACCTTGCCAATCAAATCAAATCTTTAGTGCATAGTTGTACTTTTTAATGCATTTTTGCTTTCCTGCATTATCAAATACCTCGAATTTGGGTGGCAATTTTTTTCATGAATTAATGTATTTGTAAAAAACCAATGGTAATATTTTGTTTCAAAAATCATGGAATTACTAGTTGCATCCTTCTTTTCATCCAAAAGCTTTTTTTGTTCAAAAATTCCATTTAACTTTCTAGCAAGTGCAATCAAGGTGTTAGAATCCAGAATTTAGTTGTTCTCCATGGTATTTGAACCCATTACCTCAACATTCATGAGTGATGATTTAACCACTAAGCTAAGTGCGCCTTTGCCTGAAGGACCATTGTGCCTGTCCACTTACCAAGGGTTTGAAAATCTTGGCCTTTCAAGACCTGATGTGTTTTTTGACAATGCTGTTCAGGCCTTCAGGATCAAGACTTATAATCCTTGGGTGGAAATCTGCATAAGATCTTATTTTGACTCCAACACGAGGAATCTCTAGTTGAAGGTCTCTGCAACCTATGGTTCAAGTTTTCTCCATGATTCAACAAATTTTTTTTTCCACAGTCACTGTACAGTGCAGCTTGTTTTGAGCTTGGCCTGAGCTTTTCCATAGATTGGACCTTAGATCCTTTATTTCACTTTCTAGCAAGTTCCATCAGGCTTCTTGTGGTGCTACAATGTCCAAAAGCATTTACATGTTGCAGTTAGGAGGCTGTTTGATTGAGTCATAAATTGTCAGCCTCCTGGATGCCAAGACCCTTGCTATCCTTTAGCTACTAGAGGTGGTGGAATAAATAATAAATATATTGTTCAATAAATGCAGCAAAAATTGGTAAATATTTGGGTAAAGCTATTGCAAGGTTAATTGGTTTGGTTATGATTGAATATTATTAATCAATATTAATAAATTTATTGTTAAATAAATTAAAAGAGGGGCCACAATAATATTGGGGATCTTTAACATCTCTCTTCAGGGAATTTACTTGAAGACACGTAGACCTGGTTACTTTGGAACCTTTAATTTATATTCTTAAAGGAGTTATTACCCAAAGATAAGATATATATAAAATATATGGTGGAGTTTCAGGGCTTTGTAACCAAGCTGCAACAACAGAAAAAGGATAATAAAACTCACTGGTATGTTATTGGGTCCTTTAGGTACCTTTTTGGGACGTGTACTGATGGGTTGAACCTGTTACTGGGTTTAAAAGGTTGTTCAGCAGTTTAAATTGATAAAAAGGGTTTTTGGGATGGTTAATATGGATCAGATTAAAGACATAAATCACTTAATTATCTCTTACAAGTATTTTATTACCTTGGCATGGTGTCTGGATGTCAAAATAACTGGGTCTGGGGCAACAATAACTTCCAAAGGGGCTCTCTATTTATATCTTTTTTGATCCCAATTATTTCCTTCTGGGGGCTATACGGACTCAAAGGGATGGTTTCTAAGTCCAGAAAGGTAACTAGTGGTAGCCTGGCATGTTTTCTTGGTTTTTTAACAGGGTTAAAATCTAATTCCACAGGGCTTTGGAATTATTCTACTTTTTAATGGATGTGTTGACATGTGGATAATACCTTATTTATCCACATGACCCTTATTTAGTTAATTATCCTTAGTGGATATTACCAAACTGTTGATATTTCTTTTTAAAAGACATTCCTAAGGATAATCTGATTTAATACAAGATCTCATTATGTAGTAGCTGATGGGAGCTAAATCATAATAATGATTTGCTCATTATTTTTAAAAATTTTTTAATTAACTTAAAGTAATTCATTAAAAATACATTCCATGGAAATATAAGTAATATTTTGACATATTCAGTTTTTTCAATGTGCCACAAACATACTGATATTTTGAAGTTCTCATAACTGTATTTATAAATTATTTTAAAATATTTCTCAAGCTTAAGTTATCTTATTTTTGACATTTTGGTGTTTTCTTATTATATTTTATAATAATATGTCAAAGGTTCATTTAAGTGTTTTTACATAATTTCATGTAGTTTTAGCCTATCTAATATCCACAGAGACATTCATTACATATGTGGTATGTCCCCGTATTAGAAGTAGTACTCTTACGCAGTACCCTAGCTTCTAATGACATCTGTCAGCTTGTCAGCCCGTAGTCCTGCGGCTGCGTACCTGTCAGATGTCTGGGGCTGCGTACCCAGCTTGTCAGGGTAAGTGGACAGGGTGGCAGTGCTGCTGCTCAGCTGCGCGTGGATGTATTGGTTGCCACGGCTGTGTGCAGGAATTGTGAAACATCACATTTCTGCTTTTAACTTCTCAAAATCACATAATTCCTGGATTCTGACACAAAATTAGCTGTGAAAACTATACATAAATCCCAAGGCTGCGCCTCATTATAAATTTTCATAAATTATTTAAAAATGTGAGCAGTGGGAATTTGAGGAAGGTGTCATTGAGTGACCCTACCTTAAATTTCATGTAGAATCATAATTTGAAATAATATTTTTAATGTTATTTCTCCTTTAATATTTTATTTATCTATTTATTTATTTCATTTTGTTACTTTTGCAGCTTGCTCTGTAATAGTAGCAAGCTGAAAAAAATAATGATATGATCAGCTCTCTTTATTTGACCTGAAAAATTTTGAAGTGAATGTAGATGAATGATGGGCCAGTTTTGAATTACTTGGAGAGGTTTTCTTGTCTGAGAAAACACTTTTCTTCAAAGGGAGAGTATAGGCAATTAAATGATGAGTTAGTTATGATTATTGATTTAAAAATGAAAGAATGGTATGGAGAAAGTGTCAAATTTTGCATTATTTTTTCAGGAGAGAGAATAAGAATCTCTCCAATGTGAATTTTAATGTAGGTGGTAAAATAGGGGGTGGATGATGCACACAAACTGGTGGTGCAGGGAATGGGTACCTTTATATAAAATATCTCAGAAAACTCACTTATTTGTTGGTAACTCTGAAAACCCTCTTGTTAAATCAGTTATTTTATTTTATTTTTTTGATGGTGGCTTTGGATGAAACTTACCATTTTTTTAATGGAAGATTTGGTAACTCTGATACACCCTAATGAAGATCACTAGTTACAACCTTCACAATAGAAATCTGAATGTCACTTTCTAGCAAGTCCCATCAAGGAGCTCATGCCCAATGTATGACCAAGCTCAGGTTAATCTCTGGCCAAGCTCAGGTCAAGATTAATCCAAGCTGCAATTCACAGTGACTGCGCACCAAAAGCTTATTAGAGCATGAACATACCTTCAACTAGGGATTGGAGAGAGCTTCAAACAGAGCTTCCTTGATGGCACTTTCTATCAAGTACCATCACCCCCCTTTGTGGTTCTTGTTTTTGGTTTTTTAAACTGAATGAAATCTGAGGTGAATACTGAATACTGAAAATTTTTCTCTAGAGAATAGAATTTTTGCAATCAAGAAGAATGAATATTTAAATGATAAAATTGTTGAAATACGTAAGCACTTACGCGTGTGCTATGTATGAGTTTAATCCAAATGGGATGTACATGAGGGCCTCTGCGGCCCATTGGACACACACACAGACCATACATGCCTGTGTGGATGTCACGGATTTGGGGAAACTGGCCTCAAAACGCGTGAAACAGCCCTGTTGGTACACGGGCCCTAACGGGCCTGGTGGGGTATATGGGCAAATACAGCCAGATGGGCTTGTATGGACATAATTGGGCCCAAGATTTATTTTTGACATACTTGGCCAGACAGGCTGGCCGCCAAAGTATGTTAAAATCACTTTTTGGGCTTGGGGGCGGCCCATTTGGGCCGCCGCCTGTGTTGCAGCCCATTTGGGACTGCTGCCTGTGTTGCGGCCCGCTCAGGGCCGCTGTTTTTGCTTAAGGTCCATTTATGGGGCCCAACGGCCTGCGCAGGGCTGTTTTAGGGGGCAGGGGGACTCAAAATTGAGCCCCCCCACCCCGGTCGTGGCTGTTGAGCTGGTTGCGGCTGCCGCGCTGGGTGGCGGCCGCGGGGCTGGGGCCAATGGCCCCGGCTCCTCCCCCTCCTCTTGCTTGCCATTGCAAGGAGGAGGGGGAGGGCTGGCTGGATGGAACCAGCCAGCAACTGGTCATGGTGGGGGGGACTTGATCACCCCCCCACCAAGTGTGGTGGCTAGGCTGGTTGCATCAAGGTGACCAGCGGTGGGGGGGAATTTACCACCCCCCCACTATCAAAGGGGTGCTCCCCCCCCCCCTTTACCAAGGGGGAGGAGCAACGGGCTGGAGGGGACCTGACCACCCCCCAGCCCACCTACCATGAAAACTCCCTGGGGGCATCAACCTCCGGGGCCCCTGGTAGGGGGATTTGACTGCCCCCTCCAGGGATTTGAGAGAAAGAGGGGGGGCAGCATGTCTTCCGGTTACACCCCCCCCCCATGTGTGTCTGAGACCAGACCCAGGTGTTTCCTGGGTCCCTCCTGGCCATTTTTATGGCCAGGGGCTGGTTGCATGAGGCAACCAGCCAGCATGTGAGGTAACAGGCCAGTTGTAATAGACAACTGGCCAGGGGTTTGAACAGCTAAGGGGCTGGTTCAGCCCCATTGAGGTGGAAACACCAGAAATAACCGGAATAGGCTGGTTTTAAGGGTACAGGGACTGATGCCATGTGGGCTGATGTAGCCCAAACCAAGTAACAAGGCCTGTAGAGCCTGTAGAGCTATTTTGGAGCGGAAAATTTTCCTTTTGGCTTGTTGTATCATGGGTTCACAAGAGGCCAATCTTTTGTACTTAAGGAGCTCTTCTCCCTGCTGTTTTCCATTATCCATTCATCATCCAATTGAATTCATCACCAATATCATCCAAAGTATTGCCCCATTGTGAGATCCCATCATCAATTATTGACCCAAGGTGTCCAGCATTTCTTTTTCTTTAAATACTGCTCATTTGCCTAAGCTAATTGCTGGCCATAATTATAACAAAAATAATCAAATAATTATTCACTATCCAGTATTTAATATTTAAGATCCTAGGTGATATTAAAAATAAAGAAATAGAAATACTTACAAGGATAGCCAATAGTTCCAAGGATGTAAACCAATAAAAGATAATTTACAAAACATAAAAAATACTTTTAGCTAATTTAGAAAACAATATTCAAAAATTCCACACCTTCTTTTCAGTTCTATGGCAAGTTCAATCTGTCTTACTAGAGCACATTGGTTTAAGGAAAATGGCCACAAAAAGGCTCTGCAGGCAATTAAGGTTTGATATTTAGTTTTAAAATCATTTAGCGTTTCCATCCATGCTGACAGGCTGGAATTATAGCTTTGTCAATTTTTGGATTTTGGTTGGCCAAAGGACAGGTAACTCTCATCATCAGAACATCTACAAGTCCACCCTAGGGGGCTTCTTTCACTCTACTAAAACATCACCACCCTTTTCCATTCATCCAAAAAACCAAAATACTAAAATCCTCTTGACCATTGTCAAAATTTAAAACATCCTATCCCCTTCTTTCTTTCTCTTAAAGCCATCTATTACTATTGGTGCATTACCTTCATGATTTTTCTTTTCTCTTTTCCTCCCAAAACAAGCAATTTATCCTTTGGATGAGCCCTAGCCCAGCTCATTCATTGCCATTTGTGCCTAACAATATGACTTCCACCCAAATTAGTTCCCGCTTTGAAGTCATGGACATTCATGACAAAAACCCCATCAACTTCAATAATGAGTCCTTTTTAAATATGTTTTCCAGCCTTTAGAACAAGATTTTTCAACTTGAAAAACACCTTTTTGATATTTCTTTGAGCTCTCATCTTAATACTCAACAACCTTCTCAACTTAATTGCAATTTGATGAACCAATGGTCATTAAGATTGAAAATCTCTGCAACCTTGTCAATATGATTGAAAAGAAAACTGATGATTTAATCAATATTTTTCATCTTAACTCTAAAAATTATCCAACCCATCTTAGCTCCCCTTCTTCTCCTTCTAATCATCCTTGTACCTTTGCAACCATCACCATCTCTATTCCAAACCCTACTACTTCTTCTAAACTACCTCCCTCTATTAATCTTTTACCCCCTATTCCTAAAAATAGTTTTTTAAGTCAATTCAAATTAGGTCAAGTCAAAATTAGGGATAAATATGGTTAACCCCATCCCTTTCCCAATCTTAATGCTGCTGATATTTCTAACAGAGTCAATCCTGTTTTAGATAATCTTAATATTAAAGATCTTCCTTTTAGTATTAAAGTTGAAGCTGTTACTAAATTTCCTTCTGGCCACATCAAATTTTTTACTCAGATTCAATTAGGAGCTAAATGGCTTCTTGATAACAAACATTGCTGGTCCCATTTATCTGATCCTAGTTTTGTTACTACCCCCACCCCAATTTTCAGTTATTATCCACTCCTGTCCCATTATTTTTACCCCTGATAATGCCTCTCACATTTCAGATCTTTTTTTGCAAAATTGAATCTACACCAAAGATGTTATCTCCATTAAATGGCTTGGAGATCCCATCTCCAAAAATAAATCTCATGGTATTCTCATTCTTAATTTTAACACTAAACAACTAGCTTTGAAAATTTAGACTGGTGGTCTTACTTATAAATATAATTTTCTGCAACCCACCAAATATATTCCTGGTCCCAAAATTTTTAAATTTTGTGCAATTTGGTAATCTAGCTAATATTTTCAAAAATTGTCCCCTCTGCTCCAAGTGTGGTATTATGCATGATACTTTTGAGTGTGAACTAGACAATCCTGGTACTATTTTTTTTTAGATGTGTCTCCAAAAATAACTCTATTAATCCTTCTGTTGATATCTCAGATGATTCCTTTTCTCATTCTTCTTTTATTTCTAAATGCCCTATTAAATATGATGAGATCCTTAAAATT
The DNA here is from genome assembly GCA_025617555.3 of Puccinia polysora. Taxonomy (NCBI): domain Eukaryota; kingdom Fungi; phylum Basidiomycota; class Pucciniomycetes; order Pucciniales; family Pucciniaceae; genus Puccinia; species Puccinia polysora. The sequence continues at coordinate 55,629,916 of CM062628.1, forward strand.
AAAAGCCATTTTACTAATGAATAATAACCCTAATATTTTAAATAATATAGATAACCTTTCCTCTCTTTTTAACTCCAATTATCTTTTCCCTCAATTTGAAAGACTGTATTCTTCCCCTTCCTCTTATTGATGATATGAAAACCTAGATTGCAAAAAAATGACCAACATAAGAAGAAGCACAATAGGGGTGTATGCTAAACTTACAACCAGGTGAGAATCAGAAAATTAATTTTTGAAATCAGGAAACAAAAGAAAAAAAAAGAGATGCAGAAAGTTAATTGAAATGGGAGTTCTCACTGCTAGACAGAGCTGGAAAACAATGGAAAATTGTGGGAGTGGTAGGTTAAAAGCGATGAGGTTGAGATGAGATGGATAATGTTGGGATTAATATATTGCCTAGATGAGGGAGGAGGAAGTGGAGGACAACAAGAAGGGCTGAAAGGGATGGAGGAATGGTTGGGAGATTGGATGAGATCATGATGGAAGATTGTAGATGGAAATTGGATGAGATAATGATGGGAGATGATTGGGAGATTGGATTAGATGATAAGAGAGATAGGATGAGGGAATGAGGATCTCAAGGGGATAGAGAGGATGATGGGATATTGAATGGGATGGAGAGAATCTCTGTATTTGAAGCGTCCTCATTTGAGGTTAAAGAAGGGAATTTGTTAGAGGAGATCAGTCATCTCTAAAAAATTATATGTCTGATTCATTTTCCTTCCTTCAAATGAATTTTTTCAATAAAAAAGAAACTACCCTTAGAGTTCTTAACCTCAAACAGGATCAATTAGTTTTTTTTACTCCAAGAAACCTGGCCAGTATATGCGCATGACTCTTTACCCCCAATTCATCCTAGCTGGCATCATATTTCCACAATCTCTAATCCTCCTGACTGCTCTACTAAACCTGGGTCAACTATTTATATTAGGAAAATTATCCCTTCCAAATACATTGACTCATTCAATTATTCCAATCAATTTCTTTCTTTTTGTTTCCATTGACTTCCCTTCCACCCCTCTAAATAAGATCACCTTTTATTTGATCTATAATCCACCCATATCCTTTTCAGGTCTTCCTATCCTTAACCAATGGCTTTTTCTGTTTTCTACCCAAACTAATCCAATTATTATTTCTATTATTTCTAACCTCCATAACAATCATTGGAATCCCCCCTCTTATTTTAATACTCATCCCCAATCTTCCTCTCTTATTGGCATGTGTGCCTTGAAAGGTTTTTTTATCTTTTCTCCTACGCAAGTTCCCACTTTCTTTAATTATTCTGGTAATTCTACCTGCATCAATCTTTTGTTGACTAATAATATTGCCATAAATTTCTTAATTAACAGTAAAATCCATCTCAATAACAATTTTTCCAACCATCAAGCTATCTGTCAGCCTCCTGGATGCCAAGATCCTTTCTATCCTTTAGCTAACAGAGGTGATAGAATAAATAATAAATATATTATTCAATAATTGCAGCAAAATCCATAAAATATTTGGATAAAGCTTATTGCAAGGTTAATTGTTTGGATATGGTTTATTGTTATAAATCAATATAGATAAATTGATTATTTAATATTTTTATAGAGGGGCCACAATTATATTGGGGATCTTCAACACCTCTCTTCAGGGAATTCAGTATGAAAACACATAGGCCTGGTTACTTTGGAACCTTTAATTTATGTTCTTAAAGGATATTTTGCCCAAAGATAATATGTATATAAAATACACAGTGGAGTGGCAGGGCTTTGTAACCAAGCTTCAATGACAGATAAAGAATAATAACACTCACTGTTATATTATTAAATCCATTGGATACCTGTTTGGGACGTGCACTGATGGGTTAAACCTGTATACTGGGTTTATAAGGTTGTTCAACAGTTTCAATTGATAAAAAGGGTTGAAGATGGATATTATTAATCAGAATGAAGCCATAAATTACTTACTTATCTCTTATAAGTATTTGATTACCTTGGCATGGTGTCTGGATGTAAATATAACTGGGTCTCTGGGTATCAATATCCTCAAAAGAGCTCTTTATTTATAGCTTTTTGAGTCCCAATATTGTCCTTCTGAAGGGGTACAGGGGCTCCAAGGGACAGACACTGAGGCTAGAAGGGTAACCAGTGGCAGCCTGTCACGTTTTTCCTGGTGATGTAGCATGGGTAGCATCTAATTCCACATGGTATGGGAATTATTCTACTTTATAATTGATGTTTGGACGTGTGAATATCAATAATCTGTCCTTTTTATTTATTATTTAATTAATTATCCTTAGTAAATGTTCCCAGTAAGTTGATAAATATTTTAATAGAAATTTCTACGGATATTCTGATGTCAGGTGAGTTCTCATTATATATTAAATAATTGGAGTAAAGTCATGATATTGATTTTACTCCTCATTTTCGAAATTCAGTTGATTTACTAAAATAATTACTTAAAAATATAAGTCATGGGCATTCATGTGATATTTTTCCATCATCCGTTTTCTTAGTATGTCACAAAAATATTAATGTCTAGAAATTCTCATAATAGTATATTAAAGTATTTTAATATATTTTTAGAAGTAGTCATTATCTTATTTTGACATTTTTGGTACTTTGAATTATATTTAATAAAAAATATGTATAAAGGTTATTTAGGTACTTTGATGTAAATTAATTTTTTTTTAGACTATCTACTATCCACGGTAACATTTATTACATATTTAGAATGTTCCTGTGTAGTTTGTAGCATGTTTATGCAGTACCTATGTTTCTCAGGCCGCCTGTCACTTTGTCAACCCATAGTCCCGCAGCTGCGTACTTGTCAGAGGCCTGGGTCTGTGTACATGGCTTTGACAGGGTGAAAGTGCTGTAGCTCAGCCGCGCGCGGGTGTATTGGCTGCCGTGGCTGCGTGCGGGAATTGTGACAGAACACATTTCCGTCTGTAACTCCTAAAATATACACAAGACCTCAATTCTGACCAAATTTTAGGTGTGAAACCTATACGTGACAATACATGTGAAATATTTAATTGGCAAAAAGTTCAATAGTGGTGCCGTGGTATTTTGGTCTTTCTTTCCTTAATTATTTAAAAATATAAGGAGTTGGATTTCTAGGGTGGGGTCATTGAGTGACCCTACCTAATTTTGGGTGGAAAATCCATTTTTGCAATAATATTTATGGTTTTCCTACTCCTTCTTAGCTTAATTTTATTATTATTATTCTTATGTTATTTCTGTTACTTTTGCAGCTTGCTCTGCAATTGTAGCAAGCTGACACCAATCCATATGAAAATAAAAACCTTGCCAAGCCCCACAGAATTGATCACACCCCACTTTTTTCAACATTTATCCAATCCAACCCCATTTCTTCCAACAAAAAGGCATGACAGGCCAGGATGGGGAGGTGTTGGTCAATATTGGGGGAGTAAACTTGGGATTTGAGGGTGATCTGGAAGGGGTCAAAGGGTGTACAGAGGATTTATAAAAATACACACAGTGTATGCGCTTACTGAGTTCATGACACTCAAATTTAGGTCCAGACCAAAATTTGGTATTTGGCTAGTGAGAGCATCAAGCATCATGAGAGCAATAATTGGCGGCCATGTCAATGGTGGATGGAAAACACCTGCTGCAGAAAACCTGAGATACCAGAATCCCCATTAGAAAAAATAAGGTTTATGCAAGGTTTTCATGATGCTTAATGACAATATGTGTGGATTCAAATGGGACCTTAATCATTTTTTTAGGAATTCTATTTCCAGGAGATTTCTTGTTAGGTAAGTGATGTATGATATTTTAAACTTCAAAATTATAAACACAATGGAAGTATAAATTTGAGGAGAGGAGAGAAGAGCTGGAAATTTCTGAAAGATTGATACTGGAATTAATGATAGAAGTACCATTAAAAAGAATTGAGGCTTGATCTTTATTGTTAGTGGTAGGATTACCATTAGAGTCTTTAAGTGGGTCAATAATTTTGGAAGAATTTTCTCTAGTATATTTATAAGCATCAAATACATTTTTAAAATTCTGGAAGCTAAAAAGGAATTCCAATGTGTTCTTGTAAGAAGCTCAACCTGGGTTTTGAATTTGGTTTGCCTGGCTCAATAGCAAATAATAGCAGGTTGTGAACAAGTAAGAATAAGCCATTTACAATTCTTGTTAATTTTCTTTATAATAGGATTAAGGATATCTTTATTCAACCAAGGCTTAATTTTGGATGGAGAAGAATTGACTAGTTTCCCTTGTTCATCAATTCTAGATTGAATAATGGAGGATAGTTTTTTGGCAAAGATATCAATAAGGGAATCATTAGAAAGATTATGGTGGTTGATTAGAGAGATAATTTTGGAATTCTTAGCTTTTTGGTGTTTAAGATGATCAATATTTGATAGAGGAGTAGAAATGCGAGAAGATGAAAGATTTGAGGAAAAGGGGTTGAATTTAAATATAGATAAGATAGTGTCAGCTTGCTACTATTGCAGAGCAAGCTGCAAAAGTAACAGAAATAACATAGAAATAATAATAATAAAATTAACCTATAAAGGAGTAGGAAAACCATGAATATTATGGCAAAAATGGATTTTTCACCCAAAATTGGTAGGGTCACTCACTGACCCCACCCTTGAAATCCAACTCCTTATATTTTTAAATAATTAAGGAGAGAAAGACCAAAATACCACGGCACCACTATTGAGCTTTTGGTCAATTAAAAATTTCACATGTATTGTCACGTATAGGTTTCACACCTAAAATTTGGTCAGAATTGAGGTCTTGTGTATATTTTAGGAGTTACAGATGGAAATGTGTTCTGTCACAATTCCCACACGCAGCCACGGCAGCCAATACACCCGCGCGCAGCTGAGCTACAGCACTTTCACCCTGTCAAAGCCATGTACACAGACCCAGGCCTCTGACAAGTATGCAGCCGCAGGACTACGGGTTGACAAAGTGACAGGCCGCCTGAGAAATCTAGGTACTGGGTAAACATGCTAAAACCTACACGGGAACATTCTACATATGTAATAAATGTTCCTGTGGATAGTAGATATTCTAAAAATACATAAAATTATATAAAAATACATAAATAATCCTTACACCTATTTTTTACTTAATATAATGCAAAGTACCAAGCATGTCAAAAATAATACAATGACAACTTCTAAAAATATATTAAAATACTTTAATATATAAATATGAGAATTTCTAGACATCAATATCTTTGTGACATACTAAGAAAACTGATGATGTAAAAATATTACATGAATACCCATGAATTATATTTTTAAGTAGTTATTTTAGTAAATCAACTGAGTTTCAAAAATAAGGAGTAAAATCAATATCATGACTTTACTCCAATTATTTAATACATAATTAGGACTCACCTGACATCAGATTATCCGTAAGAATTTCTATTAAAATAATTATTCACTTACTGGGAAAATTTACTAAGGATAATTAATTAAATAATAAATAAAAAGGACGGATTAGTGTTATTCACACGTCCAAACATCAATTTTAAAGTAGAATAATTCCCAAACCCTAAGGAATTAGATGCTACCCGTGTTACAGCACCAAGAACACGTGACAGGCTACCATTGATTACCCTTCTAGCCTCAGTGTCTGTCCCTTGGAGCCCCTGTACCCCTCAGAAGGACAATATTGGGACTCAAAAAGCTATAAATAAAGAGCTCTTTTGAGGATATTGATACCAAGAGACCCAGTTATATTTATATCCAGAAACCGTGAAAAGGTAATAAAATACTTATAAGAGATAAGTAAGTGATTTATGGCTTCAGTCTGATTAATAATATCCATCCCCAACCCTTTTTATCAATTGAAACTGTTGAACAACCTTATAACCCCAGTATACAGGTTTAACCCATCAGTGCACGTCCCAAAAAGGTACCCAAATGATTTAATAATATACCAGTGAGTCTTATTATACTTTCTCTTTTGTTTCAGCTTGGTTACAAATCCCTGCCACTCCACCATGTATTTTATATACATATTATCTTTGGGCAAAATATCCTTTAAGAACATAAATTAAAGGTTCCAAAGTAACCAGGCCTACATGTTTTCATAATGAATTCCCTGAAGAGAGGTGTTAAAGATCCCAAATATAATTGTGGCCCCTCAATAAAAATATTAAATAATCAATTTATCTATATTGATCTATAACAATAAACCATATCCAAACCAATTAACCTTGCAATAAGCTTTGTCCAAATATTTTATGGACTTTTGCTGCATTTATTGAATAATATATTCATTATTTATTCTATCACCTCTGGTAGCTAGAGGATAGCAAGGGTCTTGGCATCCAGGAGGCTCACAGTTGGAGTGATATGTTGTTTAGGAACCCAAATTCTTGCCAGTGTAGTCTTCAACTACATGAAAAGTTGGGATGACAAACACACCTTGAGCTTTTTTGGACATGCTTTTTGAGTGATAACCAAGCAAAAGTGCTCATGAAGATATGAAAGGTTTGTCATATATTGCTTCATGAAGCTTGTGTGGATGCAAATGGGCCCTAAAATTCTTACTGATGAATTAAAATTAATCCTTCCCCTTTTTTTTAATAAAATCTTTTCCTTGGGTCATTTCCCTCTCCCTTGGAATAAAGCTATTACTAATATTATCAAAATAAAAGGAAAAGACAACTACTCTAACCCCAACACCTATTGCCTTATTACCTTACTCAATAATATTAGCAAAATTTTTGAAAAAAATCATCAACAACCATTTATCTTACTGGATTAGTATCTATAACCCTCTAGCTTATGGTCACATGGGCACGTTTAGAGGTTGCAACGTTTTTTATGCCCATTTCATTTTTGACTCCTGGATCAAAATAAATGGAGAGAAAAGAAAATTTCCCTTGGCCTCTTTTTAGATGCTAAATCTGCTTAACCTTCAGTATTCAGAGACCACCTTATCCATACACTCCATTTTAGCCTCCTGGATGCCAAGACCCTTTCTATCCTTTAGCTACCAGAGGTGATAGAATAAATAATAAATACATTATTTAATAAATTCAGCAAAATTGGTAAAATATTTGGATTAAGCTTATTACAAGGTTAAGTGGTTTGGTTATGGTTTATTGTTTTAAATCAATGTGAATAAATTGATTATTAAATATTTTTATAGAGGGGCCACAATTATATTGGGGATCTTTAACACCTCTCTTCAGGTATTTCAGTATGCAAACATGTAGTCCTGGTTACTTTGGGCTCTTTAGTTTAAAGGATATTTTACCCAAAGATGATATTTATATAAAATATACGGTGGAGTGGCAGGGCCTTGTAACCAAGCTGCCACAACAGAGAAAGGATAATAAAACTCACTGGTATATTATTAAATCCTTTGGGTATCTGTTTGAGATGTGCATTGATGGGTTAAGCCTGTATACTGGGTTTATAAAGTTGTTCAGCAGTTTTAATTGATAAAAAAGATGTTGAGGATGGATAGTATTGATCAGACTTAGCCATAAATCACTTACTTATCTCTTATAAGTACTTGATTACCTTGGCACGGTGTCTGGATATAAATATAACTGGGTCTCTGCCCATGAATATCCTCAAAAGAGCTCTTTATTTAAAGCTTTTGGAGTCCCAATACTATCCTTCTGAGGGGTACAGAGGCTCAAAGGAACGGACACTAAGGCTAGCAGGGCAACCAGTGGTAGCCTGTCACGTGTTCTTGGTGCTATAGCACAAGTATCATCTAATTCCTCAGGGTATGGGAATTATTCTACTTTATAATAGATATTAGGACGTGTGAATAACACTAATCTGTCCCATTTATGTATTATTTAATTAATTTTCCTTAGTAAATTTTCCCAGTGATTTAATAATTCTTTAAATAGACATTTCTACAGACATCCTGATGTCAGGTGAGTTCTCATAATGTATGAAATAACTGGAGTAAAGTCATGATATTGATTTTACTCCTTATTTTAGAGTTCCAGTTGATTTACTAAAATAATTACTTAAAAATATAAGTCATGGGAATTCATGTAATATTGTTACATAGTTAGTTTTCTTAGTATTTCACAAAAATAATTATGTCTAGGAATTCTCATAAAAGTATATTAAAGTATTTTAATATATTTTTAGAAGTTGTCATTGTCTTATTTTTGACATTGTTGGTACTTTGAATTATATTTAATAAAAAGTACGTATAAGGGTTATTTAAGTATTTTTATATAATATTATGTACTTTTAGACTATCTACTATCCACGGGAACATTTATTACATATGTAGAATTTTCCTGTGTGGGTTGTAGCATGTTTACGCGGTACCTAAGCCTCTCAGGCCGCCTGTCACTTTGTCAACCCGTAGTCCTGCGGCTGCATACTTGTCAGAGGCCCGGGGCTGCATACACAACCTTGATGGAGTGACAGGGCTGTATCTCAGCCCCGCGCGGGTGCATTGGCTGCCGCGGCTGCATGCGGGAATCGTGACAAAACACTTTTCCGTCTGTAACTCCTAAAATATACACAACACCTCAATTCTGACTGAATTTTAGGTGTGAAACCTATACATGACAATACATGTGAAATATTTCATTGGCAAAAAGTTCAATAGTGGTGCCGTGGTATTTTGGTCTTTCTTTCATTAATTATTTCAAAATATAAGGAGTTGGATTTCAAGGGTGGGGTCAGTGAGTGAGCCTACCTAATTTTGGGCGGAGAATTCATTTCTGTAATAATAGGGGGTATCAAAGTTAACCAAACCCGCCATTTTTTAATGGCGGGTTTCAACCCAAATCTGCCATTTCAAACCCGCCATTAAAAATCAAAAAAACCCACTTATTTCAGATCAGACGTGTCAAAGTTAACCTGAAATAAGTGGGTTTTTTCAAATAAAGTATTTAGATGCTTCCACCACCTGTCCGCGTCATACACCCCTGTCTTCCCACCTCCTTCTACCTCCAACCTCATCGGAAAATTTTTTACCCCCACCCTCATCATAAAATTGATTGACCACTCTCATCACTTTATTGCTCTCATCACTTGATCACTCTCATCCACTTCATCGCTCTCAAAACTTCATTGCTCTTAAAACTTCATCACTCTCATCACTTAACCGCTCTCATCACTTGATCACTCTCATCCACTTTATCGCTCTCAAAACTTCATCACTCTCATCACTTAACCGCTCTCATCACTTGATCACTCTCATCCACTTTATCGCTCTCAAAACTTCACCACTCTCATCACTTTATCAATCTCATCACTTGCGTAGCCCGAACTCTTTCAAATGGCCCCTCAGCAAACCTCCCCCCACAAGTCCAACACACCCAAGAGAACATCGCCAAGGAACTCCACAACACACAATCCTCCCCCATCAGCTTCCAAGGGCTCAAGTCAGCTCAAGAGAACTGATCACATCATCCTGGTAAACTGTCTGAAAATTCCCTCCAACTACAATGCCTGCTTTGGATCCGACAACAAAACACGTGTTGGCCAACCTCAATCCTCTAAGGTCAATGGTTATCTCCTGATGGCCAATGAACTCAAGAACAAAACAAAAGGTAGGCTGGATCTGTCATCCAAACAGATGAGGGAGCGGTTCAAAAACTATTGAGCCAAGTACAAAAAGGCCCACTCCATTTCTATCTCCACTGGATTTGGTATCACCAACTTGGACAAAGCCAAAGGAATCAACTTGGTGGTTGATAAGTTGGACTCCATTTGTCCTTTTTATATTCAAATGGATGAAATCTTTGGAAAGAAGGCCAACATCACCCCCCTAGCTGCTTTCGATGCCCAACAATCCGATTCCGTTGATGCCGAGGACTTGGCTGGGGATGCTCAGCCTACCAATGGGGACCTTGATCAAACCTTGGCCTTGGAGTGGCCCCCATCTGATGACGAGGAGGATATTCAAACACAATCAGCTCCAATCACTTCTACTTTGGTATTGATTGATCAGTCAATCCCAAACTTGGACCCCTCACTTCCTTCTTTTGATTTCTCTCTTCCTGGGGCAGAACAACTGGAGAACTTGCCCAATGAGGAGGATGTTATTCCTGGATCACCGTTGCCATCAACATTGGCTCAAGTAAGGAACTAAATTGTTTTTTATTATGTCTGGTTGCTCCTGACTGATTTACATTGTAAAAAAACAGGCTCATCCATTTTTGATTGGCCAAAAACTCAAGCCAATGGGGCCTCCCACATCGCCTTCAAATACTAGTGAGGACTTTCAGACTCAAACCTTCTCTGCCAAGGGTAAGCAAAAGGCCTCCAATTCCATCAATGTCAACCCCAAAAGTCATCAAAAGAGGAGAAACACTTCCAGTTTTTCGGGCTTTGAAGAAATCATGGAGAAGCAAGATTCATGTAAGTTGATTGATTCAATATCCTTGCTTTCAAAATCATGCTCATTGCCATTCCCCTCCAAAAAACAGTGAAATCACAAATTGAATCAGATAAACTTCAGTTTGAAAAGCAAAATTGGGATTGCCAACTGGCCATGGATGGTCAAAAGCAGCAAGCCAAGACTTTGGCTAATCAACAAAAATTGGATGCTGAGTGGAGGTTGAAACAAGCTGAGCTAGAGTTTCAAAAAGAGGAAAAGGAGAAGGATTGGCAGCAAGTGCAACTGGAAAAGGAGAGGGAACAATGGGCAAACAAAAAAAAGGATAAGGTATCAGTAGCTTTGGCTTGCATTGGCAGTGGTAGATCGGTAGAAGAAATACAGCAGATTACTCAAATGCTGGGCTTGTAAATATATTTGCATGGATGAAAGAAAAACAAATTATTTTTTACTACAACAACGTTTGAGAGCATTCTTAACCCCACCAATATACAAATTTTTTTTGTTTTTATTGATATTTTTTTCTCTAGAGTAAATTTGGCCGTTTTTCATGTCCCTACAAGTGCTCTGAGTTTTTTTATTAATTTGGAGTGACATGGCCATTCTGGTATGGGTTGCTGTGTCCACAGCTGGAAAGGTACAGTGCTTGTACTTGTTAGCCGCCCAAACCATTTTGACTATACCTTTTTGCTTGAAATCAATTCCAAAGCCAAGGTCAGGAAAAACAAATTGACCGTCCAAAACTTGATATTCATCCGTATCTTCAATAAGTCAACCATTCAATTTTTTGGTTGGGACCACAAGTAAAAAGGAATAGCCAGAGATGTCGCCTTTGTCAATATGAGGAGAATTGTAAAAAGAATCCAAGGTGAAAGTGAGGTGTGGGGAGCAATCAAAAGGTGTAGGCTTGGAACCAAATTCCAACGAAGAGAAAGAGGGGATGTTGCTGTCCTTCATGGTATCACAGTTTGATTCAAAGGCAAGTTTGGCCAAATTACAAAACATTTGTCCTAAAATTTGGGATACTTTGTCGGCCTTCAAGTTGAGGACAGCGTACTCTTGAGGAGAAGATCTAATGGATGATTTCTTCACATAACGTCCGAATAACTCCAAAGGGTTCATCGATTTTTGCCAACCAATCGCCCACATTTTTCCACCCCAAGATCTTGAGGGACCAACCGGGTTGACAAATTTTTTTGAACTGTGAAGGAATGTTGTCACAAAGTTGATATCTTTCTTATCTTGCTCAGATAGTTGATCCAAAGGCACAAATTCAATGACGGCAACAAGAGCATAGTGATCAGATTGGTCGAGAACAATAACTTTTCCATGGTGGAAGAAGTGGAAAGCCCCAATTGTCTGTTTTGCTTGCTTAAATTCTTCCTGGGTGGGTTTTCAAGGGTTTTTTTTCTTTTCAGCCATGATAGCAGGGTACAGATCCAAAGGGCATAGCTTTTGTCTAGACCAGGCAAACTTTTCCTTGATCAAGTTGTCAGTCACTTCCAAAGAAATTTCCAAATCCCTCATTTGAGCCCTCCTTTTTCTACGATTCCTCTGCTTGCCACCTCTCTTTATGTTTTTCATACCATCTCCTTCCATCTTTCTCCCTCCCAGGCACTTGCTGCACCCAAGGTGAGGATCAAGGTGAAATTTGAATGGATGTATAACATTTTGAGTTTGGTAGGCATTGAAGGAATCAATATCAAAAAAGGGGTTGGACAAACAAAAAGACCGGTCAAACAAATAAAAAAAAAATGTCAGCAACGTTCTAATTATGGAAACGGTGGGATTAAAAAAATAAAAAAGAGATGAAAATCAACGATTCCTCTGCTTGCCACCTCTCTTTATGTTTTTCATACCATCTCCTTCCATCTTTCTCCCTCCCAGGCACCTGCTGCACCCAAGGTGAGGATCAAGGTGAAATTTGGATGGATGTATAACATTTTGAGTTTGGTGGCCAGTTAAGGAATCAATAGATATCAAAAGAATAGAATTAGATGGGGAGGAGTGGTAATGATGAGAATCTGCAGCCAGCATCATACTAGGCGAACCAGACTGTCCCAGGACGTAGCTTGGTTGGCGTAAGACTTGAGAGAATGTGTTCTGGCCAAGCTCAAAAACCTAAAAAAAAAAAAAAAAAAAAAAAAAAAAAAAAAAAAAAAAAAACAACGGGGAAGTCAGTTCCTGTACCCTACAAAAAACCCTGCATCGATTGGCCCAAACGATTGGCCAATCGATTGCAAATCGATTTCTCTATCGATTGCCAATCAATCGGGCAATCGATTGCCAATCGATTGCAATTCAATCGAGCAATCGATTGGCAATTGATCGCTCAATCGATTGCGAATCAATTGGGCAATTGATTGGCAATCAATTGCTCGATTGATTGCGAATTGATTGAGCAATTGATGGCCAATCAATTGCGAATTGATCAAGCAATTGATTTCTTGATTGATGAGAGGAGAAATTGGAGGAGGGGAGGGGCTCACCTTGAGGGATTGACCTTGAGGGATTGACCAAGGGATCCAGGGGGGGACTACAGGTTGAATGATCAAAGGATCAGCAACTGGTGAGGGGAAGGAAGAGGAAGAGCGTGGAGGGGGCTTACCGGGATTAGGAGGAGGGGATTCAGTGAGTGAGGTGAGATGAGGTGGTGGTGATGAGTGAGGTGGTTTGGTGAGGAGGAGACAGGGTTTGACCAGTGAGTGAGTGGGGTGGATCCAGGGGGGGACTAAAGGTTGAATGATCAAAGGATCAGCAACTGGTGAGGGGAAGGAGAAGGAAGAGGGTGGAGGGGGCTTACCAGGATTAGGAGGAGGGGATTCAGTGAGTGAGGTGAGATGAGGTGGTGGTGGTGAGTAAGGTGGTGGTGATGAGTGAGGTGGTTTGGTGAGGAGGAGGCAGGGTTTGACCAGTGAGTGAGTGGGGTGAGGTTGAAGGGGTTGAGTGGTGAGGGGGAGGGGGGTGGAATTTGGTGAGTGGCAGGGTTTGAGGTGGAGGTGTTTTTGGATTCAAGTCCACTAAAAAAAAAAATAAAAAAAAAACTCAGCCTATGAATCTTGGGTGAACAACCAAAACCAAAAAAATACGGTGAAGGGAATTTTTACCAATTTCAAAATCAAAAATTACTCATCAAAGCAAGCAAGGGTGAAAGGAAGAATCAGCTCTCTCATAGAAGAAGATGAGGGACCAGATGAGACAGGGATGACTTGAGGCGGATCAGGAATATCATCTTGGAATATTTTGTCCCATTCATCTTTGATGTCGGCCAAAAGGTTGTGAAGGATTACACAAGTGATAATCCAGTTGATGAGGAACCTCATATCTTTGGAACATTGGAGCTGGTTTCGCATCTCCCATAAGCTGGCCCATCTTCCTTTCAGAATTCCTATGGCATGCTCAATCCGAACTTGTGATTGGGCAAGATGATATTTAAAATCAGTTTTTCCTTGATCATTGGACAAAACATTCTGGTATGCTGGAACTACATATTTCCCACTAGCATAAGCCAAATTGGCCAGAAGGTATTGATCTTGGTCAAATTAGATCTCTGGTTGTTGGGCAATCCGCATCCGATTGAAAACATATGAATCATGACAAGAACCTGGAAGGCCAGCATGGAGGGAGATGAACTTCTTGTTGTTATCACAAAAAAGTTGTAGTGCCACAGAGTATCTAAACAAAGAGATGGAACATTTTTGGTCAGTGTGTGATCCAAAGTTTTATCATAGCAATTGGAAAAGAAATGAATCAATTGCCTTTTTTTACAATCAAAATAGTGGTTGCCATCTAGGTTGGGTTTTTGACTCAAGGGGATGGTGGTTCCATCAACAAAACCAATGCAACCAGGAAAGCCTTCTGTCTCCATTACTTGAGATATCTCCTTGTGTTCTTCTTTGGTTGGCCATGAAAGGACCAAGCGACGGAAAGATAGGATAGCAATCATGACTCTTTTGGTGTATAAGTCAATGCTTCCGTAACTGACTGAGAATAGATTTTCCAATCGATGGATTGCTGCTCCATTTCCATTTGACCCCAATCTACAAAGAGCAATGGCAAGTTGGATGGCTGGATCGCGTTGAGGATTGCGAGAATTGTTCTGGAAGATGTGGTGGTCTTCAATCATTGCCAAAAGTTTCATGAAAGAAGGCAACAAAGTTCGGAACAGTTGCTGGAAGCTTAAGTCAGGGATGAGATGAAGCTTTTGCCTTTCATACATAGGGTTATGGAGAGTGTGTATTCTTGGAACCATGTATTGCTTTGCCAACAGAGAATTCAAAGCTAACCAAGTTGATTCCAAATCGGAGTCTGAATCAGAGTCTGAATGGGAGTCAAACAGTAGCAAAAGTTCAGTCAGCTTTTTTGCGTTTTCAACTTGCTGGCGGGATGTTTGATTGGACATGTTGAGAAAGGTGGTGAGTGATGTGGGGTGATGAGATGATGATGGGATTTGTGTGAAGATGGGTATGTGAATGTATGTGAAAAACAATAGAGATGTGTGTGATGCAATGGATATGGGACCGGTATGGATTTGCTGATGTGGATGGGTGTTTTTGATGTGATGGATGGTGGATGGATGATGATGCATAAATGGCGTGTTTGATGATTGAAATCTGCCATTTTCATGAAACACACCATTTTGAAATACACCAGTTAGGGGGTATGTGTATTTCAGAAACCCGCCATTAAAAATGGCAGGTTTTGTCAAAAAAAATGGCGGGTTTCTAATGGCGGGTTTGCTAACTTTGATACGCCCTAATATTTATGGTTTTCCTACTCCTTCTTAGATTAATTATATTATTATTATTTTTATGTAATTTTTGTTACTTTTGCAGCTTGCTTTGCAATAGTAGCAAGCTGACACTCCATTCCAAAAATTGCCCTGTTTACCTCATGAACATTATTTTTTCTTTTCTAAGCTCCAGATCTACTTTTATGAGATTAGATGATTATATTTCTGACAATTTGACATCAATCATGGTCTCCCTCAAGGCTATCCTCTTTCTGTCACCCTTTAAATTCTCTATAACTCCTCTTTACTCATCCCAAATTCCTTGAATATTTCCAATGACAAGATCTCTCTTGGTTTTTTTGATAATGTGGTCCGTCTTTTGGCTTCCCATTCTATTAATTCCTGCATTTCTAATATGAATAGACCTAGCTTCCTTCTCCCTTGATTGGGGAGATAAGAACAGTGCTATTTTTGATTAGAAAAAAAAACTAACGTTATGGCTTTTACATACAGAAATATATGTGTTTCCTCTTTTTTGCTCAACATTTATTTAATTCAATCTTGTAATAACATTAAATGGTTAGCCATTCACTTAGAATCTAAACTTACTTATCAAAACCACATCAAAACCATCAAAAATAATTTTAATGCTTCTCTTCATCAACTTTCTTGCATTATTAAAACTACCTCTGGCATTAATACTAAAGAATCTTGTCAATTATTTATTTCAGTTTTACAATCCCATCTTCTTTTTGGTAGCATTTTATGCTTTTCTACTAAGAATTTATCTACAGTCAAGAAAATATTAGATACTTTATCTTTTTGCGCTGCTAGAATTGTTTCTAATATGCTTTGACAGACTCCTCTTACTTTTCTTAAGTTAGATAGTGGTTTAATTTCATTTATTAATCAACATTGCAAGATTAATCACAACTATTTTTATTGTTCCCTTACTACTTCTAACTCAAATCCTACTAAAAACATTGCTTCTTTAGAATTGTTTGAATCTTTCAGAAACCATCCAAGTGCTATCCATGCACTCATTAATTGTAGCTCTCTTTCCAATCTTTACGCTTCTTTTTCCTCCTTTTCTCCCAAAATTATTTGCCCTATTCCCCTAGCCCCATGGGTTTCTCCTTCTTTTAAGGTCAAAAACCTGAACATCCACAACCCTGAAGCCTCCCGTATTGTTCAATCCCAAATTGAAATTGAACTCTCTAACAACTTGATCATTCTTTTCTCGGATGGTTCTCTTATCAAAAATAAAGGAGTTGGAGCTGCTGCTGTATTAGCTAATAACCCCTCTATTTATCTCTCTTCCTTCTTAAATTCCAAAAAACTTCTAACTATTTTTGAAGCTGAACTTTTTGGTATTTTGCTAAGCATTGATCTAGCCATACAAGAAATAGATGAAAGATCTTCCACCAATATTCCAATCAATAAGATCATTTTCTTTTCCAATAACCAACAAGCACTCATCAAATGTTCCAACCCTTCTAAACCATCCAGCTCTCAATATTTATATATACAAATTTATCAAAAACTCCTTTCCCTTCAAGACCAATATACTGTCAAGCTCTCGTGGTGTCCAGGTCACTCCAATATTTCTTTCAACAATTAAGTTGATCACCTAGCCAAAGGAAAAGACTACACTTCTGATTTTTCTAAAACAACTATCAAAACTTTAAGTCTCTCCAAACTTTGCCAAATTAGCAAATCTCTCTTTTTCTCACCTCTCAAATTATCAAATCAAGAAGCCAATCTTTATAAATTCAAAACCAAGAATAAGCTCATTTTCAGTAATTTAGAATCAATAGAGAAAGGTCCAGCTGCTCTCATCCATCAACTTAGATCAAGCCACGCTCCACTCAACCACTATCTCAATTGCATTCACCGATCTCCAACTAGCATGTGTCCTCATTGCAACCAAATTGAATCTATTGGTCACTTCCTTATCTTCTGTCAAAATTACCATCATCAAAGACTTCTCTTTTGAAAGAAATCATCTTCTCTTAAGGTCAAATCAAATCCTTCAAGCTCCTTCTCAATTCTGGACAATCCCAAATGTTTTCAAGCTCTCGCTGAATTTCTTGTCAACTCCAAGAGATTCATCCATATCCATTTTTTCTCCAACGCTTCAAACAACAAATTACACTATTCTTTATAATTTGATTCCACCTACTATATTTTTTTCATTACAAGCTCTCTATAATATTAACTAATATTTTATATTTGCTACATCTATTTTTTATTTGTCACCAATCTCTATTTTTATTTTTACCACTTACCTTTTCATTCAATACTTCTTCTCTAGTTACATTTATTTATATTTTACTTTTATTCTATCTAGATTGAGAGAAAAATAGCTAAATTTTCACTGGAAGACCTTTTCAATATAAAGAACCCTCTCTCTTTATATTACTACGATCATCCATTTATTCAATTTCTTCATAGATCTTTGAGGGAGGATCTATTTAGACTTCATCAAATTTATATTTTGATTCTTCGAATCACTGTTATGGATCTTCAACTTATGGTGGAAGGTGATCATTTAGCTATTTAGTATTGATCTCTAGTTTAGAATTTTCCTTTCTTTCCTTTTTCCTCTTTTCCCTTTTATTATCAACATTATTTTACTCTCCAAATTATATAATTAGCCTTTTACTTTTTTTCATACATTAGCCGTAAATACAGTATAATTTTATGCACATCCAGATCTAGATTAACCACCTGTTGATCATTATTAGATTATAGTGCGATATGTGAAATTAATAACACTTAAAAAAAAAAAAAAAAAAAGTCCACCCTAGTTAGTAGGAGGATAGATCTAAGGAAACTTGAGAGGACACGGCTCCCATTAGAAGACAAATAACATGTCAAAATTCGCCAAGTTCTTTCTAGAAGATGTGACAACTTGATTCAGACGTTGGCGAAACCAGAACAAAAGAAATCCTGGATGCATTTCTTTCTATAGACACATAAACGTTTATCTATGCACCATCACACTCGTTGCAATCGAACCTCTGACCCGTGAATAATCCAACGATGCATGCCGTGACACACTCCCCAATTGAATATTCAATATGGTCCATTCAATTCGGTAGCTGATCGAGGATGCTTTCACCTCGGACGATGTGTCTCTCTCCGCCTTCCCTGGTACATAAATACCACCGCACCATCAAACCCAACACCTGCCCTCGTATAAATCTAGATGCATCCAGAAAAACCTAAGACAATCCTCATGACCTACTGACCGTTATTGGGAGGTTCAAGGAACGACTTAGCTGATCATCAGGCCGCTTCAAAATCGGTCGGGACGATTTCACTTCTATTACTTCTATCCAACTTATCCGGTGTTGCGATGGCGCCACCGATCTTTGGCTCACGGAGCCAGCAGTTTAGTGCTGTACCATCCTCTTCAACCGCCGCTGATCCGCATGTCAAGAGGCCCAGAGAAGAATTTGTTGACTCTCGGTTCAAGGTATGCTTGAGGACTACTTTTGCCTGTTTGAACGGATCCTGACCTCGTCTGGCTGTCCATCATGCCCTTCGTTAGTTCACATCGACGGCAGCACAATCCAAAAAGTTGAGGCCAAACTTGTCTACCCTTGTCTCATCTCATGGCGTTTCTATTCTAGAGCTGGAGGAGAAGAACACGCACGAATGTTATTTTACATCCGCCTTGCAAGCTGCATTACTTAATAATCTATCGATTCCTTTTAAAAAACTTCACAAGACCCTTGAACCAATCACCCGGAGCCTACCACTACTAATCCATCACCAAGAAGAGATTGTTCATGCATGCTGTCAAGCTTTGATCGTCAAAGACACCCCAGCTTCCGACTTGCCAATTGATTCCTTCTCGAAAATCCCTGGTTCGTCCGGTCAAGCCAAGAAGAACCAGTTGTTGGAGATCGAAAAGGCCAAAAAACGGCGTGCCATTCAAGCCCGGGAAGCGGTTAATCTTGTCGCTACCACAATTCTGGACTTGTTCATCCCGCTCATATCAGACCTCTCAACTTCCTTGTTGACACCTTCAAGGACGCCCGAAATCAGCGGCCGATGTGCTTTTGAGGAATTGTTAATTACTCTGATTTACTTTCTCAATTCAACCGACGTCGAACCGATCGCACTATCCAAGGCCCCTGAAGTCATTGTTCATCTTTTTAAGACTTTGGCCAAAGATCTTGTCCCATCCCCCACTGAGGACCATCACTCCGCCGAACGTTCTCAAAGACTTGAGTCTGTCTGGCGATTGGTGCGTAATGCGCTTGGAGCCCCTTTACCCGAATGCCAGGATATTGTGGAGTGTGAGAGCGCTGGATCGGATCCTAACGGTTCAGACCTGGACCCCGAGGAGAGTTACATGGAAGAGGCGGGTGAAGATCTGATTGAAAATCATCCAAAGCCTGCTGATCAGTCGCCGCAGGAAAGCAGCACCCAAATCGAAAACGATGATGTTGAATTCCCTGAGTATAAGGAAACTCTACAAGAAGGCGAACCCGACTCAGAGGCTCACTGCTCCTCATTTCCCCGCTCGATTTTACCTTTGAAAGATTTTGAAATGCATGGGTTCCTACGGCAAGCGCTCAAGTCAACCACACCGTCTAGTCGGAGACTCGTGTCAACTTCCTTTGCATACCTCCTTCGCCAGAAATCAATTGCACATCACCTTTTGAGAACGATTCTGAGTGATCTGAAAATGGTAGAATCAAATGAGGTAAAAAATCATGGCTGTCTCTGCTCAAGAAAGCAAAAGTCTCAAGTGAGCCGCCATGGTACCAGGTCCAGATGCTTATTGGGGGAAGAACCTGGCAGTGCTCGGGTTTTCGCCGAGGGAATATGTATGACCCTTTTGGAAACATGCAAAGCAAGTAATGATTGGTCCAGTTTAGGAATTTTTCAGACCCTCTGACACTTAAATCAATTTACAGTCCGTTGAGAACCGATTGCATTCACGAACTTCCGCGATTATATCGGAGATTGATGCATATCTCGCTGAAAGCGGGCCTTTCGCGAATAATACCATCCCATCAGACCCCACTCTAGCCCCCAGCGTCTTGAACAGTTTGTTGACATCAATCATTCATCACACCTCGGCTGAACATTTCGACCCAGTTCTGGATTCGATCATCACGCGTGCAATGCAGCGACTAGCCGCAATCACTTCTGATCTTGATTCCAACCAATCCGCGCAAGCCATCTTTTCTTTAGAGACTTCTCTTCAATGTTTGGTAACGGCAATCGGAGTCAGAAGCGGAACTCGAATTTCTGGTGAGTTCCCCCCCCCCAAGGCCATTTCATATTCGAACGCGGGTATCATCTCACCGAAATGCCAAATTTTGAATTGATCCAGCGAACCAGAGATCAAACCTTTTCAAGGTTTTGAATGGCATCTTTGATCTGCTTCTGATTGACGACCTTGTCGCCCCAAGTTCTTTTATATCTCTTACCGCGTTTCTATCTATGGCGTCACTCGCTTCAGTTACCGTCCAGATTGACTTTCTCAGCACACATCTCATTCGCGAGTCCCTTGATAAGCTGTTGGGGCCTCAAAATCGTCCTCTACCTACGAATCATATCTACCAGATTGCATTGTCGCTTCATCGTCTTAATTGGCCGTTTTTTGACAGCTTTTTCCTTCCCAAACTCCTCAACATCATCTCAACCCGCCTTTCCGCTTCTGATGAACCGCCCACTTCGGCCCCGACTGCCAGTCTTCTAGCTGACTTGCTTGACGGTAGAAGTCCTCTACTGTTCCGTCAGATATATGAAGTAGTCTCTGAAAAGATTAACAAGGCGCTGAATGAAATCATTGAGAATCATATTCGTTTCCACACAAAAATGGATGCATGGTCTGAGCGGGATGGTTTACAGACCATGTCTGCCGAAGAATGTTACGATTGGCTATCGGTATGTGCATACTTGCCGATCAAATGTATTGGGATCAATATTTCTCGAATCGAAAATTTGTATCACGATGTTCTATTTCTCCCAGAATCTGAAGGACTTGATGGGCACTACAATGAGGAATTGCGAGTGAAATATATCTTGGATTACGAACGCGGGAGACCCATCAACCAAACTCTGTTGATATCTACAATACTAGACGTAACCCATCGGCTGTTTGTTGGTGGGCATACCAGCGTCTTTTCTGTAGTGCTCAACCGTCTGCCTTTCATCGTATCTGTTTGGGGCTGGCATCGTGGTATATTGGAGTTTGTCCGTGCCATGCTAAAAGACTCCCTGGGCAGGTTCGTGTTCGTTAGTCGGAAACTTGTTTGTAACGTATTCGCTGATTTCTTCGTTTTGGAGTGAAGATGTTCCGTTGTCTTATCGTTTGACTCGATGTATGAGTGGCTCAAACCTGCTCTCCTTTCCGAAAGTGATGTCATCCGGCGCTTGGCAATCGAGATATTGTTGGCTGTGTCGACTCCTGGTTCACCACTAGAAGCGCTGCTGAAGCAGTGCCTCAAGGTTGAAGAGGTAGCTTTGCTTGTCGAGAATGCCCGTATACGTCAGATGCATATCCGCAAATTAGCGATAATGGTCAAGTCGGGCCAAAACCTGACCCCGGACTCAGCCGCTGCCGATATAGCCCAAAGAATACTGATTGGTAAATATGATTTTGTCCATTTTTTGACTATGTTGTCCCTTATCACTAATCTTTATGTGTGACTACCCGTCTCTTTCAGCGCAGCTCAAAGTAAACTTCCAACCTTTGTGGGAGGAATCTGCCAAGGCCCTTACAGATTTGAACGATAAATATCACGCTAACTTCTGGAGACTGGTTTGGAGCCAACTTGAACTTTGCTTGCAAGCTTCACCACAACTTTACTTTACTCCTCGATTGCAACAAAACACTACCTCGAATGAAGGTCAGAGCCCTTCAGTGGTGACGATGTTCACAGAACAACCTGAATTTGTGTGCACCCATTTACAAAAATTGACGGATCTTTTCTCTACAAACATGAGAGGCCGCGCTACGAAGATGGCAATTCAGGTGTGTAATAGGATTTGGTTTATTCAACTATGGACGTGCCTGGTACTGAGTTGTTATTTACCAGAACCAAACCTTGGACTGTCGCCTCGACATTCACAATTACGAAATCCAACTGGTTGAGCTATTGTGTAGGAATCATGCAATAACTGAAAAACACAACAAGCTTGTTGTGTCGGCTTTTTTTTCTTTTTGTCAAGCGAGGGACGAAGACTTGGCACAAGGTCATTTGCTGGGCCGATCAGCTCGGAGTCGTCTGCGCTACTGGCTTAGCTTATTCTCTAAATTTACCAACCCCAAAGCTTTTTATCGGGCCCAAGATCTGCGTGCGGCATTCTACGACCTACTTGCCGACCCTGAGCCCGAGCTACGTAGTTTGTCTTTAGAATGCGTATTAACGTGGAAAGATGATGTTCTTTTACGGTACCAAGACGATTTCCGGAATCTTTTGGATTTGTCACAGTTCCGAGACACACTTTTAAAGATTTCTAATTTTCTCTCTGAGAACGCCCTCGTCGAAAATGAGCGCCAGGAATTTCTTGCCGTCTTGATTCGGATCCTGTTTGGTTGGCTGCTCACCTTTCCGGGCCGCTCGTCATCTTCTCATAACAAAGCGCCGAAGAAAGCTTCCATCCTTTCGGCCTTCAAAGAATGTTCGGTTCAAGAGATTAATCTGATGGTTGAATTAATGTTGCGACCACTCAACGTTTCTTTCAGCAGTCAAGGAAATCTCGGCTTTAAAGTCAAGAGGCAATTAGGATTTCTCTCCTTGCTCGGTGACGTAATGAAAGTTCTAGGCCGTCAAATTGTTCATCGCTGGGAGGATTTACTGGATCTTATCATGTCTATCGCTGCCGAAAGCCAATCTCAATTACCAACCGAAACCGATGGTGCCACTTCGCAATCGTCGTTTCTTGACAGTCAACTCAAGAAAGTTCGCACCCAATGTTTACGCCGTCTGAACGATTTTTTTCAACTTTCAGTTCCAGGTTTTTGTTTCTCAAAGTGGATCGATCAAATTTTTAGCACCCTGGTCAACCCCAGGTTAACGACTTTTGCTTCACAAACAGCTCAATCTCCCTCTGCCCTCTTCGAAATATTCTATACATGGTCCAGTCGGAAAGATTTGATGCCAATATTGATTCAATACAACGCCGATATTCTCAGAGCTGTTTATCAAGTTCTGGAGATCCCAAACGTAAAGCCGCCAGTTGTGAAGCGAGTGACGGACGTTCTCCAAAATATTTTAAAAAATGTAGAATCATATCCTGATGAACTCACAGCTGAACAGTATCTCATACCATACTTCGATGTGTTGCTTCCTAATCTCAGTGAATTACTTCGCAATGCCTCCACTTCATCTTCTTTAGCCGCATCCGCGTCGCGTCAACACATTACCCTCCTCTCTTCGCTGGCACCATACATCACTGACACGACTCATTGCGAAAGCTTTTGCGCTCTGATCTTCCAAGTCTTGTCAAAGAATCAAGCCATCGTCCCAGAGTTCATCCGAGCTGACTTACTAGCTCTTCTGTCCCTCTTTTTATACAAAGCTCCTACAGTAGCTTCCTCCGCTTCCTCCCTCAATGCTTTGTCAAAGTTGCTGGGGACTGTGGCTAG
Source organism: Puccinia polysora (assembly GCA_025617555.3). NCBI lineage: Eukaryota > Fungi > Basidiomycota > Pucciniomycetes > Pucciniales > Pucciniaceae > Puccinia > Puccinia polysora. The sequence continues at coordinate 55,653,584 of CM062628.1, forward strand.
TCGAAAAGGAAGACTTGCGTTGGTTACAGCAATCAGTTCCATCTCTCAACATCCGGTGAACATGATTAGCAGCCAAACCGTTAAGCTTTTAGAAGATCTGAACAGCTTTTCGATTAAGCGGATTGACGACCCTGATTTTGAAAAGAGGTTGAACGCTTGCGCCCAACTGACCGATAATCCAGATGGAATTTGCTCAAAGCTCACTGCGAGGGAATGGGAATTACTTGTTCAACATGCACTATTTCAGATTAAAGACCCTGATGAATTAAGCTTGAGAGGAAGTGCGGCTTCTATTCTTTGCCATTTCTGCGACATTGCTAAGTCTCATCAAGACGTCGAAGTCCCCAAACTTTTGAAGACAGTCATGGTTCCAAGCCTGAAGAAGTTGTTGCGTTCGAAGCAAGAAGTCGTCCGCCAGGAAGTGCTGGCTGTTCTTTCCCACGCCGTTGACAAGGAATTTCCTGCCGTTTGTGAACTTGAAGAGATGCGTTGCTTACTTGTTGGTGGGGACAAGGAGGCCAACTTCTTTCTTAACATTTATCACATACAAGTCCATAGAAGGATTCGAGCCCTCAAACGTTTGGGTGATGAATCAGAAGCCGGTCGCCTGAGTAGTAAGGTTTTACTCGACTTTTTCGCTCCCTTACTCCTCCATCTCTTTTCACCAACAGGCTCGTCCAAAACCGATCCCGACCTGATCAATGAAGCCCTTCGAACGATGAGTCGGATCGCTCGAGTTTTGAATTGGTCGGCATACCACACCGTCTTGCAATTTTACCTCAAGATAATTCACAAGCCTTCTTCAGTTAATAAAGTCACCGTCCGTGTCGTCGTTTCGATAATGAAAGGGTTTCACTTCGCCCTGCACGACAAAATCGAAGTGGCTTTTTCGGGTACCCTCGCTCCTGCTCCAGAACACGCTTCCAGTTTTGTCTCAGCCAGGCTGGCACCTACCTTGATCAAGTTTATGGAACAAGAAAAAGAAGATGGACCGGATGAGAGCTTGAGGATCATGGTCGCGGAAGGAATAGCTTTTGTAGCGACTTTCCTTCCTGAAAATCCCAGCCGAAACGTCATATCTGGTATTATTTCCTCTCTAGCCAACATTCTCAAGTCGACTCATCAAGACACCCGTCAATCGGCCAGGATTACTGTAGGCAACATTGCTCTCTTGTTGCCTGTATCGTTCCTTTCATCAGTCCTGAAAACCCTCAAAGGTGTATTGCTTCGCGGCCCCCAACTACATATTTTAGCTCACACAGCACATACTATTATCTCTAAAATCTTCGAATCGAACCAATTCGAAATTAGACCGGACGCCGCTGAGCTCCTCACGTCTATAATCATCGAGGATCTCTTTGGACAACCTTGGAAAGATCGGCAGTCCAAGGAGCTGAAAGCAAAGACCAAGTTCAATGAAATCAAAACTTCGCGGTCTTTGGAGACTCTTCAGATGACGATTAGCAAGCTGGCTGATTCTGAAATCCTAATCGAAATTCTGAAATTTTTTCGGCAATTGGTCGAGACCACTCGGGCGCCCAAGGTTTTGAAGCAAGTGGATGAATGCTTTCATCGCATTTGTGCAGGCATTGTGGCAAATAAGGAGCGGTTTGACGCGGTGAAAGTGTTGAACCTAGTGCACGATTTAATATCTCACAATTCCGATTTTCTAAAAGGAAAATCGCACAAGAAGAAATCATACGTCATTAATCCAACTGACCATCGAGTCGTACTGTCGGTCAAGTCACACGATCAGGAAGAAAATTATGCTGCCAACGCGCACCACTTCGTTAGTCTTGGTCTTGACTTGTTTAACACCACTTACAGAAAAGCCGGGTTTGATCTGCATAGTCCCACCTACCTGCCAATGATTGATCGGCTCGTTAGCGTGGTTGGTAATACACTGTATACTCATAATGCCGAAGTCTTAGCGCGAGGACTCAAAGTAATGAGCATCTTGATCAAGTTACCACTTCCCGAAGTCGAGCGATCGGCAAGTGTTATAGTAAGGCAGATGCTTTCGGTGGTGAACCATATCGGTACATCGCAGTCAGAACTCTCTCAGATTGCACTTAAATCTCTCGCCACCGTTATTCGAGATTGCAAAGGTGTCGAATTGGCCGAGAAACAACTAACTAGCTTATTGAAAATGATCGCACCAGACCTGGAAGATCCCGATCGTCAAACGACACTATTCGGACTATTGAGAGCTATCATGAGTAAGAAATTCATGGCACCGGAACTTTATGATTTGATGGACCAAATTATGAGGTTGTTGGTAACTTCTCAATCACATCAAGTTCGAGAGATTTGTCGATCGATTTTCCTGCAGTTTTTGTTGGATTATCCTCAGGGTAAAGGTAGACTCTCTGCTTCTCTTGAGTTCCTCGTTAAGAATCTTGCCTATCAACATGAAAGCGGCAGACAATCAGTCCTTGAGATACTGCACGCAATCAATCTCAAGTTCACTATCGCATTAGTTTCTAAGCATTCCGATTTATTTATCATCGCATTGGTAATGAGAGAAGCTAATGAAACCTCGGTCAAGTGTAAAGAAATGGCACTGGAAGTTCTTAAAGTCATTTTCAAACGGCTAGAACTTGAGAAGGTTGGTAAGCACTTGGACATGATGCTGACATGGGGTCAGAACGCCAGTGGCCCCATAGAATTGAGGAGAACCGCTTTACAGTTAATTGGCGTATATATCGAAGTCCGTGGATTTGAAGATGATAAGCGGCTTGAAAGGATTTATCACTTGCTCTGTACCACGGCGGATGAGCTCGCAGCCGTAGTTGTAGATCAAGACACTCCTCTTGACGAAGAAACCGAATCGACTGCTTCAGACTGGCAAACGATCTATCATTGTCTTGAATCAATCTCGAAACTTTACCAAACCGCCACGGGTCAGGCGGGCCGTCAAGCCTATCTGCAGGAATTTCGCGAATGGGAGGCACTCCAAACATTCTCTCTATTTCCGCATGCTTGGGTGCGAACATCGGCCGCTCGACTGATCGGTACCATACTTTCAGCTAGTGAAAAGCCTGTAGCACTCCCATTACAAGCAGCAAGCTTAATCTTGATCGCTCAGAAATCTATCCTCCAACTTCGCAGTCGGCAACTGGACAATTCACTTGCTTTGCAAATCGTCAAAAATCTTTTCTTCGTCATGAAAACTTTGCACAGTTATAGATCGGGCACTAGTTCCAAACAAGAGAGCACGCAAGTTCTGGCTAAGGATGAGAAAAGTTCCGAGGAAGAACAATCTGAGTCAGAGGAAGAAAATGACGTCACGAAGGCCGATAGTACAGGCTTCATTGGTTTGGTGAAGAAATTGAGTCGGCAAGCAAGTATTGCACATGCTAAGCGGCCCAGTGTATTCGCCAGTGATGCCGTAAGTGTTAAGTATTCTTTTTCGTCAAGAAGCCCCTCAGAGGAGGCCCCAACTAGAGGCATAAGCTAATTGTTGATCTTATTTCAGGGTGAATGGTCCATTGAACCAGCCTCAATCATTAAAGTGTTTGCTGCTTTGATCAACCACTTATCTGTAGAAGACTTGGATACGATTTTGAAACCGTTGATGGTACCGATCTTCCGAGTGATTGAAGATACCAATGTCAAGGATGTGAAAATGCGTGAGTGACCCGCTCTCTTCTCCTTTCCCCATCTGTACTGTTTTTGTACTGTCTAGTCTCTGTGATTTTCGAACTAAGCCGCTCGCTGCTACCCTTCCGCTCACAGAGGAACTTCAAAATTTGGCTAAGGAAGTCCAAGACTTTTTGAGGGAAAAAGTGGGAGCGACCAAGTTCTCTCAAGTATATGGTCAACTTAAAGCTACAGCGATTGAGAAACGTCAAGCACGGAAGAAATTGAGCGCGCTGAAGGTGAGTGCCATACTTGCCCATTTGTTGTCTCAGATGATGACTCGTGGAGAGCTTTGACGTTTTGAAAACTGAGCCTTGTCTTTCAAAAACTCTCCTGTCCTATTTATTACCGAAGGCGGTCAACCAACCCGAATTGAACGCGAAGAGGAAAATCTCGAGATCCGAATCTAAGCTTCGAAACAAAAAGCGCAAGCAGGAAGCGCTATCTCAGCGAAATGCTATGTTTGGTAAAAAATCCTACAAATTCAACTAATGAATTTTTTTTGTATCAAAGCCGCAGAAATCACGTCGAAGTTTTTTTTTTCTTTTTTGTACATTTGCAGTCGCTCCTCCGTCTTCACTCCCCCCACTTGCTTAGTTTAAATGTTGCTTTAGCATCTCTGCCTTGTGATTCTCATGTTCAGTATCAAACTTTTTGTTAATTTGAATTAATGAAACCCGGAAGATTGCTGCAGTTTGGTCTTGCCTTCTGCGCTACATCTGCTGGACAGGTGAGATTTAGCCAGATTGTCTCGCCGGGGCGCAGAAAAATGTTTCGCTTTCAACGAGGCAATTTTGAAAAGCCATACTTAAATACAACAGACCCAAAGGACAAGATAGGGCTTATTTTGTCACGAGGTGCTACACTCAAATGGGCAATAAGCTCGGACCTGCTTCCTCTTTGATGGATTGGAAATGAAAGCCCCAAACCTATCAAAATACAACTCGAATGGTAACTTTCTGCAGGTGGTGTGGTGGAGATATGAAGACTAACATCTGACTTTGAAGAGCGCAGGTTGAGGTGTGGTGCAGAGCTTTTGGTTAACCAATCAAAAGCTGAGCCAAACAGGTTCCAGCCCCATGGCTGCAAAAGGTAACTGCTGAGTCAAGATCCTTTGGTTCACAGAATCTGAGGGGGGAGATTTAGCAAACAACTTGCAAGTGGATAGCAAGAAGAGTGCATGGTTATGCACAAGCAATGATCCAGTCATTTACCCAAACAAAGATGTGCTATTGGGCAGACTTTTGAGATGGGTGTGTAACTATTGGAAGAGATCCAGTCATTCTAAATCCAAGAACCTACTTCCAATCAAAAAGTGCCATGGATCAAACATGTGGGAAGCAGTGATTGATCAACAATGAGAAAAGACACTTTTGGGAGATTTGGCAGGGGAAAGATGGATTGATTCAATAGAGGGACTGGCCAAGGGCTGCATCAACAAGTCAGGTCACTGGGTAAGAGGTTGCAGATGACAAGGAATGTGAAGAACCACAAATAAAATGTAGATTGGATGGAATGGACTGGTAACTGTGGCAAGAGAAAGGTCAGAGTACATTGTGGAGGTAAAGGATTGGAGGTACAGGATTGAAGGTACAGGATTGGAGGTACAGGATTGGAGGAGGGGTGAGAAAGGTTGTTCTTGGTTATTCTTTATTTTATTTAGTATAAGTAGACCAGGATCTGGGATTCAGCAAGGGGGGATAATCTACATTATCAGACAATCAAATTAGATAATTAACAATGAAATTCTTATTTCTCCTTTATTGTGAAAGTTTGAATCTGGTAATAAGTAGTATCTCAAAGTAAGTATTGTAGAAGAAGGCTTGTAGAGATCCTTCCTTTCTAAGGTCTAGAGATTTTTTTAGACTCCAGATCCCAAGGGAGAAAATGGTTCAGAGCTTAGTTTAGTATGATCCTTAATTTATGATGAAATTAACATGAGTAATCTCATCCAAAGAATTCCTTTCAGGCAGGAGTAGGATTTGGAATAGAATATTTAACATTCAACATATTCTGACTCACATCTTTGGGGACCTCATTGGGAACCCTTGTTGTCTTCATATTTTTTTTACCAATTTACAAGTTCTCATTTGCTCAAATTTATTTATAACTTCAGAATGTTGTGTTTTTAGGAGATATGTAGTCACAGGAAAGTAGAGGGAGAAAAATTTGGATAAAAACTGGGCCTGCTATGATTGGCTTTTAGAAACAGACAGGGCCATCAACAACAGCTTAGTTCCCACCAATTACCAAGATCATATTTCTCAATGTAAAGAGCATTTGATATCCTTCCATTAGGCAGAACAGAAAAGATCATAACAAGGAATCATCCACCAGTCAACTTCAGCACCAAAATTCATTGTTTCTTGGATTGATTTTATACAGCTGCAGACATCAAGGAAGCGGAAGATGTGGAAAAATTCTATGAGGTGGTGAAATCCATTTCAAAGATGGAGTAAGTACAAATTTTTGATGAAATGAAGAGGCACCTGAATGAGTATTGGAAAATTATGAGGTTGGAGATTGTGAAGAATTTATATAGAAAAAAATCCTTCCAAGATCTAGATTTGAAGTGATTGAAAACCACAATGGCTGTGAGGGAGTATTTTAATTTTGCCTATTTTTTGTCAACCATTGTTCATATTTTGAATCAAAAATAGGGAAACTGGAAGGATAAGCATTCCCACATTGCAGAGGAAAGAAATGGAAAAATTGTCTGAATAAATCAATGGGGAAGATGTTTCAGAGGGTAAAAATAGACAGATTATCTGAATCAATCAATGGGGGAAATGTTTCAGAGGAAAATGAAACCCTATATTTTTTTAATCAGATGTTAAATTCCGCAATATATGTTGTAAATAATTTAAAAAATTGATTAATATCCACTGGATACCACTCTTTTTTGATTAAAATTCTGGATCTTTATCCAAAGATTTGATGATATGGTCAAAGTAACTAATTTATTGACCTCAGATGCAGTGCCAATCTTTTGGCACAAATATTTAAGAAAAAATCTAAAATTGAATAATTCTTCTGAGCACAAAAGTTGTGAATTTTTCAAGCAGTTTAAGTTCTTATTTCAATAAAAAGAAATCCTGAAAATAAATAAAACATTTGAGAAAGTTAGAAACAATTTTCCAGATCAGGAGAAAATGGTTCATATATCATAAAATTCTACTCAATAAACACCAACTAAAATAATGGAACAACCCCTTCAAAAAGATTCATTTTCAAGCTGTATCTATATAATATGTAAAAATGCTCATTACACCCACAATTTTTGCATCTTTCTTTCATTATTTTATTTTACAATTCAATTCTATCCCTGCTACTTTGAATCAAAAAAACCTTCTCTGCTCATTTTTTGAAATATTGTCTCACATTTAGAGTATCTCCAACATCCTCATCACTGATAGGCCTTAGTGATGCATTTTTTGGTTGATCTCCTTTTCACAATCTAAAATTGTTGGATTTATCATCTTGAATATTGTACCAAATACTTCCACTTCTGAATTTTCCAGTTTCTGGATCTCATTCAATACTTTAAATAACAACAGTTTTAGATATTCTATCCTTGAATTTAATTTCATTTTATTTTAACACAAAACTTATTTAATAGAAATTATTTAGGGCATTGGTTTTCTCACAGGTGAAATCCTTTATTTCATGGAAAATTATGCATGCAAACCATTGCGTGTACTTGCTGCTACACATACAAATACTTTGTTAATATTTTATTTCATGGTACTTTCAAGAGTTTATTTTTTTTGAATTCTGATGCTGCATTCCCATAGCTGAAATTCATAAAACCCCTCAAAAAAATCTTTGGTAATTTTGGAGGCATTAGAAACCCTCCAAAAATGGAATCAAAAAATCAAAAATTGCCTGATAACCTGAAAGGACAATTGGTTTTTTTTTTTTAATTTGATGTTATCTTTGATTGGTTTATATTCCCAATATTTATCAAATTGATAGGTGTATGTATGTTTCTTGAAATTAGAGATTCTGATAGATATGGCATATCCATGGGACTTTGCCCATGATTGGATAGCTTCAACCAGCTCCTCCTTTTGATTATATGATAGCTCAGAAGGAGGGGAAAGAGGGGTGGAATCAGGAGTTTGAGTAGATGAAGAAGGAGCAAGAGGAGTTGAATCACTAGTTTGATTAGATGAGATAATTGAGGATGGGCCTGGTGAAACAGTTCTGAAAATTGGGTGGATGTTTTCTTGAGCCATTGCAAAAACAAATTTTCTTTATAAAAAATGAAGTGAAGATAGGAGTTGTTAGTTGAGAAATATATTGAGAAGAAATTGAGTTGGAAAATTTATTCAGAGAATTGATATAAGAGGGAAAAGGGTTTCTGGAAATTATCTTGAGTGTTGAGTTGTTTTTGTTGAGGAGTGGTGAAGGATGATGAGTGGTTTCTGGAATGGAGTGGTGATGAGTGGAGTGGAGTGTTGATGAGTGGAGTGGAGTGGTGAAGGATGATGAGTGGTTTCTGGAATGGAGTGGTGATGAGTGGAGTGGAGTGTTGATGAGTGGAGTGGAGTGGTGATGATTGGTGTGGTGTGGTAAAGAGTGGTGTGGTGTGGTGTGGTGTGGTGTGGTGTGGTGTGGTGTGGTGTGGTGTGGTGTGGTGTGGTGTGGTGTGGTGTGGTGTGGTGTGGTGTGGTGTGGTGTGGTGTGGTGTGGTGTGGTGTGGTGTGGTGTGGTGTGGTGTGGTGTGGTGTGGTGTGGTGTGGTGTGGTGTGGTGAGGCATGATGGGGGGTGATGGGAGGGTGTTTGAGGTCAAGGGGGTGGTTTATAAGATAACTGGAGCGCTCCAAAATGTTTGGAGGTCCCACAAACACATGTTCAGTTATATTGAATATACACATGTGAAAGGGCTTGAAGAAGAGTCTCAGAACCCAAAAGGGGTCTAATATGATGCTTTTTTTGGTTTGGTTTTTGAGACACAAATAGTGCCTCAAAAATTCTCATAAAAGGTTTTTTTGAAAGCTTCAGATAATCCCTTTGAATCTTCAGCTTCAAATATCTTGGATCATCATTATTTACTTCAGGAAAAAAAAAATCAAAAAAGGATCATTAAAGAGACCACCCTTTTGTTTGGTATTATTTTCATTGTCATTTATAATTTGAGGGTTAAAAAATGTGACAAGCAGTCATGAGTTTTTTTATTTGAGTCTTTTGATTATATTCTAAAGTTTTTTCAAAAATGATTTGCAGAAATTTTGATTCTAGATGTAAGACAAGAACATGGCAATAGATGAGTTAATTTGAAGTGTTTTTACATTGGATTGTATTTTTGGAGGCCCAAGATACATCCAAAAATTCTGAAAAAAATATTAAAAAGCTCTTTAATATTTTTTTTAAATTTCAAACAGCTTCAAACACTAAAAAGAAATAATCAAAAAAACAATAGGATCCAATAGTCTAATGAAAAAATTGAACTTTTCAAGTTTTGGGGTTTTTTGAAGGAATTTTTTAAGGTAAGATAATACATCCAAAAGATCTGAAAAAAAATTAAGATTCTATTTGAATTTTTTTAAATTTTTGATAGCTTGAATCACAAAAAAAAAAAAAAAAATGAAATCAAAAGGAAAATAACAGGATGAAAATTTCCAATGAGAATTTCTTTCTTTTTTTTTGGTTTTTTGAAGTAATTTTTTGAGGTAAAAGGATACATCCAAAAAATCTGACAAAAATATTGGAAAGCTCTTTGAATATTCCTCAAAATATTTGGTAGCTGAAAAAACAAAAAAAATAGCTGAAATAGCCAAAATAAGCATCCAAAAACCCATGGAAAAATTGGTTTTTGCAGAATTGTTTAATTTTTTAATTTCATTTTTGGAGGGTTTCTAAGGCCTCCAAAATTACCAAATATTTTTTTGGGAGGTTCACTAACCTCAGCTATGGGAATGTGGGGTCAGGATTCAAAAAAAAAAATTCCTGAAAGTACTGTGAAATAAAGTATTTGTCTGTGTAGCAGCAAGGATGCGCAATGGCCCCAGGAAATAATCTTTTGTGGAATTAAGGATTGCTCCTGTGAGAAAATTAATGCCTATTAGGGAGTATCAGAGTTAAGGTAACCTGAATTTTTTCAATGGCGGGTTTCAAACCAAATCTTCCATTTAAAACCTGCAATTAAAAATCATAAAAAACCCACTTATTTCACATCAGACGTGTCAGAGTTACCTGGAAATAAGTGGGTTTTTTCAAATAAAGTATATAAAGGCTTCCACCACCTGTCCACTTCATACACCCCTGGTTTTCTGCCTACAGCAACCTCCAAAAAAGTCTACCTCCAAACTCATCTAAAAACAAAATTGGATTCATCGCTCTTCATCTCTTCATTGCTATCCTCATCACTTTATTGCTTTCATCACATCCAGCTAACTCTCATTGCATAAATATTCTAATTGCTTCATCAGTCTCATCACTTCATCACTCTCATCGCTTTATTTCTTTCATCACATCCATCTAAATCTCATTGCATCACTATCCTCATCACTTCATCACTCTCATCACTTTATTGCTTTCATCACATTCTAACTATCATTTCTTTATCCCTCTTGTCACTTCATCACTCTCATCTATTCCTATCCTCTTTGCTTCATCACTCTCATCCCCTCATCACTTCATAACTCTCATCACTTCATCACTCTCATTGCTTCATTTCTTAATCCCTTACTCTTTTTGAATGGCCCCTCAGCGATTCTCCCCCCACAAGTCCACTAAAAAATTCAATGGACCAAAGCAAAAATCCACCAGGAACTCAAAATCAAACAATCCTCCCCCATCAGCTTCCACAGGCTCAAATCAGCTCAAGAGAGCTGATCACATCATCCTGGTAAAATGGCTCAAAATTTGATCCAACTAAAATGCTTGCTTTGGATCCAACAATGAAACACAAGTTGGCCAACCTCCTTCGTCTAAGGTTAATGGTTATCTCCTGATGGACAATGAACTCAAGAATAAAACCAAAGGTGGGCGGGATCTTTCATCCAAACAGATGCGGGAGCAATTCAAGAACTATCAAACCAAGTACATAAAGTCCAAAAAATTTCAATATCCACCAGCTTTGGTATCACCAACTCCAATAAAGAAAAGGGAATCAACTTGGTGGTTGATAAGTTGGACTCCATTTGTGCTTTTTATGTTAAAATGGATGAAATATTTGGAAAGAAGGCCAATATCACCCCTTTAACCACTTTTGATTCCCAACAATCAGATTCAGTTGATGATGAGGACCTGGCTGTGGATTCTCATCCTAGCAATGATGATCCCAATGAAACCTATGAGTGGCCCCAATCTGATGTGGGGGAGGATATTCCAACAGAATCAGCTCTAATCATGTCTAAATCAGCATTGATCAACAATTCAAACCCTTCCTTGGACCCCTCACTTCCTTCTTTGGATTTCTCTCTTCCTGGGGTGGAAGAAATTGACAATTGGCCAACAAGGAGCAATTTATTCCTGTATCACCACCATTGGAATCATCTTCTCAATTAAGGAACCAAGATCTTTTATCTTCTGTCTGGTTAATCCTGACTGATTTAGATTTTAAAAAAAAACAGGCTCATCCATTCCTGAATGGCCAAATACTCAAGCCAATGGGGCCCCCAACATCCCCTTCAAATGAGAGAAATGAAGTTCCCACACAAAACTACTCTTCAAAGGGAAATCAGAAGGGCTCCAATTCCACCAACATCAACACCAAGAGGATTCAAAAGAGGAGAAACACTTCAAATTTTTTGGGTTTGAGGAGATCATGGAGAAGCAAGATTCCAGTAAGCCCATTTGATTCTCCTTGGTTTTCAAATCAAGCTCATTCCTATTCCCCTCTGAAAAACACTGAAATTACAAATTGAATCTGAAAAACTTCAGTTTGAAAAGGAGAAGTGGGATTTTCAAGTGGCCATTGATTTTCAAAAGCAGAAAGTCCAGATTTTTGCTCATCAAAAAAAATGGGATGCTGAGGGGAAGTTGAAACAAGCTGAGCTAAAATTTCAAAAAGAGGAAAAGGAGAAGGATAAACAGCAAGCACAACTGGAAATGGAGAGGGAACAACTGGCAACAGAAAAAAAGGATAAGTGGTCAATAGCTGTGGCGTGCATTGGTAGCAGTAGAAGGGTAGATGAATTAAAGCAGATTACTCAAATGCTGGGCTTGTAAGTATATTTGCTCTGATGAAAAACTTAAAAAGAAAAAAAAGAAGATTATTTTTCATTACAAGAATGGTTACAATGCTTAATACTATTTTTAAACCCACCAATGAACAAATATTTTTTATTTATTTATATTTTTTTCCTAGAGCAAATTTTCCCACTTTCCAATTCCCTGCAAATTTTTTGAGTTGTTTTGTTAATTTGCATGGGCATGGCCACTCTGGTATGGGCGGATGTGTCCACAGAAGAAAATTTATAGTGCTTGTACTGATTCTCTGACCAAACCATTTTCACTATACCTTTTTGCTTGAAAGCAATTCCAAACCCCAGGTCTGGTAATACAAATTGGCCGTCTGACACTTGAAATTCATCTGTGGTTTTAATAAGTTATCCATTTGATTTCTTGGTTGGAATTGCAAGTAAAAAGGAATACCCCAAGATGTCACCTTTGTCAATATGAGGTGAGTTTTAAAAAGAGTTGGATGTGAAAGTGACATGCGGAGAGCAGTCAAAGGGTGTAGGCTGGGAACAAACTTCCAAAATTGAGAAGGCGGGGATGTGGTTGTCCTTCATTATTTCAAAGTTTGATTTAAAGGGAATTCTGGCCAAATTGCAAAACATTTGTCCTTAAATTTGAGACTTTGTTGGCCTTAAGGTTGAGACAAGTGTACTCTTGAGGGGAAGATTGAATGGATGATTTCTTCAAATAGCGTCCAAAAAACTCAAAGGGGTGCATTGATTTTTTCCATCCAATTGCCCACATTTTTCCACCCCAAGATCTTGAGGGACTGACAGTGTTGGCAATTTTTTTTGTCTGGTGAAGGAAAGTTGTCACAAATTTGATGTCCTTCTTTTCTTTGTTGGAAAGGTTATCCAACAGGACAAATTCAATTATTGCAACATAACCCTTGTCATCAGAATTATTGAGAACAATTACTTTGCCATGGGTGAAGAAATGGAATTGCTTGATTGTCTGCTTGGCATGTTCAAACTCAGTGGGTGAGGGTTTTTGATTGTTCTTTTTCTTTTTGGAAGTGATGGCAGGATACAGATCCAAAGGTTGTAGTTTCCATCCAGACCATACAAAATTTTCATTGATTCCCCCCTCTACAAGTTCCAAAAAGATTTCTGATTCCCTCATTTGATCCAATAAATTTTCAAGGAGAAGTAATTTTTCAAATTAAAACAAGATTTTGGATACAGATGAAAGAGTATTTTTTAATTTGAAAAATTATGAATCCTCATTTTCAAAGATAAGAATATTTTTCAAAGGAAAAGTAATTTTTCAATTTAAAACAAACATTTTGAAGAACAATCCAAGAGTTTGATGGAATTTCAAAATTTATGGGCCCTTTTTTTCAAAGATAATCCAAATAGCCTCTTGAACTTGGGATGATAATCAGGAATTGAGTTGGTTTGAAGAATTAAATTTTAAAAAAAAATTACGCACATACTATCAGGTGCCAGAAAACTGTGCATTTTTCAAGAATTTTGTCCTTTTCAGAATTTTTGTCCTATTTTTTTTTCTTCATCTTTTTTCTTGTTTTTTTCACCAATTTAATTTGAACTGGTCAGTCATTCAGAATGAGCTGTCTGGCTTTTTCTTTTGACTTTCCTATTTTTAACCAAAAACTGTCCAAATTTTAATTTTTGGCAGAAAACATGTTTTGAAGTAGAATTTAATGACAAAACAGGCCTAAAATTTTTTTAATTCATTTTCTGGAAATTTGAGCATGCTTTGTTGATAAATTAAAGTATTCTTAAAAAAAGCAAAAATTCAAAAAAATAAAAACAAAAACAAATTCAAATGGATTTAAGTAAGATAACTACTGGGATCTTTGATGATGGATCCTGTCATTGGTAGCAGATCACCACATGCTTTATAAAAGTTTTGAAAGTGAATGAAAAATTATTGTGCAATTGCTTTTTCATCATAATGGTCTTTGGGGCTAATATTGTTGCTTTCCATGCTGATTGGCACCAAAAAAATCCAAAAAAAAAAAAACAAGGGTAAGTACTTAAGAGCACTTAATAGGATGGAATGCCCAAATGAAGGAAATTGAGGAGTACTTACTTTGAGTTGATGGGTTGGTTGATAGAGTTGAGGTGATGGGTGTTGGTTGATGGAGTCAAGTTGATGGGGGTTGTTCAATGGAGTTGAGGCAATGGGTTTTGGTCAATGGAGTCAAAGCAGTAGCCCCCCCTTCTGACCAGTTTGAGAAAAACCTGGACAGCAAGCCTGATACAAGTGACCTGTCACAGGAAATCTTGTGAAACAAATTTTAACGCTGCACGTCCAATTTTTTCCCAGTGCTTTCTGCATTTTTCAGCTGCTTTTCCATCTGGAAATGCATGCCAAAAAATGTGGACAGTTTTCTGGCAACTGATAGTAATGGGATGGATGCTTACATTAAATATAATAAAAATGGACCATATTTCTTGAAGCATGAATTTAATATCTCACTCAGGTATAAAAATGAGAGATACTGCAAAATTTGAGGAAATTTTTCCATTAATAAATTTTTCTTTTTATAAAGGTTTCTCTCAGGGATCTTGCTAAAGACTGATAAAGTTAATCATTTAATTTTATCTAATAAAAATATTTTTGTATTTTTGCATTATTGATTTTTTTGTTTGAAATGTACAAATTACGGCGTATCAAATTTAACCAAACCTGTCATTTTTTAATGGCGGGTTTCAACCCAAATCTGCCATTTCAAACCTGCCATTAAAAATCAAAAAAAACACTTATTTCAGATCAAACGTGTCAATGTTAACATGAAATAAGTGGGTTTTTTCAAGTAAAGTATATACAGGCTCCCACTGGCTCAACCATGTGTCATTCTACATCATCAACCCTGGTTTCATCCTCCAACCTCATTGGAACACTTCATCACTCTCATTGCTTCATTGCTATCCTCATCACTTCATCACTCTCATTGCTTCCATTGCTTCATTGCTATCCTCATCACTTCATCACTCTCATTGCTTCCATTGCTTCATTGCTATCCTCATCACTTCATCACTCTCATTGCTTCCATTGATTCATTGCTATCCTCATCACTTCATCAATCTCATTGCTTCATCACTCTCATTAATTCCATTGCTTCATTGCTATCCTCATCACTTCATCACTCTCATTGCTTCCATTTCTTCATTGCTGTCCTCATCACTTCATCAGTCTCATTGCTTCATCACTTTCATTGCTTCCATTGCTTCATTGCTATCCTCATCACTTCATCACTCTCATTGCTTCATCACTCTCATCACCTCATCACTCTCATCACCTCATCACTCTCATTGCTTCATCACTCTCATTGCTTCATCACTCTCACCCCCTCATCACTTCATCACTCTCACCACTTAAACGCTCTCATAGCCCTTCTTCCCTTCATCCCTCTTACTCTTTTTAAATGGCCCCTCAGCAAACCTCTCCCGCAAGTGCACTAAACAATCCAATGGGCCAAAGCAAAAATCCCCCAGGAACTCAACATCCAACAATCCTCCTCCATCAGCTTCCAAAGGCTCAAGTCAGCTAAATAGAGCTGATCACATCATCCTGGTAAACTGGCTCAAAATTACATCCAACTACAATGCTTGGTTTGGATCTAACAATGGAGCACAATTTGGCCAACCTCCATCCTCTAAGGTTAATGGTTATTGATCCAGCAATCAATTTCCAATCAATTGCTCAATCCATTCATGATTGGTTGAGAGATTGATTGGAGATTGATTGAGAGATCAATTGGAAATTCAAAGTCTCTATATGTTTTTCAAATCATCTCCTCCCATCTTGTTCCCTCCCAAGCATATACTTTGATCAGGGTGAGAATCAACAAGGAATTAAATTTTTTTGTATAAAATTTTGAGATTGTTTGATTGATTGGAAATCAATCCAGAAATCAATTGGCAATCAATTGCTCAATTGATTCATGATCAATAGATTGATTGGAAATTCCACATCTCTATATGTTTTTCAAATCATCTCCTCCCATATTTTCCCCTTTCAACCATATACTATGATTGGGGTGAGGATCAACAAGGAATTCAATTTTTTGTATAAAATTTTGAGGGTAGTGGTAGATCTACAATCCAAAATTTTGCACACTATGGTATTTTTACCCATGACCTCAACATCAATGAGTGATGCTTTAACCACTAAGCTAAGTGTGCCATTGCCAGATGGGCCAATGTACCTGTCCCAACAAGTGTACCTTTTATTGTCATATCACCCATGGGCACTCATTCCCAGGCAATCAAATGTGTCCATCAAAGGCAGCCACCCGCAATCAATCCATCAATTGCTGGCGGCGGAAGAGGAGGAGGAGGTGGTGAAGGCTTCCGCCCACAATAAACCGCCGGCAGCGGCAGAGGAGGAGACCACCTTCAATTGATTGCCGGCAGCAGCAGAGTAAGAAGCAGGATGAGGCCTCTGGCAGCAGCAGGAATCAATTGCCAGCAGCGGCCTCCTCCTCCTCCTTTTCTACCCCCACCCGCAATCAATCCATTTCTTGCCGGCAGCAGCAGAGGAGGAGGAGGAGGGGGCCACCACTCGCAATCAATCAATCACCGGCGGCAGAGGAGGAGGAGGGGGCCGCCGGCGGTGGCAGAGGGGGGGGAGGGCCGCAATCAATCAATTTTTGGCGGAGGACTCCTCCTCCTCCTCTTCCGCCACCTGCAATTGAGCGATTTCTTTCTGGCAGCGGCAGAGGAGGAGGAGGAGGGGGCTGCTGGCAATCAATCAATCAATCACCGGAAGTGGCAGAGGAGGAAAATGAGGGGGCCTCCGGCAATCAATTGATCAATTGCTGGCGGCGGCAGAGGAGGAGGACAAGGGGACCTCTGGCAATAAATTGATCAATTTCTGGGGGCGGAAGAGGAGGAGGAGGAGGAGGAGGCCTCCAGAATAAATCAAGAAATTTCTGGTGGGGGCAGAATAAGGTTGAGCATCAGTTCTCCTGGGTATTGTTGCAAGAGCCGCACCAGTGTGGAGTTTAGTTCAGGACAGTTTTCCTGTAGGTAGTGTGAGGGCTCAGTTTTTAGTTCTTTGACCAGTCGCAGGAAAAGTGGATGAAGAGTAGGATACAAGGAGAGAGTGATTTGGTTCTTACAGGTAACCAGGGTAGTACCAAGTGAACTGGTTAGTTCTTGGGCTCTTGAACCCCCTGGCTGAATGCAAGATGGTCAGGCTGGTAAGGGCGGCGTGATGACCAGATTTATGACAGAGGCTGCCTCATGTGATTGATCTATCAATTGCGGGCGGTGGCAGAGGAGGAGATGCAGGGAAATCAATCAATTGATTGCTGGCAGCGGCAGAGGGGGAGGAGGAGGAGGAGGCTATGGGCGGGGGAAGAGGAGGAGGATGGGGAGCTTACCTGGAGGATTGAGAAAGGATGTGTGGGGGGACCTAGAGGTTGAATGATCAAAGGATCAGCAACCAATGAGGGACAGGAAGAGGATGAGGATAAGGAGGAGGGGGGGGCTTACCAGGGGTGCAAACCAAAGGAGGAGGGGAGATGGTGGGTGAGGTGGTGGTGGTGGGTGAGGATTTTTGGTGAGCAGGAGGAAGGAGTGGACCAGTGGTTAAACTTTCAGTCAGCTTCTTTGTGTTTTCAACTTGCTCCCAGGAAGTTTGATTTGACATTATGAGAAGGATGGTGATGTGATGTGGTTTGATGAGATGATGATAAGATTTGTGTTAAGCAATGGAGATGTGAAGCAATGGAGATGATGTGTGTGATGGAATGGAGATGGGATTGGTATGGATTTTCTGAGGTGGAGTTGTAGATGGTTGTTTTGCATAGGATGGATGGTGGATGGAGGATGGTGCATAATGGCGGGTTTGATGTTTGAAATCCACCATTTTCATGAAACCTGCCATTTTGAAATACACCAGTTAAGGGGTATGTGTATTTCAGAAACCCCCCATTGAAAATGGTGGGTTTGATCAAAAAAAATGGGGGTTTTCTAATGGCGGTTTTGCTAACTTTGATACACCCTATTATAAAAAGGACTGTAAAACTAGCACTTCTCAGAATGCAAAATTGAACACATGCAATTGATGAAGAATTTGACAAGTTTCTTGCAATTAAACTTCCAAATCCATATTGTCTGTAAATAAAAATTCAATGGCCTTTTTTTCAGAGGCTCCTCAAATAACAGGGTAATAATTTTAATAAATCCTTACATTAAATTATCAGCGCCAAAAAATTGAATTTCTCTTCAAACAAATCAGTGGTATGTTTTTTGGCATAGATTTATTAAAATAAAATTCAAAATTAAAAAAATATAATTAAAGATTGTTGAGGTTCTCTAAAGATTTTAACAGTTTGTGGATCCAAATCTACCACCACCTCTCACTTAAAAAAATCATACCCAAAATTTGCAGTTGGAGATAAATTTGTGCTAATGGAGAAAATCAAGGAGGAGAGTCAACCAGGTACCGGAAAAATATCTTGGGATGCATATCAGCTACCAAAAAGGTAATTGAGATAATTGGATATACTGGGAAGAATTATCCTACAGAAACAGTTTCCACTCCTTGAACCACCAATCCCCTTTCTTCATCATATATGGAAAAATTCATAAATTTGACTGCTTGATTTTTTGGAAAATCCATCTGCAAGTCACTATATGAAAAAAAAATAAAAAGAAATCAGATTTAGCTTGAGAAAGAATTAAAAGAGCCTACGGATAGTTATAAGCACTTTTTTGAACTTGAAAGAAAATACATCCTGGAAGGAATCTCTCTTGAGAATAAATTATTGTTATCTGCAAATAGAATCACTACTAACAAAAATTATAACATTTTCTCTAAGCATTAGTTGGACTCATTTATTATTATAAACAAAATAGGTTCTCATGCTTTCAAAATCCCAATTCCCAATAAATTTTCCTCCATCCATCCAGTCTTTGATGCCTTAATTCTCAAAAATTACTCAGATGAATAAAATTCTTGCAGCAATAAACCAATTTCAGAACCAGTGTAAATGGATGGTCAATAAGGATTAAAATTTTCACAAATATTAGATTAAAAGATTAAAAATAGAAAGATCCTATATATGTTCAAATGGAAGGGCTTTCAATATGAATTTGAAAGAGCATTGTGGGAACCAGCCCCCAAACTCACCCACTGTGCTTCCCTCCTTCATGAATCCCACTGCCTCCATCCTTCCAGAAAAAAATGAACCTAAAAATTTCAATTTGGACCAATCTCCATCAATTCAATAAAATATTCTCCAATATTACCTCTTTTTAATTCCTCTTTGAAAAAATATCTATCAACACAAAAAGATTGGTTTTTCAAGGGTTGTAAAATACTGACGCTGGCCTCCTTGGGAGACCTCCCTTGAAAAACTATTGAGTAGCCAGCATTGTTCTCTGCAAACTTCATGCGGGCAGTGCATCTTCAGTAAAGCTTTTGCACTGGGCAAAGCTCATACTGCACCTCCCTCCCCTAATTTGAGGGCAATTATACACTAGTAATTTACATATTCCATAATCAAATTGCTTCATAATTTCATCCAATTCTACCTAGTAATTATTCAAAGATCTTGGAAATTAAAAGAAGAAAAAATAATAATAGTAATTCCCTTCTATTTATAAATAATTCTGAACAAGAGCTAAAATCTTTTGTATATTTTCAAAACACATGCTAGCCAAGTGTATCTTTCTATTTTGATACTCCTTCTTATACTTAGAACAAGGACCCATTTCCTAGGTTAAACCAGTCAAATTGAAAAAATACTTCAATGAATCTATAAATTCCTTTTTCAACTGCTCTAAGATACCTTCTTTTTACTGATAAACTTAAAACCTACCCATTCCCCCTCCAAAACAAATCATCTAATTGATTTCTTAATAAAAGGTTTCCTGATGGGACTGAAGGTTCCTCAATTTTTCCTTTGGAACTCCTTCATCTTCATTACTTGAATCATTCTTGCATCTTGATTAATTGAGCCATCCTTTAAAGTATCACATTTAGAAAAGGAAACATAAAAAAATTGATTGGAACTTATCTTGAAGAACTCCCTAGAAATTTCCCCACCCATAATTGAGTTGGCCAGAAAATTTCTCAAAGAGTCATGGAATCCAAAACTGGAAACCACTTTTATATCTAATTAATTTGCTTTAAAATTAGTTCTCCTGCATTTGGTTACATCCTGCACACTGGAAATCACAATCCTCTCTTCCTTTTTCTTTTATTTTTTTTCTTATCCTTCTTCTCCATCTCATTCTATATTTCTTCAATCTCTTACAAATACATTTCTTTTTCAAGCTCCCAGAAGCATCCTTGTTGTCAATTTTTTCCTATAAATAGACCTTCTTAACCTATTAAACATGGGTCCCACTGTTATTTGATGCCTTTTTGATGCATAAAACTTTGACTCTTCAAAATTTACCTTCAAAAATTCAAGAAACCTTTGACAGTCAAAATTTAACAATTTTACTCCACTTTCAGATTTTCAATGCTGCTTCAATCATGCTTTGAATTAAAACCCATGGCTTTTAAAAACCCACCAAAAAATCCTAAACTGACCATCAAAGAAAGCAGGGTATCCTGTAAAATATCATGCCTGTCCTTGTCTGAATGCAATTATTCCTAGCCCTTTGAAAAAATATCTGGAGCCAATTCACCCTTTTAAAACAGGTATTTTCAAACTTGCTGTATAATTTTAAGCTTCTCCTTCAATTATTTAACTTTATCCCAGCCTGATTCAACCAGAAACAAACAGAAAAATAATTCTTTCATCTGGTGCCTCCTTCAATTTGAACTTTGGGCAAGTATTTTCTTTCAACTTAACCATCAGACCAATTAATATCCTCCATTCTTCTTCAATTCAAGAAAAGGGCCTATTTTTCCTCCCAAAGGACTCTCATTCACTTGGTTTGGGGGTGATTCTGGTATTACATATCTTGTATTTATTGGCACATCTTTTCCAGGAAGGGTATTATTGTTGAAACAAGTGATTATCATTGGTCTCTTCCATGATGAAAAAAGGGGTATGTGAAATTTCAAAGGATTTCAAGGATATTGAGCTGGAAGATTTAATTTTACCAGATATGTTACAGGAAATAAATGTAATAAATGGTTGAATAATACATTAATCAAATCCAGGAACTCTCTAATGTGCCTGAGGAGCTTCCTCTTCCTTTCTAGGGAGGTAATTTCATACCACAGGTTGAAACTTCTCTGCCTCATTCAATCCAATTTATCACTAAAATTGAGCCTTAGTCCAAGACCCACCTCTGATTAATCCTGCAACCACAACCTCCTGTGCATCATGCAGCTTCCCTCAACCTCTTTCTAGACCTCTAACTCTATGGGATATCTCCCTCTCTATTTCCAGGTCAATTTATACAGTCTCTCTCTCTCCCTCCCTGGACTTCCCATGATTTCCAGACAATTTAAAATCAGAAATATTTGACATGTATTTCAACAACCTGGGAGCTCTAAGCAACTACCAGCAAATCACACCTCCAGTCGTACTCATCTAATACTCACATATAATTTCCTCTAATTACCTCCTGGACTAATTACCTCCTGGAATAATTTCCTCAAGGAATTATTATACTAATTCCTACTGGTCAGTCCCTCCTCCATTAGGTTTCATCTAAACACAAAGAAAAAGTTCCATATTTCCTTCCAGTCTCATATCAAATTGTCCCTTCCTTGTTTTTCTCTTATAGCATTCAAAAAAATCCTAATTCAAATTTTCTTTGCTTCCTATTATTTTCTCACCTTCCTCATCCTTTTAGTCATCAAAAAATTATACTCTTAAAATCTCAAAACTGATCCTGAGTTCAGTGAGAAGTAGTGTCTGTTCCATCTGCAACTTGCATGCCAGTAGAATTTGTGAAATAATTTTACATAGCCCATTTATCAAATATTTTGTATGCAGTGAATAGCTTCTCAATTCACATTGAGGCCACTCTAAAAAAAGAAACTTGATTTGAATAGAAGAAATTACTTGTGGATTTCAAGATTAATTCAGGAAAAAACCTAGAGTTTCAATAATCTCCAAAGCTTTTCATGAATGATGCCAAAGAAGTAAAAAACAGTTGGTTGAAGCTTAATTCAGGGAGAAGATGGAGATATTTAGTTTCATAAGTAATATTTGAAAACAACTGTATTTTGGGGTTCAAGTATCACCTTTCCAATAAGAAATTCAACAATATCCAGTCTGATTCAAAAATTTTCTCAGAATCTGATTCAAATAGCAACAAAATTTCAGTAAAATTGATTTCATTTTCAACTGAATTTCTATAGTTTTTTTTCAAAATTGTTAAAGTAAATATTTTCATTATTCATGATTATTTTCATGATTTGAATAAATGAGGTTTATTTTTTGATGGAATGATGATTTTTGTTTTGGTGGTTTATGCCTATGTATTGATTTTATGATGTGGAAAGATGGGTGGTTTTCTTGCATGTCTTGGTGCAAAATTCTGGATTTTGTGATGAATTCCTGGAACTTTCTACAATTTTCTGGAATGGATTTGGTTTTATTTTATAGAATATATTTTCTTAAGAATAAAATAAAAATCCACATTAGATTTATTCCTTCACCACTGGGCTACTTGAATACCAATTAGTATTAGAAAAACATGTCAAAACCTTGGAACTATTGTTAATTATAACACTGAGCTGGAATTAAATATTATGATTTTGATTTTAATGCTGCTCTGATATGATAAAAAGATGATAAGATGATCTATGTAAAAAATTCTGATCTCAACTCTATATTGAATACAACAGCAGTAATAATAAAACATGACAGATGAACCAGTAATTTGCTTCTACTGACTCCACCCTGCATATCAATGCTACAGAATGACCAATTCAAAAATTAGATAAAAGGAGGGAAAAGCTGCTGCTCTACTCAAGCCAAATCTACACATCAGTATTCCCAAATTATCAATTCTATTTTATTTTGAGGATTACCAGCTATTTCTTTCATCTGCAGCATCTACCTTTTGCATCCACCTTGGTGAGGCATTCACAAATTTTTATGAAATTGACCATTTTGAAATAAACCATTTAGCTGGTATGTATCTTTGGAAAATTGGCTCTTACAAATGGTGGGTTTGTTAAAAATAAATCACTAGTTTCTGATGGAAGATTTTCTGAATGATAGACAAACAACTGGAATATTTTGTGAGTTTTTTTCTCTGAACCAGTCTAAAAATAAAATAAAAAATAAAAAATAAATTGGCTCTAAATTGAGGTTTAGAGATCCTTCCCACATAGAAGAATATGAAGGATAAGATGGAACTTGGATAGATAAAGAATTATTGGTCATATCATCTTGAAAGAATTAATCCAATTCCTCTTTAAATTTGGCCAATAAATTAAGGAGAACAAAAACAAAAGGTGATCCAGTTTACAAATACCTTTATTTCTTGGAAATTTGGGAGCTTTTTCCCCATTTATCTCAAGCAGTTCAATGTTATACTATCTCAATAGATTTTTAAATTTAACTCTTGATTGGCTAGATGATATTTGAAATATGTTTTATCTTGATCATTGTGAGGAAAATTATTTTATGCTGAAAGAAATTTAACACTGGAAAAAGCTAAGCTGGCAAGGAGTTACTTATTTTTCCTGTATTCTGGTTTCAAATATGTCCTTTCAATAGGGAGCTTAAGGATAACCAGTTGGATTATGAATGGGAGTCTGAATCAGAGTCAAATATTAAAACAAAATAGGTAATATTGATTTCTTTTTCAAATCTATGCAAGAAGTTTTGTTTGGAAATGATGAAATTTAAGATTTTTATTATTTATGATGCTTTGGGTGATTTCAAGTGGAAAGTTTTATGGAGTATGGATTTATAACTTTGGTCTTGAAGGAGGATGCTTGTGTCTGAATGGATGATGTTTAGGGGTGAATTTTTATTTTGAAGTTTGATGGATGATGATTATAAAAACAGAATATCACAGAAAAATCAACAACCAACCTTTGTATTCACCAATCTGCCTATTGGTAATCCCCTTCATTGGATCCAATACTGGTTTAATCCCTATTTAAAAAGATTTATATTTTGGATTGGTTTATTAATAAATTTTAAAAGAAAATATTAATAACCTGGTTTAACCTTACAAGGAAACCAATCCAACTGGGAATATGCCTCTTAATTTCTTACCAACCTCCTAGCTATAACTGTTCTAGATCTGATAAAGAAATATAATTAGTCTCTTGAAGGAATACAGCTACAATAAATCAAAATAAAAAATATTTTCTAAACTTTAAATAGTTATGAGGAGCAGAAATTCCAACTTTCTTGTCTTTTGAATCCTCAAGTTCTCATAAAATGTCCCAAAACGCTGAGGAATTTTTAATGCTTTACTTACCCTAAAAATTGATTGGAAATTTATTAAATTGGTTTCACCAAGAAAAAACAAAGCCAAGGCTTTTGAGACCATCAGAAAGAATTTCCAGCTATATAATTGTTTGAAAAAGGTTCTGGGAAAGAAATTTTCCCAAACTGATGAAAAGGGATTTTTACCATCTCATTCAACCTCAATCAAATAAAAAAATTGTTTGTTGAGCTTTACTTCTTGTGCTGTTTAGTTTATTTAAATTTTCTATTCAATTTCATGCAATTATTTACCCTAATTTGTAATTTCAAAACCAGAAGGCAGACAATCAAAGCCAAAAGAACCCAATTGAACCATCTAAAAATTCTTGACCTCTCTGATATACAATGAATAAAGCATACCTCTTCAGCAAGGTAATACATTTTAAAAATACCAAAAACCCAGATTTTATCAACAAGTTTACACATGGGTTTGACTCAACCAACAATCATCCTGAAAAAAGGGTGCACCTGCCAGAAGATGTAGCACCTGGAACAGGTTTTGGTTTGTTTTTGACTTTGAGAAAAATCTGTTTCCAACTTGAGTAGGAACCTGAGAAAATTTGCTTGAACCAGTTCTTGATTATTCAATGTATTTCTAATTCATGCATGGAATAAAGAAGATATGGAATTATGGGGAATTTCAATTCTATTTAATGAACAAATTTGAGTATATCATCAAGACAAGTTGTTTTATTTTGATTATGTATTATATTTAATAAATGTTTAGTTGTTGCCGTCAAATTTTCTTGATTATTAATATTTTCATCAAATTAATGCTCAAAAGGGAAAATAGGATGTTTTGAAAATACCATTTTTTTCTCATTGTTTTGAATACATATTTTTTTGTTAAATTTTTTAATGCTTTCATGAATTTTCAGTTGAATCATTCATTGCTTGATTGCATTGTTTTTTATGGGTCATTTTTTTCCTGTTAATGTTAATTTTGTGGATTTTTGAATTCTTATTGTTTTAATTCAAAATGAAATGTGTTCATTATCATTTGAACTCAGTTTCAGTCTCTTGTGTTTTTATGTTTTTATGTTTTTTGATTTTTTTTTTTTAGTTTTTTTTTTTGATCTTTTTTCCTTTTTTCAATTTTTTCAATCCTTCAATTCTTTTTTTTTTTTTGAATTTTTGAATTTTTCTGTTTTTTTTTTTTTCACCCATCTCCCTGTTGACACAATGGATGTCTTGGCTTAAGTTGTCCATTTTTCCAACAGTTTTTCCCCCACGCACCTCCTCTACCAGCAGGGGGAGTAGTGCAGGGGTCAATCTTGCCACAAGTGACCCTTGGCCCAGTGGAAAACTTAGGCTAAGTTGTTGATTGCGCTGACAGTTGTTCCCCTGTGTGCCTCCTTTACCAGCAGGGGGAGTTTCATGGATGTTGATATTGCTGTGACAAACTGCAAGTGCAGGGGACAACTTAGGCTAAGTTTTCCATTCCGTCAACAGGGAGAGGAGTCAGAAAAAAACCAAAATATAAAAATCAAAAATCAAAAAGAACTAGAAAAAAGAAAAAAACCCAAAAACAAAAAAGCAAATAAAAAAAATGAATCAAAAAAAAATGAGGAAAATCAAAAAAAGGGTGATGATAAATTCACTACTCCCAGTCGTGTGGGAGCCATGTACAGCCCTACACAGCCCAATGGACGCATGGGGGCCCATACACGCATTTAAATTGTTTTTTCAAACATGTGTGACCCCCAGAGGTTTGTATACCCCCTGTAAACAGCATTTTTGGGTTGTTTACCCCCATACACGGCCATATTGACGTGTTTTTGGGGGTATACAACCCCCCGGGGGTTTTTGAAGGATTTTTGGGACCCCCTGGACCACATTTGGGTTGCATCAACCCAAATTTGGGATCAACACATACTATGTGGGACTGTTTTACCACACCTAGCAAACCCAAAGTGAAAATAAAGTAAAACTAAAGTGAAATAAAGTGAAACTGCAAACCAAATCATTGAAACTAAAGTGAAACTGCAAAAAAACATCCCAAAGAAGTTGATTTTTATCAACTTGAAAGTGAGAAAACTTAGTAGTTGTTCAATTGAAAGTTGGATTGAATACTGAAGTACCATTGCATTTTTTTTGCATTATGGGAACAGTGGCAAGCACTCTTGTTTATGAAATGGCTGCATTAAAGAACTAAATTGATAGTTCCATTAGCAAAGCTGTGTAAAAGAAGGATTTGGGTAATGAAACATTGGAAGTCCCTAATGCATCCTCTGAGGAACAAAATGTTTCACAAATGTACATGAACTCTGGTGGTGAGTAAAATTTTATGTTACTCTGGTCTTTGCCTTATTTAATTTTATTGAAACTGATGGAGTGCATGCCATCAATATAACCATGAAACTGTAAAATAACCATTTACTTGGTGCCATATCCACTTGAACCACCTCCTGTGAGAGCTTTTCCTACTAGGGAAGAGGCAAAAAACTATTGTCAAACATGGGCAATGAATCATGGTTACGCTTTGACTGTTTTCAACTCAAAGCATGATAAATATGTGGATTTAGCCTGTGATAGACATGGTTCCTAATTTGGAAAATTGCTCACCAAATGGTCAAGGCAAAATCACACAAGGAAGGTTGGGTGCAATTTTTTAATCCCTGCAAGTCACACATAGGCAGACCCCTTGTGGCAAATCTCCTACAAAAATTTTTCAACATAACCATCAACCATCTCCACACCCCCCAGTGCATCCTCACCTGAGGAGAATCTCTGGGATGGCCTTAGTGAATTTAAAAGAAGGCATGAATGATGGGCTCAATAATATTTAACTGAAAAGAAAATTTAGCAAGATTGATGGCGGCAAGTATTTTGATGACCAAACAATCTATAACACTAAGTGTAAGGTAGTGCCTTCAGAAATTGTTGGAAAAAGTGTTATGAAGGTCCTCTTTGAACAAATTGGTGATTCAGGTTGGGTTAATTGGGCAAAATTTAGTGGAGAGTGTCACTTGGAGGCCCTATTATTGTCCCACCCCAAGTCATTAAAGCTTTGCAAACAATTCCATCATGTTTATATTTTGGATTGTACTTAAAAAAAAAAGGGCAACACTCCCCTATTTCATGTTGTAGGAATTACAGCCAACAAAAGAACTTTCAAAAAAGCTTTTTTTTTTATAAAAGCTTTTATAACAAAAGAAACTTTTGATTTCTTCAGTTGGTATTTAAATGCACTAAAGGAGCTGGCTTATGATGCTGAGAGACTTCCCAAAGTCTTTGTGATGGACCATGAAAAAGATCTGATTTGTGCTATAGAAAATAGTTTCCCTGAGTCAACAAGACAGTGTTGTCAGTGGCACTTGTCTAAAAACATACAAGCAAACTGTAAAGTTTGCTTTAATAATGACATTGAAGGGTGGCAAAGCTTTTTTTCTCAGTGGGCTAAGTATGGGGCCTCAAAAATCAAGGAGGAGGAAGAGGTCAATGATGCAGAACTTATATTAAGTGCCAAATCACTGCCTCTACTGTTAATATTCCTAGTTTTAGGTTGCTCACATTATTACTTGTATAAAGTGTTTCTTGGCAGACCGTGAGGATTTGCTCAAGTATATGGATCATAAAATCTTCTGCATCAAAGAGATGTTTTTAAAGGCTTGGACTTGCAAAAACCCTGAATTTGGAAATAAAACCATATCTTGGGTGGAAGGGGCCCATGCTACTCTCAAATGATTCCTTGAAAATTCTTTGGGAAACATTTTGGATGTTTGGAAAAACCTAGAGGGAACAGTTTCCAATCAAATTCAATTGGTTCAGTCTGCCCTTTACAACTCTTGAATAAAGATAGGAATATTTATTCCCACTGAACTTTTACCATTGGGATACAAGTTGTCTTTAGATTCAATTAAACTTGTTGTGGAACAATTTGAGAAATTAAAGCAGAACCATGATGGGGAAGTGTGCACCAAGTCATACTCCAAGACTATGGGTTTGCCCTGTTCCCACCAGATAAGTTACCTACTAGCATCAAGAGGATCTGTTGTGCCTGAGGATTTTGATCTTCATTGGAGGTTGGATTATGACCCTTGCAGTTCTGGTTCTGTAAGTTGGATTGTTGGATTGTTCAAATCACTTTGTGATTAATTATTTTTGATAAATGCTTTTTGAATGATGATTCCTTCTTTAAAAATATTTGATCCTTTTGAATTTTGAAAGGTTGATGTTGATTAAATTCTCAAAAATTCTCAGTTACATCAGAATCTCAATGAAGTGATCTTGGGATATCCTGAACAAGATCATCACAGGCTGTTAAAGTACTTGATTCAGAAGACCTGAAAATATTGATCAAAGCCAATACTTGAACCTAAAGTCTTGCAATCAAGCAGAGGCTGGCCAAAATTGACAGATATATGGAGATATCCTTCTCAATTTGAAAACTTTGAGAAGTAACTTAAGCCAGAAAAGAGAATTAGAAGGGCAAAAAATAAGAAAAGACAAAAGATTGTAAGTCTTTTCTTTTGTGAAATGCCCATTTTTTGGGTTTAATGAACTGATGGTAAAATGATTTCTGTAGTTCAATGATGGCTCTTCATCTGAATTTCATAGTTCAGTGGAAGAGACTAAAACTTCATTAGGTTCCCTTCTGTTTGAATCAGATTTATTTTCAAAGGATGAAGAAGAATAAATGGAGGATTCAAAAAGAATCTCATCTTTGTTGAGTCTTGATTCCTTTAATTAGATTATGATTTTGGCTAACTAATTTTTGAATTTAGGAAGTGAATTACAAAAATCAAATACCTGAGAACTTACATAAGTTGTTGGGGGAGGTTTGGGATCCAGTTGGTGATGGAAATTGTGGATTTAGAGTCATTTATAAATCACTTGGGTATGATGAGCATGGATGGTTTCAAGTACAAAAAGAAATGGTTGAAAAATTGAGGAAAAATAAGACATGCTATTCTAAGATCCTTGGCGGCATTAAATATGTTGAAAATATAGAAAAAAGACTTTATGTTAATGAAATCAATGAAAATATTCCATATTCAAAATGGCTCTCACCTATGGATATGGGTCAAATAATAGCAGATAATTATTGAAGACCAATATCTTTCATTTCATTGGATTGATTTTGTACTTATACTCCTACAAAAATGGGTGTAAAAGAAGCATCAGACCCAATATTCATTTTATTTGCTAATAATAACCATTTAGTCCAGCTTCTACTCAAGGTAGATGTGATTCCAATCCCGCCCATAGTTTCCAAACCACATTACATGATTTATAAAAAAGCCTTTGTTGGGTTGATCACCTCAAACATCAACTTGAGTTGTATTATAATTTATAGACATCATTTTAATTTTGTCATTTGGGTTTGGGTTATGATGCTGATCTTTTAATTCTATTAATATAAAGGTTCATCAAATTTTCAACATAATTATGTTGATTTTTTTGAGTTAAACTCATTATTTTGAGTGTTTTGGATAAGATTTTATTGGTATGGTATTTCAAGCTTGTTTGGGCACCCACCCAAATTAGCCACTTTTTTTCTGAAGTGCGCTGGGAACCCCCTAAAGCATCCATCAAACCCCCTGAAGGCTGCTTGGCACATATCCAAGTGCAACTTGGCACACAACCAAGTTTGGGTGGGTTGGGCCAAATTTGGCTTGGCCAATACCCAAGCCAATTGGCCATGCCCTCCATCTCCATCCCAATCAAAGCCCCAATTAATCTCACTCCAGCCTACCCATCCTTTCCCCTAGGGCATCATTCATGAAACTTCATCCCACCCCATCAAACTGCAAACTTCATCCAGCCATCATCATCTTCACTGTATTCTTCACCCATCTTAGCCCATCCCTCCAGAAGGATGACTTTTGATTCACCAACCCGACTCAACAGATCACCTTTCAATCCAAGCCATGCTATAAGCATGATAAATTGGCTCTCAGTGGTCCTAGAACCTTAGTCTAAATTAATTGACTCAATCCATCCCTTCTCAGTTGCTACTTCTGTTGGTTGAGGCAAAAGCAAAAGAAATGGTGAGAGGAGCCAGTGAAGGGGGGGGGGGTTCCAACAGCTTGGCTTCAGCCAAGCAAACCTTGGCTGTGTGACAAGATCCTAAGCACAACCTGATGTGGAAATCAAGCCCCCTGGGAAAAAACCCAAGCCTTCTGGGCACTTTTCCAAGCGTTAATTTGGAGTTTAACCAGACAAGCTTGCAACACCATAAGTCATTTCAACTTGTGTTGGGATGATCCCATCATAAGGAGTATTTTTACTTCTTGCTATGGGATCAGCTTAACACTAGTTGAACTTTTTTTTTTTTTTTACTTTAGGGCTTTTCAATTTACTTGTCTTTTTTTTTTGGTGTTTTTACTTGAGGGATTGTCAAGTTGAACTTGTATTTTTTGGCACTTTTACTTTAGGACAAGTCAAGTTGAACTTGTATTTTTTGGCACTTATACTTTAGAGCTGCTCCATAGACTCTTTCATTGCTTATTTAATTTTTGGTGTTTTGGTTTTCTTCAGTTTTTTCTTATTATAATTAAACATTTTTACTTATTTACCTTTTTTTTTAATTTTTTTATTTCTTATTTTTAACCAAAAACTCAACATTTTTTGATGTTTTGATTGATTTCTGTTTTTTTTTTTTGAATTTTTATTTAGTTTATTTTAGTTTATTTATTTATTTTTGGCCCACATCACTTGTAGTTGGGTGTGGTGACACACAATACCTGGCTGTTGTGTGGGGGCCCCACAACTATACTTAAATTGTGTGGAGGCTAAAGGACTCAATTGTAGTCATGTAGCCTGCCACACAACTCATTTGAGTTGTGAATTTATCATCACCCAAAAAAAATCATTTTTTTTCAAAAAAATATCAAAAAATATCAAATTATATTCAAGAAAATTGAAAAATAAAAAGAAAATCAGAAAAAGGAAAAAATAAACAAATAAAAATAAAAATTCAAGCTTTCAAAAATTTACAAAAAGTTCAATTACAAAAAAAACCCTTTTTTTTTAAAAAAAAAGGTGTAAGAATAAATTTCAATATAGGTAGAATTGTTTTTCATGCCACTGATCCATTTTCCCACGCTTTCAATTGGTCTGAGGGAATCTAGCCCATGTTTCTGGAAATTTTTTGGCAATGATCTTATGAAAAAAAGTCTCCAAATCAGATTGATACCTTCCACTGACATGAACATTCTTCATTGAGGACAAGAAAAAAAGTCCATAAATAATAAGTAAATTTTCTTTTTTGATAGAATTGATAAAATGTCATTTTTTAGTTTGACACCAATCAATAAAAAAACCACATAACATAGCTCTGAACCAAATTTCTTAACAGTGGTAAAATAAATATGGCATTAAAAGTAAATACATAAATTACCAATTCTTCTTTTATGTAAAAATTGTCAATTCAATTCATGAATTACATCAATATGGTGCATGAATCTTCTGGGACCATCCAGAAATCAATCTGATGTTTGACTCCAAAACAAAAACAAAGTCAAAACACATTCCACTCACCATCCCAGGTGCTACACCTTCCATCAGGTGCAGCCTTTTTTTTCTCATGGTGAATGGCTCCAGGTTACCCCATTAAAAAAATTATGAGGCCATTGCATACCAAGTAAAATATCCTCACACCACCAACCAACAGACGCAAATATCCAATCATTTCAGGTCAAAAGAAATTTTGTCCAATGGCCTGTTTTGAAAGCTATTTGGACACGCAATTTTGTATTTTCCAAGCACTTTCACTCACCAGATCACCATAAAAGAAGTTTTTCCATAATCTGGATTGAATTTGGGCTCCCTCTCCTAGTTTTTTTTTTCAGGGAGCCACTCCCCTAATTTACAACCCTGTATATCTTCTGGACTGATCAACAATAAAATGATGGCTAAAAGCCATGGTTTCTGCAGGACACAAATGTATTTTTTCTGGTGCCAGTGCACCCATAATCAAATCAGAGTAAAAATATATTTTAAGTATTATCCTTCAGTGTTTCATTCTGTCTGATTTTTTCCTTTTCCCTTACCCTTGAGGCAAAGGACCCCAAAATATTGTGTATGCAACAAGAAGCAGGACAATTTTGTTTTCCACAAAAGACTGTGGGGCCCCATGGCTTATTTATGTCCTCTATCCCCCATGAAATTTCAGTAACCACCCATGTCTATCTTGGTCATTTCATTGAATTGGTTTACATTAAATAATTCAATGGAAAATTTATCCTTCTAAATTACAACTTGAATATTATTAATAATGTTTATTTAAAAATACATGATACCTTTTGAATGCCATTATACTTGCCCCTCACCTCCTGTTCCATCCCTAAATATTTTTTCTTTCCTTTTTTTTTTTTATTAACCCCTTCATATTTTTTTCAATGAAGCCTTTTCCAAATTTCCGAGAATATTGTTAAAACCTATCTTGAAATAAAAAATCCTTTATTTGACATAGAATTTTGGTTCCTTTTTCTGAAAACCCTTTGAAATTTCAAAAATTCATGATGTTGAGAGAATTTCCTGCAAAAATACAAAATCATGCAGTGTTCAATCCTATTGTGACAGATGGCTTTGGAGTTTTGTTGAAAAATTTGGTAGGTAACTGAGACCTATTGGATATCCACAATAATTTTTCTGTATGAATTTTCTTCCACATCACAAATAATTGTAGAAGATTTCCCACAATATTTATTTTCACTTAAATCCACCTGGAAATAAATCTTGTAAAGGTCCCAATCTGCATGCATTTCAACTATTTAAAACGATATAACTCCAAGGCCGTTGTTTATACTCTTGAATAGTTGAGTAAAAAGTCAATTTTAACATTGACCTACAATTGCAAGAAGACCAGAAAATCTAAAGAAGAAAATAAAATACTTGAAGACCCTAAAAGTAAAACGCTTTATTATTCCAACTAACTGGATCAGTTCTTCTTTCTTGCACATTGGAACATTTATTTCCTTAAAAATCACCCCCCTAAGTCATTTTATATTTCCAAGGCACCTACAAGTACTCTATATCATACCAATCCTCCAATTATACCATATACCCATTTGGCTCAATTGAATTTTCCAAAATCCCCAGATAAAAATGCACAAAACACCAAAATTGCACAGAAGAAATAGTTTTTGTTGGCCATCAGGATTGACTATGCAGCTATTTATTTTGGAATGAATTTAAAACTACTGGTTCTCAAGCAAAATTGTAGACTTCCAAGATATAATACTTTGGCCCTTCACTCAAGCACCAAAACCCCAAAAACATTAAAGCTAACCTCCATGCTGTTAATTTATGCCTTGAAAAATTTCCCCACTAGAAAATTTGCAAAAATAAAGATTTCCAGATGCAAAACATCCCAAAACTTCTTGAAACTGAAATACCCCAATAGATCTCAGTGAAATTGTCTTTCAAGTCTGATCAAATACTTATTTTTAACCATGAAAAAAAAACTCATTTTTTCCCCCTGACTTCTCAGGAATATCATTTTTTCCTAATTTAATGAAGAAAGAAAATAAAATATTTTTTTTAAATGCAACCTCCAATGATGAAAAAAAATAAAAGAATCTCCCACCAGGACAATGTGTTAGTTTTTTTGATGATTTATTTGTTTTGGAATTCATTGACTGAAAAGAATGACTTATTAGAAAACCAAACTGCAGCTTGACCTATTGGTTAAATCATCTTGCAAATAAATATTTATGGAAAATACAATCAATGAAATATGGAATAAACAGCTCTTTCCAAGGAAAAAATAGATTTGAAAATATTATTAGATGAAAAGCATGATAAATTTTGATTTAAATTTAAAAAAAATCACATAAAAAACAACAATTGGATCTTAAAGAAAGCAATCAAAGCCCCATGGTCCAGTAATCAAACTAAAAATTAGAAAAAAAAATTAAAATACTTCCTAAAAATACTTTCATTAAAAGCCATGATTTTCATCAAGGCTTCTTTATTTCATAGATTCACAGAATGTTATAAATTAATTTTATCAGTCTTCCCAGTAATGAGGGCTGGTTTGTAATAAAAAGCATCAATTTTTTTTTTCTTTCCTCAGCCATTTCTTAATCTCCATTTCACAGAAATTCTTTTAGTATTAATTTATTCTTAGAATTTCTCTCTCTAAAAATTTCATTTTCTATCCTATTCTTTCATGATTCTCTTGCTCAGATCCATTCCAGCTTCTCTCAAATTCTTTTTCAGTCTTTTTGAATAATCCTAAAGAAAATTATCTGAGCACTCACTGGTAAACTTGCTTATACCAATTCTGCCACCCAAGGATCACAAAAATGCCCATTGACTTGACTGAAACTCAAATATACGGGCTCAGAGACTTCCTGAATATTTGGGGATTTGTTTCAACATTCTTGTCTTTTGAACAAATTCAAAAAGAAAACTCTCAGTTGAATCTTTGGTAATCATTCCTTCATTGGAAAAAAAATTCTTTCTTCCAAAAGCAAATCAATCAGAAATATTTTATTACAGCCACATTTAAACTCCAAAATCAACCTATGCCTAACCAGACTGACCCATGAGTCAAATTCAAAAGAGTTGAAACTTACTCAAATGTCATACAGTCTTCTATTGTGGCTAAAATGCTCTATCACATTCACAAGGCTCCTAATGTATGAAGTTGGTCAATAATCCAATTATCATCTTTCCTTTCTGTTCTCCAGCTCTTATTTCCTTTTTTTCTTTAGCTCTCCTGGTTTCAATTCAAGATTTCAAGATTTTTTTTAAGCTTACCTGGCTTTTTCAATTTATCTCTTGGTGGATTCTGTTTGGAATGAGTTTTCAGATTCATCATGTGGATTCTATGCCAAACCCTTGGTATTTTAACTCGCAAGTTTACTCATAAAATGTCGAGGATTACCAGGATTCAGTGACATCTCATACTTACAAAAAACGACCAGCTTTCAGGACAAAGGAATACGGCAATATACTCATGATTGGTACAAAGTATACCAGTCTTAGTTTTTGCTATATTCGCAATACAAGTTTATGATAGCAAAACACCTCCAGCAAATCCCCCCGATAGTTACTATTTAAAGCTAAAAAAGATTGCAAGTTGCGCTCCGATTTGACTTTGATCGACTCAAAATTCGATGATTGCTGAACTTCACAATCAACATTTTCAGATCAGAAATTTCGCTCATGTCGTCAACCGTGAGATAGGTAAACCTGAATTCGGCAAGCGGAATAATTACATATCATATAGCTCATACAACAGACTAAGCAGAAGCAGTGGCCAATTACAATGAAAGTTGTGGAGAAAATGTGGATCAAGGGGCGAAGAAAAATCTATCCATTAAAAGAGACAATAAAAATCGATCTAATATCCAAGCTTTTGCTTCGGATCCTTAATTTTTCATTACAGGGGACATCAGAATTCCACAAATATCTTCTGTCTCAATTGTTTAAATTGTTCATCATCAAGAGGAGTGAATTGAATGAGATGTTTTGGTTGATTGGAGTTGGGGCCAATTGTCGAGTTTGATCCTTCGAGCTTATCGTTTGGATTAAGGTTCGGTTGATCTGCCCCATTGGATTTAGTTTGCAAGGTGGATGATGCAGGGTTCGAAGCAGGGGGCGTTGATTGTTCTATGCTAGAATGTTGTTCATACAAGGTCGATGATGAGCTAGAAAGTGTTGAAGATTGTGCTGCAAGTTTGGCAAAGACATCCGTTTGATCGCGATATAGCCTGGTAGTCAACAAAAACAAGAAAAAAGACAAAAGCCAACGTCAATGCAAGCGGGGGACGGAGAACAAATAGATAGAGAGAAGACAGGCGAATAAAACGAACCTAAACGCAGGCTTATTATACGCCGTCGAATCATTACCACAAGCGATGATCGACTCCAAACCAGATCTTTTAAAACAAGATTTCAAGTAGTACAATAGATTGCAGATAAAATTTTCATGTGGGATCCATTTTGGAAATTTGAGGCTTAAATCGAAAGCTCCATGATTGGACTGATCGATCAGTGGATGAAAACAATCCGTCTGAAAGTTGACCTTAGGGGTTTCATGATCGAAAGGATAATTTTGTGAAAATTCGATCGTGAATTTATAGATTCCTCCTGCGTAGTATCCTCGATGTACGAACAACGTTCCGCACCAATCTTGAAATTTCGATGGAACATTGATTGCGAAAGTTGCGGATCGTATTTGATACAAATTCCAAAGTAAACACACTGGTCAGTCGAGATATCAAAATGCCCAAAGTAGGAAAGCATAGGAGTGACAGGGTGAAAGAGAATTTGCAGACAAACAGTGGATGTTCTCTGGAGAAGGGATGACCCAAACGCCGAGTGGACAATGACCGGGTAATCTTAAGCTGGAGTATTCCAAGGAGATTTCGAGCTTAGACATCGCCACTTGGTTCTCACTTTGAAGTATTATTGCCAGGACGTTGTTGATGTGATGGATCGAATTAACTGTCGACAAAGATGCAGGTCCCAGTTTAGCAGCTGGATATGGATGGACCGGGCTGGACCCTGGGCATACCCGCTGCAAAAATCGATTCCGATTCCCGACCCTCAGTTATACCCGCCGGTCGGGCCCTGTTTTTGATGGCCCGACTGAATACCCGCGGGTATCGGGTAAATAATGCTGCTGTATGATGAATCCAGCGACTGAGGTTGGGTGGTCAACTCCCGCTGGTCATGTGACAGACAAGCCGTGGTTGATGGCCTGACCGAATCGGTTGATGGGGCAACAGCCACGGGGGCCCCATCTTGTCAGGTCATCAACCTGGATTGGTCGTTGACCAACTCAGAGCGACAAGACAAGGTGGGTGCTCCTGATCAGATCCTGATCATCATTACAAATATGAAGATGGCCTCCAGCAGCGACATCATTGATGCCAAAGACCTCGAAGATCATCAGGCTGATGATGATGAGGAATGACATCTTGGCCATCAGCTTTCCAAACTAAACAAAAGACGGTTCCATTGCAAGACCATCAAGAACGCTCAGCAGAAATTAAATTAGTAGCAAACTCATCAGAATGATCCATTTACTCACAAAGAGCGCCGACCGAATGCCAATCATCACCTCAGAGGTGATGCCTTTGATCCAAATAAATGCGCTAGAAAAATCAATGCCTCAGAAAGAAGCAGCCAAACAATTTAACGTATTGGTGCAACAGATTCAACCCATCATGATGAAAGACCCATTCCTGGTTAAGGTCAGTAAGAAGAGAGAATGCCAGCTTTCTCCTGGGATGGTCACTGATCAGCTGTTGACCAACCTCAAAGGGGAACCACCAACTACCTCAAAGGAAATGAGGAAGTTCCTCAAAGAGACAAATTTGAAGCCTTGGTCATCCCTCAAGCCATCAGCCAGGTTTTGGACCAGGTTGATTTCACCTGGAAGCAAGTCTGCAACATCCAGCCTCTTGTAATTGACCCAATTTGCTTGAAAAAGAGTCAAATTTTTTGGGAATCAAGGTTTAAATCTTCAACATTTCATTGTTTTTGCTGATGAATCTGGCTTCAAATTAGAAATCCATTTGGAACCTGGTTATGTCCCATCTAGTTAATTTCATCCTGTTTGTTTCATTTCTTTTTTTGCTACTTTTTTTTACTTTTAATTTTTATTTTTTTAGGACAGCATCTTTTCCTCAGCATTTTCCACAAATTCAAGCAAGTAAACCTTATTGGGGCCATGTCCAATCAGGGTTAAACTCACCACAACCTCTTGAATTCTGATGGAATGAAGGCCATGGAGGCTGAGGCCAAAGATTTCTTCTTCTTCTTCTTCTTCTTCTTCTTCTTCTTCTTTTTTGAGAAGCCTTGGATTACAACCCCTTCCCAAGGCCATTATCATAATGGAAAATGGGCCAATCAATCATGGACAGCAATTTGAGGCAATGAGGCAGAAACCAAGGATTTCAAAGGAAATCTTGATTGAATTCCTGCATCCTTACTTCCCATTTCCCAATTAAATTGAGTGCTCCTTCCATAAAATCAAGGTTCAAATTCCATTGAAACAGACCTCCAGACAATCAGAGCTTGTCCATCATATCAAGCAAGCAATTCAAGAGGATGTTACTGCCACACAACCACCCCACGTACTATAGGGCAATATTAGATGATTGTGAGCACAAATGAGGAAACTGAGTGTGAGGGATAAGTGTGAGATAGCAGGGCTAACTGCAAAGTGCAAAATGAAGGTTCAATGGCTCAACAAAGAGCAAGAGGGATGAAGTGTTCCAATAGAAGGAAACCAAGGCAAAGCCTGATGTGATGACTTGTATTAGCAAAATGCAAGAACTTATGAAATTAACTAACTGAGGAGACAATCTTCAGGCAGGAAGCATAGCACTTATAAGGTAATCAAATGATGACTAGATACAACCTGATGGACCATCATATAAAGCTAGGAAGCAATGATGCAATGAATGATAGGAACAGAATGGGAAAATGAAATAAACAGTACAGTTGTATCCAAGGTTTTAGTGTAGGTTCAAGACCATAGAACATGAGAGTACAGAGACGTAATGGGTGAGACATGGAAGGAATGAAATGTGAAGAAAATGAGAATGAATGGATATATTTATGCAAGGAAGTTGGCTAGTTCATTGGCAAACTATAAAGTTGATGTGGCTACCTAGGCATGGGTGAAAACTAGTGTAATTGCATGACCAAGAATGGAAGT
Organism: Puccinia polysora; assembly: GCA_025617555.3. Taxonomy (NCBI): domain Eukaryota; kingdom Fungi; phylum Basidiomycota; class Pucciniomycetes; order Pucciniales; family Pucciniaceae; genus Puccinia; species Puccinia polysora. The sequence continues at coordinate 55,692,389 of CM062628.1, forward strand.
TCAAGGGCTGATGAAAACCATGGCCAGAAGAGCAAATCTCAAATGGGTTTTTGACCAGATTAGAGTTGACTGCAAATATTTGCAAGTATATCCTGATTTCCAAGATTGGAAGGTTTTTATGCAAGCCAGAGGCAGTAAGCAGAAGGCACCATTGATGTTGTGCTTTATTTGTGTCACACTTATGGACTGAGGGAGATGGTACTGAGGAAAAGGATATGTTTAAATGGTGAAAACAATGACCCTTATCCTTGGAGCGTGACAGTTACAGCCAAAAAAAATGAAAAAATATAATCACTGCAAATTACTTTATTGGTTGTGTGGAGATTCAACCTATTAAAGGCCCTCTACTATCCAAGCAGAACCATGATTTTTCTTTTTATGATGTCCTTGAGATGGATATGCACATGCGTACACAAAAATAATTTTTTTCTTTTTCTTTTTTAAAAAAAGGAAACTGATAAATTGAAAACCCTACGCAACCCATACACAACTCAAAATGGTTTTTGTGGCACAGTTCACGAACATTTTGAGTTGTGTGGGCCCCCTGCAAGCCACAGAGCTGTGAACAGCCGTTCACAACTCAGATGAGTTGTGAGCCAAGCCACATGACCCATTTCAAGTTGTGTTGTGCCATTCAAAATACATTAAAAACTTCAGGGTTGTGAGAAAAAAAGTAAAAATAAAAATAAATTAAAATAAAATAATTTTCTTTCTTTCTTTTTTTTTTTTTAAAAAAAAAAAAATCAAAAAAAAAGTTTTAAAAAAAATCAAAAGAAAAATCAAAAGAAAAATTTAAACAATTTGGTGGATGGACAATGATGCATAAATGGCAGATTTTATGTTTTAAATCCTCCATTTCCATGAAGCACACCATTTTCAAATACAGCAGTTAGGGGGTATGTGTATTTCAGAAATCCACCATTGAAATGGTGGGTTTCTAATTGCCAGTTTGCTAAATCTGATAATTTAGATTGGCTGAGGTAAAATTATCTTACTTTTTTCAAGAAGAATAGGTTTATCATCCAATTTTGTGTTAGTTGAAGATCATGATTAATGGATAAGACCAAATTGACTTGCACAATTATGGAGTCTATATAAGAATATGGATCAAGGTGGAAATTTGATAGTTGGGAAAATTGATTATGAGAAGCGATGATGATTACATTGGATTAAACTTTGGACAGATAGAAAATATATTGAATAGGCTTGGCCAATTTCTCTGATGATAAGGGGTGTTGAGGGGAATAATACTAGTCAAACTTGGAGTGAAAACAAATTTTCCAGTGGTGATTTCAGTAGGTAAGGAAATATGGAAAAATCTAGGGGAAAAAATAAATTTGCTGTTGATGTTGTAAGAATAACATAAAACAAAATAAAAATTTTGAAGTTAGATTGGTTGGACTGCTAGTAAAATTGATGACATTGATGGCAATTTATAAAGGTAAAATATTGAGATTGCCCTTGAGAAATTTGACCAAGAAAGGTTGGAAGTCAGGTTTATTTGGAAGGAAAATTTGGTTTGAATGGTTTGATTCAATTAAGAATTCAGAAGAAAAAAGTTTCCAGGCCCGATGAGCATTGAATCAAAATAGGGAATTCTTTAAATTTGAAAAAAAAAACCTTGAAAAAAAAAGGGGAGAGATTCTTGGTAAGGGTAAGACACGGAGATCATAGAAAAATGTTTTTTTTAGAGTTTATCATGCTAAGATACTGTTCATGTTAAAAATTTTAATATCAAGTGAATTTAATTTAGGGATTGTAAAGGACCTGATGAAAAAAAAATGAGGAAAGAAGCTTATGTTTTCATGTGGAAAAAAATGTGGAGATGATCTCTAGGGCAGCACAAGAATGATAAATGGATGAGAAGATTTATTAACTAATTCAGAAGAAAAATATAAAAGTATTCAAGGTGAAAAATAGCTCACTTGTGGTTAAAAAGAAAAATTATGACAAATAAAATTATTCAAAATCAAAATGGAAGAATATGCAAAGTTTGAGGATGAATTCAGAAAGGATTGATGAAGATGAGCCACTTGGAAATTAAATAAATATTCCAAAAAATTTATAAACATTAAGTATAGAATAAAGATACCACTGGACTAAGGCATGAATGAGACTTGAGTAAACTTCAGATTTCTACTTGAGTTAAGGATAAATTATCCACCAAAAATATAAGAAAAACAAAATATTATATAAAGATGAAACCAAAAACCTTGAGAGAATGATAAATAAAATCAAGCAATAATTTTTTGAACTCAAAAAGGTTTTACCCAAGGGTTATGCAATACTGATTGATGATCAAAATGATAAAAAAAGAAAAATCATAAAACAATCACAACATACCCCTCATCAATCCAAATCACACACATCAAAATAAATCCTGTAACTTATCACTTTCACAATTTATAAATAAAAAACCAGAGAGATGGTTTAAATTGAAATCAAATTAACAAAAAATTTGTTAAAATTTGACTCTGATTTGCCCCTAAAATGGCCCATTTGTGGCTACTTTGCCCCAAATGAGTTGTTCCCAACACATGCAACCCCTGGGGGGTCACACAAGTCCTGAGAATTTTTTTTTAACTCATTCAGTTGTGAACCTCCATTCACAACTAAAATGGGTTGTGAAAAAATTTTCATGCCCTTTCACAACCTAGGTTTGTGAATTAATCACTGCCCAAAAAGAAAACATAAAAAAATATTGGTGGTTTCAGTTGAAAACCACTACTGCCAAGTTAATGGTGCACCCCCATTGGTTGAAAACTGGAAAACCAGTGCATGATTAACCATCACATGGATTTGAAACCTGCCATTGGTTTGTTTAAGAAAAATAAATGGACACACCATATATCAATAAAGTACATAGCTTGTCTCAGCTTAGTTGATCCAGGCCTGGTAAAATTATTTGCCAAATAGTTCCACCATCTTTTCTTCCTGGTGCATCACTTGGAGGTGGAAAAAGTGGTATTCAATCACAAATAAAATAAATAAAATAAAATATTTCAGCAATTTTTTTATTTCTTGATGATTTTCCAAAAAAAATGTGAGTTCATGAAAAGAAATTGACAAGCAAATGTTAATGAGGTGAGGAAGCAAGGATAAGAAAAAATTTTCTTGATTAAGGAAGCATAAAAAATAAAATTGGATCAAACATGTAAGAAGAATGATTGAGAAAACAGTTCCACTGTGTTTGGTTTCACTCAGTCAGGATGAATACAACACATGCAGATTGTAGTAGAAACGTTGCACACAATGAATAGGAAACAATACCAAAATTAGGTTGTATCAGAGTTAGAAAAACTGCCATTAGAAACCCGCCACTTTTTTTGACTAAACCTGCCATTTTTAATGGCGGGTTTCTGAAATACACATACCCCTAACTGGTGTATTTCAAAATGGCGGGTTTCATGAAAATGGTAGATTTAAAACATCAAACCCGCCATTAAACCCTCCATTTATGCATCAGCATCCACCCCCCATCCATCACATCTAAAACACCCATCCACATCAGCAAATCCATACCAATCCCATCTCCATTGCTTCAGGAACATCTCATCCCCATTGCTTCACATCTCCATCCCTTCACATCTCTATTGATTCACATCTCTATTGATTCACATATACATTGCTTCACATCTCTATTGCTTCACATCTCTATTGCTTCACATCTCCATCTTCAAATAGGTTAAAAATGTTTTTTTTTGTTTTGTTTGTTCAACCAAGAATCCTAGGCTGACTCACTCCGTTTTTTTTTTTTGTTTTTTTTCTTAGACAAAATTGACCCAACACCTCACCCCACCACCCCACCCACCTCACCCCACCAAACCACTGGTCCACTCTCCTCCTCACCCACCACCTCCTCCTCACTCACCACCTCCACCTCACCCACCACCTTTGGCACCCCTGGTAAGCTCTCCTCATCCTCCTCCTCATCCTCCCCATCATCAGAAGATAACCAATTGTTCCATCCCCCTCCAGGCACCTTCAGGTCCTCAGGTAAGCTCCCCCCCTCCTCCTCATCCTTCTCTTCCCTCCATCCTAGCTGACTACTCCCTCTCACTTGCTCCTTCACCACCCCCCCTCCTTGCTTGCTTGCCAGCCCCACCACCACCCCCCCTCCTTGCTTGCCAGCCCCACCACAGCCCCCCCTCCTCACTTTCTTGCTCCTTCACCACCCCCCCCCTACTTGCTTGCTTGCCAAACCCACCACTGGCCCCCACCACCTTTCTTTCTGGGCCCAACACTGCCCCCCCTCCTCACTTTCTTGCTCCTTCACCACCCCCCCCTCCTTGCTTGCTTGCCAACCCCACCACCGGCCCCCACCACCTTGCTTGCTGGGCCCAACACTGCCCCCCCTCCTTGCTTGCTTGCTCCTTCACCACCCCCCCCTCCTTGCTTTCTCGCCAGCCCCACCACCGCCCCCCCCCACCTTGCTTGCCAGGCCCACCACCCCCGCCAGCCCCCCCACCCCCCCCACCTTGCTCACTGGGCCCACCACCCGGCCCGCCCCCCACCTTGCTCACCGGGCCCACCACCTGGCCCGCCCCCCACCTTGCTCACCAGGCCCACCACCGGGCCCGCCCCCCACCTTGCTCACCGGGCCCACCACCCGGCCCGCCCCCCCACCTTGCTCACCGGGCCCACCACCCAGCCAGCCCCCCCACCTTGCTCACTGGGCCCACAACCGCCCCCCCCTCCTTGATTGCCAGCCCCACCTCTGCCCCCCCCTCCTTGCTTGCCAGCCCCACCTCTGCCCCCGCCTCCTTGCTTGCCCACCGGCCCCACCTTTGCCCCCCCCTCCTTGCTTGCCTGCCAACGCCACCTTGGCCCCCCCTCCTTGCTTGCCCACCGGCGCTGCATTTCCCCCCCTCTCAATTGCCGCAGCCCACCCCCTCCCCCTTGCATTGGCCCCCCCCCCTTGGACACCCCCCCCTGTCAATGCCCACCCCCCAACGCCTGCCTGCCCGGCCAACCAACCTCCCCCCCTCCCTGGCTCCTGGGCCCTACCTACCTTGCCCCAGGCCCAAAACCAACCCAACCCAAAGGCCCAGCCCAATTCCCTCACACCCCGGTAAGTTTTTTTTTTTTGGGTGCTGATGTGATGTTTTTTTTTGGTACAGTTTTTTTTTTTTTTTTTTTTTTTTTTTTTTTTTTTTTTTTTTTTTTTTTTTTTTTTTTTTTTTTTTTTTTTTTTTTTTTTTGGTGATCACGTTTCTGGTGAAATTTGGATCAAGTCCAGGTTTGGTTCCATTTTTTTTGATCCAATCTTGTTTCACCAATGATTTCCATTTGACTGACTGTTTTTTTTCAATCCCTCAACCACTATTGGTGAATGTCCAATTCTTCTCCCACCCCCCTCAAAATGTTACACAAACAATCAAATCCCATCTTTTTCCTCACCCCAATCTAAGTATAGGTTTGGTAGGGAACAAGATGGAAGGAGATGGCTTCAAAAACACACAGAGAGGTGGGAAGAGTAGGGCTGCTTGCTGAAAGAGGCTTCAATCTTGGGATTCAGAAATGTCTTTGGAAGTTGCTGAGGAAGGTATTGATGAAAAGGTTGGCTGTTCTGGTAAAAAAACACATCCTTTGGATCTGTAACCTTCCATTGTTGCCAAATATGATGGACAATTCATTTTTCCTGACCTGGGCTTTAGAATTCACTTCAATCAAAAAGGTGTGGTCAAAATGGTTTGGGCAGCTAATAAGTACAAGCAATGTGCTTTTACTGCTGTGGAGACTGCCACTCATACAAGAATGGAAATTTCAATTCAAATCAACAAAACAACTAGAAACACTTGCAGGGACTTGGGGAGTGGGAAAATATACTCCAGGAAAAAAAATATAAATAAAAAGAAAAAATATTTTTTTATTGGTGGGGTTAAAAATAGTATTAAGCATTGTTGTAATCAAAAATTATTTTTTTTTTCTTTTTAAGTTTTTCATCAAAGCAAATATATTTACAAGCCCAGAATTTGAGTAATCTGCTTTACTTCATGCAATTTTCTGCTGCTACCAATTTATTCTGCAGCCATTTACCACATATCCTTTTTTTCTGTTTCAAGTTGTTCCCTCTCCATTTGAAGTTTCCCTTGCTGTCAATCCTTCTACTTTTCCTCTTTTTGAAATTCTAGCTCAGCCTGTTCTAACTTCCACTCAGCATCCCATTTTTTTTGATGAGCAAAAATCTTGAATTTCTGCTTTTGAAAATCAATAGCCAGTTGACAATCCCCCTTCTCCTTTTCAAACTGAAGTTTTTCAGATTCAATTTTCAATTTCACTGTTTTTCAGAGGGAAATAGTAATTAGCTTGATTTTCACAGCAAGGAGAACCCAATGGGCTTACTTGAATCTTGCTTCTCCATCATATCCTCAAAGCCCAAAAAATTTGAAGTGTTTCTCCTCTTTTGAATGCTATTGGGGTTGATGTTGATGGAATTGAAGGCCTTTTTCTTTCCCTTTGAAGAGGAGGTTTGTGTGGGAAAATCATTGCTCTCATTTGAAGGGGATGTTGGAGGACCCATTGGCTTGGTTTTTTGGCCATTCAGGAATTGATGAACCTGTTTCTTTCAAATATCAATAAGTAAGGATTAATTGGACAGAAGAGAAAAGAACTTGGTTCCATACTTGAGCAGATCTTGATGGCAATGGTGATACAGGAATGAAATCCTTCTCATTGGCCAAGTTCTCCAGTTCTTCCACCCCAGGAAGAGAGCAATACAAAGAAGGAGGGGAGGGGTCCAAGGTTGGTTTTGACTCCTAAATCAATGCGGAAGTAGACGTGATTGGAGCTGATTGCATTTGAATATCCTCCTTGGAATTGGATGGGGGCCACTGATAGGTTTCTTTGGGATCACCATTGCTAGGCTGAGCATCCCCAGCCAAGTGCTCAGCATCAACTGAATTGGATTGTTGGGAATCAAAAGCAGCTAGGGGGGTGATGTTGGCCTTCTTTCCAAAGATTTCATCCATTTGAATATAAAAAGGACAAATTGAGTCCAAATTATCAACCACCAAGTTTATTCCATTGGCTTTGTCAGAGTTGGTGATACCAAAGCTGGTGGAGATTGACATGGGGTGGGCCTTTGTGTAATTAGCTCAATAATTCTTGAATTGCTCCATCATCTGTTTGGATGACAGATACAGCCTACCTTTTGTTTTATTCTTGAGTTCATTGGCCATCAGGAGATAACAATTGACCTTAGAGGATGGAGGTTGGACAAAGCATGTTTCATTGTTGGATCCAAAGCAAGCATTGTAGTTGGACTGAGTTTTGAGCCAGTTTACCAGGATGATGTGATCAGCTCTCTTGAGCTGACTTGAGCCTTTGGAGGCTGATGGGGGAGGATGGTTGGATGTTGAGTTCCTGGGGGATGTTTTCTTTGGCCCATTGGATTTTTTGATGGACTTGCTGGGGGAGGATTGCTGAGGGGACATTTAAAAATAGTAGGAGGGATGAAGGGATGAAGGGCTATGAGAGTGTTTAAGTGGTTAGAGTGATGATTTGATGAGAGGATGAGATTGATGATGTGATGAGAGGATTAGAGTGATGATGTGATGAGAGGATGAGAGTGATGATGGGTTGAGAGGATGAGAGTGATGATGTGATGAGAGGATGAGAGTGATGAAGCTAAGAGAATAGGAAGAGATGAGAGTAATGAAGTGACAAGAGGGATAAAGAAATGAGAGTTAGGATGTGATGAAAGCAATAAAGTGATGAGAGTGATGAAGTGATGAGGATAGTGATCCAATGAGAGTTAGATGGATGTGATGAAAGCAATAAATGGATGAGAGCAATGAAGTGATAAGGATAGTGATCCAATGAGAGTTAGCTGGATGTGATGAAAGCAATAAAAAGATGAGAGTGATGAACTGATCAGGATAGTGATCCAATGAGAGTTAGCTGGATGTGATGAAAGCAATAAAGTGATGAGAGTGATGAAGTGATGAGGATAGTGATGAAGAGATGAAGAGCAATGAATAAATTTTTTTCTGATGAGGCCCAAGTTAGAAGAAGGTGCGAATCCAGGGTTGGATGACGTGGACAGGTGGTGGAAGCCTTTAAATACTTTATTTGAAAAAAAACCACTTATTTCCAGGTAACTCTGACACCTCTGATGTGAAATAAGTGGGTTTTTTTGATTTTTAATGGTGGGTTGGAAATGGCAAATTTAGTTTGAAACCCATCATTAAAAAATCGCAGGTTTGCTTAAATCTGAGACGCCCTATTAGAAGTTGAATTAGTCAAGATATTCAGCACAAGGTGATTTAAAGAAGGAATCTGAAACATAAATCTATAAATGCTGTTTTCAGGTGCTTTTTGATCAGAAGTATGAAACAGATATCTCATACTGATTTCATTGGTCTTCACTGTTGAGGAAGAGCTCCAAGAACTTATGATTGTAAATTCAGATTGCCACCTGATTGAAATGAGAAGTGTTAGGACTTGGATTGTTGAGTGCCTAAAGTTAAGTAATTACCATATTTGAGATTCTTCCTGGTCAGTCTTGAGATGTGATTGTTGTTTCAAGCAATTGAGTGAGAGAAGAAGAGGAAGGAGAGAAATTGGAGTGGTGATGATGATGGTTAGGAATTAGTACTGAAGAACAAGGAATGTGCTTGCAATCTGGTGGGTTCTTATGCTTGGTGCCTTGCTCTGGAAATGGAGATTTGGCAGCCTGGAAGTTGCGCATGTGTTGCGGTGGAGTGAATTCCAACAAAAAATAGCTTTCAGTAGGCCAAAATTGCACAGGGTCCCAGTTATTATCCTCATCAAGATCATCTCCAAATTTTTCTTAAAAAGAGTTGAATTAGTTTTCCTTCTGACACTGATCAGAACAAAAGATTTTTTTATGAAGGAATTCTGTCTTGAATTGATGTGTAGGCTTGGTTTTTCATTTAATATACCATTTTAAAAAGTATCAAATTCATCTGGGGTGCTGAATGAATCATATGCTTACATATTGTAATTTTTTTGAATGTTGTCTGGTTGAATTATTTGCCTGAGATTTTTAAAAATTTGAAGCTGGATAAACTTTGAGTGAATTTTGAAAAGTAACACCAGCAAGAGGGTTCTCTGAGGGAGCAATTCTTGGTACCAAAGAGCAAGCACAAGATGATAAAAAAATAGAGGTACGTGAAAGGTAAGACCAGCAAGAGGGAGCTGTGAGGGAACTGTGAGGGAGCAATTCTTGTGAGCAAAGATTGAGCACAAGATGAGAAACAAAGAGAGGTACCTGGATGAGGTACTGGGTGGAGATAGGCAAAAAAATGAGTGAGTGTATTCATTATGGTAACAAGAACCTTGAGTCTGACAGTTGGGTGAGAATATTGAAAGAATACAGATAGAAGGAATAGAATTGGAAAAGAAACAACACCTGAAAAGTAAGACCAAAAAGAGGGAGCTTTCAGGGAGCAATTTTTGGGACCAAAGAGCAAGCACAAGATTAGAAGCAAAGAGAGGTGCCTGGATGAGGTACCAGGTGGAGATAGGCAAAAAAATGAGTGAGGAAAGAAAGAGAAAGGAAAATTGCAACTTGAGTAGGATTGGGATGAATACAGGCTTCATGTGTTCACCTATTCTGAGTAGATGCACAAGGTTTGAAAATTTGGTGGTACAGGAATGGTTGCAAGTTGGTTCACTCAAGGTTATGACTTGGTATACTCCAAAAAATTTAATTTTCACCTTTCTCAAGATCTTCAATTTTCAATTCTTCATTTGGTTCTTTTCTTTTCTTTTTTTGATGCCATTCATGATTAAAGAAAGACTTCAAACACAGCTGCACAAGGGATATTATGGCATATAAGAGTTAAGCAAACTTTCCATTTTTTAATGGCTGGTTTCAACCCAAATCTGCCATTTCAAATCAGCCATTATAAATCAAAAAAACCCACTTATTTCACATCAGACGTGTCAGAGTTACCTCAAAATGAATGGTTTTTTTCAAATAAAGTATTTAAAGGCTTTCACCGCCTCAACCCATCATTCCACATCAGCAACCCTGGTTTCAACCTCCAACCCCATTGGAAAAATTCTACCTCCAACCTCATCCAATAAATTTGATTCATTGCTCTTCATCTCTTCATTTCTCTTCATCTCTTCATTTCTCTTCATCTCTTCATTTCTCTTCATCTCTTCATTTCTCTTCATCTCTTCATTGCTATCCTCATCACTTAATCACTCTCATTGCTTGCTTCATCACTCTCATCAAATCCTAACTCTCATTGCTTTATATCTCTTGTAACTTCATCACTCTCATCTCTTCCTATCCTCTTTGCTTCACCACTCTCATCCCCTCATCACTTCATCACTCTCACCACTTTAATGCTCTCATAGGTTCATCACCCTGATTACACTATCAGCTTCATCAAATCCATCCTCTCATCACTTCATTGCTTCATCCCAGCTTTCATCAAATCCTAAACCTCATTGCTTCATTTCTTCATCCCTGCTTTCATCACATCACTCCATTGCTTCATCCCTTCATCCCTCTTACTCTTTTTAAATGGCCTCTCAGAAAACCTCCCCCCGCAAGTCCACTAAAAAATGCAATGGACCAAAGAAAACATCCAACAATCCTCCCCCATCAGCTTCAAAAGGCTCAAGTCAGCTCAAGTGAGCTGGTCACATCATTATGGTAAAATGGCTGAAAATTACCTCCAACTATGACACTTGCTTGGGATACAACAATGAAACACAAGTTGGCAAACCTCAATCCTCTCAGGTTAATGGTTATCTCCTGATGGCCAATGGAATGAAGAATAAAACCAAAGGTAGGCTGGATCTTTCATCCAAAAAGTTGCGGGAGCAATTCCAGAACTATTGATCCAAGTACAAAAAAGCCCACTCAATGTCAATCTCCACTGGATTTGGTATCACCAACTCTGATAAAGCCAAGGGAATCAACTTGGCTGTTGATAAATTGGACTCCCTTTGTCCTTTTTATATTCAAATGGATGAAATCTTTAAAAAAAAGGCCAATATCACCCCTTTAGCCGCTTTTTATTCCCAACAATCAGACTCAGTTGATTCTGAGGACTTGGCTGTGGATGCTCAGCCTAGAAATGATGATCCTGCAAAACCTATGAGTGTCCCAAATCTGATGTGTAGGAGGATATTTCATCAGAAAAAGCGTCAATCACATCAACATCAGCATTTATCAAAAATTCAAACCCTTCCTTGAAGCCCTCACTTCATTCTTTCAATTGCTCTCTTCCTGGGGTGGAAGAACTGGAAAACTTGGCCAATGAGAGGCATCTTATTCATGTATTGCTATTGCCATAAAAATCTGCTCAAGTAAGGAACCAAGTTTTTTTCTCTTCTTTCTGGTTAATCCTGATTGATTTAGATTGTAAAAAAACAGGCTCATCTGTTCCTGAATGGCCAAAAAATCAAGCCAATTGGGCCTCCCACATCCCCTTCAAATGAGAGTGACAATGTTCCCACACAAACCTCCTCTGAAAAGTGAAATCAAAAGGCCTCTAATTCCATAAACATCAACCCCAATAGCCATCAAAAGAGGATAAACATTTCAAATTTTTCTGGCTTTGAGGAGATCATGGGAAAGCAAGATTCAAGTAAACGCGTTGGATTCTCCTTGCTTTCAAAATCAAGCTCATTCCTATTCCCCTAAAAATAACAGTGAAATCTCAAATTGAATCTGAAAAACTTCAATTTGAGAAGGAGAAGTGGGATTGCAAACTGGCTATTGATTTTCAAAAGCAGAAATCCAAGATTTTGGCTCATCAACAGAAATCTTATGCTGAGTGGAAATTAAAACAGGAAGAGAAGGAGTTTCAAAAAAAGGAAAAGGAGAAGGATAAACAGGAATAGAGACTTGAAAATGAGAGGGAACAACTGGAAATGGAAAAAAAACATAGGTTATCAGTAGCCATGGCATGTATTGGTAGCAGTAGAACTGTGGAAGAAATTAAAGAAATTACTCAATTGCTTGGGTTGTAAAATATTTTTTTTGCTTTGATAAAAAATTTAAAAATAAAAACAAAAAAATTATTTTCAAATAAAACAATGTTTGAGCCTATTTTTAACCCCACCAATGAAAAAATGCTTTTTATTTTTATTTAATTTTTTTTCTAGAGTATATTTTACCGCTTTTCATGTGTCTGCAAGTGTTCAGAGTAGTCTTTTTAATTTGCATGGACATAGCCATCCTAGTATGGGTGGTGGTTGCCACAGCAGGAAAGGTACAGTTCTTGTACTTGTTTTCTGCTCAAACCATTTTAACAATACCTTTTTTTTTGAAATCAATACCAAAAACTAAATAAGGAAAAACAAATTGGCCATTGGATAATTTATATTTGTCCTCATTGTTCATAATTTGTCCATTCTATTTTTTTGTTGGAACCACCAGTAGAAAAGAATAGGAAGAGATGTCACCTTTTTCAATGTGGATAGAATTTTAGAAGGAATTTGAAGTGAAGGTGATGTGGAGGGCACAGTCCAAAGGAGTGAGCGGGGACCAAAATTCCAATGAAGAGAAACAGGGTATATTTTTTTCATGCATTGTTTTACAGTTGGAATCATGTGCCAGTCTGGATAATTTTTGAAACATTTGGCCTAAAATTTGTGAGACCTTGTCAGGCCTAAGGTTCAAAAGAGTAAACTCTTGAGGAGAAGATTGAATAGCATATTTTTTTGAAAATCTTCCAAATAGTTAAGAAGGGTGCATCAATTTTACTCATCCAATTGCCCACATTTTACCACCCCAAGATCTTGGGGGACCAACAGTGTTGACAAATTTTTTGGATTGGTGAAGGAACTTTGTGACTGAGTTTATTTCCTTCTTTTCTTTCTCAGAGAGTTTATTCAAAGGGACAAATTCAATTATTGCAACTAGAGAGTGATTATTGGAACAGTCAAGAACAGCCACTTTTCCAGAGCTGAAGAAATCGAATTTTTCAATCTTCTGTTTGGCTTTTCCAAACTCTTCAGGGGATGTTTTTCAAGTTTTCTTTTTGGCAGCATTAGCAGGCTAAAAATACAAAGGTTGCAGTTTTTGTCAAGAAAAAAACACCTTTTCATTAAAACCTTCTTGGTTTACTTCCAAAGAGATTTCCAAATCTCTCATTTGAGCCCTCTTTTGCCAAAAAGCCCCTGATTGCCATCTCCTTCATGTTTTTCAAACCATTTCCTTCCATCTTGATCCCTCCCAGGAACCTACTGCGCTTGGGGTGAGGATCAAGATGGAATTAAAATGGTTTTACAACATTTTGAGTGCGGTGGGAGAAGCATTTGAAGTCAGGAAAAGGGGTGGGGGTCAAAAGAACAAGGGGTAAAAGCGGGGTTTCATTTCATGGGATCCAAAAAAACAAAGCAAAAAAAAGCAAAAAAAAACCAAAAAAAAAATTATTAGTCAGTTATAATCAAGGAATATGATCAACAAACAAAAAAAATACCAGTAAAAGCTGAAACAAAATAAAATAAATGGTCAGCTTCATTTGATGAAAACAACAAGGAGAAGGAGGAGAGGATCCAGGATCCATTGGCCAATTGATTGTGAATCAATCAAGCAATTGATTGAAAATTGATTGCTTGATTGATTGCAAATTGATTGCTAGATTGATTGCAAATTGATTGAGCAATTGATTTGAAAATCAATCAGGAGGGGAAGGGAGAGACAGAGGAGGAGGAGGGGGGGGGGCTTACCTGAAATCAAAAGCAAAATTGATTGAACAATTGATTGATTGCAAATCAATTGAGCAATTGAATCACAATAAATTACTCAATTGATTTGCAAATTGATTGGGAGGGGAAGGGAGAGGAGGAGGAGGGGGGAAGGGCTTACCTGCAGGATTGAGCCAAGAGGTGGGGGGGACCTAAAGGTTGATTGATCAAAAGATCAGCAACTGGTGAGGGGAAGGAAGAGGAAGAGGAGAAGGAGGAGGGTAGGGGGCTTACCAGGGTTGCTGACCAAAGGAGGAGGGGAGGCAGTGGATGAGGTGGTTGGTGAGGTGGTGGTGGTTGGTGAGGTGGAGGCGGTTGGTGAGGATGTTTGGTGAGGAGGAAGGAGTGGAACAGTGTGAGTGGACTGGTGGTTTGGTGGGGTGAGGTGGGTGGTTTGGAAGTTTTGTTTCTGTTTTGTGTAAGTCCACCAAAAAAAAAAAAAAAAAAAAAAAAAAAAAAAAAAAAAACCAGAGTGAGCCTAGGATTCTTGGTTGTCCAACAAAAAAAAAATATCATGACATTATTTTTTAGCTATTTAAAATTGCCTTTCATACATAGGGTTGTGAAGAGTCTGTCTTCTTGGAGCCATGTATTGCTTTTCCAATAGAGAATTCAAAGCTAACCAAGTTGATTCCAAATTGGAGTCTGACTCAGATTCAAATAATAAAAATAGTTCAGTGAGCTTTTTTGCATTTTCAACATGATTCTGGGAAGTTTGATTGGAAATGTAAAGAAAGATGGTGATTTGATGTGGGGTTATGAGATGATAATGGGATTTGTGTGAAGCAAAGGAGATTTGAAGCAATGGAGATGAGATGTGTGTGATGCAATGGAGATGGGATTGGTATGGATTTGCTGAGGTGGAGGTTTGGATGGGTGTTTTGCATGGGATGGATGGTAGATGGATGATGGTGCATAAATGGCAGGTTTGATGTTTGAAATAAACCATTTTCATTAAACCTGCCATTTTGAAATACACCAGTTAGGGGGTATGTGTATTTCAGAAACCCCCCATTAAAAATGGTGGTTTTGGTCAAAAACAATGCCAGGTTTCTAATGGTGGGTTTGATAACTCTGATAAACCCTATTATGGATGACCACTACTGCTATATTTCTCAAAGCATTTGATTCAAGGAAGATAGGAAAATAAATCCAATAATTGAATTAAAAGTATGGTAGGACAGACTTTTAAAGAGAAGTGGGAATCTTTATAATGATTGATTGAATTTTAAAGTCATATTTCCCAAGGTATTTAAAAATCCAAATTCTTGGAAAGTTGAAGAATAATTTTAAAAATTTCAGCTTTTGTTGAAATTAATTAAAATTTGGATGGGTGAAGAGATTCATTTATTCACAGGGATTATTAAAAAATCTAAGATGGATTAAGTAGGATTAAGTGACATAGAGTTCAATGAGTCCTTTCTGGAAATAAGAATAGATATCGGTGATGATTAAGCAATGCAAAGGATAAAGTGAGTTTTAATGAAAGAATAAAAATTTTTTGATCAATAGAATGAATGAATCATGGTATGAGAGTTTATTAAAATTGAACCAATTCTGGTTTCTTAAATTTTTTTTTGGAGTAATGAAAGAGATTTCAGGAAAAATAGAATAGTCTTACTTAGAAGTCAAATTGAATGGTCCCCTTTTTCACCAATAATTTTGGATTCTGAAAGCACTGAGTAAATAGTTTTATTTTGTTCAATTCCATGCTTAACAATTTGAAATTAGATCCTGAGGATATGAATTTCAATTTTCAAAGTAAATCTGAACAATCTCATTGGAATAAAATTGTGAAAAATCACAGAAAGAGCATGAAAAGGTTTTGGAATATAAAAAAAATAAAAATCAAATTAAAAAAATCTAATGTAGTTGATTTACTTTTAATTGAATTGAACAATTAAATTTCAACCACCTGGGAGTTTTCCTAATTGGGATAACTCTCAGTAGTTTTGCAGGCCAGAACCCTGTGCAACTACAATCTCAGCCAAACTCTTCCCTCCATCTCAAACCACCAGCCAAGTTGATCATCACCTCAACCACATTGACCCACTGAAGAGAAAAACACCTGCTGCCAAAAAGAAGCAACCAAAAGACCTTTTCCCACCAACACATTGACCCCAGCCAATCAACCAAGACCAACCAGCAAAGAAAAATAGGCCAAGCAACCAACCAACCCTGGAAAAAATCCTGCTAGCTCAGAACCCAAACAAGTTATTCAAATTGGGATAAATTTGAGTATTTGCGCAAGGCAAACGTCTGCAAGACTACAACTCCAATCCAGACAGCCAGAAAGCCCAGCCCAGACCTAGCCAGTCAGCCCCGACCAAGCCAGCCAGCCCAAGAAGCCAGCTCAAACCAGAAAGGCAGTCAGCCCAGCCAATCCAGTCAGCCAGTCAGCTGGTCAATCAATCAGGAATCCAGATGGCCACCAATTCAGTCAGCTCAGAAAACTAGCAAGCCAGGCCACCATCCAACTAGCCAGTCAGCCAGTCAGCCAGACCATCAGTCAGCCAGCCAGTCAGCCAGCCAGACCACCATTCAGCCAGCCAGCTAGACTGCCAGTCAGCCAGTCAGCCAGCCAGACAGACTGCCAGCCAGCCAGCCAGACCACCACCCAGCCATTCATTCATCCATCCAGCGAGCCAGCCAGCCATCAAGCAAGCTAGTATAGGTCAGAGCCCCAACAGACCAATTTGAAGTGGAAAGCAAGACTGTGAGGAAGACCAAGCTCAAAACTGAAACCTGCTTGAAAGAAAATGGCTACCAATCAAGCTCAAAAGAAAGACCAGACCAGCCCAAGCAGATCAAGACATTGAAGGAGAAGACAGAGAAAATCCTCCAGATCTTCCAACCATTCAAACTCAGATACCCCCACCAGACCAAGAAAAAGTTGGACAGAAGGATTGAGAGGAAGATCAAGCCAAATCAAGAAAAACCTCAGGACCCCCCACCAGACCAGAACACCGGTGGATAGAAGGAAAGAGAGAAAGACCCAAGCAGCTTGAAAGAACCAAAGCTGCCAATCAGATCAACATAAAACTCAGGAACCACAACCAGAACAGAAATCTGGTGGATAGAAGTACTGAGAGAAAGATCCAGACAGATAGAAGGAGAAAGGCAGACAGAGCCAAGGAAAGACCAAGAACTACCAAGACAAGAAACCTCTTCTAGAACCTCTGGTCAGATCTCCCTGTATAATCATCTCTGCCTTGACATGAAGCCCTTTTCCTCATACTAATCCCAGAATTTCATCATTATTCTTCTGTGCCCATTTTTCTCCTCATGTGTAAGTAGGCCAAAAAAAACCTAGAATTTTTTGGATTTAGAAATGGTAATAAAAACAGAAATTGAGGATCAGGAGACTAATATTTAATCAAAAGGAAGTTGAGATATGTGGTCCAAAAAAAGTGAATTAAATCTTAATTTGAAAATTTTAATTTTTTTAAGGAAATCATGATACTTTCCTTTAGTGTACCTATTAAATCTGAACTTATGGAAAGCCACAAAATACCTTAAAATATATTTTTAATTATTTGGATCAAATAAATTAATTGGAATAAATTGGGGTTTTTTAATTGAATTTCTTTTCAAGAATGAGGTGATTTTTTCCAATTGAAAAATTTTAAAATTTTGGGCACAAGTTTTGGGGGAAGTGTAATTCAGTTTTAAAGATTTGAAAATTTATTATTGTTGATTTTTAATTGTTTTTAACCACTTCAAGTTGTGATGAGATTAAAGAAATGGTGGTATTTCATTTTAAATTCCTTAATTTACCTTTTTCAAAACTATTCTTGAGTCTGATGGAAATTTATTTGTATGAAATACCATCATTTTTAAAAAGATCTCAAAAATGGTTGGGTTTTTATATTCAAAGCCCTCCACCTGCTATGGGAAAAAATTTCTAAACAGGAGAAAATATTGTATATCATTTGTGTTCACCTTGATGGCAGGAAATGAAAAAATTAAACTTGAGAAAAAGAGTATCATATTAAATATTTTTCTAAGAGAGAAAATTAGAGGTCACAAAGTATTTAAGACAGGTTTGATTGGTAAGAATCAAAAAGGGAGAATAAAATACAAAAAAGATTACACATAAGGGGCTTCTTTCCTTGCTTCTGATCAAAACTCTCCCTATTTGTAAAAACATTGGGTGTTTTGAGATATCATTGGGCTTC
Source organism: Puccinia polysora (assembly GCA_025617555.3). Taxonomy (NCBI): domain Eukaryota; kingdom Fungi; phylum Basidiomycota; class Pucciniomycetes; order Pucciniales; family Pucciniaceae; genus Puccinia; species Puccinia polysora. The sequence continues at coordinate 55,710,250 of CM062628.1, forward strand.
AATGGAAAAACTATTTGGTGCTCAAATTATTTTACACTAAAGTTCTTTTGCAAAAGCAACCTTAAGTTAATCCTGATGAATCCAAACACATTGTGCAAGAGTTATTAGAGTTAAAAATACCATCAAATTCTTAAAATAATCAGGAAAACATTCCATTTTTTACCCTCCTCCCCTTTTGAACACTCTATGGCCATCAGTTATTTGGCATCATATATTCCTCTATCCATCCTCCCTTCCCAAAACATCCCTTTGAGATAAAAATAGTGTTTTTAATATTGAATTTTTCCATTTCAGTAAATCAAATCATCCTGAAAAATTGAAGGAAATTTGTGAAAAACATAATTTTACTATGGCAAGCAGTCTTCTTGAATAGTGAATGAAATGATGGAATCCTATTCCACAAGCACTCATTTCATTTTCCATGTTTTCACTTCACCTTCCTCATAGATCTTTTTGTATTTTTATCTCATTTCTCAAAGTTTTTTTCATAAAGTGTTTTTAGAAGCACTCCAAGAACATGATATGAGAATGATTGTTATTAGAAAAATCACCTAACAGTTTATCAGCCCAGAGCTTCCAATTTAAACAAACTCTACAAATTGATTTCAACCAAAAGCACCAATTTAATTCTAATTTTATACAATGAAAATTACACAAAATGGAAGAGAATTATACAAGCCTGTATCATGAAAAAAGGGTTGATGAAATTTTTCAAAAATGCCAATCAAAAAACCCAAATATCTTTTAATTTTGCTGAAAGGCACATTAGATATTCACACCTTTGTAATCACTAAATCAACAAATTTCTTTGAAGAAAGGTTTTATTTTGGAATTTCTTTTTTTAAATTCAACCTCATTTGAAAATAGGCATGAAGATAGAAAATAAATTCCTAAAATGACACCTTTTGGAATAATTTTAATGCTGCAGGAAGGCATTTTAGCCTTGAAATTTTTTCCAATGTAAAAAAGGAACAAAAATTTATATGAAGGTTTGGAAAACCTTTTGAAGTTTTAAAAAGCTGCCTTGGGTGGGAAAAAAACCCTATTGAGGGAATTTGTGGTTTGTTTTGGGTTCAAGAGGCTTGCTGGGGTGGGAAAACACCTTTTAATATTCCAAGGAGTACCTGTGATGGGAAAACATGCCTTTTGAGTCTTTTTTGGGTCTATGGAGGCATGTAAAAATTGATAAAGTCCTATGTGGGGCTAGAATAAGGCCCTCAGACTCCCTGTGGGTTCTGGTTGGGGCAGAACATTTTGGATAATTCAATGATGGACATCACATGAGATAAGTTAACATGTAAAAATAAAATAAATACCAGTATTTTGAAAATACTTCAAAAATTAGCTCAGATTCAAAGAAAAATTCATTCATTATATAAAGAAAAACAATAAAAAGTAAATTCAATTTCACCAAATGTAATATTCATTTGGAATAGGGAGTATCAGAACTAGAGAAAATGCCATCAGAAACCCACAATTTGTTTTTTGACCAAACCCACCATTTCAATTGTAGGTTTCTGAAATACAAATACCCCCTGACTGGTGTATTTCAAAATGGTAGGTTTCATAAAAAAGGTGTATTTCAAACATCAAATTCACCATTTATCAATCTTCATCAATTACCATGCAAAACACCCAAACACCCCTCCAAATAACCAAATGATACATGTCATCCCATTTTCATAAAAATTACACAAACCACTCAATAGAGATCTTACCATCACAGTGCCTTTCTTTTTCTCTCTCTGCAGGTTTACTATCAATGGCTCATGTGTTTTTGTAACTGGAAAATCTGAGGAAAAAAGGCCTCTGCCTCATGCTCAACAACAAATCTATGAATAGTCAAATGTTAAGTTTGCAATCCTCCACAACTCAATCACAACCTGGTTTGGTTGTGTGGCGCAGTTAACAACCAATTTCAGTTGTGAAAGGCCGCTCACGGCCCATTTTGGCCATGAACAGCTGCCCAGACCCTAAAATGGGTAATTAGCAGCCTTTTAAAACCCCTTTGCGGTGAAAAAAAAGAAATTAAATTAAATTAAAAATAAAAATAAAAATAAATAAGGAATTGAACAAACAACAACAATAATAATAATAATAAAACACCAAAAAAAGTAAGAAAAATTGAAAAAATTGAAAAAACAAAAAAATCAAATGGAAATTCTAAATATTTAACCACTCTGGGGCCATAAATTTGCAGCCCATATAAATAAACAAGTCTATGGACCAGCCCTAAAGTAAAAACACTAAAAAATAAATAAACAATGAAAATCTATGGACCAGCCATCAAGTAAAAATGCCAAAAAATACAAGGTTAAACTGTGTCAACCTGATCCAATGAGGTGGACTTGTATCAAGCCCACCTCACTGGACTAAGCATAAAGTAAAAACACCAAAAAAGACTTCTATCAAGTCCAACTTTTTGCTGTTATTACTACATGCCCTAAAGTAAACCCCCCCAAAAAAACCAAGTTAAACTTGTTTTGAGCTGATCCCATCAAAAGAAATAAAAATAATCCTTATGAAGGGATCAGCCCAACACAAGTTGAACTGAATTACCCATGAAATATCATTCAAAACACTCAACATAATGATGTTAACTCAAAAACACTCAACATAATGATGTTCAAAATGTGATAACCCTTTATATTAATGTAATCACAAGATCAGCATCAGAACCCAAACCCAAATGATAAAATTAAAATGATTTTTATAAATTAGAATACAAACTAAGTTGATCTTTGAGATGGTCAACCCAAACAGAAGCTTTTTTACAATTCAAAGAAGCAGGTTTGGAAAAATTGGGCGGTATTGGAATCAAATCTTCCTTAAGTACAATTTGAACCCAATGGTTATTATTGAAAAAGAAAAATAAAATAGGATCTGAATTTTATTTTCAACCCATTTTCATAGGAGTATAATTATAACATGAATCAAATTAAATGAAACATATTGGTCTTCCATAAGTATCAGCTATTAATTGGCCCATGTCTATCTTTGAAGAAATTTTGAAGAGGGAATCTTTTCATTGATTTCATTAAAATCAAGTATTTGTTCTATCTTTTCAACATCTTTAATTCCACAAAGGATATTAGAATAGCATGTCTTATTTTTCCTCAATTTTTCAACCATTTCCTTTCTTGCTTTAAACCATCCATGCTCATCATACCCAAGTGACTTTGCAATGTATCTGAATCCACAATTCCCATCACCAACCGGATCCCAAGCCTCACTTAAGAAAATATTTAAGTTTTCAGGTATTTTATTGAGGTAATTCACTTTTGGTTCCTACAATCAAAAATTAATTAGCCAAAATTCTAATCTCATTGAAGAAATTGATACTCATCAAAGATGAGCTTCTGTTTGACTCCTCCATTTCTTCTTCTTCCTTGGAAAGGGAATCTCATTCCAAATGAAGGGAGCCTAATTCACTTTCAGTATCTTCCTCTGAACTATGAAATTCAGATGAGGAGCCTTCCTTGAACTACAGAAATCATTTTCCAATCAGTTCATTAAACCATAAAAATGACCACTTGAAATAAAAGACTTACTTTCTTTGGTATTTTTGGTTCCCTTTTAAACCTTTTCCCCCTCTTAAGTTCTCTTTCAACGTGTTCAAATTTTGAAATTTCATGACAAGTAGCTTTAAATTTTGGTCAACCGCAGCTGGACCGTAAGAACTTTGGCTCAAGCCTTGGCTTGGAAATCAAATTTGCTGTATAATTAACCATGTAATTTAAAATTTCCAATCTAAAGTTTTGAGGTTGTCCCATAAGCATCTAATTCAAATTACTAAAAAATTGGGATTGATCAAGCACTGAATCTGTTTCAATATTTCAAAAATGAAAAAAATTAATTAATCTGTCAATCCTATAATCATAAAACCCAAAAAGACCACATACATTACTGGAAGGGTCATGGTCTATCCTCCACTGAGGATGAAAATCCTCAGGCACAATGGATCCTCTTGATTCTAGTATTTCACCTAAAATGTGGAAAAACAGCAAGCCCATTGTTTTTAAATAAGATTTTGAGCACACCTTGCCATAATGGTTGCGCTTTAACTTTTCAATTTGTTTCCAATGAGTTTAATTGCCTCAATTGAAAATTTGAACCCAAACAGAAAAGTTCTTCTTGAAGAACAGTTCCTAACTTAATTTGAGAGTTTTGAAGTGAAACATGCACTGATTGGATTTGGCTTTCAATGGTTCCTTCAAGGTGTTTTCACAAATCAAAAATTTCACCCAAAGATCCCACAAGTAATTGTTTGAAATTAGCATGGGCCCCTTCTACCCAAGACATTGTTTGATTTCCAAATTCAGTTTTGAAAAAAGTCCACGCCTTTACAAAAACATCTTTGATAGGGAAAATTTTCTTTTCCATATATGCAAGCACATCCTCACCGTCTTTCAAGAAACACTGTATACAAGTTTCAACATCAGCATTCCCAGCAGAGATGAACAGAAAAAGCGATAAATTGGCATACTCTTAGTTCTGCCTCCCCTTGGTTTTAGAGGACCCCTACTTTTCCCACAGAGTTTTAAACTTTTCCATCCTTCATTTTTATTACTGAAGAAAACTTTAAAATTTGCTTGAATATTTTTAGACAAGTGACAGGAGCAAAACTGTCTGGATGACTCAGGGAACCTATGTTCTATAGCACAAATCATAGCTGTTTCACGGTCCATCATAAAGACTTTTGGAAGCCTCTTGGGACCATAAGCCAACTCCTTTAATGCACTCAATGCACAACTGTAGAACTCATATGTTTCTTTTGCTATAAAAACAAAAGCCTTTTTAAAATTTTTCCTGCTGGCTGTCATTCTTACAACATGCAATAGAGGGACATTGTACCTAGTTGTTTTATGAGTACAATGCAACAAAGAAATATGATGGTATTTTTTTCAAAGTTTTATAGACTCAGGATGAGCCAAGAAAAGGGCCTCTAAGTGACCCTCTCCACCAAATTTTGACTTGGAAGCCCCCTGGGATTCCTGGAGCATTTCAAATAGAACATCCTTAACACCTTTCCAATCCAGTTCTGCTTGCTTTAAATTCTGCTTAGTGTTATAGATTTTTATATTTTCAATGCATCATCCACCATCAATCTTGCTAAATTTACTTTTAATTTAAATTGTATTGATCCAATCTTTCATTCCCTCCTATAAGTAGATCCAAGGCTTGAACAGAGATTCTCCTCAGTTTAAAATTCACTGAGTTTTATTCAGATGGTTGATGATTGTGTAGGCCATTTCTAATGCAGAGATGCCACATGGGATCCGCTGCTGTAAAACCTGCACATATCATGAATTGACACCCAAACTTCCTTGTGTGAGTTTGCCTTTGCCATTTGGTGAGGCATGGATCATCATATACTCCAAATCTGTCACATTCTAGATCCGCATATTTATCCTTTTTTGAATTAAATGTTTTCAAGGCATAGCCATGCATGGCTGCCCATTTTTGAGAATAAATCTTGGATTCTTTCCTGCTAGCAAAGGCTCTCATGGGAGGAGGTTCAAGCGGTTCTGGCACCCCTTAGTTACATTAATATTTGACATTCCAAATCCTTCTCAGTCAAATGACATATAAAATGTGACCCACCACCTTCATTCAATTCCATTTGTAAAGAAACATCTTAATCCTCAATTGTAACCCTAGATGAGGAGGCAATTGGGGCTTCCAATGTTTTCTTTTCCAACTCCCTACCCAAATCCCTAGATTCCACAAAATCTTTTTTAAAAACACTTTTAATTCAGTCCTTTAAAAAAGCCATGTTGAAACCAGGGGGCTTGAGCTTGCCAATGTTCCCATAAAACAGAAAAATTCAACTGAAATTTGGTATTCAATTAAATTTTCAATTCAAGAAATCAAAAATTTTGCTCAATTTTGGGTTGAGGAAAATAAAATTATGTCACATGTGAGTGATGTCTACAATTTTTGACAAGAATTTGCGTTTCATTCCAAATTTTGGTTTCCAAGTTATCAGAAAGCAATTTTGAATTTATTTTTGTGGTCCAATAATAGTTCCACATAGTGTGCCAAATCCCCAAATTTGGGTTCAGGGCACTCAAATGTGGTCCAGGGGTTCTAGGAAAACAGGTGCAACCCCCAATCACAACTTGCGCACCCCCTGGGGGGTTTGAAATCCCTGATCATGCCCCAAGAAGGGTTGCAATTGGGGATTTGAATCAATTTTTGAGTTACAGTTGGGGATGCATGAGTCATGAGCAACTTTTCTTGCTCTGCTGCAAGTTGTGAATTGCCGTTCATGATGCATATGGGTTGTGAACCACAATTCACTCCCATTTGCAACCCCTGGGTTGTGAATTTAACAGTGTCCCTATAAATATCAGGTATTGAATCTCTTCCATAATAAAACTCACCAATCATCAAAATTCTAAACCTGAAAAAAGCTCATACTTTGCATCCTTAGCTTAGAGCATCTCCAATTGTTGGTGGCTTCGCTTATTAGGTAGCAACTTGCTATCCAGAAAAAATAGATAGCAAGCAATTTATTGAACACATTTTGAAGTTGTGCAATCCATAAGCCCACAGCAGCTAGCTAAAAAATTAAAAAACACAATTGTGTGCCATGTAGCAGGTTGCTAGCTAGGACCATTTCTCCATTTTTTTTCAATTTCCAAACAGAGCTGGGGCTGAGGTGAGGGTAGGAGGGGATATTAGAGCTGCAATGATGATGGGAGGTTGTATTGAAGGACATTGAAAGTAGATATTTCAGTTTCATGGGTAGAGGATAGAGAGGAGTTACTCAAGGATGGAGCTAAAAATCTGGCTAAGTTTCTGTAGCTTTATGGAAAAACCAGCGTACTTATGAAGGTTGCTTGCAAGCAAGCCCTTATTTTTTGCATGATTTTGAAAATTGATTGGTAAAATTACTAACAAATGGGTTTACCAAGAAAATTGGAGATTCTCATAAAGATGGAATACAAATAATGACCTCCAACATCCTTTTAACTTGCATCAAGAATGAAAAGTTTCATAAAGATGGCAGATTTAAACCATTAAACCCTCCATTTATGCATCATCCATCCATCTATTTCAAATCAACATCAAAAAAAAACAATCAATCAATACCATCCAGTCTCCCAACCAACCAGCAGTATTAGTAGTACCAGTAACAACTTCTCCAAATCATCTTCAATTTTTCAGTCTACCTCCACCCCTCAAAAGAGGAGCAGTAATATTAGCCTAATTAATCTCAATAAAATCAACCAATTGACTTGAGAAAAAAAAGGCACCAGATGGCCCTGTTATAATTATGGCCAGCAATTAGCTTAGGCAAATGAGCAGTATTTAAAGCAAAAGAAATGCTGGACACTGTGTGTCAATAATGGCTAATGGGGCTCTCACAATGGGGCAATATGTTGGATGAATTCGATTGGATGATGAATGAATGATGGAAAACAGCAGGGAGAAGAGCTCCTTAAGTACAAAAGATTGGCCTCTTGTGAGCCCATGATACAACAAGCCAAAAGGCAAATTTTCCGCCCCAAAAGAGCTCTACAGGCTCTACAAGCCTTGTTACTTGGTTTGGACTACATCAGCCCACATGGCATCAGTCCCTGAACCCTTACGACCAGCCTATTCCGGTCCATTCTGGTGTTTCCACCGTTACGGGGCTGAACCAGCCCCTTTGCTGTTCAATCCCCTGGCTGGTTGTCTATTACAACCGGCCCTGATGGCCTTATTACCTCTGTTACGGGCTGGTTGCCTCATGCATCCAGCCCCTGGCCCCTCAAATGGGCCAGGTGGGACCCAGGGCTCACCTGGGTCCGGTTTCAACCTCACATGGGGGGGGGTGTAGCCGGCGGACATGCCGCCCCCCCCCCTCTTTCTCTCAATTCCCTGGTGGGGGCGGTCAAGTCCCCTCACCAGGGGCCCTGGGGGTCGATACCCCCAGGGCGTCGTCAAGGTAAGGATGGCTGGGGGGTGGTCAGATCCCCCCTGGCCCGTCGCTCCTCCCCCTCGGTAAAGGGGGGGGGAGAGCGCCCCTCGTCACCTCTTCGCTACAAGGTGGGAGGGTGATCAAATCCCCCCCACCGTCCGGTCGCTACACTCGCGGCCGGCGCCGCCACCTCCCTGGGCAAGGGGGTGGTCAGGTCCCCCCTGCCCTGACCGACCGCGTCATCGCGGCCGGTCGCTGGCTGGTTCAACCCAGCCAGCCCGCCCCCATCCCCCTCGCAACGGCGAGCGAGGGGAGGGGGAGCGAGCCGGGGCCGCGAGCCCCGGCTCCGCGGCGCTGGTCGCCGGGCGCGACCAGCCGGGCCCGCGCGGCATCGCACCGCGCGGGATCCCTCGGCCGCGCAACAGCCCCGCGCGGGCCGTCGGGCCCCGCGTGGGCCGTGCCGAGGAACACAGGCGGCCCCGAACGGGCCGCGGCGCGGGCAGCGGCCCCGGGTGGGCCGCGACACTGGCGGCGGCCCCAATGGGCCGCCCCAAGCCCGAAAACTGAGAAAAACATACTTTGGCGGGCCAGCCCGTCTGGCCAAGTATGTCCAAAATAAACCTTGGGCCCAATTATGCCCATACAAGCCCATCTGGCCGTATTTGCCCATATACCCCATCGGGCCCGTTAGGGCCCGTGTACCAATGGGTCTATTTCACGCGTTTTGAGGCCAGTTTCCCCAAATCTATAACATCCACATGGGCCCGTATGGTCCGTGTGTGTGTCCAATGGGCCTTAGAGGCCCATTTGTGCATCCCATTTGGATTACACTTATACGTAGCACCCGCGTAAGTGCGTACGTATTTTAACACACCCCCTTAATCCAAAAGGGGTGACATCCGCATATTAGTCACAAAGCCTTGATGCTTGTTTCTGTCTAATGCCTTAGTCAAGATATCCGCAATCATTGCTCCAGTGGGCATGTACCTCAACACAATCTCTTTGCAGTTGACTGCATTGCGAATATAGTTATAGTGAACATCAATATGTTTTGTTCTTGAATGGAACACTTGGTTTTGCGCCAACGCAATGGCACTCTGGTTATCGGAATACAACAATGCAAACCCTTGTGGTTTATGTGTATCCTCTAAGACTTTTCTCAACCATTTTGCTTCCTGTGAAGCTGCTAAGTAAGCTCTATACTCAGCCTCTGTTGATGAAAGACTTATTGCCGACACCTTCTTGGACATCCATGACACCAGATTCTTACCTAAAAAGAATACAAAACCACTTGTTGATTCCCTAGTGTTACCATCTGCCCAACTTGCATCGGAATAACCAACCAAATCAAAGTTTGCTGACTTTGTAAACAACAGTCCCAGACTGTGTGTTCCTTTAAGATACCTCATAACTCTCTTAAACGCTGACCAATGCCTCATGCTTGGCTTCTCTAAGTGTTGCGACAAGACCCCAATTGCAAACGCAATATCGGGCCTTGTACACTGCCCTAAATAATTAAGCGATCCGACAGCTGACCTGTAGTCATTCCCTGATTGAACAAACTCCAGATACTCCTCATCTGTAGACTTCTCTAAACGAATGTTTGACTGCATGGGAGTACCAAACTCCTTTGCATCCTCTAAGCCATACTGCTTAAGAAGAGCTTCAACGTAATGGCTTTGGTCTAACTTAATACCATCTTTGCCCTTACTAACTTTCATCCCTAGCACCTGTTGTGCCAGACCAAGATCTTTTATCTTGAACTCCTTTTTGAGTGTCTCCATGACTCTCTCTTTACCACCACCAATAATGATAATGTCATCGACCCATGCAAACAAAATTGCATCCTTTCTCACAAAAAGGCAAGGATCGGCCTCAGACGTCTTAAAACCAATCTCTATCAGTTTCTCACTCATGGTGTTATACCATGACCTAGCTGCTTGCTTCAATCCATACAGGGATCTACACAGCTTGAGGACATATTCCCCTTTATCTGCCGAAAGAAAAGTTCTAACACAGATTTTCTTCATGGTTTCTGGTTTAGTCTCTACTAACCATTCACGAAAACCATCAGGAATCGACATATAAACAGTCTCCTCCTCTCCAAGTTTTGCATTCAAGTATGCTGTTACAAAATCAGCTTGTCTGATTTCTTCACCCAACTCCACTGCCAGAGCAATGATGTACCTGAAGGTGGACAGCCTTCCAGTTGGTGAGAAAGTTTCTTGGTAATCAATACCCTCTCTCTGCTTGAAGCCCTGTGCAACACATCTAGCCTTGAACCTTTTCAAAACTCCGTTTGTGTCAAACTTCTTGTTTAACACCAATCGAGACCCCACAATGGTCTTTCCTTTTGGAACAGAATCCCGCTTAACCACTTCAAAGACACTATTATTCTCTAGAGAATCAAATTCCTCAAAAATAGCACTCTTCCAGTTGGCTCTCTCATCAGAATTCATAGCTTGGCCAAAGCTATTTGGGTTAACCCTGTTACCCATTTCTGAACTCAACTCCAGGACTTCATTGAGCATACACTGTTCCTGAAATGTATCTTCCTCATATCCTGCGGCAGCATAATGGGATCTCCACTCCCCGTACCTGTCAACTGGTACTCTAACCCTACCACTCCTTCTAACCGGAGGTGGAGGCTCATCAGGTTCTGATTCCACAGAATCACCTGAAGCGGGTACTGAACCCTCTTGTGGCACGTCTGCCACCTCTTCATCTTCTGGAACCACATGTTCCACAGCTTTTGCTGGTGAAATAGGTGCTAATTCTATTTCTTGTTGTGGCTTAATCACAACAACATCTTCACTCCTTTTGAGTGGAAAGGTACTTTCGTCGAATTTTACATCCCTGCTACGGATAACCTTTCTTGTCCCTGGACAATAGATCCTATAAGATTTACTTATTAAATCATAGCCTACAAGTGCCCCTGTTCTGGCTCTAGGGTCTAATTTTCCGACCATTTCATTATGGTGGACACTATAATACACCAAGCAACCAATTGTTCTTAGGTGTGATGTTTTGGGGTACAACTTCCAAAACTGATAATGGGGACACTTCCCATTAACACTTACAATGTTGTGCAACAGACACACCGTGCACATCAACTCAGCCCATAAGAACTTTGGCAGACCAGATTGAGACATAATAGTTCTGACTTTGTCCAGTAAAGTCCTATTCATTCTCTCAACTATTCCATTATTTTGTGGAGTACTTGCAGTAGTGACTATATGAATGATACCATAATCTTTCAACAGCCTCCCAAACTCTTTACTCACGAATTCACCCCCTCCATCGGTAATAACCCTCTTGATCTCCTTCATCAGACCATTCTGTTTCCAGACTTTGAAGATTACAGAAACCTCCTCTGTGGTCTGATCCTTAGATCGAATCGGTTTAACCCAAACATAATTAGTTGCAGTATCAACTAAATTGATGAAGTATCTTGCCCCACCAAGGGACTCTGGAGTGAATGGCCCTCCCAAATCAATGGAAAATTCCTCTCTAGGAACATCTGTGTGATCTCTACTCTTAGAGAACACATTTCTAGTCTTGGCCCCCAAGGTACAACTCTCACAGTTGCTGTCCTTTACCTTATGGCCACTTCTATTGTGAGAAACAGTGCTCAGAGCTGAGAATTTGAACAAGCTTGCACACAGAAGCTTATTCCGAACTTGTCCACTAAGAACAGTTCTCCCATTCATATCAATAACAAACCTATCTCCTTTAAGATAACGAATTTGGAAACCTTTTTTCCATAACACCCCAAGAGACACAAGGTTGTAAGGCAACTCTGGTACATAGAACACTTTATCAAAAGTAATTTGGAAACCCAGTTGATTTGCAAGAATAACTTTTCCAATTCCTTTAATCTGAATTGTTCTGCCTTTCTGACCAATATTTACAACCCCATCATAATCACTAAGATTTGAAAATAAATTTGGTTCAAAAAACATGTGATCTGTACAACCAGAATCGATCAAAACAAGAACATCCTCCTTCAATCCTCCTAGTAGGAAAGAAGCTTTATCAGTCACTGATAAGTTCTTATCTTTGAGGTTAAGATTACTCACTTCATAATCAATCAAGTCCATTTCTTGATCCTCATCGATTTTGGCCTTCTTGTTGGGACCTTCTTCCACAACAGCCTCTTCAATTGGAGCATCCAACGCCACCATTGCAACGTTTTCAGTTGTGAGATTGACCTCCTTGTCATCCCCTTCGGACTTCTTCCTTTTCTTGGCCTCCTTGCAGTCCTTAGCATAGTGACCCTTATTCTGACAATTGTAACATAAGACCTTGGACAAATCCTTTTTCGCCTTCTTGCGAGATTTTCCAGTCTTTCCAACTAGGGCTGTTCCAGAACCCCCCTTCATCTTGAATTGAAGGTCATCCTTTTCAATCCTTTTAAGCACATCCTCCTCCCCAGGAAGAGGATCCAATTGAGAAATGATTCTGACTAAGGAATCAAACTCTTTTGGCAGCTTTTGAAGGATTAAGAGTGACAAACACTCTGGATCCATGTTAAGTCCAGATGACTTGAACTTGGCTATACTAGACCTAGCCTCTGCCACAAACTGTTTACAATTCGAATATTGTAACTTGAACAGTTTATTAAAGGCTATACCCTTCTGGTGAACAGAATCACCAGCATACTTGGACTTAAGCAGCTTCCAAAGGATGCTGCCCCTCCTCCTCTCATCTTCCCTAAGAGTATCAGCAACCCATGTCACATGATTCTCATCAAGATGCCTAAGGATCAGATGGTAAGACTTCTTCTCCACTTCTGAACTGATCAGAGTGTCATCTGCATCCATAATTTCCCCACAGCAGATGTTATCCAGCTCACTATCCATAAGGACAGCCCAAGCATTATAGTTCTGACTATTCAGAACTATTTTGGTAGAGCTAACATCAGGGATATAGGACATCTTCTTGGAAAACTTGAGGTCTTTGAGGTTCTCCAAAGTAAGGTACAAAGGTCTAGATGGCTTGGAAGTAATGATGATGTTGGTACTGATAATGTGTTATAATTATGGCCAGCAATTAGCTTAGGCAAATGAGCAGTATTTAAAGCAAAAGAAATGCTGGACACTGTGTGTCAATAATGGCTAATGGGGCTCTCACAATGGGGCAATATGTTGGATGAATTCGATTGGATGATGAATGAATGATGGAAAACAGCAGGGAGAAGAGCTCCTTAAGTACAAAAGATTGGCCTCTTGTGAGCCCATGATACAACAAGCCAAAAGGCAAATTTTCCGCCCCAAAAGAGCTCTACAGGCTCTACAAGCCTTGTTACTTGGTTTGGACTACATCAGCCCACATGGCATCAGTCCCTGAACCCTTACGACCAGCCTATTCCGGTCCATTCTGGTGTTTCCACCGTTACGGGGCTGAACCAGCCCCTTTGCTGTTCAATCCCCTGGCTGGTTGTCTATTACAACCGGCCCTGATGGCCTTATTACCTCTGTTACGGGCTGGTTGCCTCATGCATCCAGCCCCTGGCCCCTCAAATGGGCCAGGTGGGACCCAGGGCTCACCTGGGTCCGGTTTCAACCTCACATGGGGGGGGGTGTAGCCGGCGGACATGCCGCCCCCCCCCCCTCTTTCTCTCAATTCCCTGGTGGGGGCGGTCAAGTCCCCTCACCAGGGGCCCTGGGGGTCGATACCCCCAGGGCGTCGTCAAGGTAAGGATGGCTGGGGGGTGGTCAGATCCCCCCTGGCCCGTCGCTCCTCCCCCTCGGTAAAGGGGGGGGGAGAGCGCCCCTCGTCACCTCTTCGCTACAAGGTGGGAGGGTGATCAAATCCCCCCCACCGTCCGGTCGCTACACTCGCGGCCGGCGCCGCCACCTCCCTGGGCAAGGGGGTGGTCAGGTCCCCCCTGCCCTGACCGACCGCGTCATCGCGGCCGGTCGCTGGCTGGTTCAACCCAGCCAGCCCGCCCCCATCCCCCTCGCAACGGCGAGCGAGGGGAGGGGGAGCGAGCCGGGGCCGCGAGCCCCGGCTCCGCGGCGCTGGTCGCCGGGCGCGACCAGCCGGGCCCGCGCGGCATCGCACCGCGCGGGATCCCTCGGCCGCGCAACAGCCCCGCGCGGGCCGTCGGGCCCCGCGTGGGCCGTGCCGAGGAACACAGGCGGCCCCGAACGGGCCGCGGCGCGGGCAGCGGCCCCGGGTGGGCCGCGACACTGGCGGCGGCCCCAATGGGCCGCCCCAAGCCCGAAAACTGAGAAAAACATACTTTGGCGGGCCAGCCCGTCTGGCCAAGTATGTCCAAAATAAACCTTGGGCCCAATTATGCCCATACAAGCCCATCTGGCCGTATTTGCCCATATACCCCATCGGGCCCGTTAGGGCCCGTGTACCAATGGGTCTATTTCACGCGTTTTGAGGCCAGTTTCCCCAAATCTATAACATCCACATGGGCCCGTATGGTCCGTGTGTGTGTCCAATGGGCCTTAGAGGCCCATTTGTGCATCCCATTTGGATTACACTTATACGTAGCACCCGCGTAAGTGCGTACGTATTTTAACAGGCCCATTGGTTGGTTTCTAGTTTGGATTAAATCAATTGTTGAATCTTTCTTATATATATATATATATATATATATATATATATATATATCTACATTCTAGATTTGATCTTTTCAATGATTTATTGATTGCCTTCCTGTTGTATCACCACCATGGCTCTACCAACCCTCGCAGTATCATCATTATAATTATTAGTGAGATCAATTTATCCTTTCTGGTTTTTTCATTGACAGCTGTTCATCTTCTTATCTTTCAAGCTGACCCTTTTATGGAACCATTTGCTTTTTTTCTTCTTTTCACGGTCCCTCTCCCTTATGATTTTCTTTACCCTCAAAAATTGAAACAAATAGATTAGTATGTAATCAAAAGATGGGCGTGTCCATATGGACGTCAACCAGAAATCCCTGTTTGTATTTTGGGGAATCATTCCAACTCAAGCTCTTGGAGGGCATTGAGGTGCTGAGAATTTTTCAATAGACCTGATAATAAGCTTTCAGCTATGCGCACTGAAGTCAGGCAGAAGGGCTGGCTCAAATCAGGCTTGGAGACAAAAATTCACTGCAGTCTTGGAAAGTTTGACTGGGTGGTCTCCATTTTCTTTTGAAAGGCTCAATTTTTCCACCTGAGTATGGTTTTCTTAATTAATTTTAAAGATGAATGTGGAGCAATGGAGGATAATAGGATCATGTTCACAATTTTCCCAATCAACTGATGATTCTTGATTCAACATGCTTCAAATTCCATTTTTTTTTTCTTAAAACAAAGGTTAAATTGCCTTCTGAAATGATTGGCATTCCAAATGAAGTGGGGATCATACTTTTTGAGCAGCCCATGGATAAAAAGACAAATGAACTTTTTTTTTTGAAAAGATTTCTTGAATTTTTAAGCATGTTAATACAGAAAGTCATTGGTTCCAAACAGATGGTTTCAACCAGCTTTGATTTCAATCCTTTCAATAAATTTCTGGAACTCTTGGGTGAATAATTAAGTGAAAGCATTCATAAAATTTGAAAATAGATCTGTGAGAACGCTTTCATACTTTTAAACTGTTCCAAAAATCATTGGAAGTGGATCTGATGATGGAAAGGTCTGATGATTGAGATGGAACAGTCTCCAAGAATTGGGTGGTTGTCTCATGAAGTTAAAGTCTGCTTAGGGTTCAAGGAACAAAAGCTGTTATACATAAACAACGCCCACAAGCTAATAACTCTGGTCGTCGGCAGAAGATTGGGGATGATCAACTCAAACCCAAGCAACCTCCAGGTTCTCAATGAACCTTCCCAACTCTCCGCAATCAAGCGCTTGAAGGGTACCAGATAACTGAGGGTGGCTGTACAAGACAAAGCACAATGTTTAAGAAGCTCTAAAGCAAACAGTAACTGATTTGAAGCAAGGATAACCTCAACACTTCTCAAGGGACTCAAGAGTAGGCTGGCAGAATGCAACTCCAAAGAAAATAAAGGGAGGTATCACACTCCAGGTCTTAAGCTTAATAAGACCTCTTCAATAAATTGTGATTGGCTCCAGAAAGATGATCAAGGATCAGGACCAGTATGGTCAGAGAAAGGGATCAAGGAGTGGTATAACACACTCAAAAATTCCAACAGACAGAATTTTTCTTCAACCAGAAAGGCTATTGGTTGGTGATAAGGATCAAGGACCAAGGATTTGAGTATGGAGGCTCAAGGATCAAGGATTTGAGTATGGAGGCTCAAGGATCAAGGGTGCGCTGATTTCATGCTCTCATCATTCAATGATCCATCCAAAAGGCAGGGGAGAGCCCCTCATTTTATGGGCAGGAGGCCCTGTTAGACTATGTACAACGGATTCTACAAATAGAGCGGAAAATGAAAGAAAATAATGTGGTCACTCACGTCCGTCCGTGGATGGGCTCGTGCGACAATACCGGAATCACCCACCCCTTGTCCAAAGGCGGATGGGGTGGGAAAGGAAAATGAACTGGACGGCCGCGGATGTCCGCGGGCGGTAGTCAACACTCTCCACCCCTTGTCCGAAGGCAGAAGTGGGTGGGAGAGTCCCAGGAAAGGTGACGGATGAAGTTCGTGAGAGCGCGGATGGGCAGATGGGAGATTGGCTCAAGGCAGTTGAGTAAATCCTGACAGGCTTGGGATTCACAACTGATAGATCGAGTGAGATGGGAGATTAATGGATCTGAGGATTGGACAAATGCTTGGGGGTGCGGTCAGGATGGATTCGGTAAGTCATGGAGTAGCGCCACACGGCGCGGCGGACAGGAGATCAGGACCCGCGCGGTCGGATAAGGGATTGGGACGCGGGACAATGATAGATGAGCGACGCGCGATGATGACGGTGAGCAGCTCGCGATGATGACGATGTGGATTAACCTGAGGATGAGTTGGAATTGTTTTTTTTTTTTTTTTTTTTTTAGATGCCGGACGGTACGTTTGCGCAACAGTTTATGGATCAAGGTCTTAAGGTGGCCAGGGTGTCCAGGATGGGGCACCACATCTTTCCCCAAATTACAGACTGTCCCTAGTCTGCTCCTGAGTTTGATGCCATAAAAAAAGAAAGGAAAGAAAAGATTATTGAAACCAAAGAATGGCCATTTTGATCTTGAGAGTGGTTGAAAAAGAATATGTTGACCCATCCAAAAATCCCAGAAGTGGCTGAGATAAAATGAAGAAGGCGTCCCAGGTGCTCACATGCGTGGCATGAAGTAGAGTTTAACAACAAAACGCAGCAGATGACCCTGGTGGTGCACAAGTGGGAGGACTTACTTTTGGAGCAAGTTGCCTCCTCAAGAATGAAATTTCTTGACCTGATCAGCAGAGAACCTTCTGGCCATCTGAGTACCATCCAGTTCCTCCAAAACATATGATCCACCTCTAATTTGATGGATCACTTGGTCCCCACTGAGTTTCTAAAGATTGATTATAAGCCAATACCAGATCACCAGGGTTTAAAGGGTCCCTGATTTGATTTAGGTGTTTATCTTCCCAATACTGAACTGATTTTGCTCTTGATTCCATCATCTTCTGATAAGCTTTGTTACAAATATCTTCACTCCGCTCCAGTTGCTTTGATCTGGCAATTAATAGGTCAGTAGTTGAGGAAACTTGTTCCCAAGAGATGCCCAAGAAAGACTCCATTTCAATATCAAGAGGAACAACAGCCCTCTGACCAAAGATGATTTCATAAGGAGAGTAACCAGTGGTTCGCTTGGTGGAAATTTGATCAGAGAAGAGGACCAAGGGGAGAAACTTCCAACAATTCTTGCCACTTTCACCAGCCAATTTAACCAGAGCAGCCTTCAAGGGCGCATGGCCTCTTTCCACCAAGCCTTGTTCTTCAGTATAATAGGGAGTAGTAACTCTATGTTGTCCAGGGAGCAATCGGATCATTTCAGCAAGTTTTCCACCAAATTCCGAGCCACCATCCGTAGAATAAGATTGAGCCAAGCCATAACGCATTGTCCAAGTCTCATAAAGGAAAGCTGCTACTGATTCAGAGCTGAGGTTCTTAAGAAACTTTGCTTCATCCCATCCAGAAAAATCAGCTCTAGCCACAATGAGGTACTTAGCTCCACCAGCCTTAATGTGAACCACATCCATAGCAATCCTCCCAAAGACAGTGGACTCTCCAGTGGGGTAACATATTTTGGCCGGGCGCCTAAGATCACGTTTCTGGCACACTTCAAAACTCCTGCACCATTGAGAGATGGATTTCTTCAGGGATGGCCACCAAAATTGTTTGGATATTTGTTGATAAGTTTTGGTTTCCCCACAATGACCAAGGCCTTCATGGAGACTTTCCAGGATTGAATCTTGCTTAGAAGGGATAGTGACCACAACAAGTGCACAAGGAGTTTCTCTTTTCATAAGCCTAGAACCTTGGACAAAGAAGTTGGTGGACTTCATTTTAAGGGACCAAAATTCTTTGGCAGAGAGATCAGGGGGTCTTTGGAGAGTTGAAAGGTACTGCTCTAACTTAAGCCAGAAACCTTGCTGGAAACCAGAGTAATTTTGGGAGGAGAAGGCAAAGACATGGCAGACCAAGGTTTCTTCCTCATGGAAATCCATTCCAACATCTGATTCATCATCTCCAATAGGTCTCCTAGATAAACCATCAGGCATAGTAAAAGATTTCCCAGGCCTGTGGACAATATCAAAAGAGAAAAGCTGGATAAAAGCTACCCAGCAAGTCATTGGAGCATTTGGAAGACTGGGAGCATTGATCATTTCCACAATGGATCAAGCATCAACTTGCAATTCAAAATGTTGACCCCAAAGGACATTCTGGAGCTTCTTCAACATTTGGGCCACACCGCAAAGTTCCAGTTTTGGCTGGGAGTACCTGGATTCCAAATCTGAGAAAAGAAGAGATTCATACAGAGCAGGACAATCCAAACCATTTTCATCTTCCTGGGTAAGGACAGCCCCAACAGATTGATAACTAGACTACACTGCCAGCTTGATCTTGCCGGCTCTGGGTCCATAAGTGATCTTTTTCAAGACAATGTCTTTCCCAACAATTTTTTTGAGCAACTGAAATGATTATTTGCAGTCTTGGGTCCAAATCCATTCAGCATCCTTCCTGGTTAAGCGATGCAAGGGAATACAGATTTCGGATAGTGAGGGAATGAAGATCCTGACATAAGTTACAACACCTAGGAAACCTCTAACTTCCGTTGGATTTTTTGGAGTCGGCCAGGAGATGATTTTGTTGAATTTAGGGGGTGCCATCCTTCTTCCTTCCTTGCAGACTATATGACCAACGATTTCCAAGGCAGGGACACAGGCAGCAAGTTTTGATCCAGAGACAGTAAGGCCAGATTCCTCAATTCAAAACAAAATTCTTTCCAAGATAGTACCATACTCCCAGATAAATTGTTGGATTCCTGAGTGCCAAGGTAAGAGCTCATTATCATAGTCAGAAACTGGACCTTTAATCCCACCATCATCAATAAAGATACCTGCATGATCCGGGATTTCATCCTGGAGGATCCACATCATCTGAGCCTGATAGACTGCAACCAAGTTGGTGGCACCTTGAGGCAATCAAGTCAGTTAAAATCAACCAAGGGGAGTATCAAAAGTAGTATGAGGCCGAGAAATAGGATGCAGGGATTTTTTTTCATAGCCACCCATAATGTTGCCTAGACCATATCAAGCTCTCCCAGAGAAGGATTCAACAAATTCTTCAGTGGCAGGAGGCACGCCAGAGTCTTTGATAGTAACTTTATTAAGAGGTTGGAGATCATGAACTACTCTAAGTTTACCATTACTTTTCAGGACACAGAAAACAGGACTGGAATAGCTAGAAGTTGATTGTTTTTATAAACCGGTTTAGACTTTTTTGCGGACCAACTTGATGAATTCGTTGAATTTAGCAGCAGGGATCGGGATCTTTTTGTTTTGCCAAGGATCATGTTCAACTACAGGGATGATGTAAGGGAGACCATAGGATTCTTTCAAGAGACCTCTCTCTTCTTCACAGAATGCAATAGATTTTTCCCTTAGAGACAAGATATTTTTGATCAAGTTTAACTCATCAGGAAGAAGCCATCCATCTGGACCAAAGTTGACCACTTTCAGACGTTCTTCAGTGACCCAACCAGAGGGAATGAATGGTCCAGTGAGGGATTGGGATAGACCACAGTAAGGATTGCGGGATAGAGGAGGATGCATTAGGGGAGGATTGAGGTTGAGAGGCATTGGTTGGTTGACTGGCTGGACCTTCTTTGCAACTGGTTTGTAATTGGTGGCAAAGTAGAGGAATCCTTGCTTCCTCCAAGCATTGACCAGTGAGACCTGACTACAAAAACTGAGACCATGTTCCAACATCTTCCAAGTTTGATGTTCTGCTGCATCCTTGAAAGGTGCCTTCTCCATAAAAGAGGATCCAAAAGATAACACATTGCTCACATGTGTGGCACAGGGTAGAGTTTTGAAAACAACAGTAGTAGAAGCCCTTGGTGGTGCACAATTGGGAGGAATTACTTCTACCCCAAATTGCCTCCACCTAAGACCATACTCCTTCATACCAACGCCACCAAGGAAAGAATTGAGTTTGAGATCTAGTTTAGACTCATTGCGGAGATTCAAAACCATTAAGAGAATGATTGATCAGGCTGAAAAGAAAAAGGAAAAGAAGATAAAACAGATCCAGACAGAGAAGAAATATTTTTGGATTTTTCGGATTTTTTATGTGTTTGATTTTTGATCTTATTTGGATGAGAAGGAAATGATGAGGAAAAAGAAAGATATGCCTCTGAGATGGAAGTTGGTCCATGAGTTGAAGTCTGAGGCTGAGAAGAACTACAACTATCAGTAGGGCCAACTATTCTGCTAAAAAATGGGGATGAGAGGAATGAGAGTTTTCTTTCTGCTTTCCTTTCAGGACAGATTTGGGAGGATGAACAGGGAAGTCTCTTTCCCAACGACCAGAATCCAGAGAAAAAAGAGGAACTTCAATCTTTCTTCCATCAGCATCCGGGAGGAGAATTCTCTCCCCAACTTGATCAGAAAACATCAAGGTAGCACCAAAGTCCATTAAGAAAGGCCTTCCCAAGATCATGGCACCATCCAGACGAGTGATCCAGAAGTGACAGGTGCCAACAATATTTCAACCAATTTGAACAGGGATATCCTCAGCAATACCAACCAGCTCACAGGACTGATTACCAATTCCATAAAACGCATAGTTGAAACTGACCCTTGGGCTAAGTTTAAGCTTGCAGGCCATGGAGTCCAAAATCAAGTTGAGCTGAGAACCCAAATCCACAAGGAGAGAAACCGTTTTAGTTGAATCACCAAGATAACATGGGAGAAAGCCAAGAGGACCGGAATACAGGTTGGTATCTGAAGAGGGATCTGTTCCACCAGAATCCTCCATCAGAGTACCAGAGGAGACCTTCAATTCATCCAGACCAATCTACACACGTCAACAAGAAACCCATTTCTTCATTCCTTCAGCCACCGATGGAGAGATTGACAGGAGTTCAGCCACAGATAGATCAGGGATTTTAAGATCAGAAATTTTATTTAATACTCCTTCCACAGCATTGGGGTAGTCCTTGGAGATGCCCCTCTCAAATCAAACTTTGGGCTGGGTGGAGGGAGGAATATCAGGTGAAATAGGTGCTGGAAGAGGATCTGAGGGTTGGACAGGTTGAAGAGGGGGAAGATCAGAGTTTTCTTGGAGCCTTTCGGTAAGTGGTTCCCTTTCTACTTCCATATCTTCCACATCAGAGGAAGGAGGCTCAGGTGAAGATCAAAGTTTAACGGGTTTTTGCAGGATTGAGGATGGAACAGGAGGAGACTTATGAGGTTTTGGTTCCTCATGGCGTTTCCTAGCTGGATCAGATTGATAGGTGCCAGGGAAGCTGGATGAAGTGATAGCTGGAGGATACCAAGGTTGCAGAGTTCCACAGGATGATCAAAAATCCACAGAGACCAAGGATGCCTTCTTAGGAGTTGGTGGTTGGTATGAGGCCACCACATGACGGATTGGACAAGACGAATTGAAAGGGATCAAAGCACCATTAGGAAGGAAGAAATTATTTCCCTTCTGCTCTACTAACTTCTCCTCCTTGTCCTTCTGGAGTTCAGGACATCTACCAGTACCATGGCCTTCCCTATGGCAATAATAACAGACTATAGTAGATTTAGGAACAGAATTAGCAGGTTTAGGAGTGGCTAAAGAGGATATTTTTTAATCTATTTTATTCTCAGATTCCTGAAGTAATTTAGTGATCTCATCTATAGTAGGTGTCTCCCGGTGTGTCTGATGATTGGGTTTAGGTCTGCAATTGGCTGCCATCTTATTCATGATTTTGTTAGATGCTTGAAAAGAGGGGGCAAGGACTGGTTCAGTGATTTTAGGTTTTTCAAAGGTGAGAGCTGTTTGACCTTTCATCACTTTATCCACAATATTCCTAAGAACCATGAAAGCAGGGAGCTTGAACCAATTATCTCTTGTTGTGATCATGGATCCAGATTTCACCAATTCATCCTTAATTCTTTCCTGCACTCCTGGAGAGAAAGACTGAAAAAATTGCACTCAAATTTTGTCCAACGTATCAATGTGATTGTTCCAGATAAGGTAGGACTGGATAGGGTCCCAAGATTTTCTGAAGGCTTGATAGTCAGAGGCTGAGGAGATACCACCATTGGAGATCCATTGAGAAACCAGGGCATCCAAGTCTTGCAAAGTAAATCTGGCTACATCTATTTTTCCCCAATAGGCCAACATAGCCTCCTTCAGGAGCCTCCAGTTGTGAGTTTCAAATCCCTTGAACAATTCGATAACCTCCATAACTTTGTCAGAAGAGATAAAAAATCATAACTGATAAGCCATATCATATTCACTGGCACCATCCACTTCAGCAGCCATCTCATGGGAGTCCAGGAATTGTTCAACATTGGTCCCATTGGAGCCTAAATTTTTATTCTGAGGTTTGATTTTGACCATCTTGGCCCAAACAGATGAGGAGGATCCAGCAGATTCCATTTTGAAGGGTTCCTAAGAGATCCAAACGAGCAGAGTTCCAAGGTGGCTCACAAGTGTGGCAAGAGTAGAGTTTCACAAAAACAACAAGGATCTTCCCCAGATGGTGAACAATTGGGAGGACTTACTTCTGGACCAAGTTGCCTCCACGGATCAGATCTGAAAATAAAAAAGAACAAACAGAAAAAGAAAGAAAAGGAAAAAGATTGGATCGGATTTCGGAGTTGATTCTTCAAGTTGGGACTGTAAATCCCAAGGTTGCTGGTTCAATCCCGGCCCGGGGGACCAAATGTAAGACTCCAAACAGTGCTAGGCCGTGGCAGTTCTGTGGAGGGGAAAGGTGCTGTTTAGGCTGCCCTCCTGAGTGTTACAAAATTATTTAAATGTAACCAAGATCAAGGTCCAGAACCTGGTAAATGAGGAATCAAGGAGTTGAGGATAAAGATGACAATAGTTTGGTAGCAATGTAACAGCACTATCTGAGACAAGATTATGCAGGGAAAAACTTGAACAAAAGAAGTTAAAGTCTGCTTAGGGTTCAAGGAACAAAAGCTGTTGAACGTAAACAACGCCCACAAGCTAATAACTCTGGTTGTCAGCAGAAGATTGGGGATGATCAACTCAAACCCAAGCAACCTCCAGGTTCTCAATGAACCTGCCCAACTCTGCGCTGATAAGCTGAGGAAGAATTTCTGTAATTGATTATCTTCAAAGACCAATGAACCAGCAAACAACCTCGACTAAACAACTTTGATGAAGGATTGTGATGACAGAATGAATGATGGAGATCTTACCCAAAGCGCCTTCTCTGATGTTAGGACTGACGGAGATGGAAGGAGGATGGGGAAGGAAGATAATGAAGGAAAATAACAAGGATCTGCAACAACAAAGAAGCAGAAATGAGAAGGAGGAGATTGATAGATGATGATGATGACTGTCAGATATCTCAAATCTGATCAATCTAAGTGATATGGGACTTTTGGTTGAGTGAGTTAGGTCAAGATTTGATATGGTCAAGATTGATGTTTATTGTGGGTTTCAATTTAAGTTGAGCAGGGAATGGTTGAGAGGAATTGGAGTGAATACTGGATCAAGCAGCAGGTGATAGAGGCGGATGGATGGAGTGAATTGAAGCGGGTTATCGTGAGAAGTAATAGTTGAGGAAATGAGAAGAGCCAGAGAGAAGGGGAGCGTTGGAAGATTGTCGGAAGGTGGAACCTGGATGGGTCTTGTCAAGGAGACTGAGACGCAGGTCGGATTTTGTTGTGAGTTGTGCGCCAGGAGCGTGAGAGGGGGTCGCGCGGTCATTCTCAAATGAATAAGGACAGGACAAAGTGATGAATAAAGCACGACAGAAGGAGACGGGAAAGAAAAGAAGGAAAATAAACAAAAGGAATGACCACAATGAGAGCAAAAGGACAAGGAGATGACAACATGCCACCGTGATCAGATGTGAGGGGATAAAGTGGAGGAAGTGAGATTGACAACTGAGGATCTTAGAGCTGCTTTAGTGAGGGAGTCAGCAAGCATTTGATGGGACGGAATGAGGTGAGTGATGAGTGAATGATTGTCTCGTTGTTCATGCAACCACTTAATTTGCGTATCGACATGTTTCAAGGCGCCATGATGAGATTCTTGATTGACTAGATTGTTTAGAGCTTTATTGTCTATGAATGAGCAGTGGGTGTGATTTGCGGAGGGATTCATTTCAAGGAGGAGCTGTGAGAGCCAAATTTTCTCTTGTGTAGCCAGGACTAGGGCTTTCAGCTCCCCTTCAGTAGATGATAACAAAATTGATCCTTGGATTTTGCTATGCCACAAAACCGGAAACCCATAGAGCATGATGAGATATCCAGTGTGACTTCGCCGTGATTTGGGATCATTTCCACTTTCAGAATCACTGTAAACTTCAATGTTGTATTGAAAGGAGGGATTTTGAAGGCGCAGAGCCATTTCTTTGGTGGAATTGAGGTAGCGCCAGGCATTTTTTGACTCAATCCAATGTTGAACGCCAGGTTTGTTATTGAAGTGGGAAAGGTTGGATACAGCGTAAGAGAGATCAGGTCTGGTTTGGCTTGCAATGAAGTTAAGGAATCCCGTAGATGATCGGAAGTTAATGTGTAACTTGAGGAAAGCTTTATGTTCGTCATTGGAGGCACCAGAGAGCTTGATGTTTGGGGTGAAAGGTGTACTAATTGGTTTACAATTGGTGAGACCGAGTTCTCTAAGAGCAGTGTCAATGTGATTGGTCTGGAGAAGTCCGTATCCGTCTCTGGTATCTACTATTTTGTTGCCAAGAATCTTTTTGAGAGGTCCATCTTGTGAGATTTTGAAGGTGGTCTTGAGACTGTTTTGAAATTTGACAGAGTTCCCAACAATCAACAAGTCATCAACATAAACAAACATGTAGAGTTGCCTGTTCGTGCTGATGTAGAGACATGGGTTGGCACTAGATGTGATGAAGCCTTCATTTAGGAGCCAAGTTTTGAGGGTCTTGTACCAACTTTTTGGCGCCTGCTTCAGTCCATAAAGGGCTTTTTTTTAACTTGAGGTAAGGGAAAGGAGAATTGTAGCCAAGGGGGGTTTTGATGAAGATATCTTCATAAAGAGGAGCATGGAGAAATGCAGACTTTATGTCCATCTGCCATAAAGTGAGCTTGTGATGAAGCGCGTAGACAAGAAGTACTCGGAGTGTTGTGATTGAGACAGTGGGAGCATAAGTTTGGCCGTAGTCAAAAAACTCCACCTGTTTAAATTCCTGAACGCATAAGCGCGACTTGAATGAAATTCCGGATTCATTGGGGCCGTCCTTGATTCTGTAGACCCAGACTGTCGTTAAGGCATTTTTGCCCTTGGGAAGCGAGTGACATCCTTCCCAGACCTTCATGACTTCAATGCCGGTTAATTCCAATTTCATTGATTTAATCCAATTTGAGCTTTCTTTGCAGTTGGTAGCTTTGTAGTAGTTCTTGGGCACAGATCGGGCCATGAACCCATATTGTTGAGATTTTTGGAGGGTGCTTCGATCTGGTAGAGTTGGGACAGATGTTGAAAGTAGTTCCCTGGCAATGGTGATGTCTTCCTCCAAGTTTGACCTTGATGATTTGGAAATTGAGTCGGAGGAAGAAAAGGATTGATTAATGGGATTAGGGTAGTTCTGAGAGAGGTTTTGAGTGGGAGAGGATTCAGTGGTAGGAGACAAGGAATTATTGTTGGAATTAGAGGGAGAAATTGGAGATGAGTGGGAGTTTAGAGCATCAATGAGGAGAGAATCATCAGTAAGTAGAGAATCAAAGATGGAGTTGGAGTTAGAGTGTTCATCTGAGAGAGGAAATGAAGGAGGTAGATTTTAAAAAATTTTAGCATGTTTGGAACAAACAATTGATTTTGAGGAAGGAGAGTAGATTCAATACAAATTAAGATCTAAGTTGAATCAGTTCAAAATGCCCTCTACGCCTTTTTTGTCCAACTTGCCAGTTGAATGTGCTTGATTAAGGACAATTGTTTTGGAGCCAAGGACACGGATGAGATGAAGTTTAGGGGGAGTTCCTGTCCGGAGTTCATGGGCTGAGACTTTGGACTTGAAGGATGGAAGATGATTGAGAATCAGGCAGGAGCTGACCAATAATTCATCCCACAGGAATATGGGGATATTCATATCAATCATAGCGGTACGTGCAGCTTTGAGAATGGTTTGGTTTCCTCTTTTGGCCACTGGATTGTGTTGGGGAGTATATGGCTCGGAAGTGGAATGTTTGATGCCGTTCTTGTAGAAGAAGTTTGAAAGACAATGATTGACAAATTTTCCGCCATTGTTGGAGTGGAAGATCTTTAACATTCGCCCTTTTTGATTGGAATGAAGTTTAATGAATTTAATCACTTCATCTGGTACATTGGATTTGAGTCTGATTGGTATGCATGTCTTGAACTTTGACCAATTGTTGGTCAGCAGTAGGAAGTAGCGACATCCGGAGAGCAAGGGCGGGTTGATAGGTCCACAGACATTGGCATGAATCTGTTCAAACAATTCTTGACTTGGAGGAAGATGACTTTGAAAAGGCTGTTGGTGAATCTTCCCCTTTGCGCAGGAGACACAGTCGAGCTGATTGTATTTGAGATTGGCGAATTCCTTGGAAATGAGACAAGTCTTTTCATGGTGCGGGTGACAAAATTGTTTGTGGATGGTGGATAGGGAAATAAATGAAAAAGAGAGAGCTGGAAGACTGAATCCTTTGTTAATGAAGAAAATGTTGTCCTCAATGAGGCCAGACATGATTTGCGTGTTGTTGAGGGTAATAGCAAACTGGTTTTTTGACAGAAGTGTCAGGGAGCATCCTTTTTTAATGAGCTGGCCGAGTGATACAAGATTGATAGCAAGATTGGGGATGTAAAGGGATTCTTGGAGATGGATGGTGGCAGAAGTTGTTGTCACAAAGGCCGTTCCTTTTCCTAGGGAGGAGATTGGTGCATTGGGGTTACCTGTTTGTACCTCAGTTCCATCGGGATGAATGTGAAGGAAGAAGTTTGGGTTGTTGAACATGCTGTTTGAAGCACCAGAATCCAGTAGTACTCGATTGGGGCTCAAAATTGGTGACAAAATCATGGCAAAGATGTAGGCAAGGTGCGCTGAGGACAAAGTTTGAGGATTTGAAGGAGTGTTGGAAGAAGTTGTTGACTGCGGGCCGCTTTGATGATTGACATAATTGTGTTGAAGATGAGGGTAGAGCCACCAGAATTTGCTTTTTTCGTGATTGGCCTGAGGATTATTCCAGGTTGCTTGGCATTTGATGGTGTTGTTCTTAGTCACCAGAGCTGAGGCACAGGATCCGGCCATGACTTTGTTTTTGACTTGGTTGAGATGTCTCAGAACAAGATCCCCATCAATTTTGCTCTCCCCAAGTGAGTGAGTGATTGTTGTTTTGAGATTTTCAAGTGATGGTGGGAATTTGTAGAGTAGTAGATAGGCAGCTATGTTGCCATCCATTTGTATTCCAATCTTGGCGATTTGAAGCAGGCAAGATCAAGCGTCAGTGATGAATTTCTCAACCCTCTTGGGGTCAAACTGAAGATTGAGGAGATTGAAGAAAACTCTGGATTGATTGGCTGTCTGAGAAGAAGCGTAGAACTCGTTGATTGCTTTCCATAACTCAATCCCATTGGTCAGAAGATGATCCTTGACGCAGTTGATGTAAGTGCAATTATCCAACTTGGCAAGAATGTATCCAAAAATTTTGAGATTCACCTCCGGAGGACATTTCTTGGGTTCCAAGGAGTTGAGCCACTGAGAGATTCCTTTCAGGGAGAGGATGGTGATGATTTTGGTTTGCCATAGAGAGAAATTGGAATCGTTGAGATTGGGAATGGAGTCCGTCAGGGTCTTGAGAAGAGATTGCAAGGGATCCATTAGTCTTTGATGGTTGAAATTTATCAAGTAGTTTCCGTGGCCAAACTTTTGGCTTTTAACCGTGATAAGATGAGGAAGAATTTCTGTAATTGATTATCTTCGAAGACCAATGAACTAGCAAACAACCTTGAGTAAACAACTTTGATGAAGGATTGTGATGACAGAATGAATGATGGAGATCTTACCCAAAGCGCCTTCTCTGATGTTAGGACTGACGGAGATGGAAGGAGGATGGGGAAGGAAGATAATGAAGGAAAATAACAAGGATCTGCAACAACAAAGAAGCAGAAATGAGAAGGAGGAGATTGATAGATGATGATGATGACTGTCAGATATCTCACATCTGATCAATCTAAGTGATATGGGACTTTTGGTTGAGTGAGTTAGGTTGAGATTTGATATGGTCGAGATTGATGTTTATCGTGGGTTTTGATTTAAGTTGAGCAGGGAATGGTTGAGAGGAATTGGAGTGAATACTGGATTGAGCAGCAGGTGATAGAGGCAGATGGATGGAGTTAATTGAAGCGGGTTATGGTGAGAAGGAATAGTTGAGGAAATGAGAAGAGCCAGAGAGAAGGGGAGCGTTGGAAGATTGTTGGAAGGTGGAAGCTGGATGGGTCTTGTCAAGGAGACTGAGACGCAGGTCGGATTTTGTTGCAAGTTGTGCGCCGGGAGCTTGAGAGGGGGTTGCGCAATCATTCTCAAATGAATAAGGACAGGACAACGTGATGAATAAAGCACAACAGAAGGAGATGGAAAATAAAAGAAGGAAAATAAACAAAAGGAATGACCACAATGAGAGCAAAAGGACAAGGAGATGACAACATCCGCAATCAAGCGCTTGAAGGGTACCAGATAACTGAGGGTGGCTGTACAAGACAAAGCACAATGTTTAAGAAGCTCTAAAGAAAACAGTAACTGATT
The DNA here is from genome assembly GCA_025617555.3 of Puccinia polysora. Classification (NCBI taxonomy): domain Eukaryota; kingdom Fungi; phylum Basidiomycota; class Pucciniomycetes; order Pucciniales; family Pucciniaceae; genus Puccinia; species Puccinia polysora. The sequence continues at coordinate 55,739,516 of CM062628.1, forward strand.
TGAAGCCAGGATAACCTCAACACTTCTCAAGGGACTCAAGAGTAGGCTGGCAGAATGCAACTCCAAAGAAAATAAAGGGAGGTATCACACTCCAGGTCTTAAGCTTAATAAGACCTCTTCAATCAATTGTGATTGGCTCCAGAAAGATGATCAAGGATCAGGAAAAGTATGGTCAGAGAAAGGGATCAAGGAGTGGTATAACACACTCAAAAATTCCAACAGACAGAATTTTTCTTCAACCAGCAAGGCTATTGGTTGGTGATAAGGATCAAGGATCAAGGATTTGAGTATGGAGGCTCAAGGATCAAGGGTGCGCTGATTTCATGCTCTCATCATTCAATGATCCATCCAAAAGGCAGGGGAGACCCCCTCCTTTTATGGGCAGGAGGCCCTGTTAGACTATGTACAATGGATTCTACAAATAGAGCAGAAAATGAAAGAAAATAATGTGGTCACTTGCATCCGTCCGTGGATGGGCTGGCGCGACAATACCGGAATCATCCACCCCTTGTCCAAAGACGGACGGGGTGGGAAAGGAAAATGAACTGGACTGCCGCGGATGTCCGCGGGTGGTAGTCAACACTCTCCACCCCTCTTCCAAAGGCAGAAGTGGGTGGGAGAGTCCCAGGAAAGGTGACGGATGAAGTTTGTGAGAGCGCGGATGGGCGGATAGGAGATTGGCTCGAGGCATTTGAGTAAATACTGACAGGCTTGGGATTCAAGACTGATAGATCAAGTGAGATGGGAGATTAATGGATCTGAGGATTGGACAAATGCTTGGGGGTGCGGTCAGGATGGATTCAGTAAGTCATGGAGGAGTGCCACGCGGCGCGGCGGACAGGAGATCAGGACCCGCGCAGTCGGATAAGGGATTGGGATGTGGGACAATGATAGATGAGCGACGCGCAATGATGACGGTGAGCAGCGCGCAATGACAACAATGTGGATGAACCTGAGGATGAGTTGGAACTTTTTTTTTTTTTTTTTTTTAGATGCCGGACGGTAAGTTTGCGCAACAGTTTATGGATCAAGGTCTTAAGGTGGCCAGGGTGTCCAGGATGGGGCACCACACCAGGTAAATCTGACACCCCTTTTGTGAAATAAGTGTTTTTTGTCATTTTCAATTGTGTGTTTGAAATTGAGGTATTTTGCTGACACCCTCCATTAAAAAAATGACAGGTTTTCTAACTCTGATACTCCCTAATATAAATATCTTTGCACCAAACATCAAGAAAGTAAATATTAAACAATCAAAATTGACCTATTTAATGAGAGGAATTCACATATTAGGGCATATCACATTTAGAAAAACCACCAATTTTTCAATGGTGTGCTTAAGAAAAATCCACCAATTTCAAACATGCCATTAAAAATCAAAAAGAAACCCACCTATTTCACATCAGACATGTCAGACTTACTTTGAAATAAATGGGTTGTTTCAAATAAATTAGATAAAGTTTTATGCAAAATAAAACAAAGGTTGAAATACACCATCCACCCCCTGATTCTCAATTGCTTCCATTTTGTTCACACAGCATTGATAACATGTCAAAAAACACCATCCACTCCTTTCTTCACACTTCCTTCCATCTCCAACCTCATTGAATATACCATCCCTCTATTCTTCATCTTGCCATTTCTACTTCCAAATTTCAAATTAATTAGTATAAAAATAATTGTTCATCTTGTAATTGAAACTACCCAAATCCAATTTTAAGAGAATCATCAATTTATCACACACACACTCATCAATTGATGTCTCTTCCACTTTCTAAATGGACCCTCAGAGAGCTTCCCCTTGCAAATATCCCAAGAAAACCTCCCCAAAGAACTCAACCACCAACAGTTCAACAACACTGAACCCTTCTGCCACATCTTCTTCCAAATATTCTAGTCAAATAAAGAAAGATAATCATCTTATCTTTGTAAACTTGCTGAAGATTAATGCCAACTATGATGCCTATTTTGGGACTGAAAACAAAAATTGCATTGGCCAACTTCCATATACCAAGATCAAATGTTATCTCCTGATGTCCAATGATATGAAGAAGAAAACCAAAGGTGGGATCAATCTATTACCAAAAAAAAGTTAGGGAGTGGTTCAAGAACTATTGATCCAAGTATAAAAAGTTCCACTCAATGTCAATACAAATGGGATTTGATCTCACTGATGCTGATAAAGCCAACATGATCAACTTGGTGGTTGATATACTGGATTATATCTTTCCTTTATATGTTCAATTTGATGAAATATTTTTAAGGAAGGCCAACATCACCCCTCTAGCTTATTTAAATTCTCCAAGATCCAACTCCATCAATACTGACAAGATGGTAGCCAATCTTCAACCAAGTGACAAGGATAACAAGCAGACCTTGATTTAGGAACCATGCTTTGTTTTAAATTCCTTGGATTGGCCAGAATCTGGAGCCAATCAAGTATTCACCAAGAAAAGTTCCAATTCCATCCAAGTTTGTATCAATGATCCATTAAAATTCAACCCTGGACCCAATAATTGCCTCCATGGATTTGTCTCTTTCAAGCTTATGGCAAGTCATTTCTGATTTCATAAACCTTGAGAAAGATGAATTTCATACTTCAAATCCTCACCAAACAAACAAAACCACCTTTTTATCAACATTAATTTTATGCTATATTAAACCTGCTAGTTATGAATGGCTGATTTCCTCTAAACAGCCCCACCCTTTTTTAGGAAACCAAAAGATTGAGAAAATGGGGCCTGAAACTTTCTCATACAATGGAAGTGACAATAACCAGCTGCATTAATCATCAGTAAATGGAAAGAGAAAGGAATATAATTCAAGAAAAATAAAACCCAGCAGAAATCAACAACAGAGAAACAATTCCAGCTTTGGAGGTTTTGAAGAGATCCTTGAGAAGCAAGATTTGTTTGAGAAAATTAAACCAGTATAAAAACCTGTATACTTAATGATTCACTTTAATGCCTTTGAAAACAGTTAATTCCCAGATCAGAAGTGATAAAATTGAGGTTGAAAACGAAAAAATTTGGTTTCAAAAGGAAAAATAGGCCCTGCAAGTTGAAATAGATAAAGAACAGCAAAGAGGTGCACAAAGTTTTGAAGACAAAAAGCTTGATGCTCAGGTGAATTTGAGAAAAAATGAGCTCGAATTTGAAAGAGAGAAAAAGGAGAAGGATCAAGTGGCAGCTGGAAAAAGTGAAAATTTATACTTGGCTTTTTCATTTATGGGGAGTGATAAACCTCTCAAGGAAATGTAGCAAATTTCTCAAATACTTGTATTTTGAAAAAATTACTTTGAAAAATTGAATCTATAAATATAAAAAGATTGAAATAATTCACATGCTTCACCCAGAATTGAGGTCTTTGGGATGGTATTCATTTATTTATGTTTTTTTATGCACCTCTTGCATTCAGTTCAGTCCTTTTTTTTTGGGGCCGCTTTTTTTTCCAGCCACTTTTTTTTCAGTCAATTTTTTTTCTCTTTAGGCTTTTTTTCCCCTGTCTGATTTTTTTTTCCAGCCCGCCCTTTTAAAAATAAATTCCCACAAAAACTAATGTGTGCACATATATTGTAAGTTTTCATAATTTTCAACAACATCTTTGTAAGTATATCTTAGTTTTGGGGGATGTATGTACATATTTAAGGTTTTTTTTATTTCTTTTTGAAACTTTTTAACTACCTGCGTGTATTTATTTAGGTTTGTGTGATTTATTTGAATATTTAAGGTTTGTTTTTATTTATTTTTAATACTTTCCAGCTACCTCTTTGTGTACACATATAAGGTTTCTTTTGTACAATCACACACATACAGGGCCAAAAAATGTAATAAGGGAAAAAGAAATTTAAAAGAGGAAATTGAAAATACACACAATGAATACTAAATCCCCACTTATTTCAACCTTTTTTTTTAGGTTTGAACATTTATAGAAACACCCTTCAATCCCACCTTGATTTGATTTACTTCCCCCTCAACCCAGAAATTAACACACTTCATTCTTTTTTTTGCGTATAATTTTGATAAGGCTTTTACAACATGTAACCAAATTAGTCAACTCCAAACTTCATCATTAATTTTTGGTTCCAAATTTTCTACACCAATCAAATTTCAATTCACTTCTCTATGATAACAATCCCCATTATAGGGGACAAGTTGTTCCTCATTTTTGTCCAAATCAATTCATCAGGCTTGCTGATCCATCTTTGCAAAATATTGATCAAAGAGTTTGCCACCTACCAACAGGAGAGTGAATAGCTGAAATATGGCTGGAAGGTATGAAGTTTCATTTTTTTTTCTGATTATGAAATTTAAGTTTCTCTGATGGTTTTAATTACACTCAGTAAATAATCCTTCTAAATGTACTCATAGATATGTCACAATTGGGAACTCAGATGACTCCTTAAGGAGCAGTAGTAAACTGAGGGAATTGTATGAACCTCTGAACTATTTTTTGTCATCCTTAGGGTGAATTGGGTTGTTTTCAGAATTGAAAGAACAAGCATGCAAAAATAGGTTCACTTCCATGAATTATTATTGAAATTTTACATCATTCTTTCATCCTGATTATTCAATTTTGCACCAGGGTGGTTGTCGGTTCCAACCACATTTTTTCAAAAAATACATAAAATTTAAGAGATAAATTTTATCTGATATTTTTCATCACAAAAATGATCTAAGGGTTAGGCTGTTCTAGGGTGTTGTGGATCCCATCAACAGTGGTTTCAATATGTATCAGGGAACAGGTATTTTTTTTCTATATATTAGAAAAATTTCAGAGAGGCTGCATTGGCCAAGGGTCTAATTGAGGAAAATGATCCTTTGGAAAAAACCATAGAAGAACCTGAAGGATGTCTTCAACCTTCTGAGATAAGGAGGTTTTTTGGAATTCTTTTATCACTTTTTAAGCCTGCAGAGCCACATTGACTAGGTGATTTTTCCTTCAATTTTATGGTTGATAGTTTAATTCATTCTGGAATCAAAGATCAAAGCATTCTCACAAATAAAATATCAGGATTGATATTTTAAAAATTGTTGAACAATTATTGAAGAAGTCATTTCTGCTCCTCCTAGACTGGATCAATCAGTTGGGGAAACAAGTTAAAAAAGGAAATGGATCCTTGAGGAAGAACAAAATTCTGTTTTAAATCAATCAGATGTGCAAAATATCTCTCTTCTGGATCACAGAAAGGATCAAATATTTGATCTGAGAATTAATGCATGTAATTGAAAGGCTACTTCAAGACCGCATTGATTACAACCTACCTTTTGGAGGAAAGGTTATGGTCCTTTTTTGAGACTCTAGGAAAATCTTCCCTGTGGTTGAAACAGTTACATTTCCCCAAATTTTTGATAGAAGTTTGGCCAATTCTTCTTTCTGGATATATTTCCACTTTTTGCACATGATTACCAGAATTTCTTACTAAATTTTAGAGATTTTGTGAATAATATAGAGGGTTTGAAAAAACTTTGCTTCCTGAAAACCATTTCATTAATAGCCATATTGACCATCAACCTTTGGGTAGATTAATCAAGGATGTTTTTCCAAACTTGAACCATTTCTACCTTGAAAATGGTTATCTAAAGGGCCATGTTATTTTCCAAAATATGTATACATATGACAGAAATGACTCTGTTGAAGATGATACTCAAAATCAATAAAAAACAAGGTTTCTCAACACATCATTTTTCCCCATATTTCATCCTCATACCTTGAAACTGAAAGTTGGTGCCCCTATAATGATTATGAGGAATTTTGAACATAATATTGGGATTTTAAATTTAAGTTTCTTGATTGTGTGAAAGTGATTAAAAGTTAAAAAACATGGAACAGGCTTTTCATTTTGAAGAGGATGGATAAGCAAATGATTAAAAATAAAGAAAATAAGAAGGAAAAGAGATGAGGGAAAGCAATAGATACAAGCAGTTCTACAGGCCCCATTATGGCCTCTAAGTAGACTAAGTAGAAGAGGTGAGCAGCTGGCAAACTAAATACTGATCCTCCCCAGACGTGAAAATTGCTTGAAGACAGTAGGGAAAATAAATGAGTCTTTATGTTGATTTGAACCAAATGATTTGGACCTACAGTAATGTATAAGGTGTGGTTGATAAAGTAAAATAAGAAAAGCTTGAGGCTGAGTTCTGCGTGCAAAAATACCAGAGATTAAAGGTTGATTAAATGTTGTGGGATCCTGAAGTTCAGAATAGTTAGATTGGCTGAGCACAGGGTTTGAGATTGTTGAACTTGACAAGTAACATGTTGGTGATACCCACAGTGTATCCCTGAAGTGCAAGTAGAAGCAGCATAAAAAACACATTAAATTGAAATAAATTTTAAATAAAAAGACAAAAAAATAGTAAACTAGAATTTAGGAGATGACAGAAATACGTAGAAGAGCACACAGTAGAAGAAGAGACAACAGATATCAGCATGCCAGCACAACTCAAAATTAAGAGAGCTTTAGTACCCAACATACTTAGCAATCCATTCAAAATCTGCAGTGCTAGCTGCCTTGGTCAAAGAATCAGCAAGAATTTCTTGCAAGGAGATTAACTTGATGCTGATAATTTCATCATTCTAATAATTTTAGAGGCTCCTCAGCTTAATGTCAATGTACGTTTCATGAAATTTGCATCCAAATTTCTTGATCTTACTGTTTAAAACCTTTTTTTCAAAGAGTTTCACGGCAGGCTGAATTTGAGTCCTCCATATTTTGAAGATCAAGTGATGCAGCTATTGACCTTCAACATGACCTTCCAGCAGGGAATTGAATTTGGATTATGTAAATGAGTGAGCTATACTGTGTTTCCTGCAACTAGTCCAATAGATGGGGCACTGTTTTAGGAGAAATGTGAATCCAGTTGAAGAGATTTTAGTGGTGGGATCATACCTGCAGGTAGCATCACTGTATATAACCATGTGATTTTCTGAAAATCTTGATCAGAGAAACAACTTGTATTTGATGTTATTTAGGAGATATCTCCACACATGGAGTACCTCTTTCTAGTGAGTGATTCCCTGATTTTTTGGAGAAAAAAGCTTGATTGGAGACAACAAAGCTGATGTCTAGTCTTGCAAGATTGTCAATGAAGTTCAAACTACCTATAGGCAATTGGTAGTTGAATTTTAGATTTTTAAACTCCTCAATTTATTTCTCCAAAGCTGGTTGAAGTTGGATTCAAGAGGTGCAGGGATTATTCATGGGTTTTGCATCTAGAAGATCCTATTCTTTGAGGCCTTTCTTGATTTGATTTAGTGGGGATAGTGAGATATGACCTTCACCAACATCAAATTTCATTTCCAAGAGGGTATCTAGTTTTTGAGCTGAAGAATCATGGAATTTTTCTAGGAACTTGGTCTTGAAGCTGTCAGTGTCACCCACAACTATTATGTGGTTGAAATGAAAGAAAAGAGCCTTTATTTGTTTAAGGCTATACAAGGATTTGTTTAAATTCAGGTACTTGGCTGTTCTTTTTGACCCTGTCATAGTTCTAATAAACACTTCCTTTTCTAGAGGGGCATGGACAAAATTCCCTGTCACATTTAATTTGAGAATTTTGAGACATTTGTTGACAGAGTAGCTGAGAAAGGCCCAAAGAGAAGCAACTTTCTCTGTTGGAGAAAAGGTGTCAAATTAATCAATGCCATATCTTTGGTTGATCCCCTTGACACAGACTCACCAATTCAGTGTGGCAGGTCCAATATGAATTTCCTGATTACTGAAAAAATCCCAGGTTTTATTCAGAGGATTGGTGACTTTGGACTCATCCGCATCCTCCCATACTTCAAGTTCTTTGATGGTATTGAGTTCTTTATTTATTGATGGATGCCAGACTGGCATTTTGAGCTCTTGTTGAATATTCTTTGGTATTTCAATTTGATAGTGGCCATATTTCTCTGGAATATTGATTTTTGATTGATCTCTCAGGTTGGGTATCAGGGTTTCTAAGATCTTGGAGGCAGAGTTTTAAGAATTGGAGGTGTTGTTTTCTTCTTCAGGGATGAGGGTTGGTTTCCAATCTTTGAGGCGATCTGTGGTTGGTGCTGCAGGCAGTTGATTTTCTATTTTCTGACCTAAGGGAAAACTTATTTCAACTATGATTTCCTCATCAATCTGGGAAGTATTGTTGATTGGGTGAGACTTATGAATTTTTATGTGTTTTTCTTCAAAAATCTTCCCAGATTCAGTGAGTAACTTTTAGGATAAGAATCTGGGATTATATCCCATCCTAAGAGCTTATTTTCCTTTCTTGTTGAGCCTTTATGTAATTTTATTCTCATTCAGGAGATACAGGACTCCAGCTCCAATGTATTTTAAGTACTTAGCAGTAAGTTTGTTCTTTTTTAACATTTCCCAGGGAGTAGCACCTCCTTTCTTAGATTTTATTTGATTTAAGGAAAAGCAGCAGCTTTTAATCACCACATTCCAGCATTTTTTAGGTATGGAGGTGGAAATGAAGAAAGATTGGAGGGAATCCATGATTTTTCTATTTTCTATTTTGTCCTTGATTTTGTGCTGGGAATGATACAGATTGCTGATAAGGTGATTGATTGACTTTTATTTGAAGAAACACTTGAGGTTTTCATTTAAAAATTTACCCCCTCCATCTGAGAACACTTTTGAGGGGTATTCCAACTGCTTTGTTGCTTTTTTTTTGATGACACACTTGATAGCCTTGGAAACAGCGTCCCTGGAAGGAAGGGGAGAGGAAAACAGGTACCCTGAATTGTTGTCAACAATGGTCAGAGCGTAACTCATACCTCCCTTTTGGGTGGGTTCCAGAGGTCCCATGAGGTCAAGTTTTATTCAGTAAAATACTCTAGCAGCTGTAAGTTGCTATCTTTCAAAGGATTTCTCACAAGATCACCCCACTTAATATAGGGAAATCTTTAGATGATTGTGAGCGCAAATGGAGAAGGCTGAGTGCAAGGGATAATGTGAGATCGCAAGTCTAACTGCAAATTGTAAGTGATGGCTTTGGAAAACAGAACAAGGAATAGATTTTTCAAATAGAAGGAAACCAAGGAAAAGCCCAATGTGATGAATTTTCTTAGCAAAATGCAAGAATGTATTAAGTTAACTAACTGAGGACACAATCTGCAAGAAAACAGATTAGAATTTATAAGTTAATCCAATGGTAACTAGATAAAACCTGATGGATGGTCATCTACAGCAAGAGAGAAATGGTTCAAAGAATGACAGGAACAGAATGGGAAAATGAAATAAACTATAAAATTGTTTCCAAGGTCATAGTGTAGGTGCAAGACAATAGAATATGACTGAAAATGATTGTAATGGGCGAGACATGGAAGGAATGACATGTGAAGTTAATGAAAATGAAAGGATATAGTTATTCAGGGAAGATAGCTGGTCCCTTTGGCAGACTAGACATTTAATGTGGCTATCTAGGCATGGGTGCAAACAGAATGGGAGAATGAAATAAACTATACAATTGTTTCCAAGGTCATAGTGTAGGTGCAAGACAATAGAATATTACTGTAAATGATTGTAATGGGTGAGACATGGAAGGAATGACATGTGAAGTTAATGCAAATGAAAGGATATAGTTATTCAGGGAAGGGAGCTGGTCCCTTTGGCAGACTAGACATTTAATGTGCCTATCTAGGCATGGGTGCAAACTAGTATAATTGTGTGAACAAGAATGGAAGTCCAAGGGCTGGAGATAACCTGGGGTAGAATAGCAAAGTTTAAAGGAATGGTCAATCCTATTAGAGTTAACTGAGAAGATTTGCAATTATATACTGATTTTCCAAGATTGGAAGGTTTCTATGAAAGTGGGAGGTAGTAATTGGAAGGCACCAATGATGTTGGGCTTTATTTTTGTCACACTTATGGACTGATTTAGATGGTACTGAGGAAAATTATATTTCAAAATGGTTAAGAAAATGACCCTTAAACTTGGAGTGTGAAAGTTGCCTAGGTATGAACCTTCAAGCTCCTGCGAGCATCCAGATGAATTCCCATTTATTCCAAAAGTTGTTACCCTACTGTATACCATTATAAGATATACTTAATTGCTCAATAAACTTAAATTAATTATTTTGTCATCCTCTTCTTGTTTTTGTGACAATTGTATTTGGTGCAACAACCAATGTTTTTGAAGCACCGCTGCTTGTGATATTTGAGGGAAATGCAAGCAGTGTTGCCTTTGGAAGGTGGCCTGTTTTTCTAATCCAAATAGCAATCAAATGGTTGATACTCCTGAGGCTTCCATGAGTGAAGGACAAAGTCAAATTTCTGCTCCACAAGTGAATTATCACATCCTTCCATTACTGGAGATTAAATTTCTTGGAGTGCAGAACCCAGGTGAGAAATTTTTGAGAAAAACTAACTAAATGAAATTTAATTAATTAAATTTAATTTTCATCCTCCTATTATTACCATGGTTTTGAAGACACACTAATAATACACCACCACCACCACCACTGTATTTTGGGCTGCAAAATGAATTGCAAATGAACCAAGTGGGGTCCAAGTTGCAAGGTGAAGTGCAACATGAAGAAAGGGCCAAGGCTATCACAGAGGAAGCAAGGAGGGAAGAGGAAAATGGGAATGAAGGAAGAAACAGAATAGAACAGAATGGAATGGGAGGAGGAAAAAAGAGGAAATGGAGCAGAATAGAACAGAATGGAAAGGGATTGGATGGATGAAGATGGAATGGGAGATCAAAGCAAGGGAGCCCAAGTGCATGTTGTGGTGCCAATCAAAACTTATGCAAGACGGTTTACTGGCAATTTTGGAGAAGATTTGTTGCAAATTCAAAGGGAGAGCCCATGAAGAGCTTTTGGATGGAGATGAATGGAATGCCCAACCAAAGAGCGCTCAAAAATCAAGGTGCAAGTAAATCTTTGGGGAGGCGTGGGTTGCACAAGTTAATTTGATCAAACATATTTCTGGTTTAATATATGCTGAGGATCTTGAAGATTTTAATTAAATAGTAAGGGAGTTAAATTTTAATTTGGAAAGTGTGGAGGAAAAGATAAAATAAAATTTATAATATATTTATATTTTTTAATATTATTTTGTTATTATTTTATTCATTATTCATTATTCATTACTATCATTTTTCAATTTTATTTATTTATTTTTTGAGAGAATTTCAGAAAATTTATTTGAATAAAGTGAAGAAAGTTATTTTAAATTTTAGGAAAATATAATTAATTTTCAATAAAGGGCTTGACATTAAAAGCATAAAATGAACCTGAAAATACAAGGATGAATAGAATGGAATGGAATTGAAACTTTAATGGGATTGGATGGGGTTGAATGGAATAGAATTTTGAAATGGAATGGGATTTTATGGAATTTGATTTAATCTTCGCAAGGTTTGCAAGGGTAATTAGTATGGAAGTTGCCAAAAAATTTTGGAGAGTTTCAAAGTTGATGGGCTGGTTCCCAAGAGGTGTGATCTTTGTCAGACTGGAAGCCATTCCATTTGAAAATTTATTGAATTTTTCCTTTGCGCAACCTGTAATCCATGATGTGGCTTACTTCCCACTCTGAATATTCTTGGAAATTGACTGGTTCAGGAGGGGAATGATTCTTGCCCGGGTATAGGACTTGATCTTGCTCTAGGAGAGAAACATGGAAGACTGGGTGGGTTCCTTTCAATTTTGAAGTTAAGGAAAGTTAAGTTTCTTCTCAGAGAGTTTTTGGGTTGGGAAAGTACTGCAAATGTTTCAAGCCTCAAGCCATACCTGATCTCCTACTTCAAAGTTTGGTGACGTAGTGAAAAGTTGGTCTGCTTGCTCCTTGAAGCATTTTTTTGCTGCTTTGAGGTTGGATTGAAGTTGAAATTGTAGAGATTGGATGAGGGTGAGATAATTTGTAGTGTTTTGAGAAGGTGCTACATTAATAAAATCAAAATTTGGGTTCCTTCCATAAAGAGTCTGAAAGGGTCACTGCTTGGTGGAGCAATGAGTGGAGTTGTTGTTGTCAAACTCAGCTAATGGGAGGCATTGAAACCAGTTGTCCTGTTGATAGGAGATGTAGATTCAAAGATACTGTTTGAGAATATGATTCACTTGCTTGGTCTGTCCATCTGTTTCTGGGTGTTAGGCCATTTATAAATTGTGAGTGATCTTCAAATTTTGGCATAGCAAGGTCCAAAAGCTAGAGAAAAACAAAGATCCACAAGCACTGACTATATTATCAGGGAGGCCATGTTTTGAAAATACATATTCTATGAATAAATTAGCTAGTTCTTCTGAAGAGGCATTCACAGTACTGCAAATAAATACAGCCATCTTTGAGAAGCAATCTACTACTACTAAAATACTATCATAACCACTAGAAATAGGTAGTTGAGAAATAGAATCCATCAACAAAAAGTGCCAATGAATAGGCGGGATTTGAATTGGCTGAAGCATCCCATACTTCCAGTGTTTTGAGGAATTGTTGCAATTGCAATCATAGCATGTTTTAACATAGTCTTTCAATTCCTTGGTCATACCAGGCCAATAGAAGTATTTTGAAATCAACTGGTAGGTTTTATCCTTCCCATGATTACCAGCAAGAAGAGATTCATTCAAAGACTCAAAGATATCTAACTTAATGCAAGGATTATTGGGTACTATGATGCAATATTTATAAACTAAATACCCATTTTTGTCAAAAAAGTAACCACTTGTTAATTTTTTGCACTCTTGCAAATTTTGTTACACTTGGTTTTGTCAAGTTGGGCTTGTCAAATTTTGGAAGCCTTGTATAAAATGTGGGTGATGTTTAAACTGAGTTGGGGAGACTGGTTTGAGAAACCTTTCCTCATGTTTTCAGGGTTTTTATTGGAAAAGGTGCTCCCCCCCCCTGGGTAAACATTTTCCCAATTTTGTAAAGCATAAGGGACTACTGCTTGTTTCCCAGGGCAGTAGGTGATTATAAAGTTGAACTTGGAGAGGTATTTGGCCCAGTGTGCCTTTCTGCGTTTAAGTACCTTTGAGCTCAGAAAATATTTGAGAGAATTTTGATCAGTTAAGATCTCAAAGGCTTCCATAAGACACAAAAGGTATGAACACCATTTCTTCAGGCAATAAACAATTCCAAGAAGCTCCTTGTCATGAATTTCATATTTGAGTTCTGCAGAAAGCAGTTTGAAAGACTTGAAGGCTACAGGGTAAAAAGGGAATAAGAAGAAGAAAACTGCAATATTACTCCTGCAATCTCATATTTTCTTGAATCTGTTTCCACAATAGTGCAAGCTAGCTTTTTGAAGTGAGTGATTATTGGAGCTGTTGTAAAAGCTTTTTTCAGAACAAGATTAAAGGTCTTCTGGGTGTAATTCTCAATAAACCTCCTGTAAAAATTAATGAATATGAGGAAAGCTTGAAGGTATTTGACTGAAGAAGGCGCAGGCCAGTTGAATATTTTTTGGCTCTTGGCTGGGTCCATCAATATTCCTTGTTTTGAAACTATAACACCTAAAAACTGAAGGGAATGAGTATGAAATTTTCACTTAGAGGCTTTTTCAAACAAGCTACTCTTTTGAAGTTGATGAAGCACCTCTTGCACATGTGCAATGTGATCCTCAAGGTTTTTTTTAGTAGACAAGTATATCATCAAGATAAACCACAAGGTATTTCTCTACCAGGTTAGAAACAATTCCATTGATAAAATTTTGAAAAGTGGAATGAGCATTGCAGAGGCCAAAATGCATAAACTTTTACTAATAATTGCCAAACCGTGTTCTCATTGCGGTCAAATTCTCATGGTCTTTTGCAATGCAAATCAGGTTATAGGCACCTAAAAGTTCTAATTTTGAGAAATAAGCAGCTCCATGTAAGAGAGTGAGGAGGGGTAACATAGGAGGTACTGGATAGGAATTTGGTTCAGTTTCCTGTAGTCAACACAAAGGCAAAGGCTGCTGTCTTTCTTTGGAGAAAATAGGAAAGGAAAGCTGGTTTTCAAATTGCTTGGTCAAATAAATCCTTTTGATACATTTTCTGCAATGTATTCTTGAAGCGCAGTTGACTCCTGCTTTGAGAGAGAGTAAACTGTTCTGGGTGCCGGGGGTGGGCCAGTGATTTTTATCCTGTGATCATAAGAACAAGAAGGAGGTATTTTATCTGCTTTTACAGCTGAAAAGATGTCAGCAAAGTCATGGTAAACCAAAGGTAAAGACTCTTGAATTATTTCTAAATCTTCAATCTTTTCATATTTGAGCACTGTATTTGGAGCGCTTTCAAAATTCAAGTGGATTAGGGAGCTCAAAATACACCTTTTATTAGTTGCATGTTTCTCTTTGAAGAAACAAAGAAGATTTAAGTTGGAAAAATAAACAACAACTCCTAAATCTTAAAAGGGAATTTGGGAATGAAGGTCAGGATATTGCAAATCTCCTGGCTAAAATTTTTCATCCAACTCAATGAAAGTGTTGGTTAAACTGTTAATCCTTCTTGCCAATTCACATCTTGATTCCAGTAGACTAGGAAATTGTGTCTTAGAATGGTTTTGTCCATTTGTGGGATATCCAAGACAAATAAGTCCCATCTGAAGCCAGGGAAATTGGTGAATGCAACATTCAATTTTTCCTTATGGGTGAGCCAATGAGACAGATTGCTTGCACTAATTACTAAATAGACAGGAAATTTATCTATCTCAGAATGGGTGATATTTTTGGAAGTGGAAAAAGATGAACTTATAAAAGAAACATTAGAGCCGGAATCAAGGAAAATGCAATGAGGGGTGTTGCCATAATAAAAGAGGAAAAATCTTGAACTTGGAGCATTAATTGACTCACAAGTGCAAAGATTGACTTTATGAATTTTAGATAATGTGTAGTTTTCCTTTCAATTATCAGAAAAACTAAAAGCTAATTTTTTGAGATCTTATCCACTTTTCACAACTATTAACTTCATGCTCTCCTCCACAATACATGCATAACTTATCTCTTTCCCTCCTTTGACATTCCTTGTTCCATAGAATACCAGTTTCCTTGTTCAGAAAACTTGGAGTTTTGGAAACATCTTTCCCCTTTGGTTTGGACTTCAAATTCAGATTTGGTTTGGAAGTTTTTGGATCCTTTGAGTTTTGCTTTGAAGACTTGCCTGCTTTTGGAGCTAAGGCTGACAATACATGGTTGTTTTTTTGAGAGCTGTTCTTGTCATGATAGCCATTATCAAGCTCAATCATGCAATCTATCAGGATGTTGTCTTATGTCCCGCAACTTCAAACCTTTTGAATAGGTGTGCTGGTGAAAACTTTTGAAAATTGAATAAAATTGCTGCATTGTTCCATTGGATGAAAGACTGCAGAGTTTATAAATGAGAGATATAAACTGAAAAACTTCTATTCTCTTTGATTACTAGGCTGTTAATCTCATGTTTGGTGTTTTGCACTTTGTGGGGGTTGCCAAACAGGGTGAACATTTGTTGCTCAAACTTTTCCCAATTGTTAAGAATGCAAGTGGGACTTTTATTGGATAGCAGTGTGAGATTATGTTTGAACCACTGTGAGGCCTTCCCTCCTAGGAATGAAGACATGTTAATGACCTTGTGTCCTTTGAAGGGGAAGTTATTTGGATTGTTGGAAAAGATAATTTTACAGTAATGTAGGTAAGATCTAAGCTTATGGGCATGTTCTTCTGTAGAGTTATCAGGATGCTTCTTGCATGGAATTAAAAAACCAGGTCCACTTGCACTAAATTTTGAGGCATTACAATTAAGAGCCTGGACCAAATTAGAGAGGAGGGTTGTAGCTTCCATCTCAGGAGCACTTGTGCAAACCCTTGATCTACCACAAATAAAGGTTTCATTGGAAGTGTTATTGGAATATTCAATCTGCTCAAGAGGTCCCTCCAGAGCTTTGGATTGGTTCCAAAAAGCAAGGGGATCATCAAGAGGTACAAAAAAAGTATATTTAAAAGAAGGAACAGGACCTAATGGTTTTTGGGACCGTGAAGCACTGGATCTCCTTACCCTATTGATATCATAATTGTAAGGGGTGAGGGCAGCATTCACGGTCAAGCAAGTATGGGAAATTTTAGAAGAAATCTATATAGGTCAAACTGCAATAGATGAGTTGAGTTAGTTAATTTACTGCCACTCAACCACCCCATGTACTATAGGTAAATCTTTAGATGATCATGAGTGCAAATGGAGAAGGCTGAGTGCAAGGGATAAATGCAAGATAGCAAGGCTAACTGCAAAGTGAAACTAATGGTCTGATGGTTTTGGAAAACAGAAAGATGAATGAATTGTTCCAATGGAAGGGAACCAAGGCAAAGCCCAGTTATATGAATTGTCTTAGCAAAATTCAAAAACATATGAAATTAACTAACTGAAGAAACAATCTTTGGGCAAAAGGCATAGACTTTATAAGGTAATTCAATGGTTACTAGATACAACCTGATGGATGGTCATCTACATTTAGAGATAAATGGTGCATACAATGACAGGAAAAGAATGGGAAATGAAATAAACTATGAAATCTTTTCCAAGTTCATAGTTTAGGTGCAAGACAATAGAATATGAGTTTACATGATTGTAATGGGTGAGACATGGAAGGAACATGTGAAGTTAATGCAAATGAACAGATCTATTTATGCAGGGAAGAGAGCTGGTCCATTGGCAAACTATACAGTTTCTGTGGCTATCTAGTCATGGGTGTGAAATAGTGTAATTTTGTGACAAAGAATGGAAGTCCAAGGTCTAGAGATAGCCAGGGGTAGAAGATCAAAGCTTGAATTGATGGTTGAAAAGATTAGAGTTGACTGAGAAGATTTGAAATTATATACTGAGTTTCAAAGAT
This sequence comes from Puccinia polysora, assembly GCA_025617555.3. NCBI lineage: Eukaryota > Fungi > Basidiomycota > Pucciniomycetes > Pucciniales > Pucciniaceae > Puccinia > Puccinia polysora. The sequence goes on from CM062628.1 coordinate 55,756,278, forward strand.
TAGAAGATTGTTACGCAAGCCAGAGTCAGTAAGCGGAAGTAACCAATGATGTTGTGATTTATTTTTGTCACACTTATGGACTGAGGTAGATTGTATGGAGGAAAATGATTTGTTGAAATGGTGAAGAAAATGACCCTTTACCTTGGAGCATGACAATTCACCAACTTGTTGCACCAAGAACCAATTGCCATCCTGAGTCTTGCATGTCAATCTATTTCTTGCCCAGACTTATCCCAATTTGGATAAAAAATTCCTAGACCTATCACCATTATTTTTACCATCTAATAAATTGGCCAACTCATCTTTTCTCAACCCTCAAGGATTTGTTGATTTTTTGAGATCCAATCATCTGTCTGCTTATGCTAAGTTATCTCAGACCCCCACACCATATTTGCCAAACTAATCTTTCAGTTCTGTTTGCTGCCTTTAGGTTCATCCATTGTCAACTTCTTTTAGAAAAAACTTTGCACCTATTTTTCTGGTTGCTACCTTACAATTCTTCCATTATTTTACAATATTCCCCACCTCCTTGGTGTGTTTTCCACTTGATTCATTTTTTTTTGTCTTGATCTCCTCAAGTCAATCAGTTTGGATGCTACTCAATTTTTCTGGTCTATTTCAACCTCAATTCATACCTCTACTGCTTTATAAATTGTTTTCACTTCCCTCAAGTATTGGGCAAGGGGGTGTGTTAGAATGTTATTCTTGTATTTTGTGTTGACTAATATTTGATTGCAGCCACTTATCAAGCTTCATGTTCTCTTTTTATTCTCTAATTTTCAATTTCTAGTATTATCTCTATAATAATCTTGTTTAGACTTATTTCCAGTATCATCTTTATCATAACCTACAGTAGAAATCACCCTAAGTATGTTAAGTCTAGTCATGCATTTCTGTTTTTCAAGCAGTATCAACTCTATTGCCTCCTTTATCTTTATCTATAGTGGCTCTTTATCTTTTGATATCTTGTGTGTCACCCTTATTCTTATTAAACCTATTTCTTCCCAATCATATTGTCAAACACATTTAACCCTAATTTTTTTTCTACCTAAGCTTCTGGTTTCCAAGTGAATGAATGCTCATCTGTTCTTACTCACTTTGAAATGTCCTCCCCTCCTTTTACTCCCTATATCTGTTCCTCTTAGTGTCATAAGAGCTTGTCCTCTTCCTCTCAAATCTCTCAACTGGAGATTTCAATTTAAACTTGAACAGGGGGGGTGTTTTCTAGTTAGTTCAGAATGAATTCTAGATTGAATAGAAGTTGGTTGGTATTGCAGAAAAGAATATTTATTACTGCAGGGTATGTGTTATTACAGAGCCTATCATATTTTTGCAAGGAGTTTCAGAATTAATTTATTTTTGGAAGAGATATTTTAGAGCTCAGAAAACATTATAAATACTCAGATATTAGGTGGGTATTTGAAAGAAAAAAAAAGAAGAAGAAGACACATCTATTACTCAGACACTGGAGTAAGGTTTTGGCAGATCTCATTAAATGTCCATAATCTTAAACCACAGCATTAACTTTCATTTGAGAGAAATAAAACTACTCTATGATCATTATAAAATCAAATTTAAAGAAAATTTCAAAACATTTTTTCCAAAATTTCAATGAAAATGAACTGAATGACCCAGGCTTTGAATGGAAATGCCACTTCAATAGGTGAAAACTCATTTTTGTTTTAGGGAATTATTATCTTACACCACCAACCCTTATATTTGTGTGTTTTTTATGTCACCACAATGTCCCTCAAAATTGCCAATCCACACAGCTTTCCTTAAATTTGCAAAGTTTGGAATAGTGGCCAATATATATATTTATCAGTGCGTAAAGGGTGAACTCAAAGCTCTCTAGAATAAAGTTGAGAGTTTTTGGCCAATTTAAAAGCCTTAAAAATGGCAATCAAAAAATTGAAAAAGGAACTATGTCTCAAATACTTTCACAGTTTTTGAAAATCATTTCTGATTATTTTGGAAAATCTGAATTTAAAGAAATCTTTCAAATATAACAGGAAAATTAAACATGATTTTTCTAGATTTTTAGTACTTCATTTTCCCACCAGAAAATTTGATTAACATTAAAAATGAGATGTTCTTTTCAATTTTTCTCCTTTATGTTTTCAAAGAATTTTCCAAATTTTGAGTTTGTATTATTTTAGTAGGAATTGATAATGGAACAAAAAAATTATGTGAGGATTTCTAGGATCAATTTTCTACCTCAAAATAGTTGATGCATCTACAACAATGACCAAAAAATTTCTGTTTTGGGGTGCATTTTGGAGCCATTTCTGATACTATTTTGATTCTTTTCATGGAAAATCTGAGTTTATATTTCTCAAATGCACTACAAATTACACACAAGTATTATTTTTTCATATTTTTTAGACCTTTTTCTAGCCCTCAAATGTCCAGCCTCAAATCACCCTGTTTAGACCCCTTTTGGGGGTAGGTCTGCATTTTTGGGCTCTTCTATATGAATAGTCTGATATTCAATATGATTTTGAATGATTTTCTGCCCCCTCCTCACATTCTGGGGTGGTCCAATCCTCTCCTCAACCATAAAATCACCTGTCAAAATCCAGAATCCATACTAAACCACACCAATCATTACCCATCATCCCCAGTCATCACTACTCAACACCAATCCACAAATCACACATCACTACTCAACCCAACTCAAACAATCAAATTCAAAAATTCACCCCCAATAAATCAAAACCCCTTAATCCAGAAACTCAATCAAAAATCAAAAAAAATAACTGCTCACAATTTTTTCTCAACATTTTTTTAATTTTTTTTTAAATCATTAACAAATCAATACAAAATCAAAAACTAAATAATAAAGCTTTTAACTCCAATCACAAGTCTCCTAAATCTTCTTTTCTCTCAAATTATCAATTTTTCTTATATATATACTCTATACAAAACCCCAAAGTCTTCATAAAAAACCATCTCCAAATAAATATGAAAACCAAATCAAAATCAAAAAATGGCTCAACAACACATCAATCCAATTTTATTATCTTCCTCTGCTGCTTCTTCTTCTGATCCACTATCTGCATCTGCTTATTCTTCTTCTTCTGCTTCAAATTATTTAGATCACCCCCATGATTCCACCCTGTTGGCTCCTCCACCTGAATTATCATATCATTCAAAGGTGGAACTTGTGGATGCTGTTCAAGATTGAACTAAATCCCATGGATATGAAATTTCCACCAAAGTCTCTAATGCTAAGGAGCAAAGATATAATCAAAAATATTAAAAATCTGGGGAATATAAACCTGGTTTGGATAACAAAATACTTTCAAAAACCAGAAAAAAAACTGTCCTTTCCAATTCTTTGGAAGCTTTAACAAGAGGGCTGGTCTTTGGCAATTAAAAATCCAATTCCCTGATCACAATCATCCTCCATCAACTGATCCATCCACCCATACAGTTCATAGAAGGATTCAGGGTGCTCAAGAGGATGTGGTCCATTCTTTGACCAAATCTGGGTTTCCTTCCCTCAAAATCCTCAATTCGTTGATGCAATACTCTACCTCTCCCCTTCACACAAAACATATTACCATTTATAACAAAATATCAAAAATAAAAAAAGAAAAAATGGAAGTTAAATTACCCATTGAAGCTTTAATAATGGAATTAATAAACTCATCTTTTAAAGATGAAATCAATAATCAAAATGGTTATTTTAGTTCTTTATTCATTTCTCACCCTTATTCTATAAAATTACTCAAGCTCTTTCCATCAGTATTAATTTTGGAATGTACCAATAAAACCAAACAATTTCACATTCCTCTTCTTCACATTTTTGGGGTCAAAATTTGTGCTAGAAACCTCTCTGTTTTTTTCTGTTTCCTCTCCCAAGAAAAAAAGGAAGACATTGTGGTGTTGTTATATAGCCTCAGTTGGGAACTGTGCTGCAGTTTGGGCACTCAGAATTTTGTAGGTCAGGCTCAGCATTCAGGATGCGGGCGGTCTCAAAGGGGCCGCTGCGGGCTCAGCAGTATGCGCCGTGGGGCTCAGCATACCGGGCGCAGGTTGGGCTTAACTGGCTTTGGCAGGTTGCAGCCTGCTCTGACATTGGAGACCCAAGAATGCAGCCGGCCCAACCAGGTTTGCGGGCAGCTAGTTTGGGAAGGTAGAGTGGTGCAATTGGGGATATAGGAGCAGGGCAGGAAATCATGCGGCGCGCCGGGGGCTCTGAGTAGGGCGCAGCAGAGGGCCGGGTCATGAGAAGGACAAACCAGGTGTGTTTAATGGTAGGTGGGCTTGAGGGTGGTTGCCACATGGGAAAGGGTTAGGGTTAGGCTAGGGTTCTGGTTTTTAGGGTTTCTTTTCTATTTGTTGTTGGGCTGTCATTGCACTTTTACTTAGGCTAGGTTTGAGAGTGTGGGCATAAAGTCTGCGCTCTCAACCCCAGCTTGGAGGTCCCATATATACATACATCAGATCATGTCTTATGGTACGGAAAGGAAAGGAAGGAAATTCATCTCTCTCTATCTCTCTCTCTCTTTAAATGGGTGCATCCTTATCCTTACAGATGGTTGGACCATTGATTCCAGAACTTAGGGAAAACTTGGAGAGTTCACCTCTCTTGTTTCCACAACATACATTGGTTTCAGAATTAAATCTTTGAAGAATTCCTTAAATTGTACCCAGGAGAGCAACATGTTTACCTTGGATAAATGTTGAAACTGTTGAAAGGGAATCATCAACTTACTCCCATTCAAGAACCCCTATCAAAGCAAGAAAGGAAAATTTTTTGAAGACCCAAAGGAGCCCTCAATAAACTCAAAATATTCTCTCAGAATTCCTCTAAGAGGGATTCATCTGGGTTTGAATATGTTGAAGGACCTAAGAGCAGAGGAAGAACAAGGAAGAACCAAGTGAGTAAAGCAATGGTTAGTTTTTTCTTTTCCTTTCTTTTTCTTTTCCTCTCTTTCTTTTGGATTTATTTTTGCAGAATTTGGTTGGACATTGGCTTTCTCTCATTTCAGAAACTGAGGAAAATGAAAGGAAAGGAAGCCAATGTAAAGGCAAAGTTAAAAAAAGAAACAGGATTCAGAGGAAGAGGTTAGTTTTTTTATTTTCCTTTTTTCAGTTTCTTTTTTTGTTTGTAATTATGCTAACATTTTATTCTGATCAGGATGAATTTATAACATAAGATTAACTAAGTGGAGAAAAGCTACCAGAGATGGAAGACTTGGATTTAATCCAGACAGTTAGTAATTTTTTTGGGGGGGAATCAGTCTGAGTTTTCTGGTTTCCATTAATTTTAATATTTTTCTTTGTCAATCAGAGGTCAGGAACCATCATCAATAAGTGGTTTGTTTCCAATAATTCAAGTCCTGGGACTTTGAAGAGGGTAAATAGAATAAAAAAAGAAGATGCAGATGCAGATACTTATAGGCCTCCAGGGAATCCAATCTTTTCACACACAGCTACAGCTTCTGGAACTGAAAAGTTGAATATATCTCTGAAATAATCTTGCTCTATGGTTCCTTTATTAACCTTTCCTTTATTTTTTTGTGATGATATTCAAGGTTGCAATGTTTTATTTTTCATCTCCTGATAATTTTGAAGTGGTGAATATTGATGCAGTAATTATTTTTTTTCTTTTTTTTCATTTCCTCTTAAATCATATTTCTTTCCTTGGTATCCATACAAAGATTTAATTTTCCCCAAGATAGCCATACCACAAACTTCACATGCTCAAGAAGTGATGGGTGATGGGAACTGTGGTTTTAGATCAGTAGCAGTTAATTTGGGCCATAAATCTGAAGATTGGATTTCAATAAATAATGAAATTATCAAGGAAATGGAATTAAAATCTCTTCAAGGATGAAAATTTCATGGATCAAGTCTGGGATGAAAGTTTTGACAAAGGAAGAAAAAATCTCAACAAACCTTCTGGAGCTGCCCCTAAAAGTTACTGGATGAAATTCCCTTGCCATGGTTTCCCAATGGCAGATACATACAAAAGGCCAGTGGTAATTTTATGTAAGTTGATGCCATCAACTTATCTGCAACTTGATTCCCCTCCAATTTCCAATTCTCAAACATCTCCCATATGTTTAATTATTTTGGAATATTTTGGAAACATAGTTTCTTTCCACTATAATTCTGAACTTTTGCCAGCTCCCCAATTAGACCCCTTTGGAAGGCTTTTACTAGAAACAAATCACAAAAATGGGAGGATTTGATTCATAATAAATTGGAATTTGGTTTAAAAAAAAATTTCCTCCTACAAATTCTTCACATCCAAGAAAGAAAGTATTACAAATTGATATTAATTGAATTTTTTTTTTTGCTGAATGTTTCATAATTTTTTTTTCTCATTGATTATTGAATCAATGCTTTACAGCACAAAATGCCAATTTTTTTTTTAATTATGAATTTTTAGGGGAAAAGAAACCTACAAAAAATCCTCACATGATTATTTTTTGTTCCCTTTTTAATTCTCACTCAAAGATTGCAATCTCAAAATTTTGAAAGTTCTTTGGAAAGACAAGGGAAAAAAAAATTGAAAAGACTGTCTTATTTTTTAAGTTAATCCCATTTTCTGGTTGAAAAACAAATTACTCAAAATCTAGAAAAATATTCTTCAAATTTCCTTTTATATTTAGAAATTTGCTATCTCTTCAGATTTTTCAAAATAATCAGAAAACAAAATTTTAAAAAATGTCAAAAGATTTGAGACATAATCTGTTTTTTGTTTCAATTTTTTGATTTCAATTTTGAAGGCCTTTAAATTTGGCCAAAAACTCTCAAATTTATTCTGGAGAGCTTTCAGTTTCCCTCTACACGCTAATTTTTTATTTTTTGCCACTCTGCCAAACTGCACAAATTTCAGGAAAACCACACAGATTGGGGATGTTGTGGGATGTTGTGCTGATGTCAAAACTGCGCAAAAATCAGGTTGGGGGTGAAATGCCCTTATTTTATTCAAATATAACTCAGAATGTGCATAGCCAATCAATTTAAAATGAAAAATCATTAATTTGAATGGCACCTTTTCCTTTTTTTTGGATATTTTATATTTTGGGAGAACTGATAATTTGATTATTCTCTTGAATAAATTTTGTTATTTGAACTTTGAAGGAATATTTTGAGAGACAGGGGTGATCATTTCATTGCAATTGATGGTTAAGGGTGTTTATTTTTGATAAGTTTGAATTGTGAAGAAAAAAATCATTTTCCAAATCTCCTGAAATTATTGGGTTATTAATCTTACATTTTCATTTTTTTAACTATGAAATTTTGCAAATCTTGAGTGATATAATTTTTAAAAGGAAATTATTGTGGAGTTTTCTTTGGGCTCTAGCAGAAATACTAAAAAATAAATTGTGGGACTATTGCATGCCATTTTTCCCAACATAGTGAAAACAAAATTCAATTATAAGAGAAGTATTATAAAAGAAAGAATTAATTCCAAAACATGAAGAATGAAGGAAAAAACTAAGCAGTTTGAAATTTTATCTATACCAAATTTCTAGATGTTTGAAAATCCCCAGAATTTTTCCTTCTCACTAGACTCCATTTTATTGATTTTTTAAGATTATTTTGCATTATTCATGAGCCATGATTACTTCTTAATTTTTGAGTAAAAAAATGTTTCATAATTTCTAAAAATATATCAATCTCAAATAAAAATTACTATGAAGGATGCGACCTGAAATTAAATAATTGATGAATTTCAAAACTTCTCAAAAAAATTTCCTGTTTGTATTTCTGGATTCCTTTTCAATTTTTTTTTTTGACAACATTTGCAAGATAATACACCAATTAAGACCAAATAGAATAAAATAAAATTTCATTGATTCCTAAAAGTTAAATTTATAGGCTAAAGAAGCATAAAAAATTAGCTTATTTTACAGAATGTTTGATTTGTAATTAGGAGACAAATAAAAAAGATTAATTTTTGATTTGAAATAGAGAAGAAAAATGACAAAATCCACAAAAATTTAGAAAATTTAGTTTTTCAAATTGGAGGAGGAGGGATTCCAATATCATTAAATAAAAAGATATCCAAAACTCTGATATTGGGCTTTGGATTATCTCTAGGTTTTTTTACTGCATCCCCTCCCCCCCCCCCCCCCCAAAAAAAAAAAAATAATAAAAGAAAAGAAAAGAAAAGAAAAGAAAACTTGCCCCACTTGCTGATCCTTGATATTATTTTTTTGAAAAATAAAGTGATCATCATCATCCAAATAATAAAAATTCATCAGAAAAGAACTTATACCAGCAGACTTCTGAGACTCCTCCAGGAGGAACTGGAAACTTAAAAATCACAAAATTGATTGAATCATTAGTGCCAAAAATTCTTTATCTGCAGCCATAAATTTTAATGAGAAAAATATAAATGAATCCAGATATTCTGAAGATCAGATTTCATAAGTTCAGAAGTGATAGGTTTTATTTTTATTAAACAAACTCTTTTGAGCTCTTAGGCTTTATGTTTGATTTAATTTTTCCTATATATACCCCATTTGAAAATCCTCACCAATGAAAAAAAAATCTATTTATGGGAGAACACAAATGAAAAAAAAAAATAATTTATTTATGGAAGAACACCAATGAAAAATATTGTGTGAATGTGATTATCACACCTTGGATTCCACACAATGTAAGTTTGATTGAATCAAAAGACATTTCTCAAATCAATGAAATGAATAGAATGTGATTTTTGAGTACCCATTGAAATAAAGGAACTTAGAAGACATACCTCAGATACCACACCATGTTTTCACAAAACTAAAAAACTGCTTCAAGGTATTTTTTTTAAATAGGTAGAGCTTATTTAAGCTCTAGTGATGATTGAAACCACATGCCAATATTTCCTCTCATGATATGCCCATCAAGATAAGGGAATACTTCTCAGCCTGAATAAGTTATTCTGCTGCAGGAGCAAAAATATATGTCTATATTCATTTCAAAGATTGAATTAGTTTTAAAAATATTCATTCACTGGTCTTGTCATCATCTCATGGTTTTGAATTGGAATAAATGTTAGCCAATTTTTTTCTGAAATCAAATAGGTTTTAAAACATCCCCCAGCTCAATTATTGAGTCCTAGTACATATTTGATGTATTCAAATTGACCACCACAGGATAAGAATAAGATCATACATGAGGATTGTGCCCATGCAAATACTTTTTGTGAAGTTGGGATCTTCATTACCAACTTTTATCATAGAGATATAAAAAAACCAATCTTGAGAATTAACCTATGATGAAATTCTATTTACTCACAGGAATTCATTGAGTTGAATATGTTGTTACCATCTCTATCACCCTTTGGTACTTTTTTTGAAAAGACTGCCATCAATCTTCAGTGTTTTTGCCTGTTGGCTCTTTTTTTTTGCAACAGGCTATCTTCTCTTGTTGCCTTCAATCCCACTTGAGTTATTAAAACATTCCCATTTCTGTGCTTGATAAGGACAAATGGGATGAGCCCAGCAACCAGTACCTTCAAAATTTTGGGTGCCATAAGTCCAACATACAACTAAGTGAACTCCCATAAGTGACTTCTTTCTTGTTAGATAAGAGATGAGGGTTTGGTTTTGGTAGGCATACATGTGACATACATGTGTCTATCTTTACAGAACAACTTGAGGGGGAAAAAAACATTTCATCATTCTCAGGTACATTTTCTTCTTGTTCATATTAGTTCAGCTCTGGTGCGATTAATGAGTTCGGAGTGAAAAATGTTGAATACGACAGGGCAAATTTTCACAAATCATTAGCCATAAAAATCCAAAGGAAAAAAGGACCGTATGTCTCATTATTCGAAGCGAGCAAGACCCGCTCCAGAGTGATGGAGATAAAGAAGGAGGTAAGAAAAACAAAAAGCAAGTTGAGAAAATAATATCAAAGATTAAAAGCTTTAAATATTTTCCAAAACACATGGCCAGAAGCTTCCTTTTGAAATCGAACGAAGGACCTTAAAAATTCAGGCAGTATTTTTTCCGTTTCAGAATCTCGCTCTGGATCTAAAGATGGGAAGTATGAAAGGGTATTATCCGAATGGAATTGTAATTTGAAATTCAACGCTAAATCCGGACACGTGGTTCATGGCGGAATGAATTGCAAAAAAGGATTGTTAATATCCGATTAGCAAGTGTCGACATTTGAGAAAGAAATAATACAGGTGCATACCTAAACTACGACCAACGATATCTGTCACGATACAATCGAATATATTTCCTTTGCCTTTCTTATCAACTGTGCAATTTAATATTGTAAAACCAGTGAAATCGCCGATGATGGAAACTCGAGACTTAAGGTCTTGAATCGTCTTCTCACTGGAGCTATTGTTGCCACTACTACTTTCAGTATTGTTCGTGTGATTACTTTTTTGATAATAGTTTCCGCTGTGATGAGAGTGTGTCGAAGTCGCTCTTAGTTGGTTCAGTTGTGATATTAAGGCTTTGGAATTTTCAGTTTCCGTCTCTAGCATTTTCTTCAAAGTTCTGACTAGAAGCGCGTCAATATTTTTTCGGTTAGCACATACGACATGCTGACGTTAGAAAAGAAGGGGGGCTCAAGCAGAAAAAAAAAATCTACCTTCCTCATCAGCTTCTTTTAACTGCTGCCGGACGTTTTCCTGTGCAATCAGCGCAGCACGCTGAGCCTCCTTTTCAGCCTCCTTGCGCCTTCGACGCTGAGAGTCAGATGCGGCCTTTAGTTGCTCATTCAAGGTTATCAGCTCCTGTTTTTCTTCCTCCAGCCGCAGTCGACTTCTTTCTTCCTCTCCACTGTAAACACGGCTGAGTTTGGCATTCAATGCTTTGATAGTTTCTCGATTCTGCTTTAATTCTTCGGATTGAGTTTTGATCAACTTTTCATTAGCTTTCAAGTTTTTTTTGGCGTGCCATGTTGAGATCGCGGGCCGCAGGAAGGATAGGTTCAAAACACTTTTGGTAAACGTTTAGTTTAATCATTTTAAAATAAGCTACGACGCTCGGGTAAGTTGTTTTACCTTTAAATCTTGCCTCTGAAATCGATTTGTGGTTTTCCAATAAACTCTCAACATCGGTTTGCCGAATTTTGTGTAGTTCCTCTAAGAGCTGATCTTTGGTTGCTAGCTCAGAGCGAAGCTTCCAAATTAGAAACGAAAAGGTCAAAAGGTTAGTTTTAGGAAAGGATTGTTTTCTGCTTTCAAGCTGCGGGACGAGCTTTTCCTAGCCCCCCCCCTCATTTTTTTTCGCTGGGTATTTTGTTTTGAATGATGTGGGGGTTGAGATTACCTGAGTGATCTGTAATTGATATAGCTTCAGTTTTTCATCGAAAATTTTGACTTTCTGCTCAATCAACACCGAGATTTGTTGATTCAAATTGGCTTGACTGGGTTGGTTGTTACAAATGTTTTGAAGAGTTGAGCTAGTAGGATTCAATGTCAATGTTGGATTTATTGAGGGAGGTTCTTGAGATAATAGCCTGGCAACTTTTTGAGTTAGGTCTAAATTTTTACTTAGCAGCCGTGCGCTTGCTCCACCAGCTGTTGATACGAATACATGATTTGATCCCGACTGATGATCCGTTAAAGCTAACTCGGTCGGATCATGATTCGCTGATGTTAGTCCACCTTCGTCTTCGTTCACATTATTTGATTCTGCTTCCCAGATTTAATTGATGTAAAATTCCGTCGGGATCATCACGTCGAGTTTTGGATTGAGATGGGCAATGAGAAGAAAAAGAATAGTCGGAGTTTCGATCAATATAAACCGTTCTATTTTCACCTCGGATAACAAATTTTTCGATTCGTTTATCAAGTTTTCTAGATCCCGTATTTTTGAAAAGAAAAGAAAAGTGACCACAAACTTGAATTGGGTTCGTCTGTGTCATGATGAAGACCTAAGCATATCAACGAAATTTCGACGGGTAGAATCAGAATCCTAATACGGGTAAACGGATGGGTTGATCAGCTTGGATTATTAAGGAGGACTGACTTGCAGGGTTTATGATACCTGGAGGATGGTCGATGGCTCTGACCTGATTGGGTTTATCTGATGAGCTGGTCTGGATGATGATGAATTTCAAAGGTTTTCTCACAAGAATTTTCAATAAAGGAATAGATAAGCAGAAAGAAAAGCAGATGGATCAGCGATTAGACTTCATCCGATGCCACCGAGTTTTAACAAGTTGTGTGAATCTGACCTTATTCGTTTTGTTCCTCTTCTTGGCGGGCATGTTCCTGACGAGCCTTCAGTTTCTCGATCAAGATTCTTCTTTCGTCTTTGCTTTGGTCACCCTCTATCGTCGTGGCCGTGGTCGTGGTCGAGGATGTTGGTACTTCGATATTCGAATGTCGAGAAAAAAAAAACCCCCAAGGTCCTCGTCCCGACGGGGACTAAGGGGCTAACCGGGGAGTCGCGTGTGGACCCTCAATCACGCGACTTCATTCTGCGCTGGTCGGGCCTTGATCCCCTGATGCCGAACTTTTCCTCAACAACCTGCTCAGTAAGATAGATCTGATTCACGCCTGATTTTAATCGAATGGACAATCAAAACCCAAAGACCCAAAGGCTGCAATCAGAAGTACTTGCGGAGTACGCTCGGATGGTCGAATTACTCGATCGAGTAGGTCCTTTCTGCCATACAACTTTGATCTAGGATGGATCATCGATTTATTAGGCACCTAGGGATGAAGAAACCTCGTGATGTCCAATTTACTGAAGATCTGAACCTTTAAAGTGATGGAAACTGAATGTTTCTCTTTTTTCGTTCGTTGATATCGTGCCTATGCGCCAACGATCCCGTCCATCAAGATGTCTGATACCGCTCACGAACTTTCAAGTTTACCGCCTTACTTACTAGAGGCCCTCTTGCCTCTTGAGCGTAAGATGGGCTTAGTACTAACCTTATTCAAAGCCTCCGTTTGGTCTGTACTCGTTCAGAAGCAACGTGAATCAGAAAATCGACATCAACGCCAGGGTGACTCTTAATCTTAACGTAGAGTATTAATGATCTTGAGCTCGAACAAAACCATACTTGTAGTCTACCCTTTTCGTTTCGAACATGGAGAAGAAAGCAAAAAATATTTGATCGAGAAGATAATAACTGCCAAGTAACTCTATGATCGTGGTACCTTGAATTGGCTTAACCTCCTACTAGAAAATCGCGTGGTCTATCCTTTGCAAACGTGAGACTGTAGGCCGAATCACAGAACCATCGAGGCTACTCAATAGTAATGCACCGGGCAGGTTCACCGAAAATGGTGAGGTGCCGGTTCGATGCTCATTAACCGTGACCTATTTTGGCGCTGCCCTCTTGACGCCCCAGGGTATCCAAATGACGGAGGTCCGTTATCCAGATGATGATGCTTGATTTCTGAAGTTCAATTACTCAAACACGCTGATCTCATTGAACCGATCAAAGAGCTTCGAAGATAATGAAGATTTGCTTTCGCCAACCGCTTATCTCTAACCGGGAATGCTCCGAATTGAAAAAGGTTGCTAGTCGTGAGGAGTGAAACACCACGCATGAGTACATTTTAGTCCAAACTGAGTCGATCTAGAGGGACTACATACGAGCTAGAAAGAGCTGCCTTTCAAAAAAAAAGGGGGGGCGAGAAAACTCAGAAATCTTAACGAGGAATCACATAACATATGGAAGTAAAATAAACATCACAAAGATTTGTTTTCCAACCGGAAATGACTGTGAGCCACAATCTCAGAACTGTCATTCTTGTAACCAGGAATCTGGCCCGTCCTTAGCTGTAGTCTGGAATGTGCATGTACGGTCAGTTTTCAATGAGCAAGGATACCCCTCAGCAGGGCCCAAAGGATTCAAAAACATTTTTTGTTTAAGCTCTTAGGACTCCCATTCTTATCATGCCTTACATTTGAAACTCACCTGTAATTTTCCTCGCCAGGTAGGCTTTTGGCATGTGTTGAATTTATGTCACAAGTGCTGCTAACATGCAAGCAACAGTTGGCACAGGCACTACTGCTCATAGAACTCGATGATGGTAGGACTGTATAGAGGAGATAGAGGAAGTACAAGAGTGAGGATGATGAATGAATGAAGAAGAAGAGTCCAAGTAGCATTGTTGAAGAAGAAGTTTGTTGAATCTTATAAAAGTAACACCAGGGAGGGGCAAGGTGATATGAGTCTAGCAGGCAGGGTTATTGTTGTCTTGTGCTGAGATGACACCTACTGAATGAGGACTAACCAGTAAGAAGTAGTATACTAATTCCTTGGGGGGAATCAGTCCAAGGGAGGAAGAGAGGCCAGTATATCTGAGGGTTGATTGGGAGCCCTTGAGAGATGATTGGTCCAGGAAGGAGGAGAGATTTCCCAGGGAGTTGTCATATAGTTTGCATGGGCTAGGGTCTGTATTTTTTTTTTTTTTTTGAGTGGATTTTGCATTTTGCATGGGCCACTTTGGACATGCAAAGTGTTGGAGGAATATTGAAAACAAAAACTAGGGGCCTTGCAGATATGGCCCCATCTTCTGCCTGCACAATCAAAATGATGGGGTCTGTAGTTGAGTTCCAGGAGTTGTGGGCTTGCCAATGATGTGAATGACATGTACCAATCTTCAAGTTGTGGGAAAGTGGGATCATGCACTTGTAGCTGTATGTACATGTAAGAAGAGAGTGAGAGAGTGCTGAACCATACAGAGAGAGGAAGCCTGGGAAGATTGACTGAAGCACATGACACAGTGGGAAGGTTTAGATGGTGAAAAAGCTTGAGTGAAGTAGATGCATGGCCCACATCCAGTTTGTGACTAAGATTTCAGAGAAAAATGCTGGCTGCTCAATGGTTTTTGAAGGAGGTCAACATCAGTATTTTCCAAGTCTCAAAAACCCAATTTTTTTATAGAAGTAGATGATCTCCTCAGCTTTCAGGCTTTAGCTTTTTATTTTTTCCCCCTTCAGATGTCCAGTCCTCATGACTCTTGATGTTGTTTCTTCAGATATTCAGCTATCTGTTGTTTATCTCCATCTCATCAGCTGTATCAGCCTTGGGCTGTTTTATCTTTTCCCCTTCATCTTTTCTCACTCTCTTGGTCTTTGTCTTATTTATGCCCCCCTGATCCATATTGATTTGTGTCTCCTCAAGCTCTCTGGCTGTCATATACTGTTTTTTAGCCTCACTCAAAAATGTTTTTAGTTGTTATTTGGGACCACTTTGGGTTTTCCCTTAGGGTTTATTTGAAAACCTTGAGGTCTTCTCACTGTCAATGTAACTATGGATGAGTCTCCAGTGCCCCAGAAACAAAAATACCACAGATTTGCAACTACATCCTTTGGTATTGGGGGGGAGAGGAGATGATCACAGCAAGTTACAAGTTCAAAAACTTGTCACTTGAGGTAGACTCTTTTTTTGGAGGGCAGCATGGGAGTGTAACTTGTGTGGAAGCTACACTTGAAGGGTTACAGTGCTTTCTAAAACCTCCAAATCTGTAACTGTAACTGTAAGCCCCTGTAAACCCCTGTAACTTCCATTTGGTGGGGCAGGGGGAGTTACAGTTACAGCAACATCAGGAAGCCAAACACACCCTTATTTTTCTCAGAACCTCTTTGGGGATCTCCAGTTTTTCTATTTAAGCCTTAATTTCCTTTATTCAAGAAATTTTACTCAGTCTTTACCTTCTTGATCCTCACTATCCTCCAAGGCAAGTCTACCTTGAGTAGTCCCCCTCAAGGTACCCCCTTCATCTCATCCTCATCCTCACAATATGTTGCTCCATTTATCTAATAAATACCTGTGAATATTATTAGTCTCAACCTCTCTAAGGTTTAGCATTGAATTTATACCAATTGAAGAAATCCCCAGCCTTGGGCTAGGAAACATCAGAAGATGCTAATCACTGATTTGATTGAAATTCAAGTTGGGAAATGCATTGGAAAACATAATTTGGAATAATTAAACTGATTTGCCTCCTTTCAATTTCAATTTTTCTACCTCATCTCAATTTTCTTACTTGAGAATTAAAAAATCAAAACCTCCATTCATGTGGCTTTCAATTTTTCCAATAGGAGAATATGTTTCTGAAGAGTTTTTAAGCAGCTCTTATACTTACCAAAACAAGAAAAGCAAATACAAGGACCACTTTCTAAATTTCCATTTAAAATAAAAAAGGTCATAATATTTTAAATGCCACCACATTTTTTTAGGGAAGCAATAAATGGATTTGGTGCAAGGTAATAACCATCAAAAAAATAATCCTTTTAAAAGTACACTTCAAAGTGCAAAGCAGTGGTTCACAGTACAAATCTGTCATAAACTTAGTTCTGACACTCATTCAACTAAACCAACTCAACCCTTCATCAGCTTCAAACACAGCTCAAGTCCAACTTCATTTACTCCTGTACCTTCAACTGGATAGTACACCTGTACATATTTCAGTCCCCGCCTTCTCCTACCAGATTTGACCAATCCCCCTATGGGATAAACTCTAGGTCCATGTACGCCTTACCACTGTGTCATGTGATTCAGTCCACCTTCTCAGGACCTCTCCTTCTCATAGTGGCTTGGTACATCCTCCATCTCTCCCCAACCCAATTGGTATATGACTTAGTACATATTACACTTAGTATATACATAGTAAATACTCTCCACTGTCTGTTCAGCCCATATTCTCAGGACTCCAGATCAGTACATTTAAAACCTTCCTGAAAAGGCTCATAACCCAATCAGTCAACTACAGCCTCCAGACCAATCAGTAAACATGTAATACCTTGGGAAATCCAACCTGAAACACCAGCCACTCATCACTCAAGGCCTCCTCCTCAGCTCTCACATATACTAGCCTCTCCTTCCCTCCTGGACTGATTCCCCCCAAGGAATTTGTATAATACTTCTTACTGCTTGGCCCCTCTGCCAGTAGGTGTCATCTCAGCACAAGAAAACCTTCATCCAGCCTGCTCAACTCATATCACCTTGTCCCTTCCTGGTGTTACTCTTATAGGATTCAACAACCTCCTCCTGGACTTCTCCATTCCATCCTTACATCTTCTCATCACTTTTACTCCTCCTCTCATCTTCTTCATTGCAATTCCAACAAATCATCCTTGAGTTATCTGAGTAGTAGTGCCTGTGCCTTCAGCCCCTTGCATGCCAGGGGCATTTGTGACAAAATCTTCCGGTAGGAACTTTTAAGAAAGGTTTAAGTTTGAGATGAGATTATTTTTATGTAAGAGGAAAAATTCATAAGCCTATTTTAACAATTTCACACAGAAAATTCAATTAAATGTGAAACTAACTAACTGAGAAAAAAATTTTGATGGTGGAAATTGTGTTAATTTTAAGGAAAAGGATTCCTCTCTTGATTTGAAAGTAAAACTAGAAGGAATCCCTTCCATTAATTATTAATATAGTGACAGTTAACAAGATTAGCTAAATAAAATTTAATTTCTGGATTCATGCTGGAAATAAGAAATTCTTGAACTGATTCAAAGCAATGCAAAGGAATACAAAATTTTTGATTTAACTCTAAATTTTTATCACCAATTAATTTGATTAATATGCCTTGAGAAGGTTGATTTTTTAAATTATGGATAAAAAGCTTAAAAATACATATTTATTGGTTTGGAGCAAAGAAACATTTTTAGATTCAACCTGAATATTTGATCTAATTTTGAGAAGAACAATCCATTATTTTTGGAGACAAATTTTGATGGATTTGATTGATTTTGTGATGAGCATGATTTTGATTTGGTTTCAGGATTTCAGGTTTGAAAGCCAACCCTGAGGTTGAAAATATGAATGTTAAGATGAGACATAATAAAAGCTTTTCCTCATTTTTGAAGCATAAAAGTTTCCTATGTATGAAATTGAGAGCTCCTGAAATATTTCCAGAAAATATTCCAATAACTCAATACCTTTTTTCAAGCATAATCAATCAACTTTGGAATTAATACCCTTCATACATAAATTTTTGCACCTTATTTTTTATCATAATTTCAAATTCTGCTTCACAAATTGAAACACCTCAAATAAATGCAACCTGATGAGTTCCATGGCTTTTAGCACTTTCAGGAGTACTCAGGCCATATTTCATCAAATGCCTAAGTTTTAACTCATTTCCAATTGTATTTTTTCATATTCATTCTTAATTTTTGGCTCATACTTGAAAAACAGCTTCATTAGGATGTATCAGAGTTAGAAAAAAAACTATTTTTTAATGGTTGGTTTCAACCAAAATCCACCATTTCAAGCCTACCAGTAAAAAATTAAAAACCCAAATTATTTCAAATAAGGTGTGTCAATGTTACCAGAAAATAAATGTTTTTTCAAAAAATAAATTATATCAAGGTAATCACCACCTCAACTGTGTGTCAGACAATACCATCTATCCCTTGCTTTCCACATCCATCCAACTCCAAATTCATTGTATATATCCTCATTCTCTCCACACACAAACCCAAAAACCTTTTTGCACTTTCTCCATACCTCTCCAACCTCATGCCCATATCATTAAATAACTAGCTCTACATACCTCATCATTTTTTCCCCTATTGTCTTGCTTCAAAAAAAATTCCTTCTAAGCAAACTCAATGCAACAATAGGGCTTATCAAAGTTAGCAAAACCACCGTTAGAAACCCACCATTTTCTTTGACCAAACCCGCCATTTTTAATGGCGGGTTTCTGAAATACACATACCCCCTAACTGGTGTATTTCTAAATGGTTGATTTTATGAAAATGGCAGGTTTCAAACATCAAAACCGCCATTATCATCCATCCACCATCCATGGCATGCAAAAAACCCATCCACACCTCCAACTCATCAAATCCATACACATGACACACATCTCATCTCCATTGCTTCACATCTCCATTGCTTCACATCTCCATTGATTCACATCTCCATTGCTTCACATCTCCATTGCTTCAAATCTCCATCACTTCACATCTACATTGCTTCAAACATCAATCACATCACACACATCCCATCATCATCACATCACCATGTTTCTCAACATGTCCAATCAAACTTCCCGGCAGCAAGTTGAAAATGAAAAAAAGCTAACTGAAATTTTATTATTATTTGACTTGGATTCAGACTCTGATTTGGAATCAACTTGGTTAGCTTTGAGTTCTCTATTGGAAAAGCAATACATGGTTCCACAAAGACACACTCTCCACAACCCTATGTATGAAAGGCAAGAGCTTCACCTACTGCCTGAATTAAGCTTCCAGCAACTTTTACAAACTTTATTGCCTTCTTTCATGAAACTTTTGGAGATGATTGAAGACCACCACATCTTCCAGAACAATTCTCTGAATCCTCAATGCAATCCAGCTATCCAAATGGCTTTTGCTCTTTGTAGATTGGGATCAAATTGAAATGGAGCAGCAATTCATTGGTTAGAAAATCTATTCTTGGTCAGCTGTGGATCCATTGACTTATACACCAAAAGAGTCATAATTTCTATCCTATCTTTCTTTTGCTTGGTCCTTTGTTGGCCAACCAAATAAGACCGCAAGGAGATATCTCAAGTAATGGAGACCAAAGTTTTTCCTGGTTTCATTGGTTTTGTTGATGGAACCACTATCCCCTTGAGTCAAAACACAATCTAGATGGCAACCATTATTTTGATTGGAAAAAAAGGCAATTGATTCATTTCATTTCCAAAGCCTTTGATAATACACTGAATAAATTTGTTTTATTGTTTTGTATAGATACTCTGTGGCACTACAACTTGTTTGTGATAACAACAAGAATTTCGTATCCCTCCATGCTGGCCTTCTGGGTTCTTGTCATGATTGATATGTTTTCAATTGGATGTGGATTACCCAACAACCAGAGAACTAATTTTACCAAGATCAATAACTTCTGGCTGATTCAGCTTATGCTAGCGGGAAATATGTGGTTCCAGCATACCACAATGTTTCAACCAATGATCAAGCCAAAAATTATTTCAACTATCATCTTTCCCAATCACAAGTTTGGATTGAGCATGCCATAGGAATCCTGAAAGGAAGATGGGCCAGCTTATGGGAGATGCAAAACCAGCTCCAATATTTCAAAGACATGAAGTTCCTCATCAACTGGATTATCAGTTGCATAATCCTTCACAACCTTCTTGTTGACATCAAAGATGAATGGGACAAAATATTCAAAGAAGATATTCCAAATCCTCCTCAATTCATTGCAGCCTCATCTTATAACTCATCTTTGGCTATGAGAGAGCAGATTCTACCCCTCACACTTGCTCAATTTGATGAGTAGCATTGGGTTTTTAAATAGTTAAAAAATAACATCACCAGATTTTTTTAGTTTTGGTTTTTTAACCCAGAATCCTAGGCTGACTCCTGTTTTTTTTTTCTTTTCCTTTTTTTTTGGTGGACTTAGACAAAAACCAGAACCACAACTTCCAAACCACCCACCTCACCCCATCAAAACACTGTTCAAATCCTCCCTCCTCCTCACAAAACCATCACCTCACCTCACCAAACCACCAGTCCACACCTCCCTCCTACTCACCAAACCACCTCACAATCCACCTCCAACTACCTCCAAGTTCACCTGGCCATCCTCCTCCTGATTGTTCTTTGCTCAGTGCCCCAGGTAAGCCCCCCCCCTCCTCCTCCTTGATTCATTGGATCTGACCTCCCCCCCCCTCCTCCTCCTTTTACAAGTTCCAGGCTTTTCATCCCTCCTTGATCAGCCCCACCAGTAAGCACCCTTATGTTATTTTGAAAATCAACTCTTTATTGAAATCACATGAACAGAAAACTCTTATAGAAATAAGATATCTCTGCACAATGAAGAAGGAAGGAGACGTGAGAAAAATAATTAGAACAACCAGAAGAAACAGACCTAAAGCGGGTGAAAGAGACAGAGATGAGGAAAGAAAAATCTGGAGAAGGACAGCTGGTTTAGCTTCTGGTGGAGCTCAGCTATCAGGGCCTCACTGGTTGAGAAGTATACAGGTTGTAGGAGTGAGTTGATCTGAGTTGTATGCTCCTCCTGGACTTGCTGGTCTTGGCAAGATTGTAGGTTGCAGAGCTTATGGCAAGGCAGTTGCTGATGCTGGCTTGAAGAAAATTGTCCCTTTTTTATTTCCTTCTTCCCTTCTTCCCGTCTCCCCTCCTTTCCTTCCACTGCTTAAATAGCCCCTAATCAGGTCGGGTGAGGCTGGGCAACTTTGCTTAGAGCAGCACGGCGGCTGCAGCCGGGTCACCTTACTTTCACTCCTCCTTGACACGGCTGGGGACCATGTTGAGCATCTTCCTGGCCTGGATCACCTTAACGTATCCTAGTGGCTTGGTCAGGATATCAGCAACCATTTCATCTGAGGGGAAGTGAGTAACTGAGAGAAAGGATTTGGCCACCAGAGCGCAGAGATATTGATAACAAACTTCAATGTGCCTGGAATTGGGATTTAAATGAGACTCTTGGCTTAGGAAATTTGCGCCCCAGTTGTTTTTGACCAATATCAGGCGGGGGATAGAGATTTCCAGGCCTAGTAGTAAGTTGGAAAGACATCACATCTGTTTGGCGCATACATTCATAGAAATAAAATCCCCCTTGGTTGTTTACTGAGCCACCACGTACTGCTTCCTTGCTGCCCAACATATTGGGTTTCCAAAGAGAGTTATAAAATAGCCAGTTGTTGATTTTTGGCTAATAGCAGAAGTGGCGTAGTCAGCATCTATCCACCTGCGGAGCCCAGAGGAATCACCACCGTCAGATTGTTTGAATAGTAGTTCCAAGGACAGGGCTCCTTTGAAATATTGCAATAGATGTTTTTCTATATTCCAGTGAGCTTCTGTGTGAGCGTTTGCGTATCTGGACAGAATATTGACAGTGAAGGCAATGTCTGGTTGCATATTAATGGAGAGATGAATCAGCATCCCCACTGTCTTCTGCGTAGTATTGGTATCAAATGTGGGGGATTTGCAGGAGACAAGATGATGAAGGTTGAGAGGAGCAGGGGCCTTGACCAAGTTGAATGTCCATACCTAGCTCACACAGGGCGTTTAGGCAGAATTCATGCTGATGAAGTAGGAGGGAGCCATCCAATTTCCAGTCAAGAGTGTATCCAAGATGCTTCACAGGGTGTTCCTGAACTCAAATGGAGTAGCTTTTCCTGAGATCATCAAGGAGAGCAAGGATTTGTTTGCAATCAGATCCTACAAGCAGACCATTGTCAACACGGATATGAAGCATGACGGACTTATTGCTATTGATGAACAAGGATTTGTCCCCTTGTGAAGGCTCAATTCCCAAGTTGGCCAGGGTTGTAACAAGATTCAACTTCCAGCATGTTGGTGCCTGTTTTGTTCCGTAGAGTGACTTGTTGAGTTTCCAGACCCACTTCTCTTTGCCAGGTACTTCAAAACCCAAAAATTGAGCCATGTAAATGGTTGCGTCAATATTGCCATACAGAAAGGTGGTTTTGACATTGAATTGAAAGACATGAAGAAAAAATTGGATGGCTATTGTCAGTAGGTACTTGAGAGATTCTGTGCAGCCAACAGAGGAGTATGTGTCAATGTAAGGTCAAGGAAACTGATGATTGCCAAAGCACACCCACAAAGATTTACGACGCACAACATTGCCAAATTCATTCTTCTTTCAAACCAGGTGCCACATCCCACCAATTACTATGTTGTTGTCAGGTGGTGGCACCAACATACCGGTGTTGCAATTTATCAGGGATGAATTTTCCCCAGCCATGGATTCCAACCACAACTGATGTTCATAGGGGTCAGAAAATGCTTCCTTGACTGAGACAACCTAGGAGAGGAAGGTACTATCATTGTCATCATTGTTTTCAGTGTCAGCCAGATTGGCTGAAGGCTTACTGGTCCTTGCGGCAGATTGAGTCCAAGCAGGAAGAATGGCGGATGGATTGAGACTGCTGCTGATATCCTTGGGTGCCTTGGGGGAGTAGGGGATGTAAGCATAATGTTTGGAAGCCAGTTTGGAAGGTTTTCTGGTTCTGTGATGGAAGCATGGGTGGACTAGGATTGATATGTTGTTGCTGGTAGGGGTGATGGCACTGCGCCAGTTGCGGTTGACGTGCCAGGTGGAGAAGAGATTTGAGAGGAGAGGGACTCGGCCGGGTTCTGCATGGGCAGTGACACCTCACCAAAGACAACAATAGGAGTTGGGGACAGCTTGTCAGGGAGAGACGTTGGGGGTTTTTTCAGAGAGAGCAGATCATTGTAGTCAAATTTTGATTGTGGCAAGATGAAGTCACAACTGATGGTGATGTGCTTCTTGAGAGGATTGAGAAAAATGCCAGCTTCAGAGTAGGACTCATAACCTAGAAAGAGAAGGGGAGAGGAAAAAGGAAGGATTTTTGAGGACAATGGCTGAAGAACCTGTACCTTGAGTCCAAATGGAATCAACTTGGTAATATACCTAATTGGCTCAATGGTTCTATTTTGAGCAATAAGTATATTGGTTGGGGAAAACCACTTGATTGATTTTGAGGGCAGGAGATTGATGAGGGAGGAAAAGTAGCGGGCTTCTTTGTCCCAGTATGAGATTGGGATGGAGCAATGGGCAAGGATTCAGCGCATCTTTGTGAGAATGGTTTGGTTAAACCACTTGGACAGGCCATTTGTTTGTGGTGAGTTGGCTGGTGCTTGCTCAAGTATAATCCCTCAAGATTGTAAGAAGTTTGCAAGATGGGCAAACCCAAATTCACCCCCTTGATTTCAGTGAAGGAATGCAGGGGTAATTCCAAGTTGATTTTTGACCTCCTGAATGAAAGAGATGATGCATGTTTCAGAATCTGACTTGTTTTTCATAACATAAATCCAATTGAAACAAGAGAAATCATCTATGATCACCAGTATATATTGAATCCCATGCTTTGAGGGAGGGGTTATTTATAGAACATCAAGGTGGAGGCAATGAAAGGGAGAGGGAGAAGATGGCAGAAAGTTTGAGTGAGGTGATTGCTTGATTTTTCAGGTCTTGCACACCTTGTAGTTTGCAGAGGAGAAAGTGGGATTGTGGTTTGTGGTGGAGTGAAGGGAGAGAAAGCGCCTTAGGTATTCATCCAAGGGATGTCCCAGGAGCAAATGCTAGTCAATCTTGTGGTGTGGCAAGGTGAGTGAGTACAAAGAGAGAGATTGAGGGGACTTCACATGGCTAGGTACAGATTCCCTATGCAAATAAAATGGAACACAACCTTTCCTGAGAGTTTGATGAGAATTGTGCAATGTTGATGAAAAATTTTCAAACTGTGATCCTCCAATTGAGTCGATGAGACTAGGTTCCTTGGAACGTGAGGATTGGAGTATACTGGGTATATCAAAGTCCCTCAAATGTCAAGTTTACCCACATGAGTAATGTGGACCTTGCCTCCATAAGTATTCCGACTTTTTGTCAGAGGGATGGAATCTTGGAGAAGAGAACGGTTGTAGAAAGTAGAACAGGATGCCCCCAAGTTGTAGATGAGTTCAGAGTGGGATTTTGTTTATTCTTTAGTGCTATAGAGACCTTCCTTGTAAAAATGAAAGCCAGACAATTCCAGATTGGAGGTGTCCACGCTCACGGAATTGGCTATTTCTTCAGTGGTGGACTCTGCATCTTCTTCAATGGCATTAAAGGAGAGCTGAGACCGAAGCTTTTTAAGCTCTTTGGCCAGTTGGGTGACTTTGGTTTGCAACTCCGGGTTGCTCTTAGAAGGAAGCTTTCTTGTGGGAGCTACTGATCTGGGAGGTTGTGTTGGTACAGCTGGTTGGCAACTCTTAGGAGTTCCCCAAGAACAAGGCTTTTACATATGAGTCAGGTAGGTGGTTTTTGAATCATGGGATTCACATCAGCTTTCCTCAAGCATGATTCTTTTGGTGACTAAATCAAGAGTGAAGGGGTGGGGATTGTAGGAGGACTGCACCAAGGAGGATAGAAAAGAATTGTTGCGCAGACTTTTGAGAAAAAGAATGGAAGCCATTCCTTGGGATACTTCTAGCAAGCGTAGTTTGGGCAGATTTCCTTCTATGGTCTCTACCAGGTCAATGTATTGATTCTTGAAGCCAGCAGCTTGATCTCAAAGCAAGGTTCCAGGTTTGTAGGTTAAGTGAATAAGACAAAATAACATGTTTCCTGCAACAATGATGGATTTTTCACAGCAGGCTTGGGAATTAAATTGACAGTCTGAGGTGAAGTCACTGCGGGAAAACTTGATTTTGGACTGAAGATCCCGTTCAACTACCTGGTACAGTAGACTGATGGCATAGGAATTCTTCTTACAGTAAGTTTTTTTCCCTTTGTGTTCTTCTATCCACTTCTTGTCAAGAATCTCTTTGTGACCTTTAACAATCAAGAGATGTTCAAACCAAGATTTCCAGTTGTGCCAATTGTGGCGGTTGAGTTTAACAAGTTTGAACTTGGTTGAGTAATTGTAATTAGATTGATTGCTGGAGGAGTCCTTGATTTGGATGTTGTGGCCTTTTCCCTTTGATATTGCCATGGTTAGGTTGCCTGCTGTTTTGCACCTGGATTTCTTTTTCTTAATAGTTTCTAGTGATCAAGAGTTGACTCTTGCTACCACCTTATTTTGAAAATCAACTCTTTATTTCAATCACGTGAGCAGACAACTCTTATAGAAATAAGATATCTCTGCACAATGAAGAAGGAAGGAGAGGTGAGAAACATAATGAGAACAACCAGAAGAAACAGACCTAAAGCAGGTGAAAGAGAAAGAGATGAGGAAAGAACAATCTGGAGAAGGACAGTTGGTTTACCTGCTGGTGGAGCTCAGCTATCAGGACCTAACCGGTTGAGACGTATACAGGTCATAGGAGTGAGTTGATCTGAGTTGTATGCTCCTCCTGGACTTGCTGGTCTTGGCAAGATTGTAGGTTGCAGAGCTTATGGCAAGGCAGTTGCTGATGCTGGCTTGAAGCAAATTGTCCCTTTGTTCCTTCCTTCTTCCCTTCTTCCCGTCTCCCCTCCTTTCCTTCCACTGCTTAAATAGCCCCTAATCAGGTCAGGTGAGGCCGCACAACTGTGCTTAGAGCAGCGCGGCGGCTGCAGCCGGGTCACCTTACTGACACCTTGCCCAGAACCACTGGTAAGCACCCTTTCTCAGCACCACCAGTAAGCACCCCCACTCCTTCTCTCCCTCTTCCCCCTCCTCCTGCTCCCTTTCTTCCCCCCCCACCACCTTGCCGGTCAATCAATTGGTCAACTGGCAGGAAATCAATCAATTGGTCAACCAGAAAGCAAGCAAATGGTCAATGGCTTTTCAATCAATCAATCAATTGATTGGCAAGCAAATGGTTGATGGCTTGCCAATTGACCAACTGGTGACTTCCCCCCCCTTCAGATCCTCCTTTTACTCCCAGTTCTTCAGAAGTTGACTGACATTTTTTTTTATTATTATTTTTTGGTAGGAGATTAACAGTAATGTTCTTGTTATTTTCTATGTTGGTTGATCATCTAAGTAGTTTATACCAGACTGATGATTTTTTTTGGTAGGAGAATTTCTGGTCTTGTTTTTGTTATTTTCTATGTTTTTTGATCATCTAAGTGGTTTATACTAGACTAATGATTGTTTTTTTGCTTTTTTTTTATTCAATGCAATTCAATCTGAAATTCCACCGCTTTGACCACCCTTTCTTGACGGCCCATTCTTCACCCACCAAACTCAAAATTTTACAACTAATGGATTTCCATCTTGATCCTCACCCTGATCAAAGTATATAGTTGGGAGGGAAAAAGATTGAAGGAGATAGTTTGAAAAACATACAGAGAAGTGGGGAGAAAAGGGCTTGCCAGAGAAGGAGGGCTTAAATGTGGGATTCTGAAATTGAATTGGAAGTGACTGAGGAAAAAATTAATGAAAGGCTTGTTTGGTCTTCACGCAAACTACAGCCCTTTAACCTTTATCCATCCATTTTAAAGATGATTTCACTTTTTTTTGGAGGGGAATAGGAATGAGCTTGATTTTGAAAGCAATTACAATCAATCAATGAACTTACTTGAATCTTTCTTCTCCATGATATCCTCAAAGCCAGAAAAATTTGAAGTGTTTCTCTGCTTTTGATGGCTATTAGGGTTGAGATTGATGGAATTGGAGGCCTTTTTCTTTCCCTTTTCAGAGGAGTTTTGTGTGGGAGCATTGTCACTCTCATTTGAAGGGGATGTGGGAGGCCCCATGAGCTTGAGTTTTTGGCCAATCAGGAACAGATGAGGCTGTTATTTTGCAATAAAAATCAGTCGGGATTAACCAGAAAGAAGAGAAAAGAACTTGGGTGCTTACTTGAACCAATGTTGATTGTAGTGGCAATACAGGAATAACTTGCTCCTCATTGGCCAATTTGTTAATTTCTTCCACACCAAGAAGAGAGCAATCAAAAGAAGGAAGTGAGGGGTCCAAGGAAGGGTTTCAATTTTTGATCAATGCTGATGTAGAAATGATTGGAGCTGATTTGGTTGGAATATAATCCTCCACATCAGATTGGGGCCACTCAAAGGTTTCATTGGGATCATTTTTTCTAGGTTGAGAATCCACAGCCTGGTCCTCAGCATAAACTGAATCTGATTGTTGGGCATCAAAAGTAGCTAAAGGGGTGATATTGGCCTTCTTTCCAACGATTTCATCAATTTGAATGTAAAAATAAAAAATGGAGTCCAACTTATCAACCACCAAGTTGATTCCCTTGGATTTATTGAAGTTGGTGATACCAAAGCCAGTGCAGATTGAAATTTAGTGGGCTTTTTTGTACTTGGCTTGATAGTTCTTGAATTGCTCCTGCATCTGTTTTGATGAAAGATCCAGCCTACCTTTGGTTTTATTCTTGAGTTCATTGGCAATCAGGAGATAACCATTAACCTTAGAGGATGGAGGTCAGCAAAATTGTGTTTCATTGTTGGATCCAAAGCAAGCATTTTAGTTGGACAGAATCTTGAGCCAGTTTACCAGGAGGATGTGATCAGCTCTCTTGAGCTGACTTGAGCCTTTGGGAGCTGATGGGGGAGGATTGTTGGATTTTGAGTTCCTGGGGGATGTTTGCTTTGGTTGAGTGGACTTGTGGGGGGAGTGTTACTGAGGGGCCATTTAAAAAGAGTAAGTGGGATGAAGTGATGAAGCAATAAAGCAATGAAAGTTAGGATAAAATGAAAGGGGGGATGAAGTGATGAAGCAATGAAGCAATGGGAGGATGGATTTGATGAAAGCAATAAATTGATGAAAGTGATAAAGTGTTAAACTAAGAGACTTGGATGTCCAACTGATGAGGATATTTGAGTTAGATGACCGTATTGTAGCAAAGCCAAGTAAGGATGAGATAAGGAAAAACAAGTTTCAAGACTGCATTAATGCATTAGCAGAGAGTGGATAGTAAGCCTACAAAGGGCTTGAGTAAATGTTAATAGGAGGAAATTTACATCTCAATGGAATTAATCAATAAAATTTCAAGCCGGATTACCAGGAGGGACCCAGCCACTATAGGCGGCTCTTAATATGAGAGAATCATTCTGGATTTGTTGAATTGCAAGGTCCTGGAAAAGACCAGTTTAAATAGACAGATAGAGAGCCCCTCACAGGGGGCCTAAGGCACTTGATGAATAATCAACCATGGCAGAAACTATATGAATAAATGACAAGGTGATCAAATATGGAGTAAGCCAATAAGAAAGAATCAATAATTCAATAAAGGACTGGTTGGCTGGACAGGTTAGTTGAAATGTAATAATAAGAGATGACACAGGTTCTGTACTCATAAAACAGTACTGCCAAAAATGTTGATCACTCCAAAATTGAGCAAATATCAAGATAAAGAAAAGAACAAAAGGAAATTTTAGAATGAGGCTGTGAGCAGAAAAACCAAAATCCAACATAAAGCAAGGTGAAAGTGATGAAGTGATGAAGCAATGAGAGTGATGAAGTGATGAAGCAATGAGAGTGATGATGTGATGAAGCAATGAGATTGATGATGTGATGAAGCAATGAGAGTGATGAAGTGATGAGGATAGCAATGAAGAAATGAGAGTGATGAAGTGTTCCAATAAGGTTGGAGGATGAAGCCAGGGGTGATGATGTGGAATGAAGCGTGGTTGAGCTTTTGAAGGCCTTTATATAATTTATTTGAAAAAAACCATTTATTTTCTGGTAACTTTGACATGTCTGATGTGAAATAAGTGGGTTCTTTTGATTCTTAAGGGCGTGTTTGAAATGGCAGATTTGGGTTGAAACCCGCCATGAAAAAATGGTGGGTTTGCTTAAATTTTATACACCCTAATTCTGTTAAAAAAATATTCAATGAATTCAAAATCAGCCAATACTCATTTTCAATCCACTCCCAAATCCTGAGGTCAACTAAACAGAGATTTTCACATCATTTTTGTCTACTGGATCAAAAATCCTTCTAACCAAAATTATTTCTTTTGACCAAAAATGAAAATTTCACTTCCCAACCTCCATCCTCCAAGATATTGGTATTTATTGATGGAAAATTATCTCAATAAAAAAAAGCTAGATTTTTAATCAAAAAATATTATTGAGAATTTCAAGAACTATTGGGAAATTTACAAGAAAGCTGAATTCTTATACATCTACACTAACTTTTGAATAAATGGTTGTGACAAATCATAAAAGTTTTAATTGGTAGTTGATAAATCTTACTTGACACTCCCTTCTTACTTTATAATCTATCAAATTTTGGATAGAAGGCCAATATAACCCCGCTAGAAAATTTTGATTCCTAGAGGCTCAAGGAAATTGATAAAAAGACATTGATTACATTAATAAATCTAGTTATTTCCATGATTAAAAGACCTTTGAGCCCCTTGAAGGCCCAAAATTTTACAATATGTATTATACTCCAAAATACTAAGCCCCAATCCAATTCACATCAGAATTTTTAATTCAGTGAAATAATTACTTGGATCTAATAATGTCCTATTTGGAGAGATCACATCCATGCTTTGATAAAGTCAATGAGTTTTCCCCCTGCCAGGAAATGAATTTTATTCACTAAAAACTCCCCAAAGTAACCAAATCTCCTGTCCAATAAACATCAACTTGGTTTAGAATCCAATTTCTTTTCCCTTTTTTTTCTTTATTAGTAAAAAATACTTTCTGGCAAACAGCAAAATTTTAATTTTGAGAAATAGGTAGCCAAATTAAATGGTAAATCCCAGCTTACCCTCCGAAAATGGAAATTATTATTCAAAATATTTTTCTATGCTAAATGGAAATCAAAAGGACTTGAATTACTTTAAAATCAAAAGGCCTTGAATTCCTTTAAAATCAAAAGATTAGAAACAACACAAAATTTGGAGGCCTTGAATAGATCATGGAAAAAATTATAATTGATTAACATTCTTAATTATATATAGATAGGTGTTACACACAAATCAATACTGATCCATTGATCTACTTGGAAAACCAATTTCTTTCCATCTTTTATTTAATTTTCTTTAAAAGAATATTGATCTATTATTACACCTACATGAACAAAGATTTTTTTAATTATTCAATTTTATTACCCAAATCATGCTTTTCAATGATCTCTTCAAAACCTCCAAAGCTGCAATTATTTATCTGCCTTTGGGGGCTTTTGGTTTTCAGGTTTTTTGAATTTTATTCCCTTCTATTTACCTTTACTAAGTATGAATTGAGACAAAAATCATTTCTTGTGTTGAATGGTGAATTGTGGGGGCCCATTAGCTCAATTTTTTTTTTCTTTTTGAAAAAATTATGGGATTATTTACAGGAAATAAGTGATTATTCACTAGAAAAGGCAATATATTTAATATTTACTGTGGATATGGACATAGATTTGGCTGGTTGAGGAGGAGGTGATTCTTCCAAATAATCCTCCTTTAGGTTTGGATTATCTTTTTAATTTTTACAGGCTTGGAAGCAAACAATCCACAGAGGAAAGTTTTGGATCCAAGGAAGGAGTTGAACTGATTATTTATGCAAATTTAGACCCAATTATAACTCTTATCTTTGGAATATCTCTGTTGGCTTCAGCTTGTTGCCACTCCAAGGTTTCCTTGATAAATCTTGATTCCTCAATAAATTTTGGTTGCTAAATTAATCTTTCTTCATTATCACCATTGCTTGGCTGGGTATTGGCTGCCATCTCCTTTGCATCAAAGGAGACAGATATTTGGGCATCAAAATCATGGTGGGGTGATATTGGCCTTCAGTGTGAATATTAAATAAATTCAAAAATAAAAAGGATAGATAAAATACAATTTATCAACCACAAATTTGATCCCTTTGGATTTATTTGAATTAGTGAGATAAAATACCATTAGATTCAAATATAGTGGTATTTTTTATATCAGATTGCAATCAAGTCAAAGAATTAAAATGCGGATTTCAAGTGAGTGAAAAGCTTATAATTTTCAAGTGGAATTAATATTTAAAATACCTCTGGGAGGCACTCTTCCAGGAAAAATTTAGGAACAGATGATTGATTACAACTAGGAAGGTCCCCAACCTAAATAGACTAAGTACAACCAGACCCTACAGTGGCTAAAAAGAAATATGGTCGTGAATAAAATTATTCAGTATAGGGATGTAACAATCCACAAATTTTGGGGTATCACTCCAGACTAATGGGGCCACTGAAAAAAAGATAAAGATTCCACTAGATCTA
Organism: Puccinia polysora; assembly: GCA_025617555.3. Classification (NCBI taxonomy): domain Eukaryota; kingdom Fungi; phylum Basidiomycota; class Pucciniomycetes; order Pucciniales; family Pucciniaceae; genus Puccinia; species Puccinia polysora. The sequence goes on from CM062628.1 coordinate 55,787,822, forward strand.
TAACAAGTCAGTATAGCATAAAGAGACCAGTGGACTAATGAAAGTGTGAAAAATTAAATGCTGAAGAGAATCCAATGTAATTTAACATTTTCGTCCACTAGAATCAAGAATACTTGTATTTGATCAATGGGAGTTAGGTTTTTCATGCTCCCAAACCTGGAAAACACGTTTTGGATTTCCCTACAACGTCCTGCAACGTCCCCCACCCAGGCGGTAAACCTGGAAGAAATGTGGTTTTTGGGGGTCTTCAAAAAAAAAGGGGGGGATAAGGGAAAATCTCAAACCCCTGTAGAATAAATCCTAAGAATTTTGACCATTTTTAAGGCTTTCAAAATTGCCCCCAAAAAACTGAAAAAAAAATGCCCCACATCTGAAATATGTTCACATTTTTAATCTTTTTTTGTTGATCATTTTGAAAAATCTGAAGAGACAGAAATTTGTCAAATATGGCAGGCCATTTAATTAAAGCTTTTCAGAATTTTATTACTTCACTTTCCTACCAGAAAATGGGATTTACATAAAAAATGAGACATTATTTTCAATTCTTTTTTTCTCATTTTTCCATAATATTTTCCAAATTTTCAGTTTTCAGGAGTTTAGTAGGAATTTTGAAGAGACCAAAAAGATTATTTGGGGATTTTTAGGATCACTTATCCACCCCAAAAAAAAATTATGCATCCACAACAATAATGGGAAGTGTCTGTCTTGGTGTGCATTTTTTCCCGCAATGTACTCTTGAAGCGCAGTTGATTCCTGATTTGAGAGAGATTAAACTGTTTGGGTGCCAGAGGTGGGCCAGTGAGTTTTATAATGTGATCATAAGAACAAGAAGGAGGTATTTTATCTGCTTTTGCAGCTGAAAAGATGTCAGCAAAGTGATGGTAAGCCAAAGGTAAAGACTCTTGAATGATTTCTAAATATTCAATCTTTTCATCTTTGAGCACTGGATTTGAAGTGCTTGCACAATGCAAGTGGATTAGAGAGCTCAAAATAAATCTTTGATTAGTTTCCTGTTTCTCTTTGAAGAAACAAGGAAGGTTTAATTTGGAAAAATAAACAATAACTCCTATATCTGAAGAGGGAATTTGGGAATGAAGGTCAGAATATTGCAAATCTCCTGGCTGAAATTTTTCATCCAACTCAATGAAAGTGTCAGTTATGCTGTTAATCATTCTTGCCAATTCAGATATGGATTCCAGCAGACAAGGAAACTGTGGCTTAGAATGGTGTTTTCCATTTAGGGGATATCCAAGACAAATAAGTCCCATCTGAAGCTGGGGAAATTGAGGAATGCAACAGTTTATTCCGCCTTATGGGTGATCCAATGAAAAAGATTGCTTGCACTAATTACTAAATAGACAGGAAATTTATCTATCAAGGAATGGGTGAGATTTTTGGAAGTGGAAAAAGATTAACTTATAAAAGAAACATTAGAGACGGAATCAAGTAAAATGCAATAAGGGGTTTTGAAGGATGAAAGAGGAAACACCTTGAACTTGGAGCATTAGTTGAATCACAAGTTCAAAGATTGACTTGCTGAATTTCAGATAATGTGTTTTTCTCCTTGCAAGTATCAGAAAAACTACAAGCTAATTCTTTGAGAGCTTAGCCACTTTTCACAACTATTAACATGATGCTTTTCTCCACAATACATACGTAACCTGTCTCTTTCCCTCCTTTGCAATTCCTTGTTCTGTAGAATACCAGTTTAATTTTTCAGAAACCTTGGAGTTTTGGAAACAGCTTTCCCCTTTGGTTTGGAGTTCAAATTCAGATTTGGTTTGAATTTTTTGGATCCTTCAAGTTTTGCTTTGAAGAATTGTCTTCCTTTGGAGCCAAGGCTGAAAATACATGATTGTTTTGTTGAGAGTGGCTCTTTTCATGGTAGCCATTATCAAGCTCAATCATCCAATCTATCAACTGCTTAAGGGAGATTGTCTTATGTCCCCCAACTGCAAACTGTTTGATTAGGTTTGCCGGTAAAACCTTTTGAAAATTAAATGAAATTTCTGCCTTGTTCCATTGGTTGAAAGACTTCAGAGTTTATAAATGAGAGATATAAACTGAAAAAATTCTATTTTCCTTCATTACTAGGCTGTTAAGCTCATATTTGGTGTTTGGCACTTTGTGGGGGTTTCCAGACAGGGTCAACAGTTTTTGCTTAAACTTTTCCCAATTTTTAAGAATGAAATTGATACTTGTATTGGATATCAGTGTGAGATAATGTTTGAACCACTGTGAGGCCCTCCCTCCTAGGAATTAAGACATGTTCATGACCTTGTGTCTTTTGAAGGGGAAGTTATTGGGATTGTTGGAAAAGATAATTTTAAAGTACTGTAGGTAAGATCTAAGCTTATGGGCATGTTCTTCTGTAAAGTTATCAGGTGGCTTCTTGCACAGAATGCAAAAACTAGGGCCACTTGTAATATGTTGTGAGTAATTAAAATTAAGAGCCTGAACCAAAGTAGAGTGGAGGGTTAAAGAAGGAAAAGGATCTAATGGTTGTTGGGCCCATGAAGCGCTGGATCTCCTGACCCTATTGATATCATCATTGTGAGGGGTGAGGGCAGCATTCATGGTCAAGCAATTATGGGACATTGTAAGATAAATATATATATGGCAAACTACAATAGATGAGTTTATTTAGTTAATTTACTGTCACTCAACCACCCCATGTACTATAGGGAAATCTTTAGATGATCATGAGCACAAATGGAGAAGGCTGTGTGCAAGGGATAAATGCAAGATAGCAAGGCTAACTGAAAATTGAAACTGATGGTCTGATTTCTTTGGAAAACAGCAAAATGAATGAATTTTTCCAATGGAAGGTAACCAAGGCAAAGCCCAATGTTATGAATGGTCTTAGAAAAATGCAAAAACATATGAAATTAATTAACTTTGGAAACAATCTTCAGGCAAAAGGCATAGCCTTTATAAGGTAATCCAATGGTGACTTAATAAAACCTGATGGATGGTCATCTACAGTTAGAGAGAAATGGTGCAAAGGATGACAGGAACTGAATGGGAAATGAAATAAACTATAAAATTGTTTCCAAGTTCATATTGTAGGTACAAGAAAATAGAATATGAGTTTACATGATTGTAATGGGTGAGACATGGAAGGAATTACATGTGAAGGTAATGCAAATGAAAGGATATAGTTATGCAGGGAAGACAGCTGGTCCATTGGGAAACCATACAGTTTATATGGCTATCTAGTCATGGGTGTGAACTAGTGTAATTTTGTGACAAAGAATGGAAGTCCAAGGGCTAGAGATACCCAGGGGTAGAAGATCAAAGCTTGAATTGATGGTTGACTGGATTAGATTTAACTGAGAACACTTTAAGTTATATATTTATTTTCCAAGATTAGAGTATTTTTACACAAGCCAGAGGTAGTGAGCCAAAGGCACCAATGATTTTGTGATTTATTTGCCACACTTATGGACTGAGGTAGATGCTATGAAGGAAAAAGATATGTTTAAATAGTGAAGACAATGACCCTTAACCTTGGAGCATGAAAATTTACCAACTTTTTGCACCAAGAAACAATTTACATCCTGAGTCTTGCGTGTCAATCCATTTCTTTCACAGACTTATCCCAATTTGGATAACCAATTCCTAGGAATATCACCAGTATTTTCACCATCTAATAAATTTGCCAACTCATCTTTTCTCAAACCTCAAGGATTGGTTGATTTGTCAAGATCCAATCCTCAGCTTGCTTATACTGATTTATCTCAGCCCACCACACAATCTTTGCCAAACTCATCTTTCAGGTCTAGTTGATGCCTTGAAATTCATCCATGGTAAACTTCTTTTAGAAACAACTTTGTGCCTCTTTGTCCAGTTGCTACCTTACAAGTCTTCCATTATTTTACAATATTCCCGTCCTCCTTGGTGTGTTTTCCACTTAATTCATTTTTTTGTCTTGATCTCCTCAATTCAATAAGTTTGGATGCTACTCAAGTTGTCTTTTCTATTTTGACCTCAAATCATACCTCCACTGCTCTATATTTTTTTTCACTTCCCTCAGGTATCAGGCAAGGGGGTGTGTTAGAATTTCATTCTTGTATTGTGTGTTGCCTAATATTTGAGTGAAACCACTTATCAAGCTTCATGTTCTCTTTTTATTCTCTAAGTTTCAATTTCTAGTATCATCTTAATAATAAGCTTGTTTAGTCTTATTTCCAGTATCATCTTTATCATAAACTACATTAGAAATCACCCTAAGTATGTTAAGTCTAGTCATGCCTTTATGTTTTTCAAGCAGTATCAACTCTATTGCCTCCTTTATCTTGATCTATATTGGCTCTTTTTCTTTTGATATCTTGTGTGTACTACTTACTCTTATTAAGCCTATTTTTTCCCAATCACCTTGTCAACCACCTTTCAGCATACTTTTTCCTTAGTCTACTTAAGCTTCTTGTTTCCAAGTGAATGAATGCTCATCTGTCTTTACTCACTTTGAACTGGCGTGCCCTCCTTTTACTCCCTATATCTGCTTGTGTTAGTGTCATAAGAGCTTCTCCTCTTCCTCCCAAATCTCTTAACTGGAGAATTCAATTTAAACTTAAACAGGGGGGGTGTTTTCTAGTTAGTTTAGAATGAATTCTAGATTAAATAAAAGTTGTTTTTTATTGCATAAAAGTATATTTATTACTGCAGGGTGTGTGTTAGTAAAGAGCCTATCATATCTTTGCAGGGAGTTTCATAATTACTTTATTTTTGGAAGAAAGATTTTAGAGCTCAGAAAAGATCATAAACACTCAGATATTAGGTGGGTAGTTGAAATAAAAAAAAAAGAAGAAGAAAACACATATATTACTCAGACACTAGATTAAGGTTCTGGAAGATCTCATTCAATGTCCATAACCTTAAACCACAGCAATTAACTTTCATTTGAGAGACATAAAACTACTCTATGATCATTATAAATTCAAATTTCAAGAAAATTTCAAAATAATTTTTCCAAAATTTTTATCAAAATAAACTGAATGACCCAGGATTTGAACGGTGTGGAAACAAGAGAGGTGATACCCCCCAAAGTTGTCCTCAAGTTTGGGAAGTTATTGGTCTAAGCGTCTGTAAGGAGATTGGATGCAATGAGTTTAAGAATAGAGAGAGTGATGACAAGATAAATTCCTCCCTTCCAATCCTTCCCATACCATTTCCTGGTGGTCCGGTGATGATGATATATGATGATGACCCAACCCAGAGTTGAGAGTGAGGTATTTTTGAGTCCTCCCTCTCAACCCTAACCTAGGTACAACCACAAGAAACAAGATAGATGAAATATGACCCCAAGTACAGAACCCTAGCTCCACCCTAACCCTACCCTGTACCACCCACCCGGTCTGAAACCCTCCCCTTTGATATCACGTACATCTGGTTTGTCCTTCTCATGGCGCAGCTCTCCCCTGCGCCCTACTTGGAGCCCCCCGGGTTTATCCCTCTGCGTGCGTCCGCGGATCCCGCAATCCATGAGTTGGCCCGCCCTTATGCCTGCGCAAACCTCCCCGGCCGGTATAACCCCTGATTGCCCCACCCTCGCCTTCTGGGCTAGCCACCCGCAAGCTTGGTTGTGCAGGCTCCATCACTTGGTCTGCGTTCCCTGGGCAGGTTGCGGCCCGGGGCCCTCAGAGTAGGCCCAACCCGCACCTGGTGCTGAGCCCTGCAATCCCTGCTGCTGAGCCCTCATCCGCTGCTTCTGATCCTGCAGCAGGCACTGCTGAGACGGCCCGCACCCCAAATGCTGAGCCCGACCTACCCAACTGCTGAGCGCACAGCCCTCAACACAGCTCCCAATCCAAGGTTATAAATACAACACCACATCCCCCCCCAAGTTGAGTTCTGTCCCCAGAGGTCCTTCCATCACTACCTCAACCCTATTGCGCTACCGGACCACCCCCCCCCCCTACTCCCAGTCCACCCCAGCTACTAGCCCCACCCCTCCTTCCAACTTTGGCCAACACTATGATCCCCTGAAATTTCTGCGCCCGGAACGAGCACGCGTGTTCAATTGTTCCTGGTTGACGTGCCTGCAGCACTTGCCGTCGCGGCCACCGCCGCTTCTTGCTGAGCCAGGGAATTCACTGCCCTCCCCCTCAATCCAGCTCCCATTCCTGCCGGTGCAAGAGGGCCCGTCCCAACCCGTTCATGGTATCAGACAATGAAACCATCTTGGAGGACTCGTGGACTCCGCCCGGATCACCCCTTTGCCATCCCTCCCAAGCTTGATCCGCAACTCTTCTTCACCACTCCGCCGCGCAGGACCTCCCCGGAAGGAGGACTTTCCCAACTTTGCGGCTTACTGGGCCGCTATGAAATTCTGGGCAGACCATGTCCGGGTTACGCAAGGCACAAGGGACCCGCGTATCAATGAAATCCTTTGAAGTTGCGCAGCTCCTCCTCCAGCTCCTACTCTGGTCCCTGCCCCGGCTCCTCCTCCAGCCTTTGCCCCTGCTCCTGCCCCGGCCCCTTCCCCTGCTCCTGCCCCGGCCACTTCCCCGGCTCTGCAAGGCACCCCTCCACCGCCTGCGTCACCCATTGTCATCTCTTTGTTGCCTCCTGTTGGACCAAGCCCCCCAGATTGTCCTCTGGAGGCCCCCTCCTCACCAGTCCCGCCTCCCCCCAGCCCACCCAAGATCCCGGAAATCCCCGTCGTTTTGGCACTCCTGGCGGCCGGATTTGAGATCTTTGCTGAAAAATTGACCGCAATTCTCTGCGACTTCCTAGCAACCCCTGGAGCTCAATCCTCGTAATCCCGGCGCAAGCTCTTGGCGTCTTTCCGGGCCTCACTGGCATTGTTGCGGGCGCTCATGAAGGAAATGATGAGAATGGCTTAGATGCATTGCCCCCCCTCTCCCCCCTTCCCTCTTTCCGCGTTTTTCATTGTACCGCGCTTCCCCTGATTAGAGAAATACACATCTTCTGCGCATGCCTCCTTTCCCAGCGGGTGGTCCTGTGGAAACATCCCTGCATCCCAAGTGAGTTTTAAAGAAAGTTCCGCATCTGCGCATCATAAGTGAGAATGAGAGTGAGATGGAGATCCGCGCCCATGTCCTGGTGAGAATGAGAGTGAGATTGAGAACCACGCCCGCATCCTGAGCCAACAAAGCTCCCCAGAAGTTACCTGGACCGCCCTAGCCAAACTTCCACACAGTTCCCCGTACCCAACCTGCAACAAATGTTGGAATTTGTTAGATTTCACTATTTCATCTCTGTTGGATTTCACTATTTCATCTTGTGTTGTGTCTGCTTACACACCTGTCACATCTCCTTTCACACTTCTTGTAGTATACCTGAGGCAGCTCCACGAGATTGGAAGGACTCTTTTCTCTCATCCTTCCACTCTTGTCTCACTCTGCCTTAGGTATGTCTCTCTCTGTCTCTTTTTCTCCTGTTTCTATTCTTCTTCACCCTTCTGACTTATGTCCCTTTCCTTTCATGAAATACATTATCATTCTGCTCTCATCTCACTCTGCCTTAGAACTCAACAGGTTATGAGCCCAGAGCACTACCAACAGTGCATTTACACCCATAGGATCTGTACGCTTATCAAAAAAGCAATTACCGTTGAATGAACTCTCCTCCTTCACCTTTTATCAAGAAACCGCCCTCCTCTCCACTGCAAGAACAGCCCAAACCCACAACCATGATCAACTTAGTTTCCAATCCCATTCTTTTGGGTTTGACCAAACTTCCAAATGCAAAACTACCAGTCCTTAAAGCCACAGGTCCAGACTCCAACTATCTGGACTGGGAATTTGTAGTCACGTCCTACTTTGAAGCGGGCGGGCTGGAACATATAATCAAAAAACCTTTCCCAGACAATCCCTCAACCACTTGGATGAACGGCAACAGGGTAGTCTGCGCACTTATTACTCAATCAATCAACTCCTCCAACTTGAGGTACATCAGACAACACCTTTAGAACGCTCATGGGATGTGGTCTGCTCTCTTCCATGCTCACCAGGATCAAACCACTGGAGGGCGTGTGTACTGGCTTTGAAAACTACTCTTGACTAAAATGGTTGGAGACAACATCTTGATTCACAGCAAGACCATGGCTAAATACTACGAACGCTTCAACTCTCTTATATCTCCCAAAAAACCTCTCACCGCAGAAAATGTTCATGTAGCCGCCCTGCTCAGCTTGATTCCCCAGGGTTGGCTTCACTGCGTCTTGTTGCTAATGAATCAAGACGGGGTCAAATCAGAAACAATCGTCACTTTGCCCAAAAACAAACACACTTGTTGACAGTCTCAATCCAACATGGAGGCCTTGGTTTCTTCAGCCAAATCCAAACAACCGCTTCAGGATGACAAATTGACATGTCACTGCTACTTCTGCAACGCTGACGTTCATGATCTAAAAAACTGCTACAACACTCAATGTGTTCTAAACAAAGTCAAAGCCTCACAGAAATCCTCACAGGAGTCCCAGAGTTCTTGGAAATCTACCCACCACCAGAAAAAACTCCAGCTTGGGCTGGTAGAACCACAGCAACCCCAATTACCTCATTGACTGACGCTCAAGGAGACAATGGCAAATCCAACTACTCAGGGTCAGAAGTTGGGGTTGTTGCAGGCTTTGCAGCTACTGAGCAGTGGGTCTTCTCTTCTGTCAAGGTGGCTGACTCAAACATTGACTTAGGTTGCTCCATCTTGATGACGCCTCATCTCTCAGCTGTTGACAATCCAAAGGTCAATTCCACTCCAGTTTGTCTTGCGGATTGCTCCCTGGTCAAGTCATCCCCCAGGGGGTCCATCCGCCTCCCATTCAACACGTCGCGCCAACTCAAATCCCTGGTTTTTCCTTCACTCCACAAACCCCTTGTCTCAGTCGCTGGACTCTGTGACCTTGGCTACGCCGTCATCTTCACGCAATGAGATGAAATATACAATGGGAAAAACCTCTTTCTTTCCTGGACCCTCCTGTAGGCTCCTGTTACAGAAAGGGGAATCTATACTACCTGCCCTCAGAGCCTGTGAGCTCCATATTCCCCCAAGCCAAACATAGTATCCCTGCTGAGAACTCATTGCTCCATTACCATATTTGTTTCTCTCACTTAGGCCTCAAGCCTCTCAAAAGTCTTCTTCAAGATCATCAAATATCCCTGTCTATCATGAACAAGGTTGAAGTTCAAAAATTCCCCATTTGCGTTCAATGCAAAATGAGCTGCACCCCTTTTTGCTCCCACCGTCCTTACAGGTTCACCGCTCCAGGGCAAATTATTCATTCCAATGTCCGTTCTTTCAAGGTCCCATATTGTGAGGGGTATAGATATTTTGTCACGTTCATAGATGACTACACAAAATTCCTTCAAGTTTTCCCTATCAAATTCAAAGGCAATTTCCTCTCCTGCTTCAAACTTTTTTGCACCAATTTTGAAAAATGCAATCATAAGATTACAAATCTTTGTTTGGATAATGGTGGTGAATATGTTTTGAAAGAATTTGCTGCTTACCTCTCCAACTTGGGTATCATCCACAAGCCCAGTCCACCCCACTCTCCAGAGCTCAATTGTGTGGCTGAACGCACCAACCGCACAATTGCAAACATTGTTTGCTGCTCTCTTCTTCAAGCCTCAGTCCCCAAATCCTTTTAGTCCAATGCGCTTTGACACGCTTTCTTCCACTGCAATTCAATACCCTGCCACACCCTGGCGGGCTTTGCCTCACCCTCTTCCATCCTTGGCTCAACCCCATCTCCACTGTCATCTTTCCACCCTTTCAGATGTCTTACCTGGTACAAAGTCCCCAAAGCCAATTGAAAGAAACTCAACAGGAAGGCTCAAGCCTCAATACTCCTGTCTTATCTCCCTGACAGGAACGGCTTTTGGGTCTGGGATCTTGGAAATCAAAGTGTTGTTAAGACCCGCAATGTAATTTTTGATGATTTCTCCTTTCCGTATTTGTCTAAGCTCACAGCCCCCACCCCCATTGTCAGTGTTGAAGTCCCGTGGAACTCCCCCCCTCCCTATCAGCAACTCCCAAAACTGCACCTTCCACTGCTTCTCCCCCAGAAAATGCTTCTGACCCTGATCTTCCCATCCTCAACATCCCCCTAAGGGGGGGAGTTGACCGTTGTCTTGCCGCATCAATCCATGCTCCTTCCAATAGGCCACAATCATCCTTGGTGTCAAGTGACTTTTCTGCCTCTCCCCTCTCCAGGTCACCTGATTGCTTGGCGTCCAAAGTTTCAGATCACCAACTCTCTCCAGTAATTGAATCTAACCCGGAAATTCCCGTTTTCCACATCAATCTTCCTCCACCGGTAGACCCAGTCACGGCTCCTCCTTCCCCGGCTCCACAGCCTTGTTGCTCTGCTTGTGCTTGTCAGGCTCCAGACAGATATGGTCACTGGTCCAAATTGACTCAAACCAGTCAAAATGTTGATACTCCAAAGACTTGGAAGCAGCTACTGAAATCTCCCAAAAAACACCATTGGCTCAATGCTTCAGATGACAAGTTTGTGTTGCTTCTGGGAATGCAAACCTGGAAGTTGGTTCCAATGCCGTCAAAGCGCAAAATCATCAAATCAAAATGGGTGTTCAAGATAAAAAGGCGTCCTGATCACTAAATTCAAAAACTCAAAGCTTGCCTGGTCACCATGGGCTACTTGCAATCCCAAGGCGTGGACTACCAAGAAGTTTTCTCCCCCACTCTCTGTCTCAAAACCCTAAAACTCATTCTCAGCCTTCTTGCCTCCAAAAATTGGAAGGGGCGCCAAGTTGACTTCAAGACAGCATTCCTCAATGATTTCCTAGAACATGAAGTATACATGGAACAACCGCCTGGCTTTGTCAACCCTCAAAATCTGGACTGGGTCTGCCAGTTAGAACATTCTCTCTACGGTCTCAAACAGTCCCCAAGACAATGGAATATCATACTCCACCAATGTCTTGTAAACCTTGGCCTCACAAATTCCAATTAAAATCCCACCCTGTACTTTCAGCTCTCAAAGGGAAAACTGGTGGGAGTGCTGACCACACATGTAGATGACCTGGCAATAGTAGGCGAACTGGACTTTGTTGATGGCTTAATCAAGTCTCTAGGTTCCTTGTTCCAGATTGGTGCCAAAAATGACCTGCATCATTTTCTGTCCCTCCAAATCATCCGCAATTGGCCTAACCGCCATGTTTTTGTCAATCAATCTCACTACGTCAACAATCTCTGCACTCAGTTTCTACAAGATTCTCCAACCTCTGTTCTCACTCCATTGGACTCGGGCTTCAAGAACCTCCGTTGTTGCTCACCTGAAGATCCTACCTCTTCCTGTCCGTAAAATCAACTTGTTGGTTCCCTTCTATGGCTCTCCCAATGCACACGCCCCAACATCTCATTTGTGGTCAATCAACTCTCACAACATCTAACAGATCCTGCCAAGGCGCACTGGAAAGCTGCAATTTGTGTTCTAAACTATGTTGTTGCAACCAAGCACTACCGTCTCAAGCTTGGGGGCTCTCTTGACCTTTCCCACTTTTCCAATGCCGATTGGGCCAAGGATTGCAATGATTGGAAGTCAATGTCTGGGTATTTCTATTGGTTAGGTGATGGGGAAATTTTGTGGAAATCAAGGAAACAAGCCACCGTCTCTCTCTCCAGCACCAAGGTGGAGTACAAAGCTCTCTCTGATTTCTGCAAAGAGGGGCTCTGGCTCAAACATCTTCCCTCAGAACTTTCCTTGCAACCTGAAAGGGCAATACCCATCCACATTGACAATGAAGGCGCTGAGGCCCTTGCTAAAAAACCGGAACATCATGCCCAAACCAAGCACATCCACGCAAGATATGACTTCATTGGGGACTGCGTTCAGGAGAAGTCGTTAAGCCTGGTTCACATCTCCACCAAAGACATGGTGGTTGACATGCTCACAAAACCTTTGAGCAGGATCCTCCTTCATCAACACTGCCAAAAGTTTGGCGTGGTTCCTTAGTCTCTCTTCATTTTTTCTGTTTCTATTTCTTTCCTTTTCTCTGCATCTGCCATATGTTTCTTTTCTAAGTCTCATTTTCCAGGCGTGCAGAAGGGGGGGGTGTTGGATTTTGTTAGATTTCACTATTTCATCTTGTGTTTAGTCTGCTTACACACCTGTCACGTCTCCTGTCACACTTCTTGTAGTATACCTGAGGCAGCTCCACAAGAATGGAAGGACTCTTTTCTCTCATCCTTCCAATCTTGTCTCACTCTGCCTTAGGTATGTCTCTCTCTGTCTCTTTGTCTCCTGTTTCTATTCTCCTTCACCCTTCTGACTTATGTCCCTTTCCTTTCATGAAATACATTATCCTTCCACTCTTGTCTCACTCTGCCTTAGAACTCAACAACAAACACAACCACCCTCCACCAGCGCGCGCACACAGTCATCCAAGAGAGGAAAAGAAGTTGAGGAAACAAACAATCTGGGGTGTCCAGCTGTTTGGGCTGTGAACCGGCTGGGACACCCCCTCACCAAATCAGACCTGTCCCCTACGTGTCCCACGCATACTCTGCACCCATTACGCTGTAGTAGAAGACAACTGATAAAGAGAAGACAGAGAAAAGAACCAAACCCAAAAAGAAAAAGTTTTTTTTTTTTTTGCTAACACCAGGCCTCCGCTCCTTTTCCCACATTACCCAACCGCGGGGCTTGTCCTGGCCTTCATGGACCCAGCTTGCGCCGCGCCTGTGTCCCTGAAACCAATCATAATCAAAACCAGTACCAACTTGCAAAGCAATGTATTCAAGAAATAAGAAAATGAACATTCTGGGGGGTCTAGTTATTCCGGCTGTGAACCGGCTAGAGCACCCCCTCACCAAATCAACCTTTTACCCTACTTGCGTCCCCCCCGGCTTGATGGCTTTCCCCAGTGGTTTTTAGCCTCTTGCTCCTTTCAGGCGGCGCGTTGCGCAGGGGCCCCTCCTCCGCCAAAGATCCCAATCCGTCTAACAATCCTGAACCACCCGCACCATCCCCTGCGTCTGCGCCATTGCCAGCCGTCTTGTTGAAGGAGGTGGAGCCGCGTGCAAAGAATTGCTTCACGTGCAAAGTTGCAGCCTTCTGTTTTAGCGGCGCCCCGTCCAATTCCTCAAGCTGATAACTCCTGCCCTCAAACTTGGATGCCACGTGGAAGGGGACGTTCCATTGGTTGGTGAAAAGCTTTCCCCACTGGGACTCCAGACTCCGGTTGTACAGCAAGACCAAGTCCCCCTTCTGCAACAGATCCTGGGGGCAATGGGACCAATGCTTGTCCCAATAGCGGACCAAGGCCGTCCTGGTCTTCTTCAACCTTTCTGCGGCCTTTGCCAGGGTCTTGTCCCGTTGGAGAAGCTGTTTGGCGCGTGCCTCCATGAGCTCTGCGGAGGCCTTCACCTTCCACCAGTCCACACCCAAGAAGGTTTCCAGCTCAATGTCCACCGGAAGCACCGGACGCTGTCTGTAGAGAATTTCATAAGGCAAGTAGCCAGTTGAGCATTTGACCAAGATCCTGTCTGCAAAGAGAACCACCGGAAGGGCCTCCTGCCACCGCTTGCCGTCCTCACTGCACATCTTTACCAGGGCGTCCTTGATAGGCTGATGACCGCGTTCAATCATCCGGGCACCCTCCAGATAGTACTCTGTGACCCGCCCAAACTTAGCTCCACAATTCTGGACCAGCGTCATCAAATGACCCTGGAACTCTGCGCCTCCATCAACAGTGACCAGGAAAAGCAAACAATACCGCGCAAACCAATCTTCCTCTAGAAACTGAGAAACCTTCTCCGCCAACAACTTCACCAGAGGACAAGCCTCAACCCAACCCAATGGATTGTCCCGCCTGACCAGCAGGTATGCAAACTTTCCCGCCTTTATGTGTACCACATTGAGGGAGACCCGCCCAAACAGCACGTCCTCCCCCGTAGGGTGACCCCCCTCCCTGGGCAGCCTAGAGCTCTGCTGTTGACACGCTTTGCAAGACTTCACTCATTCACGCACCGCGCGCACCACACACAGCCACCAGAACCTTGCTTTCACCTTCCTCCGCCTTTCAATCTTTCCCCAGTGGCCAAGGTTGTTGTGAAGACACCTCAGAATCATTTCCTGTTTCTTCCTTAATGTTGCGACCACCAAAGGCACTGGGGTACTCCGCCGCCACATTTTTCCTTCCTGCAAGTAGAAGTTGGTTGTCCGCCGCTTTTCCCATTGAATTACCGCCCCTGACATACCCTCAGGAAGCCAAAGATCCTGCAAAAAGGAGCACAAGGTTGCGTAACTCCTGGACTGCTGCAGCGGAAGGATGTCCTCCTTCTCCACCATACCTACGCGGATAACCGGAGACTCCACATCCAGGGGTTCTGCCCCCTCAAACGGGTCCTTCTGCAGATAACGCAACAGCGTGTCAGGCATTGTGAACGCTGTGGTGACCAAATCTGGACACCCTGGACCAGATGCGGAAAATTCAAAATTTTTTCTACAATTCTTTTATTTAGGTGTCATTTATCTAAAAAAAAAAAAAAAATCGGAATTTTTTTGTATTGGTATCACTCCTCCAATTTCCTCATCCTGCCAAGCATTCCTCTGTCCCAGTGGTCTAGGACAGGCCTCTCTTGGTATCATCACCTAGGCATTGCATTTGATTCCTTCTCTCTTTGTTACCCCCTTCCTTTTGGCCAAATGCGCGGGCCAAGACCCGCTCGGCCCAATCTTCCTCCGCTCGGATCCTCATCCCCACCCAATCATCTTCCTCTTCCTCTTCCTCTTCCTCTTCCTCTTCCTCTTCCTCTTCTGCTTCCTTGACCAACATTATCAACCCTAGACAACTCCCACGGGCCTTGTTCCATTGATCCAGCCATTGATTGGAGTGGCTCAGGACTAGACTCAAAGATTGAAGCCTGCTCAACGTCCTCAGCATTGACTCAAAGAGATTCTTACTCGGCTTGATCACCAACAACCTTGAGCCCAGCCCCGGCTTGATCACCACCGCGCTCCTCAGCCCAGCCAGTTGGATTCAATTTGATGGCCTCATCCATCCCAGGCTTGATTTGATCAATCATCCCTCCTTCCTCATCAACCACCGTTGATCTCAATCCAACTCACTCTACCTTTGGCTCAGCAGATTCATCCTCCATTCCAAGCTCACCATCCGCATGGATCCCACCCAACTCTGGGTCATCTGGCCCAACCATGACCCCGCCAATGACCAACAGCCTACCACTCCCCTCAATAATCATCCCCCATTGATCCTTGATCACTCCAAGGCTGCACTCAACAACCCACGCGGTGATCCTTGGTTGATTTACAGGATCCTGGGAAACCCCTTGGATCATCTGGAACTAGAACCGCTATGCCAATTACCCCAAGCTTCCTTGGCTTCCTGCACCTCCTCCCATATCACCCTCCCACAATGAAGACCAACAACCAACAACTTGTCCTCTAACATTGGCCATCAACCTTGTCCTCCTCACCCAATCTCACCATCATCCATCTGGTCACCCATGCAACATCAATTGTCGGAACAACCTTCATCCCCTGACCCAATTGGTTGTTCCCACAATTGATCTTGCACCCTCATCTTCCCTCCCCAGCCAGTGTCAACCAACAAACCGCCACCTTGACCATCTCCTCCAGCTGTCCCAATGAATCCACCCATCACTCACCTTCTCCGCTCTTGCGCAATCATCCACGGGCCAGCAGTTGCCCATGCCCATGAGCCTGTCCGCGTGGCTCCTCACCTGA
Organism: Puccinia polysora; assembly: GCA_025617555.3. NCBI lineage: Eukaryota > Fungi > Basidiomycota > Pucciniomycetes > Pucciniales > Pucciniaceae > Puccinia > Puccinia polysora. The sequence goes on from CM062628.1 coordinate 55,803,522, forward strand.
AACTCTCCTGCCCATGCCATCATTGGCACGTGCTGGTGTCTCTCCATCCCCACTCATCCATGATTCTGTCCATTATTTCAATTTTTTTTATTTTTTGTTTTCTCATCAGTTTCTCTTTTTTTTTTCTCATGTCCATTAAAAAAAAAAAAAAAAAAAAAAAAAAAAAAAAAAAAAAAAAAAATCCGCTCTATCTGTAGTATCACTTGTACATAGTCTAACACGGCCTCCTGCCCATATAATGAGGGGCTCTCCCCTGCCTTTTGGAATGAAGGGGGGGGAGGGGATGGCATTAAATCAGAGAATCATCATCACTATCATCTTGAAATAAATCATCTGTGGGGTCTCATTCCCCTTTATCTGAGACTGAATTCTGGGTATATCCATGATTTCCCCTTGATCTTTGAGCCTCCATACTCAAATCCTTATCCTTGATCTTTATCACCAACCAATATCCTTGCTGGTTGAAGAATAGTTTGACTGATTGACTTCTTGAGTGTGTTAAACCACTCCTGATCCCTTTATCCAACCATACTGGTCCTGGTCATCCTTTGATTATCTTTCTGGAACCAGTCACATTTGACTGAAGAGGTTTTATTAAGCTTAAAAACTGGAGTGTTAAACCTCCCTTCATTTCTTTTGAAGTTGAATTCCGCCACGCTACTCTTGAGACCCTTGAGAAGTGTTGGTTTATTCTTGTTTGAATCAGTTATTGTTTTGCTTCTAGAGCATCATCAAAAACAATTAGCTTTGTCTTGTGCAGCCACCCACAGTTATCTGTTACCCTTTAAGCGCTTGATTGGGGAGAGTTGGGCAGGTTCATTGAGAACCTGGAGGTTTTTTGGGATTGATTTGATCTTTCCTAAGCTTCTGCTGACAACCAGAGCTATTAGCTTGTGGGCGGTTTCACTTACAATTGCCTTGTCTTGTTGAACTCTGAACAATCCTTGACTTCTTCTATTCAAGTTTTCCCCGGCATCATCTTGCCTCAGATAGTGTTGTTTCCACAGCTACAGACTACTATCATCTTTATCCTTTACTCTTTGGTCCCTCATTTACCAGTTTCTGGACTTTGATCTTGGTTACATTTAAATATTTTTGTAACACTCAGGAGAGCAGCCTAAAAAGCAACTTTCCCCTCTACAGAGCTGCCATGGCCTAGCACCATTTTGAGTCTTACAACGCCTTCCCAGGAACATGAACCATGCCAAAAGTGAAGAGCTGAAGAAACGCCACCCACCTAGTCATAAGAGCTTTTGGCAGCGTGGGAGAATTGATCATCCGCGCCAGGGCCTTGGCATCAACCAACAGCTCAAAGTGTACCCCCCAAAGCAGGTGCTGAAGCCTCCCCACAATTTTTGTGACTCCGCATAATTCCAGCTTCAGCTGCAAATACCCACTCTCTGTCACGGTAAACGTCACAGACTTGTAGAGAACCGGCCTGTCCTTACCATCCTCTCCCTGCGTCAGGACACCGCCCGCGCCAAACTTGCTAGAGTCAACCGCCAGGCGGATCCCTCCTGCGTCATAGTCAAGGTCCCGGAGGACAATGTTGTGGCCCACAGTCTCCTCAAAATTTGCAAAGTCAGCAACACACCTTGCCTTCCATTCCCACGCCGCGCCCTTATGGTTAGCGCCCGCAGCAGACTTGCAACTTCCACAAACCACTCAATGAACATGCTGACATAACTGCACAGTCCCAGGAATTGGAGGATATGCAAAGGTATCCGCGGGGTTGGCCATTTGAGGACTTTGTTCCGTTTCTTTGCGGAAATTCTCCTGCCGTTGAAAGCCACCACATGTCCTAGCACTTCCAGCGCTGGAACAAAAACTGCCAACTTACTCCCCAACACTCTAAGCTCTGCCTCCTCAATTTGGAACAAGACCCGCTCCAACGTCTGCGCGTACTCCCAGATGAAGCGCCGGATCTTTAGGGCTTCTTCTAACACCATGCCCCCGTAATCCGTCTTTGGTTCCTTGGTGCCCGCGTTTTTGATGTAAATCAGAACCCCATCCAGAATGTTGTCCCGCAGAATCCACGTCATCTGGGCCTGATAAACCGCCACCAAGTTTGTTGGGCCCTGCAGCAACCGGGTTAGCTGCATCCTCCCAAATCCTGTCTTGAACGCGGTCAACGTTGGCAAGTCGGGATGGAGCTTGCCCTCATCATACCCCCCCCCATTACATTGACCAATCCGTAAAACGCGCGCCCTGCCATTGATTCCAGGAACTTGTTCAAACGCGGGGGCAATCCCGCGTCCCATATTGTGAATGAGTTAAGCCACTGCAGGTCATAAACAATCCTAAGCAACTTTCCGTGCTGTTTAACAACTGCAAAGATTGGGCTAGAGTAGCTTGATGTGGACTGCTCGTACAACCCCATCCTCACAGGCCCCCAAACCAGTTACAAAAAGGGTTCCCACACATTCCAAGGGATTGGAATTGGCTTGATCTGCCAGGGCTTGTGTGGCACCGTGGGGATCACATAGGGATCACCAACCTTGTTCCTCAGCAATCTGCGCTTGTCAGGCCAAAAGGCAAGGGACTTTTTGCGGAATACCAACACGAATGCCAGCAAATCCTTCTCCTCCGCACTCAACCACTCCATTGGCCCAAAATTAAGCGCCTCAATCCGCTCATCCATGACCTGCGCCAACCGCGTTACCCACCTGGACTTCTTCAACGGACTTCCCCAGGGGTCCCAATACCAGGAGATTGGCCTTAGAGGCCCGTTCAGTCCCTGGGGCATTGGCTTGTTCCGGGGCCAAACCTTTTGTGCCACGGGCTTGTACCGTCCCACCTTGCACCTGACAATCCTTACGCATCCACCATTGTCCTCGTGATTCCTGGCAATAATTAACCTGGGGCTCTCGCCTTTGCTCACAAGCGTGGCACTATGGTAGGGTTTTTGAAACACATTACCTTCCGATGCCACATACTGAGGAAAAGGACTTACTTCTGCCGCCCGCTCCCTCTGCGCACTTCCTTCCTAGTCAACTGCCCGCACAAAACCGGAGCCTGTCCTGTGTGGTACCCATGGTTGACTAGGCAAAATCCTCCACGGGGAAACCCTCACGGTCCTCCCCCCCATTGGATTCTGGCTCTTCACCAGCTGCCCCTGGTTTCACCCATTTCCCCTTCCCGTGGTTGCAGATTGTTGTCTCAAAACTTGCCCCAGACGCGTCTTCCACTTTCAGCGCCTCTGTCCATTCCTCCGTGTTAAACACCATCCGGGCCCAAACCCAAACATAAACGGTCAACCCAAAATTATGTTGCCGCACTCAAAAGAGAGAAACAACAGCAACTTCCGGACCTCTGCAACCTCCACCACCCCATCCACCCATCATTCCCCTCCATTGAGCGCCCGTAATTCCATAGTGCACTTCCTTCAAACCAGCCCCAACTCATCCACCAATTTTGACGGGAGCAAATTGACCATTGACCCAATGTCCACCATTTCCCACACCTTCCTGCCTGCAATCTTCATTGAGACATAGGCAAGCGGCACCAACACGGCTTTGGATTGGCACAACTTATGTTCCCCTTCCTCCCCTGCTGTGTTCACGTGCTGCACTGTTGCCAGAACCCTGCCACCCCTGTGCTCCCTCAGCGCCTGAACCATTTCCTTGAAAACCACCGGGGAGACCATGGCCAGCTCCCGTAGCGTGAGGGGTATTGGTGCCTTGCTCCCCATCACCCATTGCACAATTTCCGCGGCCTTCCTCCTTCCTCCGGAACTGGTTGACGGCGTGTTGCCTACTGGCCCTTGCGTACCAGTTTCTGGGGCCTGGGTCAACGGCTGCTCTCTGGCAACCACATCCATCTTCTCCAACACAATCCACTTGTTTGCTGCCAATGCCCTAACCTCCGCCTCCACACGCGGAGCTTGCCATGTATTGGGCCCAGTAACAATCCCAAGTGACACCCAAGCCGCCCCTGCAGGCAGGGCTCTTGCCCTAATCTGCTCCACTGGGGGTGGCTGACCGGCCCCCAGATCCACTGGCTTGCCCGTTGGGAATATGTAAGTCGCCCCGGATGTGTGGACCAGCCCCTCATCCATGTCCTTGGTCAGTTCCGCACAACCAGACTTCCAGTGGCCTTTACCGCCACAATAGGTGCACATGCAAACCAAAAACCCGCTTTACCGCCTGCTACTGGGCTGGAAGCCCCCCCCATGTGAGGCGGCACTGTGCGCCAAGGAGGAGGAGGCGGAGCCGTTGGCGGGGCCGTTATCCAATTCAGAAGTATCTGTAGGTCCCATAACACATCTTTTACCTTGTTCACTGGTACTTCCATTGACTGTAAAGGGGCTGCCAGCTGCTCCGTTGCTGATGGGCCCGCGGGCCGTACCTGCATCAGAGCTGGAGTGGAAGAGGCCGTTGGTTGCCTTGAAACCATTGGGAACAACCTGGCCATATCCTCAATCATTTCTTTCAAATTGATGTTGCTCTCTACCGCCTGGTTGATCACCCTTAGGTTTGGAAGAAGCGTGACACTCCAATATACTGACCGCAATACCAACCAGTGTTTGAATAGATACCGCTGGACCCGCGCATGAAGTTGCAGCGCAAGCCCGCCTAGAAACGCCCGCTTCATTGCCCCTGTTTGACCCGCTACCACCTGGTTCTTCTCTAGGTAGCTGTAGATGCGGTCAAATGTAGATTTGTATTTGGACAAATCACTCTGTGTCCGCACCCCACCTTGCAAAATTTCCTCTGCCGCCGCCTGCTCAAATTCCGTCTCCCAGAAGCAGGGCTCACACTTCCCCCACATTTCCATCATCTTGTTCCGGAGCCTTTCCCAGTCTCAAGCCTTGTAGCCAGACATATCCTCCACATCCCGGAGTTTAATGTTGTCCGTGATAAAGAGAACAACCGTACGGACCTTATGCTTGCCCTTTGCGTGTTCGGAGTCCATGATCTCCTCAAATCTTGCCAGAAAGCGTTCAATATCTGCAGTGTTGAACCAGAGATGAGGGAAGTTCTGTGGCCTAAGCCATACCACTTGAAGAACCTCAGATGCCTCCAAAGGCTCCAACCAAGGAGGAGCAAAACGGCTGGACCAAGTAGTCGGCAGTGGTGGTGGTGTTGGCCCTTCAGCTCCCAACCGGAGAGGGAACAAAGGAGGGACGTTTGGTCCTGGAGTAGTTGTTGGCAACATTGCACCTGCTAGCTTTGAGAGACCTAGAAAAAAGATTGTTCCCGGCCAGACCTCCAGATGTGGAAAGAAGAGGCGTGATACCCCTCAAAGTTATCCTCAACTTCCAGAAGCTATTGGTCTAAGCGTCTGTAAGGAGATTGGATGCAATGAGTTTAAGAATAGAGAGAGTGATGACAAGATAAATTCCTCCCTTCCAATCCTTCCCATACCATTCCCTGGTGGTCCGGTGATGATGATATATGATGATGACCCAACCCGGAGTTGAGAGTGAGGTATTTTTGAGTCCTCCCTCTCAACCCTAACCTAGGCACAACCACAAGCAACAAGATAGATGAAATATGACCCCAAGTACAGAACCCTAGCTCCACCCTAACCCTACCCTGTACCACCCACCCGGTCTGAAACCCTCCCCTTTGATATCACGTACATCCGGTTTTTCCTTCTCATGGCGCAGCTGTCCGCCACGCCCTACTTGGAGCCCCCCGGGTTTATCCATCTGTGCGCGTCCGCGGATCCCGCAATCCATGAGTCAGCCCGCGCTTATGCCCGCACAAACCTTGGATCCCGCGATCCATGAGTTGGCCCGCGCTTATGCCTGCCAAAACTTCCCCGGCGCGTATAACCCCTGATTGCCCCACCCTCTCCTTCCGGACTAGCCACCTGCAAGCTTGGTTGGGCCGTCTCCATCACTTGGTCCGCGTTCCCTGGGCGGGTCGCGTCCCGGCGCCCGACAGAGTAGGCCCGACCCGCACCTGGCGCCAAGCCCTGCAATCCCTGCCGCTGAGCCCACATCCGCTGCTGCTGAGCCCGCAGCAGGCACTTCTGAGACCGTGCACACCTCAAATTCTGAGCCTGACCTACCCAAATGCTGAGCACGCAGCCCGCAACGCAGCTCCCAATCCAAGGTTATAAATATGACACCACATCACGCTTCCCCTGATTACAGAAATACATGTCTTCTGCGCGCGCATCCTTTCCCAGCGGGTTGTCCTGTGGACACATCCCTGCGTCCCAAGTGAGTTTTAAAGAAAGTTCTGCATCCGCACGTCATAAGTGAGAATGAGAGTGAGATTGAGATCCGCGCGCGCGTCCTGGTGAGAATGAGAGTGAGATTGAGATCTGCGCCCGCGTCCTGAGCCAACAAAGTTCCCCGGAAGGTCCCTGGACCATCCCAGCCAAACTGCCACACAGTTCCTCGTACCCAACCTGCAACAAACACAACCACCCTCCACCAGCGTGCACACAGTCATCCAAGAGAGGAAAAGAAGTTGAGGAAACAAACACTCTGGGGTGTCTAGCTGCTCAGGCTGTGAAACGGCTAGGACACCCCCGTACCAAATCAGACCTGTACCGTAAGTGTCCCACACATACTTTGCACCCATTACGCTTTAGGAGAAGACAACTGATAAAGAGAAGACAGAGAAAAGAACCAAAACCAAAAAGGAAACCAAACCCAAAAATAAATTTATTTTTTTTTGCTAACACCGGGCCTCTGCTCCTTGTCCTGCATTACCCAACCGTGGGGCTTGTCCTTGCGTTTACGGACCCGGCTTGCGCCGCGCCTGCGTCCCTGCACCCAATCATAACCAACACCAGTACCAACTTGCAAAGCAATGTATTCAAGAAATAAGAAAACAAACATTCTGGGGTGTCTAGTTATTCCGGCTGTGAGCCGGCTAGAGCACCCCCTCACCAAATCAAACTTTTAACCTACTCACGTCCCCCCCGGCTTGACGGCTGTCCCCAGTGGTTTGTAGCCTCTTGCTCCTTCAAGGCGGCGCATTGCGCATGGGCTCCTCCTCCGCCAAAGAGCCCAATCCATCTACCAATCCTGAACCACCGGCACCATCCCATGCATCTGCGCCATAGCTGTCTGTCTTGTCAAAGGAGGAGGAGCCGCGTGCAAAGAAGCGCTTCAGGTGCAAAGCCGGGGCCTTCCGTTTGAGCGGCGCCCCGTCCAATTCCTCAAGCTGATAATTCCAGCCCTCAAACTTGGATTCCACGCGGAAGGGGCCGTTCCATTGGTTGGCAAAAAGCTTACCCCACTGGGACTCCAGACTCCAGTTGTAAAGCAAGACAAATTCCCCCTTCCGCAACGGATCCCAGAGGCAATGGGAACAACGCTTGTCCCAATAGCGGACCAACGCCGTATTAGTCTTCTGCAACCTTTCCGCAGCCTTTTCCAGGGTCTCTTCCCATTGGAGAAGCTGTTTGGCGCGCGCCTCCACAAGCTCTGTGGAGGTCTTCACCTTCCACCAGTCCACGCCCAAAAAGGTTTCCAGCTCAATGTCCACTGGAAGCACCAGACGCTTTCCATAGAGAAGTTCATAAGGCAAGTAGCCTGTCAAGCGTTTGACCAAGATCCTGTCCGCAAAGAGGACCACCGGAAGGGCCTCCTGCCACCGCTTGCCATCCTCACTGCACATCTTTACCAGGGTGTCCTTGATAGGCTGATGACCATGTTCAATCATCCCGGTGCCCTCTGGATAGTACTCTGTGACCTGCCCAAACTTAGCTCCACAATTCTGGACCAGCATCATCAAAAAACCCTGGAACTCCGCGCCTCTGTCAATGGTGACTGGGCAAAGCAAACCGTACCGCGCAAAGCAATCTTCCTCTAGAAACTGAGAAACCTTCTCCGCCAACAACTTCACCAGAGGACAAGCCTTGACCCAACCCAATAGATTTTCCTGCGCAACCAGCAGGTACGCAAACTTTCCCACCTTTATGTGGACCACGTCAAGGGAGACCTGCCCAAACAGGGCGTCCTCCCCTGTAGGGTGACCCACCTCCTGGGGAAGCCTAGAGCTCCGCCGTTGACACGCTTTGCAAGACTTCACCTATTCACGCACGGCGCGCACCACACCTGGCAACCAGAACCTTGCTTTCACCCGCCTTTGCGTTTCAATCTTGCCCCACTGGCCAAGGTTGTTGTGAAGACACCTCAGAATTATTTCCTGGTCCTTCCTTGATGTTGCAACCACCAAAGTCACTGGGGTACTCTGCCGCCACAGTTTTCCTTCCTGCAAGTAGAAGTTGGTTGTCTGCTGCTTTGCCCATCAAATTACCGCCCCTGACGTACCCTTGGGAAACCAAAGATCCTGCAAAACGGAGCACAATGTTGCCTAACTCCCGGACTGCTGCAGCAGAAGGATGACCTCCACGGATAAACGGAGAGTCCATGTCCAGGGGTTCCACCCCCTCAAACAGGTCCTCCTGCGGATACCGCATCAGCGCGTTGGGCATTTTGAACGCCTTCCCCCAAACATGAACCATGCCAAAAGTGAAGAGATCAAGAAATGCCACCCACCTAGTCATAGGAGCGTTTGGCAGCGTTGGAGAATTGATCATCCGGGCCAGGGCCTCCGCATTGACCAACAGCTCAAAGTGTACCCCCCAAAGCAGGTGCTGAAGCCTCTGCAAGATTTTGGTGACTCTGCACAATTCCAGCTTTGTCTTCAAATACCAACTCTCCGTTGCGGTAAACATCACAGACTTTTAGAGAACCGGCCTGTCCTTACAATCCTCTTCTTGCGTCAGGACTCCGCCCATGCCAAACTTGCTAGAGTTGACAGCCAAGAGGATCCCTCCTGCATTGTAGTCAAGGTCCTGGAGGACAATGTTGTGGCCCACAGTCTCCTTGAGCTTTGCAAAGCCAGCGTCACACCTTGCCATCCATTCCCATGCCGCGCCCTTCTGTGTTAGCGCCCGCAGGGGACTTGCGACTTCCGCAAACCACTCAATGAACATGCAAACGTAACTGCACAGTCCCAGGACTTGGAGGATATGCAAAGTCGTCCGCAGGGTTGGCCATTTGCGGACTTTGTTCCGTTTCTTTGCCGCAACTCTCTTGCCATTGAAAGCCACCACATGTCCTAGCACTTCCAGCGCTGGAACAAAAACTGCCAACTTACCCCCCAACACTGTAAGCCCTGCCTCCTCAATTTGGAACAAGACCCGCTCCAACGTCTGCGCGTACTCCCAGATGAAGCGGCGTATCTTTGGGGCCTCCTCTAACACTGTTCCCCCGTAATCCGTCTTTGGTCCCTTGATGCCCGCGTTGTTGATGAAAATCAGAACCCTTTCCAGAATGTCATCCCGCAGAATCCATGTCATCTGGGCCTGATAAACCGCCACCAATTTTATTGGGCCCTGCGGCAACCATGTTAGCTGCATGCTCCCCAATCCTGTCTTGAATGTGGTTAACGTCCGCAAGTTGGGATCAAGCTTGTGCTGATCATACCCCCCCATTACATCAACCAATCCATAACACGCGCGCCCTTCCATTGATTCCAGGAACTCATCCACATGCGGTTGCAATCCCGTGTCCCGGATGGTGAATGAGTTAAGCTGCTGCAGTTCATGAACAATCCTAAGCAACTTTCCGTCCTGCTTAACAACCGCAAACATCAGGCTAGAGTAGCTCAATGTGGACTGCTCATACAACCCCGTCCTCACGGGCTCCCGGACCAGTTCCAAAAAGGGTTCCTGCACGGACCAAGGGATTGGAATTGGCTTGATCTGCCAGGGCTGGTGCGGCACCATGGGGATCACATAGGGATTGCCAACCTTGTTCCTCAGCAATGCGCCCTTTTCAGGCCCAAAGGCAAGGGCCTTTTTGCGGAGCACCAACACCAATGCCAGAAAATCCTTCTCCTCTGCACTCAACCACTCTTTTGGCCCAAAATTAAGCGCCTTGATCCACTCATTGATGATCCCCACCAACCGCGTTACCCACCCGGACTTCTTCAACAGACTTACCCAGGGGTCCCAAGACCAGGAGATTGGCCTTAGAGACCTGTTCAGTCCCTGCGGCATTGGCTTGTTCTGGGGCCAAACCTTTTGTGCCACAGGCTTGTACCGTTGTAAGACTCCAAATGGTGCTAGGCAGTTGCAGTTCTGTGGAGGGGAAAGGTGCTGTTTAGGCTGCCCTCCTGAGTGTTACAAAAATATTTAAATTTAACCAAGATCAAGTTCCAGAGCCTGGTAAATGAGGAATCAAGTGGTAAAGGATAAAGATGATAGTAGTTTGGTAGCAATGGAACAGCACTATCTGAGCCAAGATTATGTGGGAAAAACTTGGACAACAGTAGCTAAAGTTTGTTTAAGGTTCAAAGACAAAGCTGTTGCATGTAAACAACACCCACAAGCTAATAACTCTGGTTGTCAGCAGAAGATTGGGGATGATCAAATCAACCCAACCAACCTCAAGGTTCTCAATGAACCTTCCCAACTCTCCACAATCAAGCGCTTGAAGGGTACCAGATAACTGAGGGTGGCTGTACAAGAAAAAGCACTATGTTTAAGAAGCTCTAAAAGCAAACAGTAACTGATTTGAAGCAAGGATAACCTCAACACTTCTCAAGGAACTCAAGAGTAGGCTGGCAGAATGCAACTCAAAAAAAAATAAGGGAGGTATAACACTCCAGGTCTTAAGCTTAATAAGACCTCTTCAATCAATTGTGATTGGCTCCAGAAAGATGATCAAGGAGGAATCAAGACCAGTATGGTCAGATAAAGGGATCAAGGAGTGGTATATCACACTCAAGAATTCCAACAGAAAGAATTCTCTTCAACCAGCTAGGCTATTGGTTGGTGATAAGGATCAGGCCACAGAGGGGCAAAGACTAAGGATAAATGGATCAGGGGGCAATCATAGATATACCCAGGATGAGGATGAGGATCAGATTTCAATGATAACGGGGGGAAATATGCACACACTCCCATGGATGATTGGAAAAGGCAGGGGAGAGCCCCTCCTTTTATAGACAAGAGGTCTGTAGACTATTTACAAGAGAGATTTACAAATAGAGCAAAAATTTTTTTTTTTTTTTTTTTTTTAGGATTGTCATTAGAAAACAAAAGGAAAAAAAAGAAACAACAAACACTCAAAAAAAAGAAGAACTGAATCAAAACCCTGGCCCATGCCAATGATGGTCACGGGCAAGAGAGTAGCTAGTGAGATGCCTGCAGACATGCTGATGGGCCCGGGCAACAGTTGAGACCCGCGCAGGCAACAGACAAGCCGCGTGGGAGACCAATGAGCTGGAGGTGGATCAAGGCGGTGGTGCAAAGGCTCTGACAACCACAAGCAATGCTTGCGGTCATTGGCCAATGGATTTGGATTGGGGATTGGGGCAAGGAAGGATTGAAGAGTGATAGGAACTTGGACAGAACCTCATTGTCCAAGTTGGGTTTGATGGTTGTTGGGTGTGGTCCTTGGGATTGAGTTTGAATGAGTAGGATCAATTGGCAATGAGGATGACTTGGAGTAGTGGATTGATGAGGATGATCACCAACGACCCCAAGCAACCCTTGCGGTCATTGGTTGGTGGTAGCGGTCAATAAGAATGGGTTGACAATGTAATCTTTGTCATCCTCTAGCTTGGATAGCTAATTGTTGTTTGTCAACCGGTTTTGATGGTGATCATGATGATGATGACAATTGGGGTCAATGGCCGCAAGCGCGTTTGGGAAAAAAAAGAAAAAAAAGAGGTGACTGAGGGATGCCAATTGGGGGTGCCGGTGCCGGATAGAAGCCCACAAGCCAAGCCAGTCTTCATCTGCGTGTTCGCCAAAAAGGGTGGATAGCAGCGCAAATCAAGGGAAAATTGAACATAGGACCGGGAGCTGGGCACCCAAGAGATGATCTCAGACAACTAGGAGCGTGGGAGCTGGAAGTTTGGGAACTGGATATGGAAATTATTCCGGAAAAAAAGTTTTTTTTTTTGATCTAAATGGAGGCTATAGAAAAGTTCATAAGAATTTTACTTTTTCTGTACTGGTCCAGAGGTGTCCCAGATTGGGCACCACATCTCTTCCCAACTTACAGACTGTCCCTAGTCTGCATATGAGTATCTTTGATGATATATATAAAATAAGAAACTGAGGAATTGAAACAGAAAAACACCCGTTTGATCTTGAGGGTGATTGAAAAGGTAGCTTGATCCATCCAAAGAAAAGGTCCTGGAAGTGGCTGAGATAAAATAATGAAGAAGGAATCCCAGGTGCTCACATATGTGGCATACAGTAGAGTTTCACAACAAAATACAGCAGATGACCCCTGGTGGTGCACAATTGGGAGGACTTACTTCTTGAACAAGTTGCCTCCACAACAATGAAATTTCTTGACCTGATCAGCAGAGAACCTTCTGGCCATCTGAGTACAATCCATCCCATCCAAAACATATGATCCACCTCTGACTTGACAGACCACTTGATAAGGACCATTCCAGCGGTTAGATAAAAGCTTTCCCCACTGATTTTCCAAGGATCAATTATAATCTAAGACTAAATCCCCAGGATTCAAGGGATCCCTGATTTGATTGGAGTGCTTATCCTCCCAATACTGGACTGATGTTTCTCTTTACTCCATCATCTTCTGATAAGCTCTGTCACAAAACATCTTCACTTTGCTCCAGTTGCTTGGATCTGGCAACTAATACATCAGTGGTGGAAGAAACCTTTTCCCAAGAAATACCTAAAAAAGATTCCATTTACAGATAAAGAGGAAGGAAAGCCCTTTTTCCAAAGATAATTTAATAAGGTGAGTAGCCAGTGGTTTGTTTAGTTGAAGTTTGATTGGAGAAGAGGACCAGAGGAAGAAATTTGCAACAATTCTTTCCGCTTTCACCAGCCAGCTTGACAAGGGCAGCCTTCAAAGGAGCATGACCTCTTTCCACCATGCCTTGACCTTCAGGATAATAATTAGTGGTCACCCTATTTTGACCAGGAAGCAATTGGATCATTTCAGCCAGTTTGCCACCAAACTCAGAGCCACCATCAGTTGAAGAAGATGGAGCCAAGCCATAACGCATTATCCAAGTCTCATAGAGGAAGGCTGCTACTGATTCAGAGCTGAGGTTCTTAAGAAATTTTGCTTCAACCCATCCAGAAAAAGCATCTCTAGCCACTATGAGCTACTTAGCTCCACCAGCCTTAATATGAACCACAGCCATAGCAATCCTTCCAAAGACATTGGACTCTCCAGTGGGATAAAAAACTTCCGCTGGGCCCCTAAGATCATGTTTCTGACATACTTCACAACTCTTGCACCATTGAGAGACTGATTTCTTCAAGGATGGCCACCAGAATTGTTTGGATATTCAACAATAAGTTTTGGTTTCCCCACAATGACCAAGGCCTTCATGGAGACTTTCAAGGATCAAATCTTGTTTAGAAGGGATGGTGACAACAATAAGAGCACAAGGATTGCCTCTTTTCATAAGCCTAGTACCTTGGACAAAGAAATTGGAGGACTTCCTTTTGAGTGATCAAAAATCTTTAGCAGAGAGATCAGGAGGTGTTGAAATTCTGTTGAAATTCAGCCACGCTCTCTCTTTTTTTTTCAACTCTCAGTCTGACGTTGTCTGTCCTGTTACCGCTGCAAACACTTCATTCCCATCTTTTCTTCTTTCCACGTCTCTGCTCATCTTACTTCTACTGACTCTCCAGAGTGTCTTGGCTTACATCACTTCTACGGACCAACCTTGTTGCTCTCCTCCGACAACTTGACCTTGTTGCTCTCCTCCAACAACTCTAGTCCTTCTCGTTGTCCACCTCCGACAACTCTGACTCTAATAACTCGCCATCTCACGCAGTCTGGACCTCTAATACCAATTGGCTCCACTCCCTCAAGGTCACTCAGCTCATCAACTGAGTCCTTCTTCTATCTCTGCCAACCGTCTTCTACTGCCTGACTGTTCTCATTTGGTGAGAAAAGAACTGTTATCTGCATCTCTGTTATCTCCTTGTTTTCTCATCAAACTGTTGGGCTAGCTCCTGGCTCCTCTTGTCCTTTTGTCTTGTGGTCTTCTCCTTCAAGTTGTTTTACCTTGAGTTCCTTGTCATCCAGGCCTGGTTTTTGGTGTTTCAAGAATAATTTCAGGATCAATTTTCATCAGGAGGCCTTTGGAGAGTGGAGAGATACTGCTCTAATTTAAGCCAGAAGCCTTGTTGGAAGCCAGAATAATCTTGAGAGGAAAAGGTGAAGACAGGACAAATTAAGGGTTCCTCCTTGTCAAAATCCACTCCAAAATCCAATTATTCATCTCCCAGAGGGCGTTGAGACAAACCATCAGGCATGGTGAAAGATTTTCAAGGCCTATGAACAATATCAAAAGAGAACAACTGGATGAAAGCCACCCAACAAGTCATTGGAGCGTTTGGAAGACTGGGGGCATTGATCATTTCAATAATGGATTGTGCATCAACTTGTAACTCAAAGTGTTGACCCCAGAGAACATTTTGGAGCTTCTTCAACATTTCGGCCACACCACAAAGTTCCAGTTTTGGCTGGGAGTACCTGGATTCCACCTCTGAAAAAAGAAGAGATTCATAAAGAGCAGGATGATCCAAACCATTTTCATCTTCCTGAGTAAGGACAGCCCCAACAGATTGATAACTAGAGTCCACAGCCAGCTTGATCTTGCCAGCCCTAGGGCCATAAGTGATCTTCTTCAAGAAAATGTCTTTTCCAACAATTTTTTTGAGCATCTGAAATGATTGTTCACAAGCTTGTGTCCAAAACCATTCAGCATCCTTCCTGGTTAAGTGACACAAGGGAATGCAATTTTTGGATAGAAAAGGGATAAAGATCTGAACATAGATTACAAAACCTAAGAAACCTCTGACTTCAGTTGGATTGATGGGAGTAGGCCAAGAGAGAATTTTGTTGACTTTGGTTGGAGCCATACTTCTTCCTTCCTTGCAGACCACATGACCAACAATTTCCAAAGCAGGGACACAGGCAGCCCATTTGGATCCAGAGACAGTGAGACCAGACTCCTTGATTCAAAACAGGATCCTTTCCAGAGTGGTTGCATATTCCCAGATACATCAATGGATTCCTGAATGCCAGGGTAAGAGCTCATTGTTATAATCAGAAACTGGACCTTTAATCCCGCCATTGTCAATAAAGATACCAGCATGATCAGGGATTTCATCCTGGAGGATCCAAACCATCTGAGCCTGATAGACTGCAACCAAATTTGTGTCACCTTGAGGTAATCAAGTAAGTTGGAAAAAACCAAGAGGAGTATTGAAAGTAGTGACAGGACAAGAAATTGGATGTAAGGATTGTTTGTCATAGCCACCCATAATGTCACCTAGACCATAGCAAGCTCTCCCAGAGAAGGATTCAACAAATTCTTCAGTAGCAGGGGGAAAACCAGAGTCTTTAATAGTAACCTTATTTAGAGGCTGGAGATCATGAACTATTCTAAGTTTACCATTACTCTTGAGAACACAGAAAGCAGGACTGGAATAGCTAGAAGTTGATTGTTCATATAAACCGGTTCAGACTTGTTTGCCGACCAACTTGATGAATTTGTCAACTTTAGCAGCAGGGATTGGGAACTTCTTCTTTTGCCAGGGATCATGCTCTACTACAGGGATAATGTAAGGGAGGCCATAGGATTCTTTCAAGAGACCTCTCTCTTCTTCACAGAAAGCAATAGATTTTTCCCTAAGGGCTAAGACATTTTTGATCAAATTCAACTCATCAGGAAGAAGCCATCCATCTGGACCAAAGTTGACCACTTTCAGACTTTCTTCAGTGACATGAACAGAGGGGATGAATGGACCAGTAAGAGATTGAGGTAAACCACAGTAAGGATTGCGGGATAGAGGGGGGCGCATAAGAGGAGGGTTGAGGTTGAGAGGCATTGGTTGGTTGACTGGTTGAACCTTTTTTGCAACTGGTTTATACTTGGTGGCAAAAGAGAGGAATCCTTTCTTCCTCCAAGCATTGACCAGTGAGACCTGACTACAAAAACTGAGGCCAAGTTCCAAAATTTTCCAAGTTTGATGTTCCTCCTCATCCTTGAAAGGTGCCTTTTCCATAAAAGAGGATCCAAAAGCTAACACATTGCTCACATGTGTGTCACAGGGTAGAGTTTCAAAAATGACAGTAGTAGAGGCCCCTGATGGTGCACAATTGGGAGGACTTACTTCTACCCCACATGGCCTCCACTTAAGACCATACTCCTTCATACCAAAACCACCAAGAAAAGAATCAAGATTGGGATCTAGTTTAGACTCATTGCGGAGATTCAAAACTGGAGTAGAGGATAATTTATCAGGCTGAAGGGAAAAAGGAAAAGAAGATACAACAGACCCAGAGAGAGAAGAAATATTTTTGGAATTTTCGGATTTTTTATGTTTTTGAATTTTGATCTTATTTGGATGAGGAAGAGATGATGAGGAAAACAAAAAATATGCCTCTGAGGTTGAAGTTGATCCATAAGTTGAAGACTGAGGCTGAGAGGAACTACAACTATCAGTAGGATCAACTAATCCAATGAAAAATGAGGCTGAGAGGAACTAGAGTTGTCCTTCTGCTTTCCCTTTGGAACTGTTTTGGGAGAACAACCAGGAAAATTTTGTTCCCAACAACCAGAATCCAAGGAACAAAGCGGAACTTCAATTTTTCTGCCATCAGCATCAGGGAGAAGGATTCTCTCCCCTACTTGATCAGAAAAAATCAGGGTAGCACCAAAATCCATTAAGAACGGTTGGCCCAAGATCATAAGACCTTCCAAACGGGTGATCCAGAAGTGAAAAGTTCCAACAATATTTTTACCAATTCAAACAGGAACATCCTCAGCAATACCAACCAGTTCACATGACTGATTTTCTATACCATGAACCGCAGAAGTAAAGCTGACCCTTTGGCTAAGCTTGAGTTTGCAGGCCATAGTATCTGAGATTAAGTTGAGCTGAAAACCCAAATCCACAAGAAGAGAAACTGTTTTAGCCAATTCACCAAGATAGCAGGGAAGAAATCTAAGAGGGCAGGAATACAGATTGGCATCTGAAGGGGGATCTGTTCCACCAGAGTCCTCCATCAAAGTGCCAGAAGAGACCTTCAATTTGTCCGGACCAATTTCCACACGTCAACAAGAAACCCATTTCTTCATGCCTTCAGCCACCAATGGAGAGATAGACAGCAGTTCAGCCACAGACAGATCAGGGATTTTGAGATCAGAAATTTTCTTTAATACTCCTTCCACAGCATTAGGGTAGTCCTTGGAAATGCCCCTCTCAAACCAAACTTTGGGCTGGATGGAGGGAGGAAGATCAGTTGAGGAAGGTACTGGAAGAGGATCAGAGGATTGAGGGGGTTTACCAGATTGAAGAGGAGGAGAAGGATCAGAGTGGTCCTGGAACCTTTCCATGAGTGGTTCCCTTTCTACTTCCATGTCTTCCACATCAGAGGAAGGAGGCTCAGGCAAATATCAATGTTTGACAGGTTTTCAAAGGATTGAAGATGGAACAGGAGGAGACTTGTGAGGTTTGGGTTCCTCATGGTGTTTCCTAGCTGGATCAGATTGATAAGCACCAGAGAAGCTGGAAGAAGTGATAGCTGGAGGATACCAAGGTTGAAGAGTGCCACAGGATGATCAAAAATCCAAGGAGACCAGAGATGCCTTCTTGGGAGTTGGTGGTTGGTAAGAAGCCACCACATGACGGATTGGACAAGATGAGTCAAAAGTGATCAAAGCACCATTAGGAAGAAAGAAATTATTTCCCTTCTGCTCTACTAATTTCTCCTCCTTGTCCTTCTGGAGTTCAGGAAATCTACCAGTACCATGGCCTTCTCTATGACAGTAATAGCAGACTAAGGTGGATTCAGGAACAGAATTAGCAGGTTTAGGGGTAGCTAAAGAGGATATTTTCTTATCTATTTTCTTCTCAAAGGCCTGAAGTAGCTGAGTAATCTCATCTATAGTAGCAGTATCCTTATTGGCCTGAGGGCTTGATTTAGGTCTGCAATTTGCTTCCATCTTGTTCATGATTTTGTTTGATTTGTGGAAGGAAGGAGCATGGACTGGTTCAGTGATCCTGGGCTTTTCAAAATTTAAAGCAGTTTGACCTTTCATGACTTTGTCCACTGCATTCCTAAGGACCAGAAAGACAGGGAGTTTTAAACGATTATCCCTAGTAGTGATCATGGATCCAGACTTGACCAATTCATCCCTAATCCTTTCCTGCACTCCTGGCAAAAAATATTGGAAAAATCAAACTTGAATGTTGTCCACAGTGTCAATGTGATTGTTCCTGATAAGATAAGACTGAATAGGATCCCAAGACTTTCTTAAAGACTGATAATCAGAGGCTGAAGAGACACCACCATTGGAGATCCATTGAGAAACCAGAGCATCCAAGTCCTGTAAGGTAAACCTAGCCACATCTATTTTTCCCCAATAAGCCAACATAGCCTCCTTCAAGAGCCTCCAGTTATGAGTTTTGAATCCATCAAATGATTCAATCACTTCCATATATTCATCAGAGGAGATAAAAAATCACAACTGATAGGCCATATCATGTTCACTTGCACCATCCACTTCAGCAGCCATTTCATAGGAGTCCAAAAATTGTTCCACTTTTGTTCCATTGAAGCCCAGGTTCTTGTTCTGGGGTTTGATTTTGACCATCTTGGCCCAAACAGTGGTGGAGGGAACAGATTCCATTTTGAAGACAGAGTTCCTAAGGAGATCCAAAAAGCAGAGTTCCAAGGTGGCCCACAAGCGTGGCAAGGGTAGGGTTTCACAAAGAAAAACAAGAATCCTTCCCAGGTGGTGCACAATTGGGAGGACTTACTTCTGGAACAAGTTGCCTCCACAGATCAGATCTGAATGATTACAGAAAAAAGAAAAAAAAGAAAAGGATTGAATCAGATTTCAGAGTTTGATTCTTCAATTTGGGACTGTAAATCCCAAGGTTGCTGGTTTGATCCCGGCCCAGGGGACCAAATGTAAGACTCCAAAAGGTGCTAGGCCGTGGCAGTTCTGTGGAGGGGAAAGGTGCTGTTTAGGCTGCCCTCCTGAGTGTTACAAAATATCTAGATGTAACCAAGATCAAGTTCCGGAACCTGGTAAATGAGGAATCAAGTGGTAAAGGATAAAGATGATAGCAGTTTGGTAGAAATGGAACAGCACTATCTGAGCCAAGATTATGTGGGAAAAACTTGGACAACAGAAGCTAAAGTTTTTTTAAAGTTCAAAGACAAAGCTGTTGCATGTAAAGAAGGCCCACAAGCTAATAACTCTGGTCATCAGCAGAAGATTGGGGATGATCAACTAAAACCTAACCAACCTCCAGGTTATCAATGAACCTTCCCAACTCTCGGCAATCAAGCGCTTGAAGGGTACCAGATAACTGAGGGTGGCTGTACAAGACAAAGCACTATTTTTAAGAAGCTCTAAAAGCAAACAGTAACTGATTTGAAGAAAGGATAACCTCAACACTTCTCAAGGAAATCAAGAGTAGGCTGGCAGAATGAAACTCAAAAAAAAAATAAGGGAGGTATAACACTCCAGGTCTTAAGCTTAATAAGACCTCTTTAATCAATTGTGATTGGCTCCAGAAAGATGATCAAGGAGGGATCAATACCAGCATGGTCAGAGAAAGGGATCAAGGAGTGGTATAAAACACTCAAGAATTCCAACAGACAGAATTCTCTTCAACCGGCAAGGCTATTGGTTGGTGATAAGGATCAGGCTAAAGAGGGGAAAAGACTTAGGATAAATGGATCAGGGGGCAATCATAGATATACCCAGGATGAGGATGAGGATCATATTTCAATGATAATTGGGGGGACATATGCACACACTCCCATGGATGATTGGAAAAGGCAGGGGAGAGCCCCTCCTTTTATAGACAAGAGGTCTGTAGACTATTTACAAGAGAGATTTACAAATAGAGCAAAAAAAAAGTTTTTTTTTTTTTTAGGATTGTCATTAGAAAACAAAAGGAAAAAAAAAAGAAACAACAAACACTCAAAAAAAAGCAGAACTGAATCAAAACCCCGGCCCGTGCCAATGATGGTCACGGGCAAGAGAGTAGCTAGTGAGACGCCCGCAGAAATGCTGACGGGCCCGGGCAACAGTTGAGACCCGCGCAGGCAACGGACAAGCCGCGCGGGAGACCAATGAGCTGGAGGTGGATCAAGGCGGTGGTGCAAAGGTTCTGAAAACCACAAGCAACGCTTGCAGTCATTGGCCAATGGATTTGGATTGGGGATTGGGGCAAGGAAGGATTGAAGAGTGATAGGAACTTGGACAGAACCTCATTGTCCGAGTTGGGTTTGATGGTTGTTGGGTGTGGTCCTTGGGAGTGAGTTTGAATGAGTAGGATCAATTGGCAATGAGGATGACTTGGAGTAGTGGATTGATGAAGATGATCACCGACAACAACAAGCAACCCTTGCGGTCATTGGTTGGTGGCAGCGGTTGATAAGAATGGGTTGAAAATGTAATCTTTATCATCCTCTAGCTTGGATAGCTAATTGTCATTTGTCAATTGGTTTTGATGGTGATGATGGAGATGATGACAATTGAGGTTGATGGCCGCAAGCACATTTGGGAAAAAAAATAAAAAAAAAAGAGGGGACTGAGGGATGCCAATTGGGGGTCCTGGTGCCGGATAGAAGCCCGCAAGCCAAGCCGGTCTTCATCTGCGTGTTTGCCAAAAAGGGTGGATAGCAGCGTGAAGTGAGGGCAAATTAAACATAGGACCGGGCGCTAGGCACCCAAGAGATGATCCTAGACAACTAGGAGAGTGGGAGCTGGAAGTTTGGGTACTGGATATGGAAATCATTCCAGAAAAAAAGTTTTTTTTTTGATCTAAATGGAGGCTATAGAAAAGTTCATAAAAATTGTACTTTTTCCATACTGGTCCAGAGGTGTCCCAGATTGGGCACCACACCGTCCCGCGTTGCACCTGACCATCCTTACGCGTCCATTGTTGTCCTCATGAATCCTGGAAATAATTAAACCATGGCTCTTGCCTTTGCTTGCAAGCGTGGCACTATCGTAGGGTTTTTGAAACACAGTACCTTCCAATGGCGCATACTGAGGAAGAGGACTTACTTCTGTCGCCCGTGCCCTCTGCGCGCTTCCTTCCCCCTCCTTCTCCTTCCTATTTGACCGCCCGTATGAAACCAGAGCCTGTCCTGCGCGGTACCTGCGGTCAACCAGGCAAAATCCTCCGCAGGGTGACCCTCACGGTTGTCCCCCCATCGGATTCTGCCTCTTTGCCAGCTTCCACTGGTTGCACCCATTTCCCCTTCCCGTGGTTGCAGATTGTTGTCCCAAACCTTTCCCCAGACGGGTCTTCCACTGTCAGTGCCTCCGTCCATTCCTCCGCGTTAAACACCATCCGGGCCCGGAACCCAAACATAAACGGTCAACCCAAAATTATGTTGCCGCACTTGACGGAGAGAAACAACAGAAACTTCCAGACCTTTGCAACCTCCACCTCCTCTTCCTCCACCACCCCATCCACCCAACATTCCCCTCCATTGAGTTCCCGTAATCCCATAGAGCACTTCCTTCAAACCAGCCCCAACTCATCCACCAATTTTGATGGGAGAAGATTGACCATTGACCCACTGTCCACCATTGCCCACACCTTCCTGCCTGCAATCTTCATTGAGACATAGGCAAGCGGCACCAATACGGCTTTGGATTGGCACAACTTATGTTTCCCTTCCTCCCCTGCCGTGTTCACGTGCTGCACCATTGCCGGAACCCTGCTGCCCCGTACTCCCTCAGCGCCTGAACCATTTCCTCAACAACCACCGGGGAGACCCTGGCCAGCTCTTGTAGCGTGAGGGGTATTGGTGCCTTTCTCCCCCTCACCCGTTGCACAAGTTGTGTGGCCTTCCTCCTTCCTGCGGAACTGGTTGACGGCGCATCGCCTACCGGCCCTTGCGTACCAGTTTTTGGGGCCTGGGTTGATGGCCGCTCTTTGACATCCACATCCATCTTCTCCAAAACAATCCTCTTTTTTTCTTCCAATGCCCTAACCTCCGCCTCCACACACGGAGCTCCCCACGTATTGGGCCCGGTAACAATCCCAAGTGACACCCAAATGGCCCCTGCGGGCTGGGCTCCTGCCCTAACCTGCTCCACCGGGGGTGGCTGACCGGCCCCCAGATTCACAAGCTTGCCCGTTGGGAATATGTAAGTGGCCCCAGACGTGCAGACCAACCCCTTGTCCATGTCCTTGGTCAGTTCCACGCAACCAGACTTCCAGTGGCCTTTACAGCCGCAATAGGTGCACATGCAAACCAAAAACCTGCTTGATGGCCGCTACTGGGCTGGAAGCCCCCCCCTTGTGAGGCCGCACTCCGCACGGAGGAGGAGGAGGCCAAGCCGTTGGTGGGGCCTTTATCCAATTCAGAAGTATCTGTAGGTCCCATAACATATCCATTACCTTGTTCACTGGTACTTCCATTGACTGCAAAGGGGCTGCCGGCCGCTCTTTCACTGATGAGCCCGCAGGCGTTACCTGCGTCAGAGGCGGAGTGGAAGAGGCCATTGGTTGCCTTGAAACCGTTGGGAAAAACCTGGGTGTATCCTCAATAAGTTCTTCCAAATTGATCTTGCTCTCTACCGCCTGGTTGATCACACTTAGGTTTGGAAGAAGCATGACACTGCAATCCACTGACAGCAATATCAACCAGTCTTTGAATAGATACCGCTGGACCCCCGCACAAAGTTGCGGCGCAAGCCCGCCTAGAAACGCCCGCTTCATTGCCCCTGTTTGACCCGCTACCACCTGGTTCTTCTCTAGGTATCTGTAGATTCAGTCAAACGTAGATTTGTATTCAGACAAATCACTCCGTGTCTGCACCCCACCTTTCAAAATTGCCTCTGCCGCCGCCTGCTCAAATTCCGTCTCCTGGAAGCGGGGCTCACGCTTCCCCCACCTTGCCATCATCTTTTTCCGGAGCCTTTCCCAGTCCCAAGCCTTGTAGCCAGACATATCCTCCACATCCCAGAGTTTATTCTTCTCTGTGATAAAGAGAACAACCGTACAAACCCTATCCTTGCCCGTTGTGTTTTTGGAGTCTTCAATATCCTCAAACCTTGCCAGAAAGAGCCCAATATCCGTGGTGTCAAAACGGGGATGAGGGAAGTTCTGCGGCCTAAGCCATACCTGTTGCGGAACCTCAGCCGCCTCCAAAGGCTCTGACCAAGGAGGAGCAAAACCGCCGGACCAAGTAGTTGGCGGTGGTGGAGGTGTTGGCCCACCAGCTCCCAACCAGAGAGGGAAAAAAGGTGGAAAGTTCAATCCTGGAGTAGTTGTTGGCAACATTGCACCCGCTAGCTTTGAGAGACCTACACAAAAGATTAGTTTCCCAACCAGACCCCCAGATGTGGGAACAAGGGAGGTGATACCCCCCAAAGTTTCCCTCAAGTTCCAGAAGTTATTGGTCTAAGCGTCTGTAAGGAGATTGGATGAAATGAGTTTAAGAATAGAGAGATTGATGACAAGATAAATTCCTCCCTTCCAATCCTTCCCATACCATTCCCTGGTGTTCCGGTGATGATGATATATGATGATGACCCAACCTGGAGTTGAGAGTGAGGTATTTTTGAGTCCTCCTTCTCAACCCTAACCTAGGTACAACCACAAGCAACAAGATAGATGAAATATGACCCCAAGTACAGAACCCTAGCTCCACCCTAACCCTACCCCGTACCACCCACCCCGTCTGAAACCCTCCCCCTCAATATCACCTACGTCCGCTTTGTCCTTCTCATGGCGCAGCCCTCTGCCACGCCCTACTCGGAGCCCCCTGGGGTTTAACCGTCCGCGGATCCTGCACTTATGCCTGCGCAAACCTCCCTGGCGCATATAACCCCTGATCGCCCCACCCTCACCTTCCGGACTAGCCACCCGCAAGCTTGGTTGGGCTGGCTCCATCACTTGGTCCACATTCCCTGGGCAGGTTGCGGCCTGACCTGCACCTGGTGCCAAGCCCCGCAATCCCTGCCGCTGAGCCTTCATCCGCTGCTGCTGAGCCCGCAGCAGGCACTACTGAGACAGTGTGCACCCCAAATGCTGAGCCCAACCTACCCAACTGCTGAGTGCACAGCCCCTGACGTAGCTCCCAATCCAAGGTTATAAATACAACACCACAACCAAAATACCACTTCAATAGCTGAAAACTCTTTTTTATTTTAGGGCATTATTTTTTTACACCACCAACCCTTATTTTTGTTTTTTTTTTTTTGATGTCACCACCATGTCCGGCAAAATTTCCAATCCACACAGCTTTCCTTGAATTTGTGCAGTTTGGAAGAGTGGCCAATATATATATATATATATATATATATATATATATATATCAGTGATTAGAGGGGCATCTAAAAGCTCTCTGGAATAAAGTTGAGAGTTTTTTGCCAATTTAAAGGCCCTCAAAATGGCAATCAAAAAATTAAAAAAAGGCACTATGTGTCAAATACTTTCACAGTTTTTGAAAATCATTTCTGATTATTTTGGAAAATCTGAATTGCAGAAATCTTTCAAATATAACTGGAAACTTAAATATGATTTTTCTAGATTTTGAGTACTTCATTTTCCCACCAGCAAATGTGATTAAAATTAAAAATGAGATGTTCTTTTCAATTTTTTTTCCATATCTTTACAAAGAATTTTCCAAATTTTGTGCTTGTATTATTTTAGTAGGAATTCATAAAGGCACAAAAAAATTATGTGAGGATTTCTTAGATCGATTTTTTACCTCCAAATAGTTGATGCATCTACAACAATGACCAAAAATGTCTGCTTTGGGGTGCATTTTGGAGCCATTTCTGATTCTATTTTGATTCTTTTTATGGAAACTCTAAGTTTACATTTCTCAAATGCACTCCAAATGACACACAACTCCTATTTTTTCATATTTTTTACACCTTTTTTTAGCCCTCAAATGTCTAGCCTCAAATCACCCTGTTTAGACCGCTTTTTGGGGCAGTTCTGCATTTTGGGGCTCTTCTATATGAATAATTTTATATTCAATATGATTTTGATTTTTTTTCCTGCCTCCTTTTCACCTCTTGGGGCAATCCAATCCTCTCCTCAAACAAAAAATCACCTGTCAAAATCCAGAATCCACTGCACACCACACCATCATCACCATCATCACCATCATCACCATCATCACCATCATCACCATCATCACCACCATCACCAATCATCACAACTCAAGACCAATCAACCAATCCCACATCACAACTCAACACAACTCAACCAATCAAATTCAAAAATCCACCCGCACTAAATAGAACCCCCTGAATCCAAAAAATCAATCAAAAATCAATCAAAAAAATCAAGTCTTCATGAAAAAAACATCTCAAAATCAAAATCCCAAACAAAAAATTTCTGAACAACACATCAACCCACTTTTACTATCTTCCTCTGCTGCTTATCCTTCTACTGCTTCAACTGATTTATATCACCCCCATGATTCCACCCCTTTGGCTCCTCAACCTGAATTATCATATAATTCAAAGGGGGACCTTGTGGATGCTGTTGAAGAGTGGGCTAAATCCCATGGATATGCCATTTCCACCAAAGTCTCCAATACTAAAGAGCAAAGATATACTTACCAATGTGACAAATCTGGGGAATATAAACTTAATTTTGATAACAAAAGACTTTCATCAACTAGAAAAACAAACTTTACCTTCAAATTCTCTGGAAGCTTTTACAAGAATTCTGGTCTTTGGGAAATAAAAATCCAATTCCCTGATCACAATCATCCACCATCAACTGATCCATCCACCCATCCAGTTCAGAGAAGGATTCAGGTTGATCAAGAGGATATGGTCAATTCTTTAACCAAATCTGGGGTTTCTCCCCTGAAAATTCTTAATTCATTAATGCAGTCCTCCAATTCTCCTGTTCACACAACCATTAGTACAATCTATGACAAAAGATCAAAAATTCAAAAAGAAAAACTGGAAGGAAAATCACCCATAGAAGCTTTAATAATGGAATTAAGAAACTCTTCTTTCACATATGAAATCAATAATCAAAATGGCCATATAAGTTCTTTATTCATTTTTCACTCATATTCTATCCAATTGATCAAAATCTTTCCATCAGTATTAATGATGGGATGTACCTATAAAACTAAAAAATCTTCCATTCCTCCTCTTCACATTCTTGGGGTCAACAATCGTGCTATAACATTCTCTGTTGGTTTCTGTTTCCTCTTGCAAGGAAGAAAGGAAGACTATAAATGGGCTCTCCAAAAACTTCATCAATTATTATAACATGAAGAACCCAAAGTCATTGTGACTGACAAATAGAAAGCCCTGATTCATTCCATTTAAACTGTATTTCCCAACTCTCATCATTTACTCTGTGTCTGGCATATCTTCAAAAAAATTCAAACACATTGTAGAAAACACTTTAAATCTGAAGAAGAATGGATGATATTCAGAAAACACTGGAATATGCTGGTCAAATACGAATCTGAAAATTTTTATCAAGATAATTTTACCAAACTGACTGTAGTCTGGAATCCCCCTACTTCTGACTACCTTCTTGACAACTGTCTTCCTCTAAAAAGAAATTTTGCTTCATATTCTTCAAAAAAGCACCTGCATTTTGGAAATACCAGCACATCTAGAAAAGAAGGGCTTCAGTCTTATGTCAAATGATTTATCACAAGTTCTTCTGGTTCCTTCTCTGATGCAGTTAACCAAATATATCATTCAGTTTCAATTCAACTCCATGAAACTTCCATTGAAACTTCTCAGCTAGACTTCAAGAGCTTGATTGGTCTCCCATATTGTGTTGAAAACCTCTCAGGAAAGATAAGCCATTAGGCTCTCAAGATTGTGCATTACTTTCACATTTCAGCAGAAAAATCAACCACCTTTTCTGATTTTTATTATTCTTTGTTCATGGGGATTCCTTGTGTACACCAAGTGAAGAAGGCAAATCTCAAGAAGCAACAATTTTTGCTTGATGATTTTCATCCCCAGTGGCATGTAAAAACTCCTATTGCAGTATGTTTTCTTTTCTTGGAGAAACAAATAATTCTAAAATTTGTTTCTGAATTGTTTTCTTTTATTTTGGAATTATTCATAGCCTGCTGAGAAGGGGTCATTCCAACCTTCTCAATCATCTCATGAATCACCTTCCAATCAATCAACATACACTGGTTTCAGAATGAAGTCTTTGAAGAATTCCCTAAATTGCGCCCAGGAGAACAACATTTTTACCTTGGAGAAATGATGAAACTGTTAAAAGGGAATTATCAACGGACTCCCATTCAAGACTCCCTATCAAAGGAAGAAAAGAAAATTTGAGGAAGACCCAAAGGATCCCCCAATAAAACCAAATGATTTTCTCAGCTTTCATCTGAGAGGGATCCATTTGGGTTGGTATATTTTGAAGTACCTAAGAGGAGAGGAATACTGTCAGCTTGCTACTATTGCAAAGCAAGCTGCAAAAGTAACAAAAATAACATAAAAATAACTAAATAATTAAACTAAGAAGGAGTAGTAAAACCATAAATATTATTACAGAAATGAATTCCCCACCCAAAGTTAGGTAGGGTCACTCATTGACCCCACCCTTGAAATCCAACTCCTTATATTTTTAAATAATTAAGGAAAGAAATACCAAAATACTACGGCTCCACTATTGAGTTTTTGGTCAATTAAATATTTCACACACATTGTCACGTATAGGTTTCACACCTAAGATTCAGTCAGAATTGAGGTTTTGTGTATATTTTAGGAGTTACAGACGGAAATGTGTTTTGTCACAATTCCCGCACGCAGCCACGGCAGCCAATGCACCCGCGCGCGGCTGAGATAAAGCCCTGTCACTCTGTCAAGGTTGTGTACGCAGCCCTGGGCCTCTGACAAGTACGCAGCCGTGGGACTATGGGTTGACAGAGTGACAGGCGGCCTGAGAGGCTCAGGTACCGTGTAAACATGCTACAACCCACACGGGAACATTCTACATATGTAATAAATGTTCCCGTGGATAGTAGATAGTCTAAAAGTACATAATATTATATAAAAATACTTAAATAATCCTTATACCTATTTTTTATTTAATATAATTCAAAGTACCAAGAATGTCAAAAATAAGACAATGACAACTACTAAAAATATATTAAAATACTTTAATATACTTTTATGAGAATTTCTAGGCATCAATATCTTTGTGAAATAATAAGAAAAACTAATGATTCAAAAATATTACATGAATCCCCATGACTTATATTTTTAAGTAATTATCTTAGTAAATCAACTGGAACTTGAAAATAAGGAGTAAAATCAATATCATGACTTTTAATCCACATATATAATACCTAATGAGAACTCACCTGACATCAAGATGTCCGCAGAAATTTCTATTTATATAATTATTAAATTACTTGGAAAATTTACTAAGGATAATCAATTAAATAATACATAAATGGGATTGATTAGGGTCATTCACACGTCCTAATATCTATTATGAAGTAGAATAATTCCCATACCCTGAGGAATTAGATGCTACCATGCTATAGCACCAAGAACACATGACAGGCTACCCCTGGTTACCCTGCTAGCCTTAGTTTCTGTCCCTTTGAGCACCTGCAACCCTCAGAAGGACAATATTGGGACTCAAAAAGCTATAAATAAAGAGCTCTTTTGGGGATATTGATGGGCAGAGACCCAGTTATATTTATATCCAGACACCGTTCCAAGGTAATCAAGTACTTATAAGAGATAAGTAAGTTATTTATGGCTACTTCTGATCAATAATATCCTTCCTCAACCTCTTTTTTATCAATTAAAACTGCTGAACAACCTTATAACCCCAGTATACAGGTTTAACCCATCAGTGCACATCTCAGACAGATACCCAAAGGATTTAATAATATACCAGTGAGTTTTATTATCCTTTCTCTGTTGTGGCGGCTTGGCTACAAGGCCCTGCCACTCCACCGTGTATTTTATATACATATTATCTTTGGGTAAAATATCCTTTAAACTAAAGAGCCCAAAGTAACCAGGAATACGTGTTTTCATACTGAAATCCCTGAAGAGAGGTGTTAAAGATCCCCAATATAATTGTGGCCCCTCTATAAAAATATTTAATAATCAATTTATTCATATTGATTTAAAACAATAAACCATAACCAAACCACTTAACCTTGCAATAAGCTTAATCCAAATATTTTACGGATTTTTGCTGCATTTATTAAATAATATATTTTTTATTTATTCTATCACCTCTGGTAGCTAAACAATAGCAAGGGTCTTGGCATCCAGGAGGCTGACAAATACCAAGGAAGCACCAAGTGGTTCATTCAATGGTAAGTTTTTTCTTTTTGTGGTTTTTTTATCCCTTTCTGTTGAATCAATTTCAACATCATATGGTTGGAAATTGTTTTTCTCTAATTTAAGAATCTGAGGAAAAGGAAAGCAAATTAACATCATGAAAAGGCCAAGGGAAAAAAGAAACAGGAATCAGAGGAAGAGGTGTTTTTGTTTTTTTTATTAGGCTAACAGTTCATTGTGAAAAGGAGGATTTTATAACACAAGAGGAATTGAGTGTAGAATAACTCAAAGATCTTCAAGAATTGGATATAATAAAGACAGTTAGTAATTTTCTTTTTGGTGGGGGGGGATCAGGATTGTTTTTCTAGTTTCCATTGATTTTCATATTTTCATTTTTCACTCAGAGTTCAGGAACCATCATCAATAAGAGGGTTGTTTCACAGAATTTGATTCCTGGGACTTTGAAGAGGATCAAGAGAATAAAAAAAAGACAAAGATGAAGATGCTTATAGGCCTCCAGGGAATCCAATATTTGCTCCCACAGCCACAGTCTCTGAAATAGAAAAGGTGAATAAATTTCTGAATTAATCTTGCTTTATGGTTCACTTATTAACCCCTTTTTTTGGGGGATGAAGGTCAGAACATTTTCTTATTCATCTTCTGATAATTTTGAAGTGGTGGCTATTTATAAAGTCAGAATGAATTGTTTTTTTTTCTGTTTCATCTTAAATAATACTGATCTTTTTTTCCTTAGTATCAATACAAAAATTTCATTTTCCCAAAGACAGCCATACCAAAAATTTCACATGTTCAAGATATTATGTGTGATGGGAACTGTGGTTTTAGATCAGTAGCAGTTGATTTTGGCTGTAAATCTGAGGATTGTAGCTCAATACATCAGAAAATGATCAAGGAAATGGAATCCAACTCTATCTTCAAGGATGAAAACTTCATGGATCAAGTCTGGGATGAAGATATTGACAAAGAAAGAAAAAATCTCAACCACACTTCTGGACCTGCCCCTCAAAGTTACTGGATGAAATTCCCTTGCCAGGTTTTCCTGCTTGAAGATACATACAAAAGGCCAGTGGTAATTTTATCTAATTTGATGCCATCAACTTATTTGCCACTCAATTCACCTCCAACTGCCAATTCTCAAACATCTCCAAAATGTTCAATTATTTTGAGATATTTTCAACACATAGTTTCTTTCCACTATAATTCATTCTTCTGTTTTTTTCTCACTCAATTTTTCATAATTTTTTTACTCATTTATTTAGAGCAAAAAACCATTGATTTAGAGCAAAAAACACCACTTTTGGGTTTTCAATTTTGAATTCTTTGGGAAACAATAAGCTTGAAAAATTCCCCAGATGTTTTTTCTGGGCCCTTCACAATTCCCCCTAAAATACTGCAAACTGAAAATTTGGAAAATCTCATGGAAAAATAAAAAAAAAAAAGAATTGAAAGTAATTTCTCATTTTTTATTTCAAGCCCATTTTCTGATGGGAAAGTGAAGTACTAAAGTTCTGAAAAATTTATAATTGAATTGCCTGCAATATTTGAAAACTTTCTGTCTCTTCAGATTTTTCAAAATGATCAACAAAAAAAGATTAAAAATGTGAAAAGATTTGAGACGTGGAGCAGTTTTTTTTCAGTTTTTTGGGGGAGATTTTGAAGGCCTTCAAAATGGCCAAAATTCTTAGAAATTATTCTACAGGTGTTTGAGATACCCCCCTATCCCCCAGTATTTTTGTTTTTTTTGACAACCCCCAAAAACCACATTTTTTCCAGGTTTACTGCATGGGTTGGGGATATTGCAGAAATTGGTGTGGACGTCCAAACCGCTTTTTTCCAGTTTTGGGTGCATTGAAAAACTAACACCCTTAATCAATAGACAACAAACACTTGAACACACATGAGCATAAGACTATCTGGGAGCCATTTGGATTCAAGACTGAGAGTCCACTGCAGCTATAACCACTAGAAAATTATGAAGAGACCAATTTATTGAAAACTTGATTCATAAATAACTATGAGACCAATTGGTTGAACCCAAGCTTTGGGAAAAAAATATTTATTAAGAGCCAAATTTCAATTATTTAAAATTGGCCTAATATTTCTTGAATTTCTCCCTTATGATTATTATTATTATTATTATTATTATTATTATTATTATTATTATTATTATTATTATTATTATTATTATTATTATTATTATTATTATTATTATTATTATTATTATTATTATTATTATTATTATTATTATTATTATTATTATTATTATTATTATTATTATTATTATTATTATTATTATTATTATTATTATTATTATTATTATTATTATTATTATTATTATTATTATTATTATTATTATTATTATTATTATTATTATTATTATTATTATTATTATTATTATTATTATTATTATTATTATTATTATTATTATTATTATTATTATTATTATTATTATTATTATTATTATTATTATTATTATTATTATTATTATTATTATTATTATTATTATTATTATTATTATTATTATTATTATTATTATTATTATTATTATTATTATTATTATTATTATTATTATTATTATTATTATTATTATTATTATTATTATTATTATTATTATTATTATTATTATTATTATTATTATTATTATTATTATTATTATTATTATTATTATTATTATTATTATTATTATTATTATTATTATTATTATTATTATTATTATTATTATTATTATTATTATTATTATTATTATTATTATTATTATTATTATTATTATTATTATTATTATTATTATTATTATTATTATTATTATTATTATTATTATTATTATTATTATTATTATTATTATTATTATTATTATTATTATTATTATTATTATTATTATTATTATTATTATTATTATTATTATTATTATTATTATTATTATTATTATTATTATTATTATTATTATTATTATTATTATTATTATTATTATTATTATTATTATTATTATTATTATTATTATTATTATTATTATTATTATTATTATTATTATTATTATTATTATTATTATTATTATTATTATTATTATTATTATTATTATTATTATTATTATTATTATTATTATTATTATTATTATTATTATTATTATTATTATTATTATTATTATTATTATTATTATTATTATTATTATTATTATTATTATTATTATTATTATTATTATTATTATTATTATTATTATTATTATTATTATTATTATTATTATTATTATTATTATTATTATTATTATTATTATTATTATTATTATTATTATCATTATTATTATTATTATTACTATTATTATTATTATTATTATTATTGATGAAAGATAAAGCCTACTTTCTTTTTTATCCTTCAGATTTTTTACCATCAGAAGATAACCATTGAACTCAGAAAATGGAGGTTTGAAAAGCTGAGTTTCATTTTCAGACCCAAAACAAGTATAGTAGTTGGTGGTGATTTTCATCTAGTTGAGAAGGATCAGATTATCTGCTTTATTTTGTTGAAAAGAAAATTTGGAAGCTTTTGGGAGAGGAGGGTTTACTGTTGTTGAAATTTTCAATGTTGAGTTCCTTGGAGAGGTTTTCTTGTCATATTTGCAAGTGGAGGTTTTCTTAGGGACAATTTGGACAGAGTGAGACCAATGAATTGATGAGGATGATGAATTGATGAGTCCAATGATTATGGAACTGTAAAATATCAATGTTAAGATAAAAACAAACTCACATATCCATAAGGTTGGAAGTTGGAAGTAGCAAGCGCAAGATGAAGAGCAAAGGGATGATATATTAAATGAGGTTGGAGATGGAAGGAATTGTGAGCCAAGGGCTGAATTATGTGGTCTGAGGCATTTTGAATGTTGCAAATAGCTTTATATACTTAATTTGAAAAAACCCTTTATTTTAAAGTAACTCTGACACATCTTGTGTGAAATAAGTGGGATTTTTTTATTTTTAATGGCATGTTTGAAATTAAGGTATTTTTCTGAAACCCTCCATTCAAAAAATTGCCAGTTTTCTAAACCTGATATGCCCTATTAAGAATTTAATTTAATCTAGTTAATTCAAGGGATTTATTTTTTCACTATATTTATGTTTCAACTAGGGCTGTAATGAAAATTAAATACAGTTCACAGGTAAACAGAACCATTAAATGGTGATAAGAATGGTAGCTGAAACAAGAAATTTTCCAATTTTTCAGAACATATTGTGTTTAAAAAACATTCCTACCTGATCATAAAAATTTTTGTACCAGATACAATCAACATCTTTCACATTATCAGTTTAAGAACATCATTAGAATAATGAAAATATTATTATCACACTTTTTTCATGATCCTGGGGCTTTTATTGGTTTCATCTTCCATCTAGCACCCTCTAAAATAATTTTTTTACTCATCCACCATCTTCCATCAAATAAAATTTAATTCTACATGACCTTCTCACCAAATTAATTCTTGATGATATGCTCAAGGCCTCCTGAAGAATCAGAAAAAAAAAAATTTTTGATGATCTTTAGTAGGGATTTAATCTGAAGGGCTTGCTCAGATTGAAAAACAATCATTTTCTGCTATTCATCAACTTCAGGAAGTTCATTTGTGGAAATGGAGACAATTTTCTCAATTTGTTTTGAGGTTTTTTTCAAGTTAGCTTGTGAATTTTTAGCTTTTTTTCCCCCTGTTTTCTGATTTGAAATTCTTTAATTTGATTGATGTTTTTTTTTTCTTGGTTTCTTGAGGTCTAGTGAAGTTTCTATGTGTCAGAATTTTCAAAAGAGAGGTGATTGCATCAAAGCTAGGCATGGAGGGAGCTGTTGAAAAACAAAACATGGACTGAGGAAGAGATTGTATGGTTGTGATTAAAATATAAAACCTCAAGGTAAGGGCCAAAGAGTCTCAGAGTAAGAAAGAGACAAAAGCTACCTTGAATTTGATTCAAGTGCAACAAGCTTTGAGGATAGGTGCCATGTTTGGAGATTAAGTATCCAATCAATGAGGATATGGGATGAATCCTGATGCAATACTTTTTACGCAAAAAGATGCAACAATATATGAAATGAACTGGTCCAGTGAGAATCTAAAAGAGGAAGGTAGGCAGCCTTTGAAGTACAAGAGTGTGTATTTTTATACAACAGTCAAGCTTGGGGAAACACCTGCCTTCATAAAATGCAAAATGCACATGATAAATTGTATGGTCTATCAAGCCCATCTGGGCACCATGTCAAGTTATTCAAAATTTTTGCAAAGTGCGCAGGGTGCTTTGTAAAGTTGACTTGGCAACAGTTCAAGTCATTTGGGCACCTTGTCAAGCGCCCATTGGCGCCCATCCAAATTATTTTGGCACTTTGTAAAGGCCCACTTGGCGCTGATCAAAGCTGGTTTCAATGACCTTCTCACCTGTCATTATCACTTGTTAACTTAGAAACAGATGGGAGGAAACAATGATGGTTGGGGTGGATGGAAAACTGGCAGAAGAAAGGGATCAAGTAACACTAACTCACTTTGGGTATGAAATTGGGTAATCCTGGTGATGGGGGATAACCAAAACTCCTGTCAAGTGAATCACTGACCTGTATGTACTCAAGAAGGTCAAGGACTGGTTGTATTGCACAGATAGATCAAGAAAAACAGAAAATGGGGCTATTGAAAAAGTTGAGGGAAGTAGAAGATGGATGTTTCTTGACCAGAAGAGCACAAGAGATATGATCTATTGAGATATTATAGAAGAGTGTATACCAGCACAAAGATGGCAGATTGGAATCAGTAACCAATTCCAATCAGCCTCTTGATATATTCCATCCTCTTAATTGGTGAAGAGTGGAGGAGAGAAAATCTGGTTTGCCAAGGTCAACCAGCTTTGATTGGCATCCAAACAAGCTTGATTGGGGGCCAAGATTGGGCTCCCGCAAACCCAACTCAATCAAGCACTCTGGGTGCCTATCCAAGTCCTGCTATTTGTCTGCCAAGTGGACTTGGCCTGGCTCCCAAATGCACTTGATACACCATACATGGAAAAGCAAGGTGGTAGGAACAACCTCCAATGAATCTTATCAAATTGATCAAAACTTTTCATGGAATAAAGGCCATGCAAATTAACATGATGAGTAATAAAATAGTAAACTGCAAGTGACAATACTGTTGTAATTACAAAGGTAATGAATGAGATTAGGGGTCATTACTCAGGCCAAGGCAAAGCAAATGCTATGATGATTATAGGCAATCCAAAGGAAAGGCAAGGTGCAAATTGGAATCTTTGAAGCTGATCAAAAATTAATTGGTTAATCAGGCCTGAAAGAGTCATGCCAGATAATGTGGTGCAAATTTCATATTGAACAGTTCAAACTAAAATCAAAAGGGGCAAAGACCAATTGAAAAGAGTTGATTGAGGTTCAAATCAAGAAGTCCTGATTCTTGGAGACAATCATTACTGGTTTGGAAAGAACTGCAAGCTTAGTGTGCTTTAAGTTAGGTGACATGCTTTGAAGTGCAAAAGCAAATCCTAAGAGCACTGAAGGAGATTAATGTTGACTTGAGATCTAAAGGCCAAAAGGGTTATTTTGTATATCAAGTTTGAAGCATGACAGAAGCCAGGCAAGGTTGTAGCATGCATGGGATGGTTCCAATCCTTGTTGAATGTGGAATTGCAAAGGCAATGATGATGGGACTCACTCCTTGGTACCTTGACAGCTCTTGAACATTTTCAAATTAATGCAACAAAGGTTTAAAAACATTTTTGGACAATTATCAACTGCCAGGTGCCTTGACACCCTGCCAAAGTTATCAAGTATTTTGTTGACACAAGAGTGGATTCTCTTACAGGATATGGTAACCTGTATTGAATCCAGTATAACTGTTCATGCAAGGTGTAGGTGTCATCAGTCAGAATTCCAATGTTTTGGAGCACCCAGACCCCTGAATTCACCCTGGCCCCTTAAATGACCTTTTGAGAAATATTCAGAGAGATAAAGATTTTTATTTGATCCTTGCAATGCATCAGCAGGTAACTAACTGGTGAATAGAAAAAACAGAGCAAAATCCTTTCTGTATTAGGACAGCAGTTGTCAACCACCCCGTCTCAGATCAAACTTGACCTGATCCTCCGATATGAATGTTGGTTTGACGACCTAACCAACAGGGGGAAGAACATGAGTTCATGGTGAAATTCACAAGTTTGAAAGCATACAGTCAATGCACCAACCAACCATTTATTGCGAAATAGAACAAAGATGCGTTGCCAACCAAAGAGTTCCAAGGAAGGATGCGATAAAAGATTTACAACTCCAATCAAACCTGACAAACTATTTCGGTTGGGTCGCTGTTTAAACTGCTACACCTCCAATCAAGCTGATCACTGAAAAAGCAAAAACATAAGAATATATTAATCAAACCGCTGAAATTACGCAGGAAGGGATAGAGAGCGAGGAAGAAACAAACCGTTTTCGTAGACGGTGAAAACGATACCACCACTAAGACTTAATCGGACAAGTCTAGGGGTTGTACCTTTCCAAAATTTTGCAATCCCCTCATACTTGAAAATCTGATAGGCGCAGTCAAAGGAATTGCAGTATTTAGATTTGGCTTCTAGCGACTGCATCCTAGTTTTGATGACACTGTTAGGCGGTAAAAGGCGTCAGCTATCTGGGGGCACCGACATATTTTGATGTTATACGATCGCTTATTTATTCTGATGGGCGGGCGGGTGATTATGGGTTGCAGGGGACACGTACTCAAGTGGCATGGTGCAGTAAACTGTGACGACTCCGGCTACGCCTCCGATGAAAAAGGTAAGAAAGCTAGGTAACTGCTGTCCCGATCTGACGTTCCCTTGAAATAACGCTTTTAATGAACTATAAGTTGAAAACCGCACGGCAGAATTGGCGCCTTGCCTCATCATCTTAATTTTGGGTTTGTCTGCCGTCAGTAGTGTGAAGATTTTCAATGCTGTTGTGTGAATGGGGTAATGGGACAAAATGAAAATGAGGAAGACCGACAACAGGGAACAAGCCTCGATAGATCCCGCCAATACCTTCAAGCCGAATGATCTCCTTAGTGCCTTGAACGAGTCCCGTAAACCTAGGATTTGGCTTCATCGACTCGTTCACAAGTTTCGTCTTGATCGTTTCCGAAGGTGTTACTGCAAACAAGGCCTCACACATCCCTGCACCCAAGCCTGCCAATAATGACCTTGGTCCTGAAAGTTTTCCCTTTGGGTGAGGAACGTGGTAGATTATACGTCAGCAGCCAGGATAATGGTTGAGCTAGATATTTATGGTTCCCTATCGTTTGTACTAACGATCCTAATTACAATCTCATTCGACTCCAGCAAAAATTAAAATGCAAGGTCTAAACGGGTGAATGAATCACATACTTCTTCATCCACTAGGGCTTTCTTAAACTTCTCGTAACTAAAAAACCTTACACCAGCCTTCAGCCCGTTTCCTACCACCAATGCGGAACAGCCTGAATAAAGACCTCGAACTCCATCTTTCGCCAACGTGTTCCTTACGATTTCAATCGGTCCGAATGGCTTTTGCGACGGATTGGTTCCGCCCGCAATGGTAGCGCGTTGAAATGAATTCCAGGTCGGTTTCGGTGCCGGGACGGAGAGAATATTTTAGATAACCAAGCTTCCTCAGGGCACTCCTTCTTTATGACGGTTTAATGATCAACACAGGATGTGGGTGCGCAGTTTTCTTTATCCGTTTCCTCACCTTGTCAGCTGCTTGAGACCTCAACTGGGACCGGGTCTTGACGAATTCAGTTGGATACTGAGTTTCGCGTATACGTATGAGCATAGGACGAATAGAATGTTTCAGAAAAAAGGAGCCTTGTGTCAAAATGGAGAGAAGAAGGATGTGGATGTGTAAAGATTCATTTTTTTTTAGAAAAAAAAGAGGCATAGCAAATCATGAGAGGGGAGAGTTTCAAGAGGTAACAGGGATTCAAATGACGCAGATACCCATCAGTCAAGGTTAATGGCTTGTGTGATACATCATGCAAACGCATGGTTCACGCTGTCTTCTATTATTTTTTTGCTAGTCGATCTATCATATTGGTTGAGCACGCAAGAAGAATGGAAGAAAAACTGACCGTAACGAATCCTTCAATCGAACCTGCAAAGGCGCCAGCAAACAGCGAGGCAGCGGGATGTGGTCGTTTCTTTTCATCCTTGAGAATCCAAGGGGGAGAGGGTAGTGATGACACAGTGGAAAAGATTCAACGCATCAGAACAGCGGAACCATCAGACAAAGCAATCGACATTGTACTCACCTTCGAGACAGCTAATGATGAAGCCATGTCGTCCTGCTGATAATGCCCCCAACGTGGTCTAGGCTTCAAAGGATTGCATGTCATGGGTCATCACTGGTGCGCGGCTGCGGCACTTGCAGCCCACAGCCCGGCGGGATCGGACTCCGGCCATGATAGGTTATGAGTCCGCCTTGGATAGCTATTCTCAAGTTTAATTTGTGCCAACCACATAATTCACCTTTCTTTGCTTGTTTTGCTTTTCTTTGGACCCAAAGTTACCCTCGCCGCCCTGCCATTCAAGCGCCCCAAACGTCTGTTTTATGCCCCCTTGGATTTTTAAGGTGGGACCATCAGACTGTGCTGCCCTAGAACAAACGCAACATTTGTTTGAAGACATGGACTATTCAAATTTCCCCATGTTTCTCAGTCCTGCCTATGTTTTTAATTTTGAGGTAGGATGTGAAAAATTGAGGGAAGTTTTAATACTTCAAATGTGGTCTATGGAATAATTGATCTTCACCTATAGATCTAAACTTAACATTTGCCTCAGTGCCTCAGGATCTAATTTCACACTTGTAAGCTTCACACCTAAATAAAAGTACACTATGGTCACAGTGATTTTGAACCTACCACAAATCATTTCAAAAGAATCAATTCTAGTTTAATTTATTTACCAGTAAAATATCTTTTATTTATCTTTGAATCTCTTGCTTTTAGTTTGAATCAACAACCACAGTCTTTTCACCTGATTATCAGGCATGACTTGCTAAACTTGATTTGGTTGATTCATTTTTTGGCAAACCAAATTTTTTTTAAAAAAATTAAACTTTCTCTTTCATTTTTATTGCTTATCATTATCATATATTTTCTTTTTATTATACTTGATGTCATCAATTTACATACCATTGCAATACTACTGTGTTGGCCCTTGCAATTCAATTTTGAATCAATCATTTTTATTTAGCTTGAATTTCCTCAGAAAAAAAAATTTATCACTTAAGCATCATACATTAGGTTGTATGAGAGTTGAAAAAACCACCATTTTTAAATGGAATGCTTTTCCCAAATACACCATTTCAAACCAACCATTAAAAATAAAAATAAGACTCACTTATTTCACAATAAGGGTGTCAGAATTACCCCCAGATAAGTGTTTTTTTTAAATTTAGTATACAAAGCTGCCCCAGCCCTCAAACACGCACCAAAACACACCATTTACCACTTTTATACCACATTCATCCATGTTCAACCTCCTGCATGATATCCACATCCTCACTAATCATGACCTACTCCATCACTGCAAACTTGCTCCACAACTCTCAGACCTCATTCTGAAATCTTGTAATGATTACTTGTAACTGCCAAAACCATTAATTGCCTATAATCTTTCTTTGAAGAATAATGCAGGCCTCTCAGAAAACTTAATCACAAAAATCAAGCCAGGAATCCATTTCAGCTAAGAAAACCTCTCCAAGGAGTTCATCATCAGCCAATACTCCCTTTAAATCCACTTGCAAATCTTTCTGTGGATTTAGAGGGAGAATTGGCTGATGATGAACTCCTTGGAGAGGTTTTATTATCTGAACTGGATTCATGGCTTTATTTTTTGGATTATTTTTTCTGAAATCCACATCTTCATGTCAACTAAATAGAAATGATTATATAATTCTTGTGAACTGTATCAAAAATACTTCTAACCATAATTCTGGCTTTGGATGTGAAAATGAAAATTTTGATGGCCAACCTCCAACTTCTTGGGTTTATAGTTATCTCTTGATGGCAAATGAGCTAAAGAATAAAAAAAACATGCTAAATTTTTCATCAAAACAGATGAAGGTGCAATTCAAGAACTATTAGGGACAGTAAAAAAAAATCTTTGAAACCACACTGACAAATCCAAGCAGATTGACTTAGTGATTATTAGATTGGAATTGATCCATGTTTCCTAAAATCAAATGGATGAAGCTTTGGAGAATTCCCAGGCTAAATTAATGCCTTTGAATTCACTGAATCCATGCCTTTTTTTTGAAGACAGCATGATTTTAGTTTTTTTCCTTAAATCCATGCCTTTTTTCATAGAAAGGTGTACATAGTATTTTTTACCAAATTAATGCCTTTAGAATTTTTAATCACTCCAGGGAGGTATGGAAAACTCAAAAGGTAGTGCCAATATGAAGAAGGTGTGAAGATAGGCATTTAAGGTTTGTAAAACCTTTACAAAGCTTGAATAGGAGCCTGGGGTGGGAAAACAAGCCTATTAAGGGCATGTACAGGCCTTTCAAGTTTCAATTTTCTTCATGGGATCGAAAAAATGCCTTTTGAGGATATTTTATGCCTCTGTAGCCCTTTAAAAATTGCTTGAGGCCTTGGGGGTCTAATAAAAAGGCCCCAAGACCCCCTGTGGGTTCTTTTTGGAATCTAATATTTTGGAGAATTCAATTATGGGTATTAATTGAGTTAATTTAAAATTTAAACATAAAATGAATATAGTTCTTTGAAATGAATTTAAATCTGTCCTCAGTTTTTTAAAAAAAAACTTCATTCAATACAAGAAAAATGATAAAAATCAATTTCATTTCACAAAATGGAAAGTTTCTGGAAGAATGTAAATACTGTGGTTGCAAAGATAAAAAAAACATATAATATTTCTATGTATGCCTATTTCATGAGTTGAAATGGAAAAATTTTGAAATTTTTCAAGAAAATCCTCATCAAGAACAAAAATAAAAATACCAAAAACTAATTTCTTTGGATGAGAATTGATATTTCTGGTGGGGTTTAAATACCTTTCTACCAAAAGTTAAAAAACATAGAAACCTACTGCATATACCTATTTTATGATTCAATTTATAATATGTTCAAAATTTGTAACAAAAAATTCATTGAGTAACAGAATAAAAATTATAATAAAATTAAATGTTTATTTCTTTGGAAAAAAATCAATTTTTCTGATGGAATGTAAATACATTTTTATCAAATATGAAAAATAATCCTATAATTCCAAGGATAAATTTTTCATAAGAGGAATTTATATTTTTGAAAATATTTCAATCAAAAATTCAGCAATTACAAACATGAGAATAATTCATATCCAAAACAGTTATATTTGAATAAAAATAAATCAAATTGTATCATTTTATCATAGTTTAATTTTTTGTTTTGCAATTTTCAAAAATATTTTAACCAATCTCTTAAAATATTTAAATTTATAATTTTTTGGTGATTTCTTCAATATGGTAAAAATTTGTTTGAATTCTTTCATTTATTTTTATTTTAATTGATGGATTTTTTGGTAAAAAAGTTTCAAATATTCAAATTCACCTCATCAAATAGTTGTTTTGACCATTTTCCTTTGTTTCCATTTATTTTTTTTAACAAATTTAATTAAATTGAAATCATTAATATCAAAATATATTTGAAGAGATCAAATTTCAATATTTGTACCATTACTATTGTGCCTTATGTATTTTCTGTTCAACTTTTTCAAAATATTTTGATTCATCTCATTGAATGTAGCATTTTTGTGTTTTTTTTTACATTTAGTAAAAATTCCTTCAACTTTTTTCAGAAATATTCATTTTAATTCAAAGAAATAAATGTCTATTTTTTTGCTATTGTTCTTTTAATTGATGATTTTTTTTAAAAAAATATTTCAGCATATTTGAATTTTCCTTGTTAAAAATCTAGATTCCACTATGGGTCAAATTAAGTGGGCTCAAATAGCCTTCCAGAGTGCCTGATGCTATCTAAAATATTGCAGAAAGGCATTTTCATAAACATGAGGAAGTTTTGTGTATGATTTTCTTGTTGTTCCTGGGATATTGGGATATTTGACTCTGCATTTGATCAATTAATCATGAGAAATAATTTTGTGAACATTATCCAAGGAATCAGAAAACTTGATCAATCTTCCCAAATACTGGCCAGTTATGGTGCTCTGTATCTTTTCTTTAATTCCCTTTTGATACTTCCATGCAATTTTAAAATACCCCCTTTTGAATTATTGAACTAGTATTTGATAGAAGAATGGGAATCTTCCACCCTTGAAGTAGTGGTATTTTTTCAGATGAAAGTGGTTCAAACCCCAAAGGGCTACAAATTTTTTTCATGCTTCATCCAAGTTTTTCTAATATTGTTTGGCAGCTCTAGGTAAATTTTTACAAGGTAATCCAATTTTAAATAATTAGCTTCATATTCTTTCATGGTTCCTAAACCAAAAAATTTGTTCCTATAAGAAATGAAAAACTACCTGATTTCCTCAGATTTCAACTCCCTTTTACCTCT
Source organism: Puccinia polysora (assembly GCA_025617555.3). Lineage (NCBI taxonomy): Eukaryota > Fungi > Basidiomycota > Pucciniomycetes > Pucciniales > Pucciniaceae > Puccinia > Puccinia polysora. The sequence goes on from CM062628.1 coordinate 55,846,332, forward strand.
GATAAATATTCTCTTGGTTATATTCCATTTCAAAATTAGATGAATAGAATTATTAGGATTGATGGATCATCAGGTTGACTTCAATTTAAACCTATTAGAATCTTAAAGCCATTCCACCAAAGTTAAACAAGCAGAATCTGTAGCATTTTCTCCTGTATGTGCAATAAATTATGCACAATTTATGGAATTTTATATCAAAAGATACTGAAGAATTTTGAGGAAAAAAAAGGACTGAAAAATTCCATCTGATTTGGTTATCATTAAATGCAACCAGCTCTCAGAAGAGGTACTCATCCAATTGAGTAAATATCAAATAGAGGATTTTCCAGAAAGAAGTTCCTTCTTTTTCTTCATATTTTTTTTAAAAAAATTCTGGTGAAATGTAGCCCATCTTACTGGTACAAGTATGAGAAGATTGATTTTCAGGGAAACTAGCTGAAGCAAATTCTCTGAATTTTGGTACTAATCAAGGCTAGATTCTGAAATGAATTTAATGACCACTAAGTCCAAAACGGTTCCCATTGTTGTGCTATGTAATTCCTAAAAACAATTCCCATTTGCTTGAGTTGATTTTTGTTGATACATAAAAATTTTATTGGAAATAAAAGCTCCTTGAGGATTTCTGATTTGAATAAGTGCTGGAAATTTGTTCAATATGACCTCATGAGGAGAACTTCAAATAAATATTCATTTACTTGAACAAATTGACCATTCTAAATGAATAATCATGTTCATTTGCCCAATTTTCAGTCAACCACATCAATTTGGCATATTCTTGGAAATAAACCGCAGAGGGGGGGGCCCATCTCTTGAGTTGGTATGATAAAAATTACAAATCAAACCAGATTGTGTTTTAGTAGTTTTTTGTTGTTGTGTTCCTAGGGAATATTGTTGAGATTCAAATTCAGAGTTAAATTTTGAATATTTTTTATGGCCTTGAGGATGATTATGATTCTCAGATATAAATATATGAAACAAACAATAAAAGATATAAAAGTAAAATCCACATTTTAATCATATAAAATAAATCATAAAAAAAAACCACATGATAAAAAAACCCACATCAATCAGTCAAAATTCCAAAAATTCAACAAGAAAAATTTTATACCTTCAGGGCCTTTCAGAAAGGTGGAATAGATCTGGAACTAAAGGATGAATTTTTTTTAATAGTTTTTTGTCAATATAATAAGGATTATAACTCAAAAATAATACTGTAGGTTATAAGTTTCATACTGTTGATGGACTTGTGAGTATTTCTGAGTTTAAGATTGTAAGATCTTTCTTTTATATGGTTGATGGACTGTGGAATATTTTTTAGTTTCAGATTTAAGTTATATTGTTAATTTTCTTTGGTTCATTTTCCATCATAAATATCAAATTCTACTCAAAGACATTAATTTTTGATATTTTTTATTGTGATTGAAATAATTTATGAATATTTTTCTCAAACAAGCCTTAATAATTTAAATACTCTCCAAAATCAAGTATTTGTAGCACTTTTTTCATAATTTCTTATGTTTCATGCAATTTTATTTATATCCCACATGAAACATTCTATTTTTTTAAAATGAACCAACTTTTTTTCATTTTTCTAATTTTTCTTATATTTAATGAAGCTTATTTTTCAAAAATGATCTCAAATTTGGATTCATTCAAAATAACTTGTACTTATTTTATTTTCAAATTTTAAATCAAATAAATCAATGTCCATAATTGGATTCTCCAAAAAATCCTACCCCAGACCAATCCAACAGGGGCCTGTGGGGCTTTTTTTTAGCCCCCCCCCCAACCAATGCATGAATTAAAATTTACAGACCTCCACCAGCACAATCACATCATCAAAATACCCATCCCAAGCAATCCTTGAAACCTTAAAAATGTTTTCCAAATCTTAACTTTCTATATTCACATCTTTTTTGCCTTGTAATAACTTTTTTAAGTTTTAAAAACCTTCCTGGAGTGATAAAAAATTGCAAAAGGCATTCATTTATTAAAAATGCCTTTATTCATGCCTTCTTTGAATGAAATTCATGCATTTATTAATTTTTAAGTCATCAATTCAGCTTGGTCCAGAATGAAGTCTCTCCAAAATCACAAACTGAAATCACTTCTCATAGAAATTTCCACAAAAATCATCAAGTTGGTTTCTGCCCCACTGAAACTTAACTCACATAAGATGATTAAATAAACTAAAAAAAATAAATTTAATTGGAATAAAAACCTGCAGAAATCAATCATTTTCTCAAATAAAATATTAATGTCTTTTCAAACAATTTCACTAATGCTGAAAGATGGATGCATGAAGAGAAGAGTCCACATGTCACTATCCAAAGAATGCAAAAAATAATAAGATAGGAGGCTAAAGATTTTTTTATTCCAGAGGAATCAATCCATAATTCCTGAAATCTTTGGATGGAGAGGCATGGTTTTCCTGTAATGGGTAATCTTTTGTATTCTTCAAAAGGGAAATATAATATTTCTGAAATTTTGTGACTCAATTCAGTGTTACCTTTGCTTTTGGATATAATTCATGTGCTTATTGTTGAAAAATTAATCAAGGATAAAAATCAGTACTATGATTGATGGTGGACCCAACCATTTTTTCTCCCTTATTTTCCTCCACATTTCCACAATATTTTTGAATTTTTTAAGATCATCTTTGAAATATGAACTTTTTTTCAAAAACAAAAAAGAAATTTTTTTTATGAAATGGGGAAAAAAATCTTTAACTTTCTCCCCTAAAAGGAAAAAAGAATTCAAAATCAGATTTATGGCTGTTGTAACAATTTTTCATAGGAATTCTAAATTACCTGTTGATATTTATCTCAGACTTTTGAAGATATTTTTTTTCTTCTTGAGTTTAATTTATCAATTTCAATACAAAGAATCCAACAATTTCTTCCAACACACATCTCCCCAAAAAATAATTTATAAAATTTGACTTCTTTATATTTAATTTATATAATTTTTAACTCACACAAAAATATTCAAACATACACTGCAGCTAGGAAATAAATTTCCTTTCCAGCCAGAATGAAAGCATTTATTTCAATCAAAATAATTTGGACTAATATTCAATAACAAAATTTCAAATATGAGGTAACATGATGTGTTTTGCAACTAATTTAAAAAAATATTTGGTTAAATTTCTTTTCCTCAAAGTTTTCTCCTTACCCAATAAGATGGATCAACATGGCAAAATACCAGACCTTTTAATGGTAATTCATGAATTATTTTTATTTATATAACTCATGAGGCTCCACTAAAATAATATCATTGCTCAATAATTTGAACTTGGGTGCAAGGAACTGTAGTTAACACAGAAAATAAATAAGAAAAATCTAAAATATCCAAATATTTCACTTTCATGTGGCTTTAATTTCAAAATTATTACTTAAAATGTGTCATATTTTCAATAATTAAAATCTACCAATAAATATTTTTGAGGATAATCACTTAATAATTTGAAATTAGGAAAGATTTCAGTTGAGCATTTTCCACACAATTCCTTTCAAATAATTTCCTCAGTTATTTTTCTGTCTAATGCTATTTTTTTATTCAAAGAAGAAATTGGATTATATTCACCATTAGATTACAAGGGGAGTTTTATATCATGAAATTCCCTAATTTCTTTGGATAGAATTTGTTTTTTTTCTTTTTTAGGAGTTTATTCAAAAATTCAAAATTGAGATGAAAATTGGCAGGTGAAAAAGAGTTCAAACTTTTATTCATATGAATCTTTGAACTTGGTTAAAATCAAAATTATTCTTGGTATTCTTGATGGAGACTTGAAGATTTTTGTGGTGCAAATTTCTCTGCTTATAAAATTCATTTTGTGCAACACTAAGTTTCAAGATTGGCTTTCTTGATGTGAGGTAAATATCCAAGGGGTGTTTTTTTCTGAAAGTTATTTTGTTCAATTCAATACAAAATGTCTTTCAGAATTCAATTTCTCAAAAATAAATTCAAAATTAAAATCTATATTGGTGATATATTATTTTCCCCTGTGAGATCATCACAATTTACATGATTCATCCCATTGAAAATCAATTAAAGCAATAATTATCTGAACCAAGATACATTGATACAGGATACATGAATAGAAAAAACTTATATTGCCTAAATTTAACTATCAGCCAAAGTATTATGCTCACTTACACCCAAACTCTCTATTCAAATGCATAATTTAAAACATTTCTCACAGAATGAATATAGCTTCTGAATTATTTTCATAATTTATCAAAAAAAAAATAATTTGAAATAAAAAATTTATAATTATGAGAAATACACAGAGTCAATATTGTAGGAACTAAGATTAAATTTTCTCCATCTTTTTGTTTTTTCCAAGCAATCCAACCTTCCAATAACTCCCAAATTTGATACAAAAATAATCTAATATTTCCTCAAAATGGAGTTGAGAGCTTCTCAAAGCTCAAAATCCATCATTACCAGAGCACTAAACAAGTAATTATCTGAGACTTTGTCCAATTTGAATAACCTCATCATTTTTTGCCTACAGGACTAAATCAAAACTTCTTTGAATATAGAAACATTTTAGAACATAGTTCCACCACTGCCCAATGAAGATCAAGTACAAGGATCAAATTAAAAAGTAAAAAAAGGAAAAAATTCATTCCATCCTTTCAAAAAATGATTGCTTTGAATCTGGAAAAAACCAATTTCAACCTCTTTGGTTTGAAAACCATTCCTGGAAATTATCAAAAGCAATTTCAGAAAGAGCTAGATATATACATCATGCAAGTTCCATTTTTCCAATAAATTGGGATATAATATTGCCATAATTGACCAAAATAACTTGTTTTAATGCCAAGGATAATGGTGGATTTTAAAATTTTGCAATTGATCTTTTTTCTCAGAACATGGATACACTCTTTAGACTTCTTGAACAGGGGCTAAATGGGAAAAAAGATAAATAAATGAAGCCTAAAAAAAAATTAACCCAGATCTTGAGCTAAACACAGAGTAAGCTTCAAACTTCTCCCCATTATGCAACTACTCGCAACTGACAATCTTTTATTGATTTCAAATAATATATTGAAACCACTTAGAAACTTCAAAAAAAAATTGGGGAATGATTTGTCCAAATTATTTCTTTCTTCCAAGTGTAGATTTTTGCTCTGATACCAAGGAAGAAAATTAGGGAAAATATCATTCTGCTTAAGTCCATGGGAGAAGCAAAGCACATTCACAATTTTTACACAATCTTGATAACAGCACTTTGAACTATATTTCTGATATGAAGGGTGAAACTCATGCCAAAATAAATGTAGAATATGGAAGAAATTGTGATTAAACAGTTCCAATTCATGAGTTGAAAAAATTTGAATTCCTCCCTTCTAATTGTTACTGCCCTCACCATGGGAAATGTCAGGCAACATGGCTACATGTTCAGTGAGTTCAGATCCTGTGTAACTCCATTGGAACACTGCTAGAACCCTTTTGGAACCCTGAAAAAATTTGTTTGGCTCACTTTATCACAATATTATTGTGCTTTCATGGATCAAATTGTTTTACATAATTTTTTTGTTTGGATTATTTCACAACCAGTATAAAAATATACACGCACATTTTCAATATGTGATAGTGCTGCTCCATACAGTTTGTATGTGTAGAGGTTGTAAAAATGAAAAATTGATGTGATTTTGAGGGTCAAGGGCAAATTTTCAGAAAGGATGATTCCCATTGGATTGATTCCTGAATGAGCTCCAATGCCACTTCCAATTATTTGTTTGAGTTTTTTGTTTTCAATTTTAACCTTTAATTTTTTTTTGTGTAGAAGTCATCATACTAGAATGATGACTTTCTTCAAATATGTGATTTTGCCTTTGTTTTAACAACTATTCTTATTTCTAACTTGATTTTTGACCAAGAATGAAGTAGTTAACATTGAATAAATTCAGAAAAAACTAAGAATAATTTCTTTCATTGAGATCACCAAAATTACAAAAAAATTAGAATTAAATATTTCTTTTTTACAAATCAAAATTGAAACAGATGCAAACTACTTGAGGCATCTTGTCACACATTTATAACATACAAATAAATAAAACTAAAAACACACTGAATTTTATTTACATTACTTTTTTTTTGTATCATCCAGTGACCACTTTGGTGTCACTCAAACTATGATCAAATTCAAATTTTAAATTTGTGGTTTGATATTAAGGGAAATTCTTTCAGTTGCACTCAAGGAATTCAAATATGCTGAATCATGAAAGTTTTGAGGAAGATTTTTGCATGCATGAAGGTTTCTTGGGTTTTTTTATCCTGGATTTCTTTTATTTTCAATCAACCTAGTCAATCCTATTCTTCCTTTCAACTCTTTGATCCATTTTTTGGTTTTAAGATCCAAAGTGTGAAGAAAAATTGTGTATTTCTCAGAGCACCAGGGTGATTCATCTGAAAGGTATATTGAATCTTCAGATTCTTCTGTATCTGATCAGCATTTGGGAGATGGGAGAAGTAAGTTTGTAAATTCTGGTTTAACCAGGAGTTTGGCTGTTTCAATTTTGTGTTTTTAAAGCTAAATAAAGAATATGAGAAGTAATTAACCTTGAATTCTTTTTGAAAACTATGCAACATTCTTATTTATGAAAAGTCTCACCTGAGGTCTTATTTTAGCTTTTAGAGGAGTTTGATTAGGGTTTTTTGAATTTTCACATTCTGGACATAGATACATTTCTCCAAGGTTCCTCTCAAGACATCAGTGGTAAGACATTCAGTATTGAGGGGAATATGATCAAATTTGTCTTCTGATTTGGCAAAAAACCAATGTTTGAAAATTATTGATATGAAAAATTGATCAAATATGGTGACTGCTGAATGATTTCATTGAAAGGCAATTGGATTGATATTTTATTCTTGAAACTCAAGTTGACATAGCTCCAGGTAGACTTTGGTTATTTTTTCTCTTTTTTAAACCATGATGATTTTGTAAGTTGATAAGGTGTTGGATACTGGCTTTTCAAGTGAATTTTGAATAATTTCCAAATTATATAGTTTCTTTCAATGAGATCTGGTGGTTTTGGATAGTTGTGAAATTCTTCTGGTGGATTAAGTAGTGATAGTGCAAACAAAAAAAGTGATTGAAATAATGGGTCACAATGAGATCGGATGAGTTGATTAACTGATTGGGTTGTGGCTTTGATTGATTCTGGGGTGGAATGCCTTGGCATGATGATTTTGCTATTAATCTGAAAGTTTATTGACCAAATTTGGTGATTAGTGAATAATCAAGTGGAATGTGTATATATTTCAAATACTGGCAGATCCTTGTTTGCTTGTGTGGTTAAAATATTTTAAAGAAAAATTTTATTTTTTCAAACAAAAATTCCTTTTCAGGTGCCAACATAGTTAAAAACTTGTGTTAAGATTCAAACTCACTGTGGAAAATCTAATTTAAAAATAATTCACATAGCTGATATTTTGAAAAATTGATTGAATTCAAAATTTAAATGTTTCAGATGAAAATTATAAAATGGTATGCAGTAAAAAAACTTCCAGAATTTCTCAATTCTAAATTGGAAAACATCAACTGCTGCAAAAAATATTCACACCTCTGAGGCCCCAAAGAGCTATGAATATTTTTTTCCTTCCCCTTTGCCTGGGATTTGTCCCAATTGGGAAAACTCCCAGGAGGGGGCATGCCTTTCCCTGGCCCCCCTAGGGGACTGCACCCTCCTAGGGAGGGAGGGGCCTGCCCCCTTTTGGGATTTGTCACAATTGGGATAACTTTCAGGCAGGGGAGCCTGAGAGGGGCCTGCCCCCTGGCCTGTGAGGGACCTTCCCCCTTCTGGGAGTTGTCCTGATGGGGAAACCTCTCAGGCAGGGGGGGCTGTTGTTTGGCCCCTCCCCTTAGGATTCAATTGTTATAATCAAACCACAGTTAAATAATAAGAAAATTATTGCTTGTTTTCCAAATATTAAAATCTCTTCAAATTCATTCTTGTAAATTGGAATCTCACTCAAATTTATTTTTTTGTTGAAAAGTATGAGAAATGAAGATTGAATTGAATTAATTTATCCATGATAGGAAGGTCATTATTTTGATGAAAAAATTATGACTTGCCATGAAAAAAAATACAAAAAAGTTCATTCATGAAAAAAAAACCTGAGCATAAACAATGGTATAATTCAAATTGAGATACAAAAAAATTCAAATCACATTTTATTGATCAATAATGGTGAAAATTCAATGATGACTAGGTAATGCCTACTTTGTTGCAATAGTTGTAGTTTTAGTTTGAACTTGATAGCATGAGGTGCCTGATTATGGAGCATGAGTGTTGACATAGGAAATCATAAAAAAATACTGCTTATTACATGATTTAATGCAGTATTACAATATGAATTGTCAGGATTTGAGACATGGCAGGCCAAGAGTGAGCTAAATTTTGAATATTGAGATTGGTGATTATTTTTCATCTATCAAGTTTGGATTGAGTTAGTTTGCCATGAACCCAGAGAAAAAATCAAGCGCTATGTTGAATGTTTTTTGGAAGTAAGGTTGAACTGAACTGAGATAAAAAAAAAGAAAGAAGGAAAACACAACATTTTCAAAAATTGAAAAGGAGACAAAAATAACAAAGTCAGTAAATTGCAAATCACCCAATTTAGGTAGTGTGTTGTATTAGAATTGTTACCTCTTACATGTGCTAGTCTATTGTACCACTCCTTGATTACTTTACATAAGATTGAAATTCCCCATACTTCTAAATCTTTTACATTCCTTGCATGCACTAGAATTACTTGGAATACTCAAGAAATGATACCAACAAATTTTCCTGGGTTCTTACTCAAGTCACACACTATTTTTTCTTAGAGTGAAAACGGATCCAAAACAATTTCTAAGTGCTAAACCTGCCAGCAGGGCAGCCCTTTTTTGTCGTGTTTTTGACACCCAATATCAGCCTGTGTGGCATATACTTGACTTGCCTTGGTGGCATTATTCCTCTGAACAAATCTGATCAATCGGGAAATGTATGTGAAAGTTGACAGTTGTCAGGGGGTAACAATTCCGTCAAAGACATTTCATGGGTTCATCCACAAGTTTACTCGCGCCCCCAGATTAGCGGGGGCCACCTTAGACCAATTGCAGGTACCCGATCTTAGACCGGTAGCACCGTCGGAGAGGAACGAGCCCAATCGCGTTGAACTGATTGCAGGGTATTATTTTTTCTGGTCCTGTGCCAGTTCAGGTCACCTGTCGGCTGACTGGGAGCGCTCGCATTCAATCCGTGACGGGATCCGTCCGTTCGGGCGGGTATGCCCATGCCTCATTACGCCACTCTCTTGAGGCAGAGAACCGACGGATAGGCTCCCCACGTCGAAATTCGCGGGGGCAAAAGCATCCTGGCGGTCTAGGAATGATGCAACTATGTACCATCATAAATATACAAAGAAAGTCGGAGATTGTTTGCGCTTACGCATGCTACCCTTTTTTTACACGTCGTACGCATGTCCATCCATAAATATTCGTTCGCGCGTGTTCAAGGTGCAAGTAGTCCGCTGAAAAGATGTTTGGCCTTCGACTTGATATGCAGAACTTCTGCTGCAGCAGGAGCATCGATGCTATGGCCAAAGAAAAACAGCAAGTGTGTAGATAGGTACTCTTACCTGTGCAAGCCAGAAACGAGCGAATTTGGATGATAATGAAGCGAGAAGGCGCGAGGACTCCGGCGGAGGTATGCTTCAAAAATGAAGTAGCGGTGATGGACCAGCTAATCTGGGGGGGGTTGCTGCAGCGGACGAGCAGCCCTATCGGGCCTTGTGAGTCGGAGACCGACTAGGAAAGGCGCACCGGGGGGGCGGGAGAGGGGTCTATGGATATGGTTATATCTAGATATTACACATGATGTATGATGATGGACATGCCTGGGGGCAGGTGTGCCGAAGCCGTCATCCGTCGAGGGCTGCCATTCAGCCTTGGACGACCTGTCGACGACTGGCTGCCGTTTTTTCCACACCTTTGAGGTCGCCCAACCAATAAGAAAGTGGATGAGTGCACGAGCTCCGAGTGAGAGTGCAGATATTGCTATGGGTGTGTTAATGATATGTATCATGCGCGTATATTTTGTGCCATGTTAACCTATACTGGCCAGTATAATCAACATACGCGACGCGCCCGATTCTCATGTATGTACATACATACATACATACGCAACGTGCTATGTATGTGCAGGCCTTGGTTATCACATATCCATAGTGAGTCGGCCAGTGAGTGCCCCTGCTTGAAATCGCTGCTGGTTGTCTGCCCACCAGTCAATTAGCCCTCGGTCTCACCACTGCCCACTCTAGCCCTGCTCGGTCTACACTTCTCGCACCACTGGGGCTCTTGGTCGCTCAGAGCGAGTTACCGCTGCCACCATTTAGACCAGTCGCCCGCGAATTGCGCTCCTAGCAGCCACGACCACTACCAGTCCCACCAGTCGTGCCCCTCACCGATTCACCTGCCCTACTGCTACTGCTGCCACTGCTACTGCTACTGCCACTGCTACTGCTACTGCTACTGCTACTGCCACTGCTACTGCTACTGCCACTGCTACTGCTACTGCCACTGCCACTGCTACTGCCACTGCCACTGCAGCTGCTCCTACTCCACTCCAGCTCCTGCTTGTCCAGCTCCCCTCCCCCCTCCGACCCACCCCCAGTACCAGCAACAGCACCCACCACCCACTACCCACAGTACCTAGGTACCTCCCGTCATCGACAGCTGTCTGCCACAGTCGTCCATCATCCGCTGGTCTAGCTGCTGCCACCTGTAGGTACAGAGTTGCACCATCTACAACTACATTCTACGCACACCCTCCCACATACGATACGCTTCATCCATCCCCCCCACCCGCTCCTCAGCTGTCCCCTTCCCCTGCACAATCTGCTGCTGCACTTCCCTATCCCACCGGCTGTCTCTCCCTACTCTCCCCTCGCCTCCCCTCATCTCAGTCCTCTCCCGCCCAAACTTAGCGCGACCTCCCCAGGGACACCCTGCTCTACACAAGCCCATATTGTCCTAATTACTATCGGTCCCCCGCCCCCCCTCCCTCTCTGCGCCTCTAAGCCCATCGCGCGTCCTCGTCCCCATCCGCCGGTGTAGTCAGGCCTCCCGTCCTCGTCTCTTCGTCCTCTCCTCCCCTCAGGCCACGCCCTCCAACATCTTGGTTGCCACGCTCATACCCCATCCTTCCTTGTTTCTGTGATAGCTCCCTACCTAGTGTTCTCCCTTGATTGCTTCAGCTGTAGCGTGGCACATCTCAACCTGTATCGTATAGCAAGCTTCCTGCCTATTCACCAACCCACAACTCTCCCTGACTGAGTTGGAGATTGAACTCATCAGTCATTGTGTGGTCAGTATCTGGTCATTAATTGCACTTTGCCCCTTAGTCTTCTGCCACTGGAGTTGGTCTTCAACCGAGCTATAGACATCCCCTTCATGTCCACCGTGTCCATTTCATCAGCCTCCTTGCTAAACCCCCGAAGAGATGATGCTCACCCGACTCACTTCCGTCCTTCTCTTCCAGATCGCTAGACCCATTCCAGCAACTCATCATCAGAATCAAAACAGTCGTAGCGCCTCAGTCATTTGATTATACCACAGCTTACTCTTCCCCAACGCTTCCACTTGAGTTCGTGTTAGTCGTCTTTGCTTCTTCAGTCTAGCTCTCGTCTATAAATTATATTCCTCCCCGATGCGCGTATTGCATGTGTTTTTTCGCGTGCCTTCTTTCACTTCTTCTACAGCCTCGCTACCGTCCGCCTCATTCCTCACGCGCGACGGAAGAATTGCTTCCCCGTTTCCTCGATTGAGACGTGCACGAGTCTGACGATCAGACCCGCGATGCAGCTCAGCTGAGAAGTCTGTGGCTTGTTTTCGTCTTCTGGATATTGGATAACAGTCTGATCGGAAACTTGTTGACCGCGAGCATGGTATCCCTCGAGTCAACTCAGCTTATCTCGCGTCGTTGAATTTTTTGTTAACCCTCTGGATGCCCTGATCGCGGTCTGGATTAAGGCATGGGCATCTTGCCCTCGTAATCCTAGAAGACGCCGAGATCTCGGTCGATGACCACCGAGAGAAAAACCCGTTCCGCTATGAGGCAACTTGGTTGTGGACTCTTTCGGACCGGACTGGAGTTCTTCCTTCGGCATCAAGGGTTGATCAATATTTGCGCCCTCAGTTGATTGGTTGACTCCTCTAGCGAACCCTTGCATCCATCATTCTTCCTCGAATGCTTCATAGGTAGCCTAGCGCCATCCTTCATTTCACCCGACCTAGCCAACGGCTGCTTTTTCCCCGCGATTTCAACGATGCAGGATGATCCACACGACCATGTATGGTCTCAACTGCTGGGTCTGTTGACCGTTCCTCTTTGTTGACCAAAGCTGCGGTGCCCCCCCTCCCCCTTGCTCTGCCTCCCTCTTATGGCTTCACTTCCCTCTGCTTCTGCTCGACCCCCCTATCTGTTTTCTTCGCCCCAATTACGCATTCATCTTCTATTCTCATTCACAGTACACCCAGCTTCGCGATTTATATCAATTGGCGCGCTCTTGTTCCGCTAGTATACTCCAGCTCTCGCACCCATCGCGCGTCGAGCTAGTATTATCTCAGGTGTTTAAAATCATTTTCAACCTTGCTATCTCGTTGACGCTTTCCAATCGCGTGGCTCTCTGTATGTCTATCGGAGTCCATTCACAAATCTCACAACAGCTTGCCGTCCCACGCCCCCCCTACAAATCTACTGGCCGTTTGGTGGCGTCAATCCTGCCATATTCAGGATGGCATTGATGCGTCTTCAGTTTACCTCTTGCTCCCCCGGTTCTGGTGATTTCTCATCCCCATTCCCGCGCATGACTTGCTTTCTTCCTCTCTCTCCCTCTTCCCTCCCACTCCAGTCAACCGTATATCATCTTGCTCCTCGTAATCGTGTATGATGGCTGCTAACTCCAGACGCCTACTCTTACGCCTCTCTTCACATTCTGTTATTATCCGCAACGGGTGACCTGGCGGCTCTCATGATCGCCACTGTTCCAGCGCAGCACCATGCCTAAAGACGCAACCTCCAAGCGAGCCCCAAAGTTAGATTGTGAGGGTAATCCAATCAAGCAGAAACGCATCAAAAAAGATAAAGATCCGAACGCACCCAAGCGACCTCTGTCTGCTTACATGGTTGGTCCTGTCTCCCGTTCTCCCTGAGGGCTTGTTTCCTCAGTCCACCTGAATCCACTCGGACTTGTTTTATTGGGTCATTCCATTCAGTATTTTAGCCAGGATTGGCGTGAAAGGATCAAGTGTGAAAATCCCGATTGCTCGTTTGGTGAGCCCCCTGTCCCGATCGTTCTTTTCTCGATTCTTCTAACTGATGCTTGATGCTGGCTATCCGTTGGGCGACGTTTCATAGGCGAAATCGGCAGGTTACTAGGTCTTAAATGGAAAAGTCTTGGTGAAGAGGAGAAAAAACCCTGTAAGCTAAATACACAGTCAATTATCTTTGAAAGGTTTTTTTTGACTTGTTGATTGACCTTGACCCCTGTGCCTCAAATCCAGATGAAGATATGGCCTGCCGAGATAAAAAGAGGCATGAAGCTGAGAAGGCCGAGTACGAACGAGCTTGATAGATTCGTTTGCCTGCTGTCCATGTGATTATCATTTTTGATTTCCCTACCCATCAACGTTTGCTGTGCCTTTTCTTAGTTTAGAAAGGAGGTTCAACGCTGTCATCAACATGCGCCTAATTAGTTTCACTGAAAGTGTGACAAAAGATTTACTTTCTGCCGCCCTCCTCGACAGTTTCGTTGTAAATTCCACTATACTCTCCCTTCTTTTCTGCTAAGCAGAAAAAGAAGGATTACAGGTTGTGAGAATGTTTTATCGCTTTTTCCTATCTATTGTCTTAAGTATTGCAGGTTGAGAATATTGTGCAGGAGGTGCCCGGCATGATACGACTCGGAATACTTGGGAATGTTGTTTTGCTTCCGTTTTAAGCTGAAAAAAACTGTTGAGTAATGATTTTACACATCTGTATAGGATCTCGAAGGCTCAATTTAATTATTAGGTGGTGGTGGCAATTGCGAACGACTTGTTGGGAGTTGGAAGCTACACTCGATGACGAAGGTTTGGTTGGATTGAAGGACCACAAAGCGGGAATCCAAGAGGCTTGTCTCCCAGCAGTTTATTAAACTGGAGAACGCTGTGTGACTTTGAATCTGGAGTGGTGACTGCTTCACTACCACCCTGGTGAGTTGAGGTGCCTAGGTCCTCCCCAAATTGCATGATTGAAATGGTTGTATGTATGTACAGTACAGTGGGTAGACAAAAGTCTTGGGACTGATTGAAAAAGAACAGCCCAAATCAGCCCTAGTACTTTCAAGTACTTGTTTCAAGCAAAATATGAGACTAATAAAAAAGTGCTTGGTTTCTTAAATCTTTATTTTGAGATTAGTCAGCATCTCCAATTTCCTTAAAACACAATCAAAAATATGAAATCAAAATCAATTTGAAATTCATGACAAAAGAATCAAACATTAAAAATACTTGAAAAACATGCCAGATTCAAAAAAAAAAAAAAAAGAAAACTTTTGGTACAATAAATCTTGTTTCTCATTTTTTATTTCTTGAGGGAGGATGAAAAGGAAAATATTAGATAAAAAGAAACACCATATTTTAAGTCTACATTTCAATCGGGCGTATCAGAGTTAGCAAACCTGCCATTTTTTTGACCAAAACCTGCCATTTTTAATGGCAGGTTTCTGAAATACACATACCCCCTAACTGGTGTATTTAAATTCATGACAAAAGAATCAAACATTAAAAATACTTGAAAAACATGCCAGATTCAAAAAAAAAAGAAAACTTTTGGTACAATAAATCTTGTTTCTCATTTTTTATTTCTTGAGGGAGGATGAAAAGGAAAATATTAGATAAAAAGAAACACCATATTTTAAGTCTACATTTCAATTGGGCGTATCAGAGTTAGCAAACCTGCCATTTTTTTGACCAAAACCTGCCATTTTTAATGGCAGGTTTCTGAAATACACATACCCCCTAACTGGTGTATTTCAAAATGGCGGGTTTCATAAAAATGGCAGATTTCAAACATCAAATCCACCATTTATGCATCATCCATCCATCAACATGCAAAACATCCCATCCACACATTGACACATTGTTGACCATCACTCACTCAAATCATCCCACTCTTCATCATTTGCCAATCCAAAAATTACACTTTGGCAACAAGCATGGCTTTCAATTCATCTAACCATCCTAACTGATTGCCCAGTCACTGCAATCAAAACTACAAAGCTTATTGGCTGAGAACTTACACATTGACTTGGAATCCATAACCAGTGATCACAATGATTGATCAATCATCCATGGGGAGAGGGGGGGAACAAATCCAAACCAACTACTAGAGGTGATCATCATGAATTCCATTCCAACAATTCAACCTTGTTGCACAAGTTTGGCCACCTTGACCAAGTCTGGAAACCCAAGTTGACAACCAATTGGGTCCAGGATTTGGTTGATTGATTGATTTGGTACAAAGCTCACCAACCAAACCATGATCTCCTAGATCAAGGTCTCCTTCCATTCAATCCCACTGATTTGACTTGGTTTAAGAATCAATAATAAGGTGTTGAGTGCTGCTTCTTGAACCTTGGGACTTTATCTGACTTGGGACTTAGACAAATCCTTCTTTACCCCTTGATTCATCATCATCACTCCATTTGTCTGATCCTGCTCATCCACTATCAACAATCTCTTCAGTCAAGGCCAAATATTTCTTGTCAATCTTTGACCCATGAATAATCCAAGGTGCCAACAGACATTTTGGAAGAGCTTGAGAGTCTTGATCCTACTTTAATTGTTATTCAGATCTTGTCATCCTTATCTTCATCTTCTTCACCACTTTCCAGGAGAATTCTATCTACCAAGAGCAAGGAACCCAGACAAGACTTTTTGAGTCCCCCCCCCCTTATGAGTAGCAACATACAATGGGAGTTTGAGCAGGCAAGAAAGACTGTGGAGGGGTGAGGAAACAGATTGAAAGACTCAAATCCCAAATTTAGAGTATGCAAATTTTTTCAGGTTTTTCATTTGATTGTTAAGGTCATCTAGGTTAGAATGATATTCTTATACAATGGCAGTGGGCTTTAGGAGATTAGAAACAAAGACAAGTTCAAATAAGAGAGAGAAAAAATTGAAATGAATTATGAAAGAAATGAGAGCAATGACAACAATAAAAGGAATAAGGTAAGAAGATCCTTTTCAGCAATGTGTATTGCAGGATTAAGTTAGGACTTACACGGTTTTGGTTCCAAGTTGGTTGATTTTTGGGTCACTCAGCCCAGGCCCAATGCCAGTACTATTGATTTGTACCTGCCTTCTTGGGAGAAAGACAGATCAGTTTAAGTTGGTCATATTTACAATGATCAGTCATTAATCACAATGAAAATCTTGCTGGATTGGAGGTTGTAAACAATATTTTTTATCTTGTTGGTCCTCTCAATTAGGGGATTGTGAACAATGTTGGTTCTCAGCTTCACAACAAGCAGGAGGAGACCGGGGCTGTGGTGGCTTTTCTGAGTGGGTGTTAGATTGGGATGGATGGAAATGTCAATCAAGATTTAGGTGTTGGTGATTGCGTCAAGCCTGGCAATGATGAAAATGTGTGCAATTGGAATAATCAATACTTTCATTGGATGATGAGATGCTTTTTTGATGACAATCATGAGGAAGAGGATGGTGAGGAGTGGCAGAGGAGTGATTTTGAAAACACGGATCAGGATTGAGATCGGGTGGAGAACAGCAAGGATGATGATATTGATTGGGTGGATTTTCATACCAATCTCAACAACCAGATGATAGGTTTTTCTGCTTGTGATGATTGCTACAATCATCCCCCTTTGTCTCTGATTCCTTGAGCTTCCTCTTCTCTTGTCTTGCGGCACATTCTGCCTTAATATTGATAGAACAAAAAAAATTTTATGTGTTGATTGAGTCTGTCCAATAGAACATCATGCCAATCAACAGCTAATGATTTAAAGGTGATTGAGGATAGGAAGGGAGGTAATCCTTGATCAATTGAGAATGGTAAAGAACTGATCAATGGAGATACATAGTCCACCTTGGATCTTGGGATGCTGTTGGTAAAGAATGGATGATCATGAGTTCTGACACTGTTGATGATTTCATTTTCAGGTGGAATCAAAAGTTTGTTGCAACAAATTCACTCAGTAGATTCCAAGTTTTGGTGGCTGATGCAAATGGGATAAGATCCTGCAAGCTGAATTGTTTATGTTTTGGTTGGTTTGATGGATGATTGCTTTGATGGAGATTGGTAGGGATGAGGGAAAGCAGTGGGTGGTTGATGGTAGTAAGTTTTTTGAGATAGTTGATTTGCAAAGGTATCTATATATACTACATTAGAAAGAACCCACTTATTTTTGGGGTAACTTTGATACCCCTTTTTTGAAATAAGTTTTTTTTTTATTTTGTAATAACAGATTTCAAATGGCAGATTTGGGTTGAAACCCTCCATTAAAAAAATGGTGGGTGGGCTAACTCTGATAAAATTGATTACTGTTAATTTATTGGTAGCTTGGTGTCACAAATGCCCCTGGCATGCAAGGTGCTGAAGGCAGAGGCACTACTACTCATAGAACTCAAGGATGATTTGTTGGAATTGCAATGAAGAAGATGAGAGGAGGATTACAATTGATGAGAAGATGGAAGGATGGAATGAAGAAGTCCAGGAGGAAGTTGTTGAAGATGGATTTGTTGAATCCTATAAGATTAACACCAGGAAGGGACAAGGTGATATGAGTTAAGCAGGCTGGTTGAAGGATGTCTTTTGCTGAGATGAAACCTACTGGCAGAGGGACAAAACAGTAAGAAGTATTATACTAATTCCTTGGGGGTAATTGTTCCAGGAGGGAAGGAAAGGCCAGTATATGTGAGAGATGATGAGGAGGCCTTGAGGGATGAGTGGTTGGTGATGCAGGTTGAAGTTCCCATGGTATTACATGTTGACTGATTGGGCTGGAGGCTGGAGTTGACTAATTGGGTGATGGCCTGTCCAGGAAGGTTTGACATGTACTGATCTGGAGTCCTGAGAGTATGGGCTGAACAGACAGTGGAGAGTATGTACTATGTGTATACCAAGTATGTGATATTTACTAGCTCATATATCAACTGGGTTGGGGAGAGGTAGAGGATGCACCGGTCCATAGATAGATAGGGGAGATCCTGATAAGGTTGAGTGGATCACATGAAATAGTGGCAAGGTGTACATGTACATAGAGGTTATTCCATAGAGGGATTGGCTGAAACTGGTAGGAGAAGGTGGAGACTGAGAGATTTACAGGTGTACTATCCAGTTGAAGGTACAGGAGTAAGTGAAGTTGGAATTGAGATGAATTTGAAGCTGATGAAGGGTGGAGTTGGTTTATTTGGATGAGTGTCAGAACTATGGTTATGACAGTAACCCCCCTGAAAAGGTAGGGGCAGCTCCTGATGCCCAGAAGAAAGAGGTGACAGGTGCAGAGGTCAGATGTACCCATTTAAAGTTCTACCTAGAGGGGTTGAACCTGGCAAAGCTGATCAAAGCACTGTCAAAGCTGGAAATGCCTGTCAAAGTGACTATCAAAGCTGTTGAAGTTTGAAAAGGGAGGATTGGATTTTCTGAAGTTTGATGAACCCAAATTGGATTTTTTGAAGTTCTACCTAGGGGAGTTGAACCTGGAAAAGCTGATTGAAGCACTTTCAAACCTGTGGAAGCTTGCCAAAATGCCTGTTGAAGCTGTCAAAGTTGGAAAAGGGAGTATTGGATTTTTTGGAGTTTGATGAACCCAAATGGACTTGTTTGAAGTTCTAACTAGGGTATTTGAAACTGGAAAATCTGATAAAAGCAATTTCAAAGCTAGAAAAACCTGTTAAAGTGCCTTTCAAAGCTTTCAATGTTTGAAAAGTAAGGATTTGGTTTTTTGAAGTTTGACAAACTCAGATGGACCCATTCAAAGTTCTAACTAAGAAAGTTGAACCTGGAAAAGCTGATCAAAGCAATGTCAAATCTGGAAACAACTGTCAAAGTGCTGGTCAAAGCTGTCAAATTTTTAAAAGGAAGGATTTGGTTTTTTGAATTCTGACAAACTCAGATTGACCCATTTTAAGTTCTACCTAAGAAATTTGAACCTGGCAAGCATGGAGGAGGAATATGGATTTGGGGGAGGTAAAGAGAAGGAAGAAAGGTATAGAAAAGGAAGTAGAAGAAGAAGAATGAAGAGATATAAGAGGGAGTTTATATGGAGGTGGCCAGGGTTGGTGTGAAGATAAGAAAGAAGGGAAAGAGGTGGATCTGGCAGATTGTTGAAGAGATTGGAATCATTGAGCTGAATGATTATTGCAATTTTCTGGTGTATTGAAGGCCAATTTCAAGTAACAATGGTGATGGAGATCCAGAATTGAAGTTGGAGGTTTTCCAGGAATGTTGGGAGTGGGTGATTGAAGGTAAAACTGAGGTGATGTTGCCTGATTTGACAATTGATGATTTGAATCAAGAAGGAACATAATTTGTGGAAAAGGCAGTGATAGATGAACTGAAAGATATTTTGGATTCTGGAATTATTTTCTGATATGATATGTTGGATTGGAGGGATTATTGGAAGGTGTATGATAAGAAGGAAAATATTTTGTATCTTATTTATTTATTTTATTTTCTTTTTCTTTTGATTTGGTTTTGGAAGTATTTTTGGATATGATATTTCAGGATGGAAGGGACTCTTTGAAAGACTTTTGATAGGAGGGAAAATATTTTATTTTCTTATTTATATTTTCTTTTTTTTGTTTTTGATTTGATTTGGGAGATGATTGATTGGAAGTATTTGAAGTAATATGAAGATGAAGTAATTTCTAATGGATTTTCTTTTGATGGAAGATAAATGGATTGAATTTTGATTGGAAAGTGATGGTGATTGGGATTTGTATTTGTAAAATTATTATAGGATGAGTTGGTTTTGGAATTATGGATGGAATTGAATTGATGGAGAAGGGAAATCCAGTAGTGATGATATTGGATGTTGGTTCCCAGAAGGTTGGTGAAGTTGATAATGGATGATTTGATCAGGGTTTTGGATTTGAAGCATAAGTACCTAATTTTTACAAAATAAGAAAAGGTTCCCAACCAACACTCAACGAGCTATCTTCAAAGGTCTGTCAGTAGTGATTTTCTTTTCAGATAGTCATACTTAATTCCCAGGATGGATGACTTTGACAATTCACTTTATATTAAGGTCAGCATAGTTCCTATAATTATAAATAGGCTGTTTTGATCTTGATGTAAGGAGTTTGGTTGATTGAAAGAGTATTTCTAGCTTTTGTTGGTCAGCATTTTGGGTATACCCACTTTAACCATGAGCAGGAGTGAAAAGATGTAAGAATCTAGAGAATTTTTAGTCACTTCATCCCCTTTATTCAATCTTTTAATAATATCTTGGAGTAAATTTTCAGCTTGCTGATTTGTGGTCAATTCACTCAGTTGAGCTTCAAGAATTTTAAAAGAGAGTTAAAAAAGTTTGGGAGTTTCAAATTCATCAGGATTCTGTTCAGTGTAAGTGTTCCCCTGTCTGGAAACACATTGTCCCAAAATGACAGGGGGCTGGGTTAATTCACTGAAGAAATTGCAAGGACTGTAAGTGAGTTGAAACAACAGAGATTTCCATATAATACCCTTGTCTTCTGGTGAGAGCTTGGGAAGAAATGGAAATAATTTTAAGAGAGATAGATTATTCAGTAAATAAAAAGGCCTGTGATGCTTAAGAGGTAAGCATTCCTAGATCAATCTTGGTGAGGATTGTAGAACCTTAAAAGACAGTCAGTGAAAGTCATTTGAGGAATTTGGTGAAGGTTCTCCTTTGTAACAGCTTCAGGTTTGCAAAAATCAACAAATGATTGCAAAACACTATCCTTCTTCTTGAAAGGAAAGGACAGGTGCTCCAGTGCTTGAAATGCTGGGGCTGGATGAAACATTTCTCTACATTCTCTGCTATGGAGGCTTGTGGGGTTGAACGTTAATTTTGAGGTAGTGACTAGAAAAACCCAACTGGAGACAATGGAACTTCCAGTTTGACATGGTGGTTGTAAGTGCAGTGAAAAGGAAGTTGATATGCTTTAACCTTGGAGAGAAAATCTAGGAAAGAATGGTAATCAGCAGTAACTTTATTTAACACAGTTTCTGATTCTTCAGGGAATTCATCAGTAACAAAGAGAAACATCAGAAGAAGTAACCAATTGCATTGTATGCAAGGATGAATTCAATAAATCTTCCTCCTGTGAAAAATAAAGGATCAATGAATATCCAAACAAGAGGAAAGAGTGTTGAACTCCAAGGAAATTGGAAGGTGTTTTGGGGAATTAAAAAAGGTTCTGAAGTGAGGGGAAATGCATTGGGCTGCAGAACCAAAGGCAGAGTTGAGGGAAGGAAAGCTGTAGGAAGTGTAGCCAGGTCAAGTTCAACAGGATTGGAGCAAAGCTCAGTGGTTAGTTGGTGTCTTGAGGGCACCATCTTCCAAGTTTGCCTCTGGATTCCAGTGATGAAGATAGTCAATTTCAAGGGTGATGTTTTCAGGGAATGGTGCATTGACTTGAAGGAATTCCCATTCAGAGCTAGGAAAAGGAAGTAATTAACCATTTGGGGAGTGGATTTGGTGAGCTGAGATTGAAAAGATGAATATTTTTTCCCAGAAGGAAAGGGCTGTAAGATATAGATACTTTTGAACCATTCAATTGACCACTACAGATTGAGTTTCACCTGAATCAAAAAAAAAAAATAGAGATAAACCTTGAAAAAGAGGAAGAAAAGGGTGAGCCTAATCTTGGTTTGGATTTGGGGAAAAACTGGAAGGTGCTGGGTCAGGAGAATAAGATGAGTTGACAGGTTTCTTTTTACATTCTTCTGTCTTGTGTTTACCACCACAATATAATCATAAGCCTTCCCTTTCTCTTCTTGCATTTTCACCTGCCTTGAGTTTTCCATCTGGGCCTAGGTCCAAAGAGGATCTGGTAAATATTGTAGTTGAAGTTGACATTTTGGGGGACTGATCATGCTCCCTACCCTCACCCTGATTAGAGGTAGATTGATATTGGGAAGAACTGTGGGGTTGAGAATTATTGAGAGAAGAGGATTTTTTCTTTTACCCTTTCAGGATACCTTATATCATAGTCCAAAAATATATCCATAAGATCCTGGAGATTTTTTTGAGAGCCATTTTACCCTGCTAGTTGATCCAGAAGGCATGGAGGAAGGCTTTGTTGAAAATGGAAGTACAAGGCTCTATCACCCCATCCAGATACTTTGGTAATAAGTGATCAAAATTCAGTGATGTGGGTTGAAGCATAGCCAGAGTCCTTCATATTCAAGTTCACCAGTTCTTTTTCAGCCTTGAAGAATTCTAGTCTGTTGCCAAAGAGGGTGTGAAGTTTCTCTGCAAAGTGGGACCATGAGTTGAGGAGAAAAGAGGGCTCTTGATTGGAAAGGTGATCCAGATAGAGCTGGATCCATCAATTTGAAGCTCCAGGAAGCTGCAAATAGTACCCTCTTCCAGTCCAAACTAAATGTTCCTTCATCATTTGAAAAAATGAGTTCAAAAGATTGGAGGAATGGCTGGATTTTGCTAGGATTGTTGCCTTCAAACATATCTGGAGAATTCATGGAAGGAGACTTGAAGGTTCCAGAGTGAGAATTACTGGTTGATGGAGGTTGAGAAATTATTAAAAAAGCAGAAGTCATGGTCTGGCGGAGGGCTAAGAGGGTTGAGTCCACAGAAGATGTTGGAGGTTGAAGTTGGGTTTGAGGTTCAGGGATTGAAGTAGAATTTGAAGGTGGGAATGCTTCTTGGGTTTCCATAGTTGGTGAATTGAGATTACTTAGAATCCTTGTGTCAAAGCCTGAGTCATCACTTTCTTCATTGCACTCTTCTTCTCAAATATGAATGATGCTGGGATCATAAGATGTATAATCTAATCCAAAGCCTGCTTGGGGATATTGAAACAATTAAGAAATTAGTGATGCAACTAACTGCAGGTAGGGCAGGAGAAAGAGAAGCTCTAGGAGGATCTGGAGGAAGGATACCAGTGTAAATGGAAGTGGAGCTTGATGGCATTGAAAATTTGGAAGAAGTCCTCCCATGTTGACAAGCTTGAGGATTTGACTGGTCCTGATTGGAGAGATTGATGACAGAAACTCTGAATCTTGCTGCTCTAGTGAGAGGTGGACTTGAAATGAATGATGTTTGTGCACATTGGGCTGGCATGGTGTCCAAACATGCCAGAGAAGAGAAATTACCCAAAAAAATTACCCAGAGAAGATTTTAAGAATGAGATGGCCAAAATGGATTATATTTGAATTACTTTGACCCCCATCAAAGCATGTCAAAGCTAATTGAGGTCCCCTCAAAGCACTTCAAAGCAGATTGAGCCCCATTGAAGTACCTTGAAGCTATTTGAGGTCCCATCAAAGCACTTCAAAGCTGATTGAGCCCTGTTAAATTAAATCAAAGCTATTTGAGGTCCCATCAAAGCATGTTGAAGCTGATTGAGCCCCATAAAAGTATGTTGAAGCTATTTGAGATCCCTTCAAATTACATCAAAGCTATTTGAGGTCCTGTCAAAGCACATCAAAGCTGATTGAGCCCCCTCAAATTAGGTCAAAGCTATTTGAGGTCCCATCAAAGTAAATCAAAGCTATTTGAGGTCCTGTCAAAGCACTTCAAAGCTGATTGAGCCCCATCAAAGTACTTCAAAGCTATCTGAGGTCCCATAAAATCTGATTGAGCCCTGTCAAAGCACGTCAAAGCTGAAGTGTTGAAGTCAAAGCAGGCAAAGTCAAAGTGTAAAAGTGTTGAAGTCAAGGCAGTCAAAGTTAAAGTGTTGAAGCAGTAAAATTCAAAGTGTTGAAGCAGTCAAATTCAAAGCGTCAAAGCAGTCAAAGAAAAAGAAATCCAAGAGATTGGACAATGAGAAGTGGGTAAGGGGAATGGATAGCTTCCGCAGGGGTAACCAAAACTGGTATAACACTCCTTTGGAAATGTGAAAGGCTGCACACTGTTCAGCTCAATCAAAAACTGGTCCACAACATGTGTAGGCAGTGTTATCCAACATTGAAAATGGGATGGAATGGATTGGAATTGGTTGAAGTTGACAATTGGAGAGGAAGGGAGTGGGAAGTAATTAAGGGGAAGGAATTAGTATAATTTTATGGCTGCCCCTGCCATGCAAGGGGCTGAAGGCACAGGCACTACTACTCATAGAACTCAAGGATGATTTGTTGGAATTGCAATGAAGAAGATGAAAGGAGGATTACAAGTGATGAGAAGATGGAAGGATGAGATGAAGAATTCCAGAAGGAAGTTGTTGAAGATGGAGTTTTTGAATCCTATAAGATTAACACCAGGAAGGGACAAGGTGATATGAGTTAATCAGGCTGGGTGAAGGATGTCTTGTGCTGAGATGAAACCTACTGGCAGAGGGACTAAAAAGTAAGAAGTAGTATACTAATTGCTTGGGGGGAATTAGTCCAGGAGGGAAGGAGAGGCCAGTATATGTGAGAGCTGAGAAGGAGGCCTTGAGGGATGAGTGGTTGGTGATGCAGGTTGAAGTTCCCATGGTATTACATGTTGACTGATTGGGCTGGAGGCTGGAGTTAACTAATTGGGTGATGGCCTATCCAGGAAGTTTTGAAATGTAATGATATGGAGTCCTGAGAGTACGGGCTGAACAGACAGTTGAGAGTATGTACTATGTGTATACCAAGTATGTGATATGTAATAGCTCATATACCAACTGGGTTGGGGAGAGGTAGAGGATGCACCAGGTCATAAAGAGAGAGGGGAGATCCTGATAGGGTTGAGTGGATCACATGACACAGTGGTAAGGTGTACATGTACATAGTAGTTATCCCATAGAGGGATTGGCTGAAACTGGTAGGAGAAGGTGGAGACTGAAAGATGTACAGGTGTACTATCCAGTTGAAGGTACAGGAGGAAGTGAAGTTGGAATTGAGATGCAGTTGAAGCTGATGAAGGGTGGAGTTGGTTTAGTTGAATGAGTTTCAGAACTACAGTTATGACACTGGGACCAATTTGAAGCAAACAGGTGATCCAAGACTGTTAGGATCAATTATAATAGCTCAGACAGACTCTTTTAGTTTTAAATTTTCATGTAAAAAAATTGGTTTCTCTTTGGAAGGGTTTTGGTATCTTGAAATAATTTGAGTATCAATCATTAATTTCTTGGTTTGAGAACAAGCATCTTTGAATGGCAATAAAATTTGTTCCGAAAAGGAAAATCTTTGCAGGATTTGGTTTGTTGAATGCATAGGTTTGTGAGATGGAATGATAGTTAAAAACAATTGAAATTCAAAAAAATGATCATGAAGAATAATATTGAAATGAGCAGGTCATATTTTAAACAAATCACTTACCAAAATTTTTTCTTTGATTGATTGTCAGAAATTGGAAGGTGATGGGGAAAAAAGATGGTTGGGTTGTTGAACATAATGAACTGGAGTGGAAGATTGATTTGGGAGTGTTAAAAAAAAATCCTCATTCTTCCTGGGCTTCATCTTCATTGCTTAAATTATGTTGGTGTGCACACTTTAAAAAACAGTCCCAAGAATTCTGTTTACCCACTGTACATACATAATATTGGTAAAGGATATTGAAAGTTTTTTTTTGTTAAGATTTGATGATCAGTGTGACCAACACAAAAATCCCTCCATTCCCACAAAAAAAAAAATAAAACAAAAAACAGAGGACTGGCAACTGCCTGTTGAACAAGAATTCTTGGAAACTTTCCACAAGAATATACCTCATCCCAAATCTTTTCAAAGAGACAGGTTTTGATGTGAAATGGAGAAAGTGGGAAGGCCAATCTATTGGTCTCTCTCTCTCTTTTTGGAAAAATGGGACAGTGGCACACCAGGCTATTTGAAGGTTAACAAACCTCTTACCCATACATCCAGACAGCTAGCCAACCTTCCCAATGTCATGGAGACCCCAGTAACACCCACTACATAGGTCAAGGAAACTTTCTTATCAAATATTTAATTTGATAAATTATGAAATGTTTTCAGGCTCAAATATCAACAAATTTCACCACTGTGCAGGAAACAGGGAAGTCAATGTGTAAATTGGGAAACAGAATTCCCAGCAAGAGTGAAAAGGTTCCCCAGAAAATTTAATATTTTGTAGGTTGAAAACTAGTCTCTCAACATTTACATATGGTTGGAATTTTAATGAATATACTTTAATAGAAGGATAAATATTGTGGATAGATGATCTAGAATATACTTGTCAACTACAGGAAAAATTCTTGAAAAAAAGTGTACAAACAGGCCTCAGGAGCTCTGTGAACTCAGCAGCCAACCAATACTTGCCCTTTGTGAATACCAAAACCATGGGCATGAGTTAGGATCAGTCACAATGGTAAAAGATGAATGATGATCTAAGAATGCAACCATGGAGATAGATTGGTTTGGTCAACAGAAAGATCAATGGATTCAGTGAAAATATAGAAAGTTTTGTGGAAACAAAGATTAGAATGACAGCTGGATTTGGTGGAAGCTGATAATAAAAGAACAAGAAGAAGAAAGGGGGAAAAGGGGGAAAGATAAAAAAAGGGAAAAAGAAAAAGAAAAAAAAGGGGGAGGAAAAGGAAAAGGAGAATAAAGAAGGAAAAAGAGAACAAAAAAAACAAAAGAGAAGCATAGAGAAAGGACAAAAGAGAAAAAAAAGAGAAAAAGAGAAAAACAAAAAAAAAGGCAAAGAAAAAAACAAAAAAAAATGACAGAAAAAAAGATGGAGAAAAAAAAAGAAGAAAAAGAGAACAGAAGAGAAGACAAAGAGAAAGAAAGAGAAAGAAAAAGAAAGAAAGTGAAAAAAAGTGAAAAAAAAGAGAAAAAAAGAGAAAAAAGAGAAAAAAAGAGAAAAAAAGAGAGAAAAAGAGAAAAAAAAAGAGAAAAAAAGAGAAAAAAAAGACAAAAAAAGAGGAAAAAGAGAAAAAAATATAGAAAAAAAGAGAAAATAAAAAAGGAAAAAAGAGAAAATAAAACAGGAAAAAAGAGAATAAAATAGAAAATAAAAAGAGAAAAATAGAGAAGAAAAAAGAGAAAAAAATTAACATATATTGATTGGATAGCATATATTTCAGAGTTTGCTATAAAATAGGTTAGTTATACTTCTTTTTCAGGAGGAAGAGTATGCATGTGTTTCAAGATCACATCCTGTAACAAATTTGGCAGTGAAAATTAACCAGGAGGCTACAAGACTGGCTGAGAAAAAAGTTAATTTTCAGTATTTATAGTGTCACATACCACTGGGAGACAGCATTCTCACATGGGTCATTGATTATTTAAATCCAAATAAGAAAAACAATTTATAAACATGTCCATCATTAGTTTCAATCATAGCAGGAATTAGAGGGTAAAATGTCACTAAATCAATGATCTGTTGTACTTGAAAATGTTAGATTTTTCCTTTTGTATGCTCTTAGCCTCCTTAATATCAGCTTTCTGGCTTAATATAGTTTGTTATGCATGGAATAATTTCTATATTTCCCCTGTTGTATTCTGGATCCTTGAAATAGCTTTCCTCATTCTCCTTTTCAAAGTCTTGTAGTTTTTATTCACCTCATCTTGGTATTCACTTGTTGTTTTTAGGACCCTTTTTGGGTTTCTCTGTTGTTGTTTCATTCATAATATTTCATTGATTTAATAAATGTGATATTGATCAATCTGATGTTTACTTCTGATTTTTTTTCTCAAACCTTGAGTCCCCCACAAATATTTTCAATAGGAAATATCAAAGTTAAGAAAAACCACCATTTTATAATGGCGGGTTTCAACCCAAATCTGCCATTTCAAACCCCCCATTAAAAATCAAAAAAACCCACTTATTTCAGATCAGACGTGTCAAAGTTAACATCAAATAAGTGGGTTTTTTCAAGTAAAGTATATAAAGGCTTTCACTGGCTCAACCATGCATCATTCCAAATCATCACACCTGGTTTAAACCTCTGACCTCATCCATAAAATTATACCTCCAACCTCATTGGAAAAAATTGATTTTCACCGCTCTCATAACTCCATCACTCTCATTTCTTTCTATCCTCTTTTCTTCATCACTCTAATCCCCTCATAACTTCATCACTCTCACCTTGATTGATCACTCTCATCAATTTATTGCTTTCATCACATCCATCCTCTCATTGCTTGATCCCTTCATCCCTTTATCACTTTATCCCCCCTTTCATCACATCCCAATTCCCATTTCTTCATTGCTTTGTCACTTCATCCCTTCATATCTGCTTTCATCACATTGCTTCATCACTTTATTTCTTATTGCTTCATCACTCTCATCCCATTATCACTTAATCACTCTCACCTTGCTTCATGACTCTCATCACTTTATTACTTTCATCACATTCATCCTCTCATTGCTTGATCCCTTCATCACTCCATCCCCCCTTTCATCAATTGATTGCTTCAGCCCTGCTTTAATCACATTGCTTCATCCCCTCATCCCTCTAACTCTTTTTCAAGGGCCCCTCAATGAACCTCCCCCTGAAATTCCACTCAACCAAAGCAAACATCCCCCAGGAGCTCAAAATCCAACGCCCCCCATCAGCTTTTAAAGGCTCAAGTCAGCTCAAGAGAGCTGATCACATCATCCTGGTAAACTGGCTCAAAATTCACTCCAAATATGAAGATTTCTTTGGATCCAACAATGAAACACAAGTGTACCAACCTCCATCCTATAATTCTAATGGTTATCTACTGATGGCAAATGAAAAAAAGAATAAAAAAAAAGCTAGGCTGGCTCTTTCATCCAAAAAGATGAGGAAGAAATTCAAGAAATATCCCAACATTGCCCCTTGAGCCCATGCTGACAAGCCCTATTATTTCCCTGTCTCTGTATGTTTCCCAAATTATCTCCTCCCATCCACATAGTACAATTAGGGTGAGGATCAAGAAGGGATTCAATTCATTATATAACATTTTGAGGGTTTCAAGCCCTCCTCCCATCTTGTTCCCTCCAATGAAATTACTTTGCTTGGGGTGAGGATCAAGAAGGGATTGAATTAATTGTATGAAATTTTGAGGTTTGGAAGCCCAATTTTTTAAACATCTCTGTATCTTTGTCAAATCATTTCCTCAAATATTTTTCCCTCCCATCCAAATGCTTCAATTGGGGTGAGGATAAAGAAAGGATTCAATTAATTGGTAACACTTTGAGAATATCTGTATTTTTTTCAAATCATTTCCTCCAATCTTGTTCCCTCCCATCAGTATACTTCAATTGGGGTGAGGATCAAGAAAGGATTCAATTCATTGGTAACAATTTGAGCATCTATGTATGTTTGTCAAATCATGTCCTCCAATCTTGTTCCCTCCCATCCAAATAATTCCATTGGGGTGAGGATCAAGAAATGATTCAAATGAATTGAATACTTTCTTGATACTCACCCCAATTGAAGTATTTGGATGGGAGGGAACAAGATCAGAGGAAATGATTTGAAAAACATACAGAGATGCTCAAAGTGTTACCAATGAATTGAATCATTTCTTGATCCTCACCCCAATTGAAGCATTCAGATGGGAGGGAACAAGATTTGAGTAAATGATTTGGAGCAGGAGGAGGCCACCTTCAATCAATTGATTGATTGCCAGCGGCACCAGAGGAGGAGTAGGCAGCCAGCTGCAATCAATTGATTGCCGGCGGCTGCAGAGGAGGAGGCGGCAACTTCCCGCAATTGATTGATTGATTGCCAGTGGTGGCAGAGGAAGAGCAGGAGGAGGCCGCCAGCAATAAATCAATTGATTGACGGCGGGGGCAGAGGAGGAGGAGGAGGCCGCCACCCGCAATTGACCTATAAATTGCTGGCGGGGGCAGAGGAGGAGCAGGAGAAGGCCGCCGGAAATCAATCAATCATTTGACGCTGGAAGCAGAGGGGGAGGAGGAGGAGGAGGCTTCTGGCGGGGGCAGAGGAGGAGGAGGATGAGGGGGGGGGGGGGGGAGCCTACCTGGTTGATTGAGCAAGGAGGTGTGGGGGGACCTAAAGGTTGAATGATCAAAGGATCAGAAAACAATGAGGGGCAGGAAGAGAAGGATGATGATGAGGAGGGGGGGGGGGGGCTTACCAGGGGTGCCGACCAAAGGAGGAGGGGAGGTGGTGGGTGAGGTAGTGGTGATGGGTGAGGTTGAGGAAGGAGTGGACCAGTGGTTAAAAGTTCAGTCAGATTTTTTGTGTTTTCAACTTGCTGCCAGGATGTTTGATTGGAAATTTTGAGAAGGATGGTGATGTGATTTGGGGTGATGAGATGATTATAAGATTTGTGTGAAGCAATGGAGATGTCAAGCAATGGAGATGTGAATCAATGGAGATGAGATGTGTCTGATGCAATGGAGATGGGATTGGTATGGATTTGCTGAGGTGGAGGTGTGGATGGGTATTTTTCATGGGATGGATGGTGGATGAATTTTGGTGCAAAATGGTGGGTTTGATGTTTGAAATCTGCGATTTTGAAATACACCAGTTAAGGGGTATGTGTATTTCAGAAACCCGCAATTAAAAATGATGGGTTTGGTAAAAAAAAGGGTAATATCAAATTCACAGCTCCAGCCATGTGGGAGCTGTGTACACCGCTCCAGTTGTGTAGGAGCCGTGTACAAGCTCGCACACCGCCTGTGGGAGCTGTGGCCCTGCACAACCTGTGGGAGTTGTGCAGGGCCCCTCAAAGCATGGGGGCCGATAAACTACTCCATATAACTTATGATTGATTATTTATTAAGTATTATTATTTATTATAAAAAAAATAAAAGAAATAAAACAAATAAAAAAAATAAAAAAAATTAAAGAAATAAAAGAAACAAAATATATGAAAGAAATAAAAGAAATAAAAGAAATTAAAGAAATAAAAGAAACAAAAAGTTGTTTAGCGGGCCACACAACTCAAATGGGCCATGTAGCATGCCACACGGCCCATTTGAGACGTGTAGCTTGCCACACGGCTCAAATGGGCTGTGCAGCATGCCACACGGCTCATTGAACCATGTACATGGCTCAAAAATTTTTTACAGAGCAATGTAAATGGCTCAGAAATTGTTTACAGAGCCGTGTCAATGGCTCAATGAGCCGTGAATTTAACATTTACAAAAAAAAAATAATCCCTGATATTCCTGATCCTTGTTAAAAGGTGATTCTGAAATTTTCCTCTGGATATTTCTTATTTATCTTCTTTAACTTCCAATATTTCAATTCAACCAGAAATAAACAAAAAAACCAAACTCAAAATGAAAATTGGGGATTTATAAAAAAAAAATGATAACAAACCCACCAAATGAAGTATTCCAGATAATCCAACAGTAATGAAAAAGACTCTGAGACTGGATGAATTTGGGGGATGGTGATGCAATGAATATTTTTTTTTATTTTAAATCAGAAATTCAGTTTGGGATGTTTATTTTTGATGTTGACTGCAAAGAAAAAAAATTGATTTATTTCATTCTTTGAAAGGAAAGACATGAAATTTGAGCAGGATTGAGATATTTTGCATACCTAAACAACCTCATTGGGGAGGATTCTAGAAGAT
This sequence comes from Puccinia polysora, assembly GCA_025617555.3. Classification (NCBI taxonomy): domain Eukaryota; kingdom Fungi; phylum Basidiomycota; class Pucciniomycetes; order Pucciniales; family Pucciniaceae; genus Puccinia; species Puccinia polysora. The sequence continues at coordinate 55,877,993 of CM062628.1, forward strand.
TTTGGCAAAAATTGATAAAAAACACACAGCTAATGAATTTGCAGTGCAATGATTTTGTCTCAAATTTGAACCTCAAAATAGCAAACTTAAAGATAGGTATGAGGTTAAGATGAGGATAATTTGTAACAAAAGGAAACTGTCAAAATTCAACTTTTATACTTGAATGAAGCAAATTTGATAAATTATGAAAACAGATGAATCAATTGTTTCTAAACTTCACATAAAAAATAGAAAGTTACCCTGTTTTTAAGGAACAGATTGCCCTCTCTGATTTTGAAAATAAAAAAAATAAAAAAAGTGTGCCTGCAGTGAAGGATAGATGTGCATAATAGATGTGATAATGAAAGCTGGCTGTTAAATGAATTTTTGAAATTGATTTTGAGCTAATCAAAGGTAATGAGATTAAAATTAATGCAGAAACTAAAATTGAATTCCATGATAATTCAGAGAAAATTAATGATTAAATATAAATCCAAAATAAAAAAAGAAAAATCAGGATGAGAATTTCAGTAAGTATTTGTACCATTTAAAGAATGAAGTTTCAAATATTGCTTGGAGTATGGGAAAAGGAAGACCTAGAATTGATGAAAATTGATGTGAGGTAATGGAGAAGTGAGGAATTCTTTTTCAAGGGTGACTGGAAAGCAATGAAAAAAGATCTTGCTTGAAGGAGTAAAACTATATAATGTTCAGATTCTACCAATATTGGTTTGAATTTCAGTCAATAGGTCAAAAAAAAATTGAAGAATTTAATTTGAGTCCAAAAATTATGGACCATTATTTAAAGAGATACATTTTTATGGATTTTATTAAAAGTGATTAGCATGCTTTTAGTCAGTGTCACATTTAGCTATAAAGTAAAATCTAAGCCTACCAAGATGAATTTTGGGGTCAAACCCAAGGAAGACACATGATCAGGTTTCAATTGTGAAAGCTTCCTGGGTATAGAACTTCAAGTTCATAAGATATTTGGGTAAATTTTCTCATCACTTGGTTTTTTTTATTGACTAGCCAAATAACTTGAAGAAATTTTTGATAAACCCAAATATCAATCATTATCCTTGTATTTATTTTAAGCTAATTTTATGTAAAAATATCCTCAAATATAAATGATTTTAATTTTATATATTAGGGTGTATCAAATTTAGCAAACCTGCCATTAGAAAACTGCCATTTTTTTTGGCCAGACCTGCCATTAAAAATGGTGGGTTTCTGAAATATACATACCCCCTAACTGGTGTATTTCAAAATGGCGGGTTTCAAAAAATTGGCAGGTTTCAAGCATGTAATCCGCCATTTTCATCAAAAACCACCCTCCAACTTCATCATAATCTGATCCTAGCGCTTGAAACCTTCCTCTCCATTCTCCTCCTCCTTCTCTTGTTTGAATCCTTTGTTTGTCCTCAAGCACTTGAGGTATTCTTTTAAAGAAAAGAAGCCCATATCCATAACCTCAAATCCACCAATCTAACCTCAGCATTTTTCCTCACCCAGAATCACACTCATCTTCATCACACTGGATGGCAGGTAAGCATCCAGATAATCAAAAGCTCACTATCTTACCCCTCACACACATTGCAATTGGTTTGATTCTTATCTTCTCATTTTTTTGGTTTCAATAGCAACACTGGTGGATTTCAGAATGAATCAGAACCAGAGGATCATCATGAGCAGAGTTTTGAAGATTGGGATTGATTAAAATCATCTTAATACCTAGATACTGTTGACATATGTCACATTTCCATTTTCCTTCTATTTTTATTATTTTATATTTTTCTAATATTTTTCTATTATCTTATTTCATTTCATTATTTTATTTTACTATTATTTTACATTCCACATTTCTCTCATTCCCACACGCGTGGTCATCTCGTCGCGTGGGCTAACCGGCATTCAAAACAACTATTCCATATGCCAAACCCAGTCGGCACAATACCAGGGGTACTTAATCTGTGGGCCCAAAAAACCTGAGAGAAGGAATGCGTCAAATTTCTTCTTTTCAATTCAGAAGCTCTCAACTTTCAACCTGATCAAACTGAACAACTCAGACCAATCAATACGTATCAACAATTGAGCACTTTCAAGAAGAACGACCCATTGGCGCAGAGGTTTAGCTAATTTGGTGCAATCCTTCATTTGCAAACGGTTTGTTTAATTCATCCATCTTATAACTCTGTGTCATTCTCAAATTCAGCAATATTTGGGCAACATCAGAGAAGGTAGTCTAGCGTAGTTGATTTTCATCATTTTAGTCATTCACATAGTGTTGACGTCATAGTAGCTGGGTATGAACTGCTTCTTCATTATGAGTTTTATGCACTAAATCTCTCTGATCACTCTGTATGTAGTTAATGGTTTTATTGCTATTAAGAATTTCAGATCCCAGCACGATTAACAGTCAAAAAGCGATATTGTAATCTCAACCAGACAACCAGCATGGGTGATTCATTAACGGCAACAATCCTTAAAACCGTTATTGAGGCCATTACTCTTCTTACAATGGACAACTTCTCAATCTGGCCTAATTGTGTGATAAATATGATGGATCTTCAAGAAGATCTTTACGATAAACTTATGAAGAAGAATTCAGACTCCTCCGGAAATCCCATTGGACTCAGCCACATAGAAAATGTAAGAATCAGAACTATTCTCACCTCCAAGCTAGATACCTCAGTTAAAGCAAATATCATAAACCCTGAAAACAAAAAAGATGCCCATCTTATATGGATGAGCATCAACAAATATTTGGCGTCAAATCACGCCTCAAATTGAGCAAGGGTCTTCAAGGAATTTCTCAGGACTCTTTTCTCTGCCTTGAATGTTTTGGGTTTCATCACCAACACCAAAACCACCATCTCACGACTCCAAAAAGTAGGAATTGAACTCCCATTGTAAGACTCCAAACAATGCTAGGCCATGGAAGTTCTGTGGAGGGGAAAGGTGCTGTTTAGGCTGCCCTCCTGAGTGTTACAAAAATATTTAAATGTAACCAAGACCAAAGTCCAGAAACTGGTAAATGAGGGACCAAATGTGTAAAGGATAAAGATGATAGTAGTTGGTAGCTGGGGAAACAACACTATCTGAGGCAAGATGATGCTGGGGAAAACTTGAATAGAAGAAGTCAAGAATTGTTCAGAGTTAAACAAGACAAGGCAATTGTAAGTAACAACACCCACAAGCTCATAGCTCTGGTTGTCAGCAGAAGCTTAGGAAAGATCAATACAATCCCAAACAACCTCCAGGTTCTCAATGAACCTGCCCAACTCTCCGCAATCAAGCGCTTGAAGGGTACCAGATAACTGTGGGTGGCTGCACAGGACAAAGCTAATTGTTTTGATGAAGCTCTAGAAGCAAAACAATAACTGATTCAAACAAGAATAACCCAAAAATTCTCAAGGGACTCAAGAGTAGCGTGGCGGAATTCAACTTCAAAAGAAATGAAGGGAGGTTTAACACTCCAGTTTTTAAGCTTAATAAAACCTCTTCAGTCAAACGTGACTGGTTCCAGAAAGATAATCAAATGATGATCAGGACCAATATGGTCGGATAAGGGGATCAGGAGTGGTGTAACACACTCAAGAATTCAATCAGTTGAATTCTTCTTCAACCAGCAAGGCTATTGGTTGGTGATAAAGACCAAGGATCAGGATTTGAGTATGAAGGCTCAAAGATCAAGGGGAAATCATGGATATACCCAGAATTCAGTCTCAGATAAAGGGGAATGAGACCCCACAGATGATTTAATTCAGGATGATAATGATGATAATTCTCTGGTAAGATACCATAAGATACCCCCCCCCCCATCCAAAAGGCAGGGGAGATCCCCTCCTTATATGGGCAGGAGGCCCTGTTAGACTATTTACAAGTGATTCTACAAATAGAGCAGATTTTTTTTTTTTTTTCTTTTTCTTTTTCTTTTTCTTTTTCTTTTCTTTTTCTTTTCTTTTTCTTTCTTTTTCTTTCTTTTTTCTTCTTCTTCTTCTTCTTTATTTTTTCTTTTTTCTTTTTCTTTTTTCTCTTCTTTTTTCTCTTCTTTTTTCTCTTCTTTTTTCTCTTCTTTTTTCTCTTCTTTTTTCTCTTCTTTTTTCTCTTCTTTTTTCTCTTCTTTTTTTTTCTTCTTTTTTTTCTTCTTTTTTTTCTTCTTTTTTTTCTTCTTTTTTTTCTTCTTTTTTTTCTTCTTTTTTTTCTTCTTTTTTTTCTTCTTTTTTTTCTTCTTTTTTTTCTTCTTTTTTTTCTTCTTTTTTTTCTTCTTTTTTTTTCTTCTTTTTTTTCTTCTTTTTTTTCTTCTTTTTTTTCTTCTTTTTTCTTCTTCTTTTTTTCTTCTTTCTTCTTCTTTTTTTTTTCTTTTTTTCTTTTTTTCTTTTTTTTTCTTTTTTTCTTCTTTTTTTCTTCTTTTTTTCTTCTTTTTTTTCTTCTTTTTTTTCTTTCTTTCTTTCTTTTTCTTTTTTTTTTTATTTCAGATGATCAGAAAAATAGATCACGCGGGCCAGTGGAAATCCGGCCTCCCTGACTGGGGTGGGATCTTTTCTCATCCCTTCACCTCTCTTGCGTCCGTCCGCGGACAGGCGCGTGCGACAACACAAGGATCACCCACACCTCACCCAAAGGCGGAAGGGGTGGGAAAAAAAAATGAACCAGACCGCCCGCGGATGTTTGCGGGCGGTAGACAACACTTTTCCACCCCCACCCAAAGATGGAAGGGGGGTGCAAGTGGAAGTTGGCGGGATAGGAGCCGGGGGAGGATACCGTTGAGGATATCCCAACAGAGATGAGAGAGATGATGGTTGGATTGGTTTGGTGGAGTAGACCGTAGATTTGCCAAGTGCATCTAGAGATTTGATTGATGGGAGAGGATTGTGGATCTCAATTGGGGTCGTCATTGTTGTCTTTGGATCGCTTGGCTCAAAGCCAGGTTTGATGGAGCAAGTCAAGCGCCCTAGTTGGGATGGTCTGGAGGCAGTATTAGGTCAATGAGATCCAATTTTTTTGGATGATGGACCAATAATCTATCAGATCCTTGATTGAGTAGGATCAAAGGCAGAGTAGTTGGAACAGGTTGGATTAGGAGCGTAGGATGATTTGAACAAGTAGGATTGACCAAATCTGGTGATCTTGGGTTGAGTGAGGATGATGATCAAGGATGGGCAGGGAGGCAATGAGGGTTTGAAGAGCAAGGAGGAGGTTGTCAGTGGAGAGGGACTTGGGATCAAAGGAGTTGCTGAGATTGAGGGACTTGAGAAAGGATCTCAAGCTAGCACTGAGTTCTTGGGGAGAGCTGGGGTGGTTGTGAATGAAGCGGATGAGGCTGGATGGGAAAGGATGATGGGGGCGCGGAGGAAGTTTGGGCCAAGCGGGTCTTGGCCCGCGCGTTCGGCCAAAAGGAAGGGGGGAACAAAGAGAGAAGTGTTGAAATATGTGCTTGACGGGATGATGAGGAGATGGAAGGATGGGAGGGAGTTATGCAGGAGATGGCTACAGTCTGATTTAAGGGGTCCAGAAGAGACCAGATTCAGATGGGCTTCAGTAAGTTGGCCCGGATGAAAAGGGTGAGAATCTGATGATTTTTCATTGAAGGATCAGAAAGTAAAGAATATTTATAGACAACTAGAGAACCACAAATGGTTCTTTAAATAAGGAAGAATATTCAATAAGGTGAGACAGGATAAAATGGTTGAGGATAGGAAGTTTAACATGAGTTTCACAGAGGCTGATAGTAATGACATTTGAGTATCAAGAGCTTGTGAAATAAATAGGATAAGGTGGCCAGTAGACTACAAGTACCAGACATACAATAATAATGTGGCCTGGATAACTACAAGTATCAGGACATATAATGGTGGTTGAGACAGCTAAAAGTATCTCAAGCAAACATGAGATATATATAAAGCGGTCAGAACAAGCTAAATGTATTCCAAACATACATTTTAATAAAACTAAATATAAATGCACTGAGAGAGGGAGGTGAGCGGACATGATGATGAGGTCAAAAACTCAACAAGAAGGAATCAAACGCAATGCCCAGGTGATGAGACCAAGAGAGGCCTGTCCTAGACCACTGGGACAGAGGAATGCTTGGCAGGATGAGGAAATTGGAGGAGTGATACGGATACATAAAAATTCCGATTTTTTTTTTTTTTTTTTTTAGAATGACACCTAAATAAAAGAATTGTAATTTTTTTTTTTTGAATTTTCCCCATCTGGTCCAGGGTGTCCAGATTTGGTCACCACACCCTCCAATATCATAGCTTACCTCATCTTGGAGAAATTTCCACCTTCCATGGATACAGTTGTACAACAAATCACGCACTCTGACAAGAAGGTTACTCCAGATCATGTTCTTGATCATCTCAGACTTTTTCACAACAACCAATCTCTTGGTAATGTGTTGACTGGCAAGAACACAAAGGAAGAAATCAACTCCTTCTCTTTTTTCAACAAGGAGACCAAACCCTGTGAAGAAAACTGGCACAATCCCAAAGGCTGCTGCTGGAAGCTTTATCCACAACTCAAGCCCAGTTTTCCAAAAAAGAAGAAATTGGAGGTTAACAATTCCAAAAATTTGGCAACAAGTGTTAGATCCTTTCACTCAACACTCTCTCAATTGACAATCTCTCACTCATTTTTCCTTGACTCCGGTTCATCCACACACATGGTGTCTGATGAAAATCTCTTTGATCATTTAGACCAATCACTAAACGGGGCAATTTCAACCAGTTCTGGTGTGGACAGCCTTAAGTACTTTGGAAGGGGAATCATTTCAGTCACTGATGAGAAGGGAAAGAGGGAGATACTATCAAATGTGTTGTATGCTCCGCTTTCCACGGCTAATCTCCTTTCACTTTGATTGCTATTGTTGGATGGCTTCCATGTCTTGTTTCTTGCCGACCAGGTATTGTTAAAGAAAGGTATTTGGTTGGCTGTAGGGTATTATGATTGCAATATACCCATTTTTCATCTTCATCGGGGACCACCTAACCCAGTTTCTCATCTAAGTCAAGAAAAGATTCTTCATAAATCTCTCGGTCACCTCAGCTACCATTGGATCAGACATAAGCTTGGGATCAAGGTATCCAAACCCAATGAATGCTTTGCCTGCGCTGTCAGTAAAATCACTCAAGTGTCTTTCACCTCAAAACATAAACAAGCTGAAAGAACGTTTCAAGAGTTACACTGCAATCTGATAGGACCAATCAAACCAAGAAGTATCTATCACAATTCATACATACTGACAATTGTCAATAGTTTTACAAGATTTGTAGCAGCTATTCCAATCAAAGATAAAATCAAAACAGCAACAGTTCTTCAGTTTCTCACCAATACAGGATTGAAACGGTTTGATTACTCTCCAATGATCCTACACTCAGACAGGGGAACCAAATTTGCCAACAAGTCCCTGAAGGCTTTCTGTCAAGCAAACAACATCATACAAACATTCTCTGGTCCCTACACTCCTGAGCAGAACAGATTGGCCAAGAGATACAATTGAACTATTCTTGAGTCTCTTCAAATGGTTCTCTTTGATTCAAACCTTCCCACTAAGTACTGGTGCTTAATAATTAAGGCCTGCACACTCATTATCAATCAATTTCTGTCTCATGGATCCAACACCTCGCGGTAAAAACAATTCAAAGGGAGAAAAATTGAACTAGATTATTTTCATCCTATTGGAAACCCCATTGCTTTTATTTCCAGCAATAAGGCTCCATCGACAAAACTTGAACCTTGTGGAGCGTTTGGCAGGTTAGTAGGGTATAATGAGGATCTGCTCTCCTACAGGATAATCACGGAGGACAATTAAGTAATTGAAACAAAAAGCATCAAGATCTTAGATTTTGATGCGTCTCTCACTCCTTCCACCAGCAATTTTGAACTTGAGATAGAAGAAAATCCGGATGTCTGTGTTGAGAACTCCACTCAAGCTTTTCCTCAGGACAAAAGAACACATGAAAAAAAGGAGACTCCTGTTCCTTCCCTTGATCAAGCTCAGACCAAAGGTGATGACAGTACTGACATAGACTCTCAGCCCAATCTCACTTCCATAGGATCACCAACAGTGAATCACCAGGAAGCACCTAGGTACAGTCTTTGCAAAAGGACAGAAAAGGTTAGACCGATTCAGTATTTGCATCTCAACAAGCCAATGAAAGATTTGTTGTACTGGAAAGACTCACGCGTCAGCAAAATGGAGGATATTGAAAGTCAAGACGTCTGGGAGGAGTGTGATGTGTCTCCCAATCATTTTCTTAGGACTATGTGGGTTGAAAAGATAAAACCGTCTACTGCCTCAACACCTGAACTAAAGAAGTCCAGACTCTGTATTATGGGAAACCTAAAGACTCCCGGGATTGACTTTGGTGAGACATTTGCCCCCACCGTAAAGTTCACCACGTTACTCATTCTGTTGATTCAGGGAATCAATCTTGGGCAGGCAATGCGTCAATTTGATTTCAAGGCTGCCTTCTTATTTGCTCCTCTACATGAAGACATTTACATCTTGAAGCCGGAAGAATGCAAACACAAATCTTGATTCCTCAAAATAAAAAAATATATATACAGTCTTAGGCAGGCTCTGGCGAACTGGTTCAAGACTATAACAATGTGGTTGGAGTCCATTGGGTATTGCAAATCCAACTCTGATCCGTGCTTGTACATCCACAATCTCAAAGAGTCTTCTCTTTTTTTTCATGTAGATGATTTAGTGTTATTGGGAGAGGTGGATTGGTTTCACAACTTGTGTCTAGATTGTTTTCCCTGGTTGTTGGCACATGAACTAGATATGGTGCTAGGAATGAATGTCACAAAGACCAAGGAGAAACTAAGTCTGAGTCAATCTTCCCTCATTACTGAAACGCTTGAGGAGCTGGATCTTACGTCTTGTCGTCCTGTACGCACGCCTCTTACACCCGGCTTACGACTAACAGAAGCAACTGAAGAAGACTGCAAAGAGTTCCAAAAACTAAATATTAACTTTTGACAATTTACTGGAATCCTGAATCATTTGTTGTGCAGGACGCGTCCCAATCTGTCAGCTGCAGCCTCTCTATTATCCAGGTTCAATCAAAAACCAGGTCTGTCCCATTGGAAGGAGGTCCTCCATGTTTGGAATTATCTGGCCAGAACAGGGGACCTACAACTTATCCTTCATCCTTGAAATGATGATTATAAACTGAATATTCATTTGGATAACACATGGGCGGACAACCCTGACACATGGCGTTTGCAATTGGGATTCCTGGTGAAGTGGTTGGGTTGTCCTATTGCCTGGAAGAGTTGAAAACAGAATGAAATCACATTGTCCACCACGGAAGCTGAACTGAACGCACTTACTGACAGTGCGCAGGAGGGACTGTGGATACAATCCGTCATTGGAGAACTCTGGAAGAGAACTTTATCAACCACCAAGTTTTTCATCAACAACAAGGGCTTGCTGGACAAAATTCAACACTTTGGCTCAAACTCAAAGACGAAGCATATCAACATGAAGCTCAAATGGCTTTGCAAACAAAACGCTGAAGGAGGGCTGTTGGTTCAACTCATTGCTTCCAAAGAAATGGTGGCCGATGCACTATCCAAACCTGCAAACAAGAACATGCTTGACCTACTCAATCAGAGCTGTTTTCAATGATTGGCACCAAATTCCGGGGTGATGTTGACATATGACACATTTCCATTTTCCTTCTATGTTTATTATTTTATATTTTTCTAATATTTTTCTAATATCTTATTTCATTTCATTGTTTTATTTTACTATTATTTTACATTCCAAATTTCTCTCATTCCAAAACGCGCAGTCTCCTTGTTGTGCGGGCTAACTGGCATTCAAAACAACTATTCAATATGCCGAACCCAGTTGGCAGAATACCAGGGGTACTTAATCTGTGGGCCCAAAAAACCTGAGAGAAGGAATGCGTCAACTTTCTTTTTTTCAATTCAGAAGCTCTCAACTTTCAACCTGACCAAAATGAACAACTCAGACCAATCAATACGTATCAACAATTGAGCACTTTCAAGAAGAACAACCCATTTACGCAGAGGTTTAGCTAATTTGGTGCAATCCTTCATTTACAAACAGTTTGTTTAATTCATCCATCTTATAACTCTGTGTCATTCTCAACTTCAGCAATATTTGGTCAAAATCAGAGGAGGTAGTCTAGCGTAGTTGATTTTCATCATTTTAGTCATTCACATAGTGTTGACGTCATAGTAGCTGGGTATGAACTGCTTCTTCATTATGAGTTTTATGCACTACATCTCTCTGATCACTCTGTATGTAGTTGCTGGTTTTATTCCTATTAAGAATTTCAGATCTTTTATTGCAACAGATACCTACACAACAAATCCTCATTCTACTCAACCACAATAATTCATCATGAAGGCAGTGAGCAAGGAAGATCCATCTCAAAAGATGCTCTCGGAATCTTGGGAGGAAAAGCAAAATTGAATCAGATCATCATGTGTATGCTTGTGATGATTATTTAAAAGCTTGTCTGACAATGAAAAAAATGGGTTAGAATACTAGCTCTCTGTTGATAACAAACAAATTCTAACTCATACTCACTCACTCAAAAAACCATAAGTGCACAATGAAAGACTGATATCAAAGCGCATCAAACTGTTTGGAGAGGCATGGTGAGAGTGTGAATGATGGGGTGAAAGAAAACAGAGGATATCAACAGATAAAAGGATTAAACTAGTAATGATGCAGTGGATTAGGAGAAGGAAAGGTGGTCAAACAAGGATGGAGATTGAGTATTGAAAAGCCAGTCTTCAATTTGGTTGAACTTGAGCAAAGGGGGTTAGGCTGAGCTGGAGGATGAATGATTGAAGGAGGTCAAGTTGTTTAAAAGTGAGTTGGATTCCAATCCTTAGGCTTCCTATCAATCCCTGGCTGACTGGAATGGTGCATATTCAAGACCAAGGAGTCTGAATTTTTTGGGATCCTTTTTAAATTTATAAAGCAATAAAAAACCTGGAATCAAAATTTTTATCAAAATTGAAATTTGAATCAGCCAGGTGGTAATAGTAACATTCCTGGTGGTTTACCAAATTATTCAATCTTTGATCATTAAGTAAATGTGCCTTTGAAATATTGCTTTCATAATAAAATTAAATACATGATCTGGTGGTAATCCCTAAAGAGTTGGCAGCTGACTTGTACATAGAAAATATTCTATTTACTCCTCACCTTCTTTAAAGCATCATATAACTACAATAACCAACTCTTCCAAAAAAAAATCCCAAAAAACCATTTAAAAAATATTGTCAAATCTTTTCCTTTTCTTTCCATTTCCTAAGAGAAAACATCTGAGCACCAAAAATAAAACATCTCTCAAATCACTCATGTCCCGTCTTAAGTCTTGAATTCCTTCAATCCAAGCTTTGATCAATTGTCTTGATTTTCAAGACCTTAGCAAAGATTGAAAATCCAGGAACCTGGCTCAATGGATTGGTCTGATCATCATCCAAGCTTACATAAATTGTCTTAATTTTCAAGCCCTTAAGGAAGATCAAAAATCCAGGAACCGGGCTTGATGGGCTGTATCCCCTATGTTTTTCCCCCTTCTTCTCCTCTCAATTTATCCTAATCCTCACACGCTGTGGTGACCAATTTGGGACACCATGTAAAAGGGGAATTTTTTCTAAAATTTTTTGATATACATTCTTTCATCTAACTTCCACCAAAAAAAAAAAAAAAAAACTTTTTGTGTCTCTATAGCAACCCCTCCATTTTCTGTTCTCTAATCTCCTCATTTTCCTAGTGGTCTAAGTAGGCCTCTCTGGGGCTTTCAAATCCCAAGATACACTTTTCAACTCCTCCTCCTTTCACATTCCCTCAGCCCAATTTTTGGTCAAACGCGCGCAGGCAACCATCCTCATCCTGATCACATTGTCATCCACCTCTAACCTCATCATCCAATCCTCTTTTTCCATCTGGCCGTTCCAAGCACCAGGCAGGCCACCAGCTCATCGCCTCTGCCAACAATGCCAATGATCCCTTCCCATCATTGCTGGCAGCCATTGGCAAGGTTGATTGCCTTGCAACTTTGAAACCCCTTGGTGACTGACTAGCTGACCAGCCCAACTTGCCAATCATAAATTGGACCCTCTTTTTATTGGACAGTCAACAAAGAACGTCAAAATTGCCAACGCCAATCCAATCCTAATTTACAAAGGCGCTCCTGTGCTGATTTTCACACCCAATGGACCAGCAAAGCCATTGCTTTCAGCTGTTGGTGTTATCACCTGTCACCCTCCCATCTCTCCTTCATCCAAATGCCGCCAACCAATCATCCCCCTCATTGACCTTTTTACTCTGAAAAACCACAATCTGTCTCTTGCGGCCATCAGAGTTCTCACAACACTCCTTGGGACTCACTCCTGTACCCAATCATCCACCTATTCCGTATCTGCTCTGGCAGTTGTCACCGCAGTTCACCATTGCCTGAGCGGTCTGCTGTCATCTGCCAGCTACTACCATCTGCCACCTCAACCTTTCATCTGCTATCACGCGGAATCTCATCTGCTGCCCATGGTCTGGTTTCCTTTTCCTTTTTTTTATGTCATGCTTCATCTTTTCACTACTTTTGATTGTTTTCATCTATAATTAAAAAAAAATCTACTCTCATTTGTAGTATCTCTTGTAAGTAGTCTACAGGGCTCTTGTCCATAAAAGGAGGGGATCTCCCCTGACTTTTTTCCCAATGAATCAGCTATCATTGAATAATCCATCCTATCATCATCATCTGAATAATCAATCCATGGGGCCCTTCCCCTTGTCTAAGCATCCTTATCCTGGGTATATCTTTTGATTGCCCCTTGATCCTTTAATTTTCCATACTCAATCCTTTGATAATTCCTCTGTGACCTGATCCTTATCAAAAAAAAAATAGCCTTTCTGGTTAAAGAAGAATTCATTGGGTTTAATTCTTGAGTGTGTTAAGCCAATCCATTGATCCCTTTCTCCAACCGCTTTGGTCCTGATCATTAATTTGATTGTCTTTCCAGAACTCATCACATTTGTCTGAGAGGTTTCTTTAAGCTTGAAACCTGGATTGTTAAACCTCCCTTTGTTTCCTTAAATTCAAATTCTTCCATGCTATTCTTGAGTCGCTTGAGAAATGTTGGATCATTCTTGTTTTAATTTGTTGCTGCTTTGTGTCTAGAGCATCAGAGGAAAAATTGCTTTGTTTTGTAAAGCCACCCACAGTTATCTGGTATCCTTCAAGAGCTTTATTGAAGAGAGTTGGGCAGGTTCATTGAGAACCTGGAGGTTGGTTGGGATTGAGTTGATCTTTCCTAATCTTCTGCTGATGACCAGAGCTATTAGCTTGTGGGTGTTGTTACTTACAAATGCCTTGTTCTATTGAACTCTGAAAAACTTTAAACTTATTTGTTCAAGTCTTTTCCCGCACCATCTTGCCTCAGATAGTGTTGTCTTCCATTGTTACTGAATAATTCCAAACTCATCCCTTCCATTGATTACTCAATCATAAGGTTCTGGACCTTGATTCTGGTTAGATTTAAATATTTTTGTGAATCTTAAGAGGGAAGCCTAAACAGCACCTTTCCCCTCCACAGAACTTCCACCAGCTCAGCACTGTTTGGAGTCTTACAAAGCGCTTGTGCTTGTTTTTCTCTGCCTCAAAATAAAAAAAGCACAAGATTGATCAACAGGGCCTTCTAGGCAGCTAAAAGCTCATTGAGGGACCAATCCCACAAACGGAGTATGATGGAGTTTTCTAGGCTTGAATTACTGCAATTGGGGCATGTCTTGTTCTTGTTGGACTGGCGCGCCGCTTGCTCTCAATTGTTCAAACTTTGCATCAATTGATTACAAAGAATTGTGCAAGCTAAGAAGTGATCAGAAAGTACAATGATCCACCACCGGTCAATCTGAGTTTGAATGGTGGGGAGGGGGATGATGATTGGGCAAGCAAGTAAAGAAACCATCAGTAAGTACAGGCCGCCACCACCACCACTCCTCACTCCCTCAATGGTGCGTGTTAGATTTCCAACAGAAGAGAAAATATGATATAAAGATGAATTTCAAAAGGCTTTGATTTTTGAAAAAAGTGAATGCAAAGAAAGAGGAAAGAAAAGAAAAAAGAAAGAGGAATGGGAAAAATGAAAATGAAAATTATATGAAACAGTAAAGGCCTCCAAGTGCAGGTATTGCTGGGAAACAATTGAAGTGGATTGGATGGTTGAGAGCTTTAATTAGAGTGGTTCAGGATTTGTTTGAAGAGATGTTTAGAAGTAAAGGGTTTTGACAGTGTCAGCTCTAATACATGACGCTTCAATTTAGATTTCTTAGATTGGTTGAAGAGTTTGAGAGATTGGTGATTCAGGTGATGAGAAGATAAGCCTGAGGTAGCGTACTCACTTCCATTGATAGAGAGGAATATGAAGCCTAGTCTGGTCATACCAATTTGGGTATAATTCAATGTACCTGTGATTGAGGGCAAGCAGCAATGGAAGATATAAAGAATCCCAAAAGAGAGAGAGATGTAGGAGGGGGGGGATGAAAGGGTCCAAATTTGATTTTAAGATTTAGTATATCAATATGGAGGAGAAGGGTCTCAAGATGGGTAAAGGTCAAGAACAGAAGATGGGAGTATAGACCAATGAAGAGAAAAATGCGGTGGGATGTGGTGCCTGTTTAGATTTTTGACTTTATATACCATATCCGCAAAAACCCACTTATTTTCAGGTAACTCTGACACCCCTGTTTTAAGATAACTGGGTTTTTTGGTTTTTTAATTGGGGGTTTTAAATTGCAGATAAGGTTTAAAACCCGCCATTAAAACATGGTGGGTTTGCTTAACTCTTGTTTTAACCTAATTGTGGGTTACATATGCATATACTCAACTATGCATCAACCACATCACCCTCACATATATAAGACATGCAATCCTAGCACCATGGAGATAAATCTCCATGAGTTTTACCACTCAACACCATAACAGGTTATGAGCCCATTCTTGCTATCTCAAGCAAAACTATCTCACATCTAATGGAGGTCCAGGAATAACCCCAAAATTCTGAAGAGCAGAGGAAGGCCTGGCCAGCCTTTCCTTGAGTGACAATTGCCTCAGAATTGTTGGCTGCACAGACAGGGTTTTCAAACCTCATCATACTGGGTACTTTAAAACTACCAACATATCCAACGCAGACCCTTTCCATTTTCATACACTTGTCTCCCTATGCTTCTCCTTTTCTTACTTGTATCTGTTTGCGCACCTTTCCGACATCCATACCAGACCACAACCCAGCACACACAGTCTCTGCTCCCTTGAGACCAACACCAACCCCCAATTCCATATTTTTTTTCTTCTCTCTTTCTCCTTTTGCTTTCACCTTTTGCCCTCATTCCTTTTTTTCTTCCCAATTGCCTCCCTTTTTTCCCCTTCCCCATATTTACCACCCCATGACCTTTCCCATCTTCCATGTCCCCGCTGCAACAAAGCACATTGTGCAAGCCATCAATACCACTTACAACCAAACCCATCCTGACAAGAAGTCATGCAACTGGATCCAAACGTGCAATGGACTCATCACCACACCTGCCGGCCAACAACTTATATAAAATCTGCACCATGGTGCCAACCCCCACCAAGCTTGACTCTGTGCCTTTGGAACTTGAAGAGAAGATGCTCTGCAACGAATTCATTGACTTGGCTGTTGCACGCATATGCCCCAAACACCTACTTTCTGTCAACGGGGCAAACTTTGGTCAATGGAAGCATGAACTATGCAACTTGTGCCGTACTCAGTTGAACAATGTGGACTTCTTCAGCCAAACTAAGCATCACCGGATCTACAAGAAGATCAGGCATGCAATCCTACTGGCAACCATCAGAAACACCCTTTTTTTTGACGTACAAGATCAACCCACGGCCTATGCCATGATCCAAATCCTGATGAATAAGTTTGGGATGGCCAGCAGGGCGGCGCAGTTCAATATGTGGCGCCGCCTGATGGAATTCAAGCTCAGCCACACGTACAAGACCATGGGTGTCATATCACGCTTGCAAGACATGATGCTTGACTGGATCAACATGGGGATTACTCTCAAGGAGGATGTTTTCCTTGGATTCATTTTTCAAAACAGCATTCCAAATGGCACCAGCCTGTGGGAGGAAGTTGACCACCGCCTGGAAAACCTTGTAAAACAAAATGAACGCTCCCCCCTCTCCTTGACAACAGTGGTTCAAACCGTGGAAATCTGTTGGCAGCAGCTAGACAACCTGGGCACGGGAACAGTGGATGCACCTGTCATAGTCCAGCAGATCTCACAAAACAGTCCTTCCAATTACAAAAAAGATGCCTTCCCTCCATTGCAACACCCAGTAGAGGCTTTCCTGGCCGGTGTGGCTCCAGAACTGCAGTCTGAGGTGGTCAAATTTTTTGCCGCAAGGGCATCTGGTTGCTGGCACTGTGGCAAGCCTGGGCACGTCCAAAGGTTCTGCCTGGAAAGACAATCCACACAGCCATGGACCACAACAGCTCCGGCCGCCCAAGGTTTTGGGGGTGGAAAACCTGCCAGCTTCTATCCAATTGTGGGGGCTGTCTACCCCCCCATCAACCTACCAGCCCCTCCTAGCCAATCACCATTTGCCCCACCAACAACAACTCCCGCTGAAAATGCTCCACAAAGGGGGGACTACTACCCACCAAACCCTGGCCGCAACTGCAACAGGATGGTGAACCCACCATTGGCGCGCCTAGTCAATATCAGCAACATACCCAAAAATGTTGGCGCAGTAGAGTTCAACGGAATACATCTGGGGACCAAGGAGGTGATTCCTTCAATTATAGATTCCGGCGCCACCCACAGCCTATGTGGGGAAATCCCCCTCCTACATGACTTCCAACTCTTACCCAAGCTCATCCCCCTTCTTGTTGCAACTGCAGGATCCACAGCCTACATCTTAGGCGTAGGGAGCCTAAATTTCAAGGTGATAAATGATTCTGTCGTAACTCTGAAGGGTGTGATGTATAGCCCACTGGCAAGGTCAACCCTCATCTTGTTGGCAGCCCTGCGCAAAGCGGGTATGGTCTTTGCATATGAAGTCTACAAGGACTTGTTTATCATATATGGTTGTGGCTTGTCTGTTGCACTCATATGCCCTTTTGATGCCAAGAACAATTGGTGGTGCATCCCACATAAGATTTTCCCCGTGCGCAATATTGTTCCCTCTGCCACTCCCTGTCCCAATGTTCCTTCCTCCATTGTATCCCCTGTCTGACCACCACAATGCAATGCAGTCTCCAATTGGAAGTCCAATTCTGCTGAAATCTTTATAGCCCCAGGGGAGCGCCCTCTTGATTACCAGTGGAATGAGGAACAGCTGAGCATTGCAGAGAAGCAACTTCTTTTTTGTCACAGGGTATTTGGACATTTTGGCCTATGCAAACTCCAAAAAATGGTACGCTTGAACCTTGGTCTTGGTTTGCCATTGGTGCTCCCAGCCGGTAAATCCTTTTTCCAGTATGCATGATCAGCAAGAGCACAAGGTTGAACCCAATGGTCTCTTCCAAGCAGGACCCGTTGCCAATGGAGGTTCTCTCTGTCAACCTGATTGGTCCCTTTGAGGTTGCAAATTTCAACCAAGGAGGTTTCTTACTGACTATTTGTGATGCCAGCAGTGGGTATGCCTTTTTCAAGGTCCTCGCACAGAAGTTGGCCGCCTCCAGCTTCATAATGAAAACAATTGATTCAGTTGAGCGGATGTCAAAAAAGAAGGTTGCCGTACTGCGCAGCAACAATGGGGGTGATTTTGCAAACCGCGCCCTGGCGGAATATCTCCAACAGAAGGGGATCAAAGCGGAATACTCCCTGCCATATCACCACTACCAGAATGGACTGGTTGAAAGATACAACAGGATGGTGAGTGAAATGGAGCAAACGGTTCTCACAGATAGAAAACTCCCAAAATCCTTCTGGGGGTTTTCTTTTGTCTGGGCTTGCTATACGCTAAACAGGCTCCCCAAAAAACTCTGTGGTAAAATGACGCCGCATGAGGCTGTCTTTGGAAAACTGCCCCTGGTGAGTCATTTTCGGATTTTTGGTTTGTGGGCCTTTATACACATCCCTGTAGAACTGCGTAAATGCCTCAAACCAAGGGCTGTGGAAGGCTTGGTGGTGGCTTAATTAGAGAAGTCCAAGGGCTGGCTCTTCTGGGTACCAGGGGAAGACAGGTTTGTGTCTTCCGCAATGGCTTGCTTTCCAGAGGTGGCCAGTTTTGAGAACAGAGTCTTGGCTGGAACGGTGTTGGAAAATACCAAGAATGTGTTGAGCCAGCATCAAGAAGACTAACCACCAACAACAGCACTTGCAGCGGAGGTGGCGTGTGGCTTGCGACTAGGTGATTTCAGAAGGGAGAGGCTGTTTGCAGGAGGTTGTGATTGATCACATCCTTGCAACATGTGAGTTCTTTAATGTTAACATAATGGCAAATTTTAATGCTGCCATGAAATCTGAGGTTTGGAAGAATTGGCGTAAAGCAATGGATGAAGAGCTGAAGAAGTTGGAAGACATGGGGGTTTGGGAAATTGGAACCCTCCCCAACGGCAAGACTGCTCTTGATTGCAGATGGGTCTTTGCCCTAAAAAAGGCCTTTGGGGGAGGGCATCCAATATTCAAGGCACGCTGTGTGGCAAAGGGGTATTGGCAAGTTGCAGGTATTGAATTTGCAGAGACTTTTGCTCCAAAAGCTACCTTTGCATCACTGCATTTACTACTAACAATGGAGGCCAGGTTCAAGTGGCCCATCCATAGCTTTGACTTTGTTGCAGCATACCTCAACTTGGACATTGATGAGGAGGTATGGGTTAAGCCCCCGCCAGGCTACTAACTTTGCCTCCAGAAGGCCCTGTATGGTATGAAGCAGGCAGCACGCTGCTGGTGGAAGCACCTGCGGGCGCTGTTGGGTAAGCTTGGGTACTCACCATCACCTTATGACAGGTCACTCAATGTGCTAACACACAAGGAACAATTGGGGGTGATCTGGATCCACATTGAAAACGGCGTGGTAACAGGGTCAGATGAGCTGACACTGCAGAAACTGGAGAAGGATCTAGGGGACACCCTCAAGATCAAGTGGTCCCCGCATCTCAACTCCATTGTTGGGGTACAAATTAAACACCACAAAGGAGGATTTAACCTGACCCAGCCGGATCTGATGGCGTTGATCCTGGCCAAGTACTGGGACAGGTTGGCCACCCAACCAACCCCTCTGCTGAAAAACTATAACCCGGTAAGCAACCTGTCATATACCTGCATCAACAAGGAAAAATATCTCTCTCTGGTTGGATCCCTCAGTTACCTTGTGGTAGGGACCCAACCAGACATTGCATTTGTGGTCAACTTGCTGTCCTGATTTACCACAAACCCCAACAGCACACACTGTAAGGGCCTATACCATCTGGTGGCTTATCTGGCAGGCACGCAATCCCTCAAACTCTGCCTATACCCGCGCAACAACGGCAAGACCCTGAAGGGGTACTGCAACACGTCATGGGGGGATGATGTTGAGATATGATCTATGCTTTCATGCAGTCTTCAGGACCTCAGTCCCTGAATGCTTGTAGTTGGTTACCTATTCATCATATGTCCTCACAAAGTGACATTGTCATTGACCTCTACAAGCATATCTTGATCACTGCGAAGCAAGCGTCCTTAGTATAGTTGGTAGTAAACTTTCCATGCACATCAGAGACCTGGTTTCAATTCCCAGAGGACAAATGTTATTTTCACATTCTTACAGATGAAGTATTGCGTTTGACGCACGGGATCCTAGTTACCTTCCTAGACTTTCCAATTGTTTGGATCTCAAGGTGACAACGCTGTGTAGCTGCTTCCACATGCCACGCAGAGTATATGGCTCTGGGGGCGGTTACGTGGCAAGTCCTGTGGGTACACCACCTCATATGTGATGTCCTGTGCTCCAATTTTGGAGGAAATCTCTTCTGCAATAACAAGGCAGCGGTGAAGATTGCAAATGACAATGTATTGAACAAACGTACCAGGCACACCGACCGCAAATTCCACATTTCCAACGAGTAACTCTACAACAAGAAAACAACACTAAACTGGGTGCGCTCGGAAGACCAACTGGAGGACATCCTCACAAAGCAGGTTGCGGCGCCGTTGTTCTGAAAGCTGCGCCTACAAATGCAGCTGGGGTAAGAAAGTGCCTCTCAGAAGCCCGGCCGGTTGCCATGTGCAAGAAAATGTCTTGTTGTTCTTCCCTCTCACCATGACAAATGTGTTGTGTGCCCTAGCCTACTTTTCTATACCTTTCTAGTATAATTTTTGTCTAGTTAAAAATGTGACCGTTTCCTTTGGCATGAGGGGGTGGTAGCATAGTCAAGGGGGGGTGTTGTAACCTAATTATGGGTTACATATGCATATACTCAACTATGCATCAACCACATCACCCTCACATATATAAGACGTGCAATCCTAGCACCATGGAGATAAATCTCCATGAGTTTTACCACTAAACACCACAACAACTCTGATACGCCCTATTTTAAACAGAAGGTAATATAAAATTTCTCCAAAATCACTTTTTTTTAATGCTTAGATTCACTCAAAAACTGCCATTAAAGACCCAAAAAATCAGAAAAAAAAATTGCATCAGGAATGTCAAAGTCACTTCAAAGTTGATCATTTTTTTCAAATAAAGCATATGAAGGTAATAAAAGGCTCAATCACACATCAGAAAACATCATCCACCCCTTGGTTCCAACTTCCTTTCATTTCCAACCTGATTGATGATATTTTCCTACTCACTAATAATGCTTGCTTTATCAATTTAAAAATTTTCCCTCACTCATCTTGAAATTTCTATCAATTCATTTCTATCCATCTTGAAATAAATAATTCAAACTACAAACCTCATCAACTCAATGAACTTTATCTTAAAATAAGCAATTCACACTCCCCACCTCCTCATTCCATCTCTATTCATCTTGCCATTACTATTTCACACCCCCCACCTCATCAATTCATTGATCTTACCCTCTAAATCAAATGGATCCTCAGAAAATCACAAAAAAACACCAATCAAGAATTTCAAACAACCCAAGAAAAAATTCCCAAGGAATTCAATAACAGAAAATACTCCTCCCTTGGCTTCCAAATCTTTGGTGAAATAAAGCAAGAAGATAACCTCATCTATTTTGACTGGATCAAATTTTCCTCCAACTAAGCTACTTGATTAGGGCCTGAAAATGAAAAAATGCTTGTATCAAAACCATCTTCTAGTTTTAATGGTTATCTATTGTTGTTAAATAAGCTTGAATATAAAACAAAAGGTAGGCTTGATTAGTTTTTTTTTTTTAAAAAAAAAATGAGGGTGAAATTCAAGAACTACACACCCCAAAAAATTTGATAGCACTTGGTAAGCAAGTGCTGTCAATGAATCTCCTGCTGAAGTGGTCTCCATGCTTTAGTTGAAACTACCTCCATTCTTCAACCAAGAATTTGGTGCACATTGATGCAGATCAACTGTGCCCAATGATTCCAAGTAAATTTTCCAAATTCCCAGTCACTGCGCACCATGAGGCACAGAAACTGTGCACAATGCATGGTCACTGTGAAAAATGCACATCAAATTTGCACATAAATGCAAAGTAACTTTGCAAAATGCACATTAAATGTGCAAAATTCACAGCCAGTGTGCAGTAGGGCTTGGTTACAGCTTGAAAAAATCTTGGTTAGAAGCTGATCCTGAGATTGGTAATTGGTTGGGCAAGAGCTCCTTGATGGCAATTGCTAGCAAGTGCCATCACATTTTTGGTGGTGACAGGGCCAATTGAAAAAATCTCACTCTATATGTCCAAATCAACTTGATTTAGTATCACCAAAGCTGATAAAACTGTATTTGTGGTTGAAAAATTGGATTAAATTACTCCTTTTTAAATTAAATTGGATGAATTCTTTGGGAAAGAGACCAAAATTACCCCTCCAGAAATTCAAGAATATCACCAAAATGGATGAAGATTATCCTGATTTCCCTTTGAAACAGACTTAAGATTGGTGAGGAAACAGACTTCAAGCTTTGGAGGCTTTGAAGAAATCATTGAAAAGCAAGATTGAAGTGAGAAAGTAAATTAATTCAGGAAATATTTTATTAAAACTGATCCTAATCAATTCATTTCTTTTAAAACCAGTCATATCTCAAGAAAAAAGTGAAAAAATTGAGTTTGAAAGGCAAAACTGGGAGCAAAATATGGAATTTGAGTAGAAAAAGCAAAAATCCAATCTTATTGCTCAAAAATTAAAGAAAAAAATGGATTCCCCAAGGGAATCCCAAAAATAAAGAAAAATTCAAATAGGGATTTCAGGAAATCTGAGCAAGAGTTTCAGAAAGAGGAAAAAAAGAAGGATTTTTTCAATCAGAGAAAATTGAGAAGGTATACTTAGCCATTGATTGTGTTATTAGTGGTCAAAAAGTTGAAGAAACTCCACAAATTTCTCATATAATTGAATTGTAAATATATTGCTTATTATTTTTTAGAGAGATAAGAAAAAGGCTTTTTTCTTTGAAACTAGGCTTGATAAACTTTTTAAGTCCTTTATACAAATATTTTTTATTTTTATTTCTTTCCTGTAAATAGATATTTTTTTATCAAAATTCTGGCAAGTATTTTTGGTTACTTGATTTATCTTCATTGAAACTTCAAAACAGGTCTGACTCACTGATTATATAGTAGGGAAAGTGAAATTCTTTTACTGGTTTAAATGCCAAATAATTTGAAAAAAATCATTTTTTCTTGAAATCAATGCTCAATTCAAAGTATGGAAATAAAGAAAATTCACCTGTGACATCTTATTTATTTGGGTTTTCAGGTAATTTTTGATCAATTGTTTTTTGAAGCCACAAGAAGAAAGGAAACAGAGGAAACTACCACACAATAAATTTGAGGTTGATTGTATAATCCATAATTTTGAAAAGTGAAATGGGGAAGTGGTTAGAATACTTCCAAATAAAAAGTGATAAAAAGAAAGAAGATTCAAATTTCAGAATTGAAAAAACTAAAACAGAAAGTTTGTTGGCATTAATTCTATTGATATTTGAAATTATTGTGGAATTTAATGATTGATTTCTATTGATCCAGTGATTGATGGCTAGTAAATTTTATATCAATTTCTAGATTGATGATGGATAAATTTTCTATTTATCCAGAATTTTTTTTTGATAAATAGAAATAAATTTGATAAACAGGGAGAGGGGATAAATAGAGTGGAAGAAACAGAGGGGTGTGGGTTGAAGGGGGTGCAGGAATTACAAAAGGGTAACGGGGGAAACTACATACAGGAAAATGAGAGAATCATGGTCAGAAGTGGACCAAGAGTTTTTGAAAAAAAGTAAAAAGGGTAATTAAATTTTGGGATGGAGTCAGTGGGAGGTTAAGGATGGGCTTGAGAATGGAGTTGAGGAGATATTTCAGGAGTTTTAGGAGGAGTTGGAGGATTTTGAGTTTGAGTTTGAGGAGGTAGGTAAGGTGTAGTTTGACATAAGATTGTTGAGGGGGTGGCTGAGGTGTTGGATGAGGTGGAGGTTTGGAGTTATTAGAGAGGTTTGACCTGTGAGCTGGAGCTTGGGTTGAGAAATTGGAGGTTTACTGAAAAATTTTGAAGTACCAAGAAAAGAAATGTTGAAATTTTATTGGTGGGGGGGATATTAAAAAATATGCAGAAAGAAATGCAACAAAAAAAAAGGTACTGGAAAATTTTTTGATAAGATCAAAAAAAGAAAAAAAAAGTAAAAATTCACACTGAGAAAGAGTCATAGGTAGAATGCACTCTCATATTTAAAAAGATCAATCGGTGGATTTGACTGCAATGGCTTGAGGAGGATCAGAGATACCTTCTTCAAATATTTCATCCCATTGATATTCAATTTTGCATATTATTTTATGAAGAGAAGCACAAAAGACAATCCAGTTGATGATTATCTTTGAATTTTGAATTTTGGAGCTATCTGAAAATTTATCTTAAGATGGCCCATCTTAAATTGAGAAATTACTATGGAAATTTTTATCCAAATAAATCATTGAGCTGGAAAATATTTGAGTTTTTTTTTCATTTTTATGTGCTTGATAGTGTTAATCTTGAACAGAATATTTGGAGATACAATAAGATTCATCAAATTAGTTCTGAGGTTTTTCAATTTTTTTAATTATACTGAAAAATTAAGAATGATGACAGGAACCTTGGAGGCCAGCATGGTGTGAAATTAAATTATTTTTTATCACATAAAATTTGAATGTAAAAAGAGTATCTAAAAAAATAAATAAAAAATTGCAGGTCAGGATGGTATTTTTAAAAGTTTTAAAGAAATGGATTGATTTCCATTTACTCCAATCAAAATAATTTTGGCCATCATGATTAGGTTTTTGAATCAAGTGGATTGTGGTTAAATAAAAAAATCTAATAAAACATGGACAACCTTCAGTCTCCATTACCTGCTATATCTAATTCTGCTCTTCCTTCATTTCCCAGAAAATGGATGATTGGAAAAGTCCTAGCATATCAGTGATAACCAATGGAAGTTGAGTATTTTAACATATTGTGTCAAGAAAGGATTTTATCATTGGTGAAAATTTTTTCAATTAAAATTGGATCCAAATTCACAAGAATAAAGTGAAATTTTCTTAGATGGATCACACCAAGGATTCAAAAAGTAATTTTTAACAACTTGATTATTTTTAATCATCTCAAAGATTTTTGGGAAAAATTTCAAGGAAGTGAAAAATATTTCATGGAAGATTTTCATGCTCAAAAATCAAGGATATTGTTTGAAGGAAAATTTTAAATTCCCCTCTCCTCAGTATCTAATTTGAAACCAAAATATTGACGATTGAAAGATTTCTAGACACTTAGTTCATTCCATTCACTAATTTTGGTATTGAGAAAGATGAAATAAATTTCCAGAAACTGACTCATAACTTGAAAAAATCCCAAAAATTGTTTTTCATCTACATGTATTTTCATCAACTCTGAAACTTATATCTGGATAAATTTAATTTAAATCCATCATTGAACACAGATTTTTAACCTGTTTTTCGCAATTAAGCAAATAATTTAAATTAACCAAAAACAAACAGTTTTCACATTGCTCAAACCAGAAAATTAAACATTGATTAAATTAATTAAAAAATCTTGCTCAGTATCTAATCCTTTAAATTGTATCTTGAACACAGAATCAACTTCATTATATCATTCAAATTTCTCTTCAAAAATTGGATATAATTCAATGGAAATTTATTTCTAAGGAAATGCACTCGTTCTTTCCCTCTATCTTTTAACTTGATGAAATTATTTCATTTTAAATATCAGATATAACCAAAGGGCAATGTTAACTTTGCAACCCTACACAACCCATTAACACCCCAAAATGGGTCGCGTGGCGCGGTTTGCAATCCATCTGGGTTGTGAAAGGCTGTTTACAACCCATCTGAGTTGTGAACAGCCATTCAAACCCCAAAATGAGTTGCAAAACATGCCAAACTACCAATTTTGAGGTGTGAAAGGGTTTTGTAGGGTTGAAAATTTTTATTTATATTTATATTTTTGATATATTTTAGTTATTTATTTTTGATTGGTTTATTTATTGATTTATTTAGTTTTATTTATTTATTTATTTATTTATTTATTTATTTATTTATTTATTTATTTATTTATTTATTTATTTATTTATTTATTTATTTATTTATTTATTTATTTATTTATTTATTTATTTATTTATTTATTTATTTATTTATTTATTTATTTATTTATTTATTTATTTATTTATTTATTTATTTATTTATTTATTTATTTATTTATTTATTTATTTATTTATTTATTTATTTATTTATTTATTTATTTATTTATTTATTTATTTATTTATTTATTTATTTATTTATTTATTTATTTATTTATTTATTTATTTATTTATTTATTTATTTATTTATTTATTTATTTATTTATTTATTTATTTATTTATTTATTTATTTATTTATTTATTTATTTATTTATTTATTTATTTATTTATTTATTTATTTATTTATTTATTTATTTATTTATTTATTTATTTATTTATTTATTTATTTATTTATTTATTTATTTATTTATTTATTTATTTATTTATTTATTTATTTATTTATTTATTTATTTATTTATTTATTTATTTATTTATTTATTTATTTATTTATTTATCTGTTTATTAATTGATTGATTGATTTCTCTGTTAATTTATTTGTTTATTTGTTTATTTGTTTATTTGTTTATTTGTTTATTTGTTTATTTGTTTATTTGTTTATTTGTTTATTTGTTTATTTTTTTCTTTTATTTATTTTTTTCTTTTATTTAATTTTTTCTTTTATTTGTTTATTTATTCATTTATTTTTTGACTAATTTATTTATTTTATTTTTTTTCACAACTCACATGGATTGTGAATGGGGTTTGAAAAGCTTTTGACACCCATTTGCAACCCTGGGGTTGCAAATTTAAAATTTATCATCACTGTATTACTTATGCTTTGTCTTATTTTGAAATATAGGAAACATTCCCAAGGTTTTATATAACTCATTAGCACTAGTTTTTAGATTACCTTAAAACAACAAAGAATTCCACTGCAAATTTTTGCCTTAGTTATTTACTTTAATAAATCTTCAAATTTTCTGAGGAATAAGTTTTATATTGAGCTTTCCTCATTTTTACTCATTGAAAAAGTCTACCTCAAAAATTTCACCTTTTTTTTAGCATTAGCTTCTCAAAAAATGATTTTAGCATTGGTATCTTCCCTTTGTTCCATTTCCATGTATTCTATTTACCCTCTTAATTATGTATGTGTAGTTGAAGTTTGGCAGTAAATTAACTAAAAAAAACCTTTTGAGTAATTCAGTCCTGTGATATTTTTACTCATTATTGATGTCACATACTTTCTTGATCCTCTAATATTTTTACTCATTATTGATTTCACAAACTTTCTTGAATGGGAAAAATCCCCTTGCCACTTACAAGAAAATATTGAAATGATAGGGAGATACATCATTGCATGGGAAAGGGAAAAGCAACCATTAAATCCTTTTAATTCTTAAAATTAATCTTTTTCAGGATCTCTTGAAAATAAATAAGCTCATAGGACCAAATCTATTAAATAATTCATGTATCCTCAAAAAAATTTCAATTTCTGAAACCCAAAGCAGATTTCAGGCTTGTAGAAGTAAACATGCCGAAAATTTCAAAGCAGAAATGCTTGTATACAACTTGGTGGATGCTCTCAACAAAAATACTTCAAGATCAATTAATGAAGGTTTTGAATTAAAAGCCTCCAGAATGAAGCAGAAAAATAAATCAAAAGGAGATTCATTAAGAATTTTTTCTTCCTTTCAATCCTGAAAAATAATATCTTTGGATGAACCAAGTAACTTCAGATCAAACCAGAAAAATTTCATGTGTGCATCTTCCTTCTTAGGAGGTTATGGAGCCTTGAATTATTTTTGGCCATAAATTAAAAACATGGAAAATAACATATTATTTTTATTCTAAAAATTTGAGAAACAGCTCTTTGCCCTGTTTGGAAGCCACAAAATATTTCAAAAAAACAAATAAAAATCAATTAACATGATCATGAAGGAAAATGGTTTAAATTTTAATTATAATTTAAAGCCTTTCATCAAATGGAACAAGTTGCCCTTATTATTTCAATTTTGAAAAGGGTTAACTGCTTTCTCAACCAAAGAAATTCCTGTTTCTAGTCATCAACTCTTAAAATTATAAATATCAATTCAATGAGCAATCAAGCTTGTTGGTTGATACCACAAGAACAATTTATTCCAGAGCAGAAATAAGGAAAAATTGAAATGGCAGTGTTAAATTGGCAACCCAAAGCCAACACAACCCAAAAATGGGTCATGTAGCACGTTTCACGGCCCATCTGAGCCACAAACAGCCTTTTTCAACCCATCTGAGTTGTGAACTGCTGTTCAAAACTTCAGGGTTGTGTCATAACCACAGTTCTGAAACTCCTCCAACTAAACCAATCCAAGATCTTCATCAGATTCACCCTCATATAAAACACAACTTCACTTAATCATTAACCCTCCACTAGATATTACTCCTGCATAAATTACAGTCTCCATCCTCATCTACCACTTTCACCCTCTCCCTTTATGGTATAAACTCTATGTCCAGGTACACCTTACCAATTTTTCATGTGATTCAATCAGCCTTCTAAGGATCTCTCCCTCTCTCTAGGGCTTGGTGCATCCCATATTTATCCTCAACCCAATTAGTATATAGGTTATTAAATATGACACTTAGTATATACATAGTAAATACTCTAAATTGTATGTTCAGCCCATACTCCCACAACTCCAGATCAGTACATGTCAAAACTTCCTGGAAAGGCCCATCACCCAATCAGTAAACTGCAGCCTCCAGCCCAATCAGTCAACAGGTAATACCATGGGAACTCCAACCTGCATCACCAGCCACTCATCCCTCAAGGCCTCCTTCTAAGCTCCCACATATACTGGCCTCTCCTTCCCTCCTGGACTAATTCCCCCCAAGGAATTAGTATACTCCTTCTTACTGTTTTGTCCCTCTGCAAGTAGGTGTCATCTCAGAACAAGAAATCCTTCATCTAGCTTGCTTAACTCATGTAAACTTGTCCCTTCCTGGTGCTACTCTTATAGCATTCAACAAACTACTCCTGGAATGCTTCATAACATCCTTCCATCTTCTCATCACTTGAAATCCTCCTCTCATCTTCTTCATTGCAATCCACATCAATCATCCTTGAGTTCTATGAGTAGTAGTTCCTGTGCCTTCAGCCCCTTGCATTCCAAGGGCAGTTGTGACAGGTTTTGAGCAAAAAAAAAATTAAAATTAAAATAAATAAAAATAAATAGAAAATTGAACCAAAAACAAAACACCAAAAACAAATTAGAAAAAAAAAATTAAATTTAAAAGAATAAAAAAAATGAAAAAAGGGCAATGTTAAACTTGCAACCCTACCCAACTTGTTCAAATTTGGGTTGTGTGGCATGGTTTGCAACCAATTTTGGTTGTGAACAGCCACTCCCAACCCATTTCAGTTGTTGATGACTGCTCAAAACCCATTTCAGTTGTCAAAGGCCACGCATAACCCATTTGCAGTGAGAAAAAAAAATTATTAAATTAAAATAGGGCACTATTTTTCTCACTAGTGAAATCCTTTATTTCATGCAAACTTAATTCCATGCACCATTGCCCCTCCTTGCTGCTACATGGAAAAATACTTTATTTCACAATAATTTAAAGATTTTTTTTATTCTGACGCTACAGGCCTGGAGCTGGGGTTCATAAGCCCCCCAAAAAAATCTTTGGTAATTTTGGAGGGATTAGAACCCCTCCAAAAATGGAATCAAAGAATTAAAAAATTCCGCAAAAACAATTTTTTCCATTGGTTTTTGGATCCTTATTTTGGCAATTTTGATTATTTCTGCTATCAGAAAGTTTTTAAAACATTAAAAAGAACTTTTCAATATTTTATTTAGATTTTTTGGATGTATCCTTTGAGCTTAAAAAATTCCTTCAAAAAAACCAAAAAAATCAAAAAAAATCAAATTTCTCATTGGACATTTGCATCCTTTTATTTTTCTTTTGATTTCATTTTTTATTCTGATTAAAGCTATTAAAAACTTGAAAAAAAAAATCAAAGAAAATTTAAGTATTTGTTTCAGTTTTTGTATGTATTATATTACCTTGAAAAATTCCTTCAAAAAACCAGGAAATTTGAAAAATTCAATTTTCTCATTAGACTTTTGGATCCTTTTTTTGCCATTTTGACTATTTTTTTTTTGGTCATGAAAGCTTTGGAAAATTCAAGGCCACTATTAAAGAGATTTTTAATCTTTTTTTCAGAATTTTTGGATGTATCTTGGGCCTCCAAAAATTCTGTAAACACACCTCAAATTAAAACATCTATTGCAATGTTTTTGTTTTAAATCTGGCATCAAAATTTCCACAATTATTATTTAAAAAACTTCAGAATAAAATAAAAAGACTCAGTAAAATTTATCCTGACTGCTTGTCACATTTTTTACCCCTCAAATTATAAAAGACAATGAACATAATTCCAAAGAAAAGGGTAGTCTCTTTTTAATTATCTTCTTTGATTTTTCTTTCTGAAATAAATAATGATTATCTAAAATATTTGAAGCCAAATATCTTATGGGATTACCTGAAAATCTCCAATATTTTTTTTTGTAATTTTTGAGGCACTATCTGTGTCTCAAAAACCAAACCAAAAAAGCATAATATTAGACCCCTTTTGTATCCTTGGACTCTTCTTTGAGCCCTTTCACATGCATAAATTCAATATAACTGAAAATATTTTATGGTTACCTCCACCCATCTTGGAGTGTTTCAATTATCTTATAAACCACCCCCTTGACCTCTAAAACCCTCTCATCACCCCCCATCACCCACACCACACCACACCACACCACACCACACCACACCACACCACACCACACCACACCACACCACACCACACCACACCACACCACACCACATCACACCACACCACACCACACCACACCACATCACACCACACCACATCACACCACACCACACAACACAACACCACACCAAACCACACCACACCACACCACTCATCACCACACCACACCAATCATTACCAATCCACTCCACAAACCACTCCTCAACAAAAACAACTCAAAACTCCAAATAATTTCAAAAAACACTTTTCCCTCTTATATCAATTCTCCAAATAACTTTTTTCTCTTAATTTCTTCTCAATATATTTCTCAACTATCAACTCCTATCTTCACTTCATTTTTTAAAAAGAAAATATTTTTTTGCAATGGCTCAAGAAAACATCCACCCACTTTTCAGAACTTTTTCACCAGGCCCATCCTCAATGATATCATGAAATCAAACTAGTGATTCAACTCCTCTTGCTCCTTCTTTATCTACTCAAACTCATGATTCCACCCCTCTGGCCCCTCCTCCTGAGCTATCATACAATCAAAAGGAGGAGCTGGTTTCAGCTATCAAATCGTGGGAATAGTCCCATGGATATGCCATATCTAACAGAGTCTCCAATTGCAAGAATCATACCTACAACTATCAATTTGATAAATCTGGGGAATACAAACCCAGCAAAGATACCAAAACTTTTTTTTAAAAAAAAAAACAAGAAAGAAGGAAGACCAGTTTTCCTTTAAGTTTACCAGGAAATGTTTTGAAAAAATTGGGTGTCTGGGTGGTGAAGGTGTCATACCTTGCACAACTGCAAACCAACTGAGAGGCAAGCCCTTACTAAAAGGCTATGAAAATGGCTGAAAGACCAGTTCATTTTTCATTTATTATGGTTTCACATACCACTGTGTGACAGAAGGCTATGTTAAAATACGTATGCACTTACGCGTGTGCTACGTATAAGTGTAATCCAAATGGGATGCAAATATGGGCCTCTCCGGCCCATTGGACACTCACACAGACCATATGGGCCTGTGTAGATGTCAGGGATTTGGGGAAACTGGCCTCAAAACGCGTGAAACAGGCCTATTGGTACACGGACCCTAACGGGCCCGAAGAGGGATATGGGCAAATACAGCCAGATGGGCTTGTATGGGCATAATTGGGCCCAAGGTTTATTTTGGACATACTTGGCAAGACGGGCTGGCCCGCCAAAGTATGGTTTACTTAGTTTTCAGGCTTGAGGCGGCCCATGGGGCCGCCGCCCGTGTGGCAACCCAGTTGGGGCTGCAGCCTGTGTCGCGGCCTGCTTGGGGCCGCTGTTTTTGCCTTTGGCCCGTCTATGGGGCCCAACGGCCCAGGCGGGGCCTTTGTAGGGGTAGGGGGACTTAAAATGGAGCCCTCCCACCCCAGTCGGGGCTGTTGAGCCCACCGCGGCCGCCGCGGGGCTGGAGGCCCCGGCTCCTCCCCCTCCCCTTGCTTGCCATTGCAAGGAGGAAGGGGGGGGCTGGCTGGATGGAACCAGCCAGCAACCGGTCATGGTGGGGGGGACTTGATCACCCCCCCACCAAAGGTGGCGGCTAGGCCGGTTGCATTGAGGCAACCGGCAGTGGGAGGGAATTGACCACCCCCCCACCAAGGAAGGGGTGCTCTCCCCCCCCCTTTACCAAGGGGGAGGAGCAATGGGCTGGAGGGGACCTGACCACCCCCCAGCCCACCTAGCGTGACAACACCCTGGGGGTATTGACCCCCAGGGCCCCTGGTAGGGGTGTTTGACCGCCCCCTCCAGGGATCTGTGAGAAGGAGGGGGGGGGACAGCATGTCCGCTGGTCACCCCCCCCATGTGTGTCTGAGACTGGACCCAGGTGTGTCCTGGGTCCCTCCTGGCCATTTTTATGGCCAGGGGCTGGTTGCATGAGGCAACCAGCCAGCATGTGAGGTAACAGGCCGGTTGTAATAGACAACTGGTCAGGGTTTTGAACAGCTAAGGGGCTGGTTCAGCCCCATTGAGGTGAAAACACCAGAAATAACCAGAATAGGCTGGGTGTAAGGGTACAGGGACTGATGCCATGTGGGCTGATGTAGCCCAAACCAAGTAACAAGGCCTGTAGAGCCTGTAGAGCTCTTCTGGGGCGGAAAATTTGCCTTTTGGCTTGTTGTATCATGGGCTCACAAGAGGCCAATCTTTTGTACTTAAGGAGCTCTTCTCCCTGCTGTTTTCTATCATCCATTCATCATCAAATTGAATTCATCACCAATATCATCCAACGTATTTCCCCATTGTGAGAGCCCATCAGCAATTATTGACACAAGGTTTCCAGCATTTCTTTTGCTTTAAATACTGCTCATTTTCCTAAGCTAATTGCTGGCCATAATTATAACAGGCTTTATTTCCAGAGCACAACCATCTACCTTCCATTGATCCTGCCACTTATCCCATCCACAGAAGAACCCAAGGGAGGCAAAAGGAGGTGGTTTAAAATTTATCCAAAGCTGGAGTTCCCCCATTAAAAACTCTCAAATCTCTTATAAAAAACTCTTTATCACCTATCCATACAAATATCCATACCATTTACAGAAAAAGATCACAAATAAAAAAATACCCTTGATGGTAGAACTCCCATTGAAGCACTCATAATGGAGCTCCAGAATTCTGCCTTTTTCTAAAAAATCAACAACATGGATGGTCAAATCACTTTATTTTTCATTTATCACCCTGATTTTGACAAAATTCTCAAAAAAATTTTAAACTCTCATAATGACGGACTGTACATATAAAAAAACAATTTTGGAATGCCCCTTCTTCATATTCTTGGGGTAAAAAATTGTTTCAGAAGTTTCTCAGTTGACTTCTGTTTTTTATCTCAAGAGAAAAAACAGAACTATGAATGGGCCCTGACTCAACTTCAGAAAATTTTAGAAGATCAAGATCCTAGTGTGATTGTTACAGATAAGGAAAAAGCACTTATTAGTTCAATTGAAAAAATTTTCCTTTCCTCTCATCATCTTCTCTGTTTCTGGCACATTTTCAATAATAATAAAACTAATTGCAGGAAGCAATTTAAATCTGAAGATTAATGGAAGCTGTGGTGACCAATCTGTGCACCTCAGGAAAAAGGGGGATTTTTTTCAAGAAAATTTTTATATGCATGTTCTTTCATTCAGCTTCATTTTTTTTTTTTTAAAAAAAAAAATTATTTCCTGTGTCACTATAGGGACCCTTCCTCTTTAGATAAGCACTTAAATAAAATCAGGGATCCCTTAAAATCATGGTGATCTAGTCTTAGCCTATAATTCATCTTTGGAAAATCAGTGGGGAAAGCTTTTATCAAATTGCTGGAATGGTCCTTATTGGGTGGTTTGCCAAGTTAGGGGTGGATCTTATGTTTTGGAAGAGCTGGATGGTAATCAGTTTTCTGGAAGGTTCTCTGCTGATCAGGTCAACAAGTTTCATTTTTGTGGAGGCAACTTATCTCAGAAGTAAGTCCTCCCAATTGCGCACCACCAGGGTCATTTGCTGCATTTTTGTTGTAAAACTCTACTGTATGCCACATATGTGAGCACCTGGGAAGCCTTCTTTGTTTATCTCTGTCACTTTTAGGACTATTTTGGATGGATAAAGATATATTTCAACTCTTCAATCACTCTCAAGATCAAGAAATGGCCATTCTTCTGTCTCAATTTCTTTGTATTCCTACTTTTCTTAATATCTTAAAAATCAAGATGCAGACTAGGTAAAGTCTGTAGGTTAGGGAGAGATGTGGTTACCAATCCGTGCACCTCAGGAAAAAGGGGAATTTGTTTTTAAAAAAAATTTGTATATGCACATTCTTTCATTCAGCTTCAATTAAAAAAATATTTCCTGTGTCACTATGGGGACCCCTCCTCTTTTCATTCTCCCAGATTCTTCCTTTCCTAACAATCTAGGAAAGGCTCCAAGGCCATTCAAACTGTCAGATCCTCCATTAAACTCCTTCTTACTGCGCTTGCTGCCTGAATTTTTGACCAGGTGCCCATGTGGATGGCCATCATCCTCATGGCCAACAACATCACCATCATCATCATTGCCAATTGTTTCCATCATCATCAGCAATAAAAAACAAAGACCTTCTCAACCATCATTGTCTTGCGCCAATCATCCTCATCCATATGCCAGAAAGACGGCAACAAAAATGAAAACAATTATTGCTGTTTTCAAGGATCATTTCCTCCATCATCAACCACCCATCCTCTCCACCTCATCCGGCCAAACAACGGCCAACGTTATCAGCTTGATCTTTCCTCCTTCATCTGGTTGGACAACAGCCAAATTCATCATCAAATTTTTCAACTGCTGCCAACAACCATCCTGCATCCATCCACAAGTACATTGCAACCTTTGCAACTGTCTTGCCAACTTTCTGTCAGCCATCAAACATTCACCCGCTACTACCTTCACCCATTGTTGCCATTGCCAACGGTTTTTGCAGCTGCTTGCCAACTTGCTGGCGCCTGTCAGTGACTACATCCTACTCAATCATCTTTGCTGGCACCAACATCTCTATCTTCCCATCTTTCTCCTCATGAATAATGTTTCTTTCACCCCGCTCATCTCACAGTCATTTGCTGCCTGCTGTCATCCGTGATGTGGGCTGGTTTCCTTTTATCATCTCATCTTTTTTTTGTCACATGTCATGATCTTCCTGTTTCCACAATTTTTTTTTGTTACTAGTTTCCCTGGTCTGTCTTAATGATCTTAAAAAAAAAAGTTTTTTCCGCCCTAATTTATAGTTATCCCTTGTAATTAGTCAACAGGGCCTCTTGCCCATAAAAGGAGGGTCTCTCCCCTGCATTTTTCTGGAATTCATCATCTATTCATCTTACCATTGATGAACCCTGATCTATCAGCATCATCTAAGCAATAAATCCGTGGGGGCCCTTCCCCTTTATCCAAGCATTTATCCTGGGTATATGTATGATTTCCCCTTGATCTTTGAGCCTCCATACTCAAATCTTGATCCATCCCTCTGTGGCCTTGTTTTTTATCACCAACAAATAGCCTTTCTGGTTGAAGAAGAATTCATTTGATTGAATTCTTGAGTGTGTTATACCACTCTTGATCCCTTTTTTCAACAATACTGGTCTTGATCATTCTTTTTTATCATCCTTCTGGACCCAGTCACTTTTGACTGAGAGGTTTCTTTAAGCTTGAAACCTTGAGTGTTAAACCTCCCTTGATTTCTTTAAAGTTGAATTCCACCATTCTATTCTTGATTCCCTTGAGAATTGTTGGTTTATTCTTGTTCAAATATGTTATTTTTTTTGATTATAGAGCCTCATAAAACAAATTGCTTTGTTTTTTAAAGCCACCCACAGTTATCTGGTACCCTTCAAGTGCTTGATTGTGGAGAAATGGGCAGTTTAATTTAGAACCTGGAGGTTACTTGGGATTGAATTTATCTTTCCCAATCTTCTACTTACAACCAGAGTTATTAGCTTGTGGGTGTTGTTACTTAAAACTTCCTTGTTCTATTGAACTCTGAAAAAATTTTCACTTATTTTGTTCAAGTCTTTTCCCACATCATCCTGCCTCAGATAGTGTTGTTTCCTTGCTACCAACTACTCTCAAACTCATCCCTTCCATTGATTCCTCATTCATAAGGTCTTGAACCTTGATTCTTGTTACATTTGAATATTTTTTTAACACTCAGGAGGGCAGCTCAAACAAAAAATTTCCCCTCCACAGAAATGCCTGTGGCTCAGCACTGTTTGGAGTCTTAAATTTGGTCTCCTGGGCCAGGGATTGAACCAGCAACCTTTGGATTTACAGTCCCAAAACATTTGGAATCAACTTCTAAATGCGACTTTTTTTTCTTTTTTTCTGTTTCTTTTCTTTCCTCTTAGATCTGATCTGTGAAGGAAACTTATCCCAGAAGTAATTCCTACAAATTGTGCACCGCTTGGGCAAGATTCTTGTTGTTTTTTGTGAAACCCTAATCTTGCCATGCTTGTGAGCCACTTTGGAAATCTGCTCTTTGGATCCTCCAGGAACTCTGTTATTCAAAATGGCATCTACCGGTACTCCCACCACCCCTGCTTAACCTAGGATGGTCAAGATCAAACCTCAGAGCAAGAACTTAGGGTTCAATGGGGTAAATGTTGAATGGTTCTTGGACTCTTACAAAATGGCTGCTGAAGTGGATGGGGCAAGTGAATACAACATGGCCTATCAGTTACAATTTTTTATCTCCTCTGATGAAGTCATGGAATTAATTGAGTCGTTTGATGTATTTGAATCCCATAACTGGACACTTCTAAGGGAATAAATTTTGGAATATTGGGGGAAAATAGATGTAGCTTGATTTACTTTGCAAGACCTGGACAATCTTGTTGCTCAATGGATCTCCAATGGTGATGTCTCTTCAGAATCTGACTAAAAGTCTTTTAGAAAGTCATGGGATCCAATCCAAAAAAATCACATTGATACAGTGGACAAAGTTTGAGTGTTATTTTTCCAATCTTTTTCACTAGCAGTTCAGGAAAGGATTAGGGATGAATTTGTCAAGTCTGGATCAATGATCACCACCAGGGATAATCAATTCAAGCTCCCTTTTTTCCTTTTCCTTAGGAGTACTGTGGATGAATTTATGAAAGTTCAAACTGCTTTAACTTTTGAAAATCCTAGAACCACTGAAACATTCCATGCTCCTTCTTTCAAAGATTCCAACAAAATTATGAATAAGATAGAGGCAGATTTCAGGCCAAAATCAAATCCTCAGTACAACCGGGAATCTCCTACTATAGATGAAATCACCAAAATACTCAAAGCTTTTGAGAGCAAAATTGATCAAAAGATTTCTTCTCTTGCTACTCCTAAACCTTCACTTCTGTCCCTAAATTGACTCTGGTCTGTTACTACTTTCATAGGGAAGGCCATGGAACCGGACAATCTCTTGAGCTCCAGAAGGATAAGGAGGAAAATTTGGTGGAGAAGAAGGGGAAGTATTTCTTTCTTCCTAATGGTTCTCTGATCCCTTTTGATTCATCTTGCCCCATTTGTCATGTGGTGGCCTCTTATCAGCCACCACCTCCTATGAAGGCATCTTTGGCTTTATTCAATTTTCAATCTTCCTGTAGTACCCTTCAACCTTGTTATCCTCCAGCCATCTACTCCTCCAGTCTTTCTGGGGCTTATCAATCTGATCCAGCTAGGAAACAAAATGAGGAACCTAAACCTCATAAATCTCCTTCCTTGCCAACTTCAATTCTTCAAAAACCAGTTAAACATCAATCCTCACCTGAGCCTCCTTCCTCTGATGTAGAAGACATGGGGGTGGAAAAGGAACCACTCATGGAAAGGTTTCTAGAAAACTCTGATCCCCATCCTTCATCTAAATCACCTCAACCTTCTGATCCAATCTTAGTTCCTGCTTCACCTGAACTTCCTCCCTCCACCCAGCCCAAAGTTTGTTTTGAGGGGGGAATCTCAAAGGATCACCCCAATGCTGTAGAAGGGGTATTAAATAAAATTTCTGATCTCAAAATTCCTGATTTATCTGTGGCTGAACTCCTGTAAATCTCTCAATCTGTTTCTGAAGGAATGAAGAAATGGGTCTCTTGTTTAGGTTTGGAAATTGGTCCTGAAAAATTAAAGGTTTCCTCTGGAACTTTGATGGAGGACTCTTGTGGAACAACTCCTTCCTCATATTCCAAAATTTACTCCTGTCCACTTGGTTTTCTTCCTTGTTATCTTGGTGATTCAGCTAAAACTTTTTCTCCTCTTGTCAATTCTGGATCTCAGCTCAACTTAATTTCAGATGCCATGTCCTGCAAAATCAAGCTTAGTCCTAGGGTCAGCTTCAATTCTGTTGTTTATGTGATAGGGAATCAATCTTGTGAACTGGTTGGTATTGCTGAGGATTTTCAAGTTAGGATTGGTTGGAATATTGTTGGAAATTTTCATTTTTTGATCACTTGTTTGGAAGTTCCTATGATCTTGGGCCAACCCTTCTTAATGGATTTTGGTGCTACCCTGATGTTTTCTGATCAAGTTGGGGAGATAATTATTCTCCCTGATCCCAATGGTAGAAAAACTGAAGTTCCCCTCTGTTCTTGGGATTGAAGTTGTTGGGAAAGAGATTTCCCAGGTAATCCTCCTGAATTTTCTTTAAAGGGGAAGAAGAAGGATAATTCCAATTACTCTCATTTTTTATGGGAATATTTTATCCTACTAATAGTTGTAGTTCCTCTCAGCCTCAGACTTCAACCAAAGGATCAACTCTCATCCCAGAGGCTTATTTCTCTTTTTTCTCATCATTTTCTTCTGATCTTGAAAGTATTAAAAATAAAAAACATTTCAAAATAGAAAATTCCAAAAATAATTCTTCTCTCTCTGGATCTTTTGTGTCTTCTTTTCCTTGTACTTTTAAGCCTGATCAATTTTCTGTCAGTTACGGTTCAAATCTCCACAATTATTATAAACTAGATACTGATTTCAATTCTATTCTTGGTGGCTTTTGTATGGAGGAATATGGGCTTCAGTGAAGGCAATTTGGGGTAGAAGTAAGTCCTCCCAATTGTGCACCACTAGGGCAACCTTCTACTGTCATTTTTGAAACCCTACCTTGCGCCACACATGTGAGCAACATATTATCTCCTGGTTCTCCCTTTATGGGAAAGGCTCCTTTCAAGGATATTGCAGAACATCAAATGTGGAAGATTTTGGAACTTGGTCTCAGTTCTCAAAGTCAAGTCTCACTGGTAAACTGTTGGAGGAAACAAGAACTTCTCTCTTTTGCTACCAAGTACAAACCTGTTGCAAAAAAGGTACAACCAGTCAACAAGCCTATGCCTCTCAAACTCAATCCTCCTCTCATGTGTCCTCCCTTATCTTGTGATCCTTACTATGGTTTATCTCAATCTCTCACTGGTCCCTTTTTTCCCAATGGTTGTGTCACTTAAGATTGTCTGAAAGTGGTCAACTTTGGTCCGGATGGATGACTTCTTCCTGATGAGTTGAATTTGATCAAAAATTTCCTATCTCTAAGGGAAACATCTATTTCTTTCTGTGAAGAAGAGAGAAGTCTCTTGAAAGAATGGTATGGTCTTCCATATATCATCCCTGTAGTTGAACATGATCCTTGGAAAAAGAAAAAGGTCCCAATAACTGCTGCTAAATTTGAAAAATTTATCAAGTTGGTTGGCAAACAAGTTTGTACTGGTCTATATGAACAGTCAAATACCTGTTCCTCCAGCCCTGTCTTCTGTGTCCTCAAGATTAATGGTAAACTTAGAATAGTTCACAATCTCCAACCTCTTAACAATGTTACTATTAAAGACTCTGTTATCCCTCCTTCCACTGAAGAATTTGTTGAATCTTTCTCCAGAAGATCTTTCTATGGTCAAGGGGACATTATGGGTGTTTATGAAAAACAATCCTTACATTGTATCTCTTTCACTCCCACTACTTTTGATACCCCTCTTGGTCCATTCCAGCTTACTCAATTGCCTCAGGGTAACACTAATTTGGTTGCATTCTATCAGGCTCAGATGATGTGGATCCTCCAGGATGAAATCCCTGATAATGCTGGTATCTTTATTTACAATGGCATAATTAAAGGTCCAGTTTCAGACTATGATGATGAGCTCTTATCTTGGCATCCAGGAATTTTTTTATTCATCCGGGAATATGCTACTACTTTTGAAAGGATTCTGTTTCAAATTGAGGAATCTGGCCTTACTTTCTCTGGATCCAAATTGGCTGCTTGTGTCCCTGCTCTGGAAATTTTTGCTCATGTGGTCTGCAAGGAAGGAAGAAGGATGGCGCCATCCAAAGTCAATAAAATCATCTCTTGGACCACTCCAATCAATCCTACTCAAGTTAGAGGCTTTCTAGGTGTTTTGACTTATGTTCAAATCTTTATCCCACCTTGATCCAAAATCTGTGCACCCTTGCAATGTCTAAACAGGAAAGATACTGAATTGATTTGTACCCAAGAGTGTAAAAATTCTTTTCATTTGCTCAAAATGATTATTGGTAAAGACATAGTTTTGAAAAAGATTTCTTATGGAACTGGAGCTGGCAAGATCAAGATGGATGTTGATTCTATTTATCAATCTATTGGGGCTGTCCTTACTCAGGAAGATGAAAATGTTTGGGACCGTCCTGCTCTCTATGAATCCTTGCTATTTTCAGATGTAGAATCCAGATACTCTCAACCAAAACTGAAACTCTGTGGTGTGGCTCAAATGATGAAGAAGCTCCCAAATGTTCTCTGGGGTCAATATTTTGAATTGCAAGTTGAAGCTCAATCCATCATTGAAATGATCAATGCTCCTATGACTTTTTGGGTGGCCTTTATCCATCTTTTCTCTTTTGATATTGCTCACAGGCCTTTAAAGTCTTTCACCATGCCTGATGGTTTATCTCAACGTCCACTTGGAGATGACAAATCTGATGCTGGAATCAATTTTGATGAAGAAGAACCTTTGATCAATCCTGTCTTCTCCTTCTCCTCTGAAGATTATTTGGGCTTTCAACAAGGTTTCTGGCTTAAATTAGAGAAGTACCTTTTGAATCTTCAAAAAAATCCTGATCTCTCTGCAAAATAATTTTTATCCCTTAAAAGAAATTCCTCTAGTTTCTTTGTACAAGGCTCTATGCTTATGAAAATAGGAAATCCTTGTGCTCTTATTTTTTTCACTATCCCTTCTCAACAAGATTTGATACTTGAAATTCTCCATGAAGGTCTTGGTCATTGTGGGGAAACTGAAACTTATCAAAAATTATCCAAACAATTCTGGTGGCCATCTCTGAAGAAATCCGTCTCCCAATGGTGAAAGAGTTGTGAAGTTTGTCAAAAAAATGATCTTAGGCGTCTAGCAGAAATTCATTTTCCTACTGGGGAGTCCACTTTATTTGGAAGGATTGCTATGGATGTGGTTCATATTAAGGCAGGTGGTGCTAAGTACCTCATTGTGGGAAGAGATGAATTTTCTGGATGGGTTGAAGCAAAATTTCTTAAGAACCTTAGCTCTGAATCAGTGGCGGCTTTCCTCTATGAGACTTGGATGATGTGTTACGGCTTGGCTCAATCCTACTCTACTGATGGTGGCTCTTAATTTGGTGGAAAACTTGCTGAAATGATCCAATCTCTTCCTGGACAACATAGAGTTACTACTCCTTATTATCCCAAAGGCCAAGGCATGGTTGAACAAGGCCATTCTACTTTGAAGTCTGCACGTGTTGATCTGGCTGGTGAAAATGGCAAGAATTGTTGCAAATTCCTTCCTCTTGTTCTCTTCTCTGATCAAATCTCAACCAAACAAAAAACTGGCTAATCAACTTATGAAATCATCTTTGATCAAAGAGAAGTTCTTCCTTTGGATCTGGAGATGGAATCCTTCTTGGGTATCTCATGGGATGAGGTGTCCTGAACTACTGATCTATTAGTTTCTAGATCCAAGAAACTGGAGAAAAGTGAAGATGTTCATGATGAAGCTTATCAGAAGATGATGGAATCAAGAGAAAAATTGGTTCAGTATTGGGAAGATAAGCACTTAAATCAAATCAGGGATCCCTTGAATCCTGGTGATCTAGTCTTAGCCTATAATTCATCTTTGGAAAATCAGTGGTGAGAGCTTTTCTCAAATTGCTGGAATGGTCCTTATTGGGTGGTTTGCCAAGTTAGGGGTGGATCTTATGTTTTGGAAGATCTGGATGGTACTCAGTTTTCTGGAAGGTTCTCTGCTGATCAGGTCAACAAGTTTCATTTTTGTGGAGGCAACTTATCTCAGAAGTAAGTCCTCCCAATTGCGCACCACCAGGGTCATTTGCTGCATTTTTGTTGTAAAATTCTACTGTATGCCACATATGTGAGCACCTGGGAAGCCTTCTTTGTTTATCTCTGCCACTTCTAGGAATCTTCTGTATGGATCAAGATATCTTTCAACTCTTCAATCACTCTCAAGATCAAGAAATGGCCATTCTTCTGTCTCAATTTCTTTGTATTCCTACTTTTCTTAATATCTTCAAAATCAAGATGCAGACTGGAGAAAGTCTTTAAGTTGGGAAGAGATGTGGTGACCAATCCTTGCAACTCAGGAGAAAGGGGGATTTTTTTTTTAAATTTGTATATGCATTTTCTTTCATTCAGCTTCAATTAAAAAAAATATTATTTCCTGTGTCACTATGGGGACCCTTCCTCTTCTCATTCTCCCAGCTTCTTCCTTTCCTAATGGTCTAGGAAAGGCTCCCAGGCCATTCAAACTTCCCAATCCTCCATTCAACTCCTTCTTGCTGCGCTTTCTGCCTGGCATTTTGACCAAGCGCCCGCGCGGACGGCCATCATCCTTATCTCCAGCAACATAACCATCATCATCCTTGCAAATTGTCACCATCATCATCAGCAAAAAAAAACAAAGACGGTCTCAACCATCATTTCCTTGTGCCAATCATCCTCATCCGTACACCAGCAAGACGGCAACAAAAATGATGACAATGATTGCCATCATTGATCATCTTTTTCATTGAGGATCATTGCCTCCATCATCAGCCACACATCCTCTCCACCTCATCAGGCCAAAAAACAGCCAACATTACCAGCTCAATCTTTCCTCCTTCATCTGGTCAGAAAATTGCCAGCATCATCATCCAATTTTTCAACCACTGCCAAAATCCATCCTGCATCTGTCTGCAAGGCCATTGCCACCATTTCAACCGTCTTGCCAACTTCCCTGCAGCCATCAATTGTCCACCCGCGGCTACCTTCACCCAGTTTTTCTGTTGCCAACGGTTTTTGCGGCCGCTTGCCAACTTTCTGGAGCCTTTCAGTGAATGCCTTATCCTTTATCATCTTTGCTGGCACCAACCTCTCTATCTTCCCACCTTGATCCTTGCAACTAATGTCTCTTGCTCCCTGCTCATCTCACAGTCATCCGCTGCCTGCTGTCATCCGTGATGCGGGATGTTTCCCTTTTCTCATCTCATCTTTTTTTTGTCACATGTCATGATATTCTTGTCCCACCATTGTTGTTTTTCATTACTAGTTTCCCTGATCTGTCTTAATAATCTTTAAAAAAAAAATTTTTTTCTGCCCTCATTTGTAGTCATCCCTTTTAAGTAGTCTAAAGGTCCTCTTGACCATAACAGGAGGGGCTCTCCCCTGCCTTTTTTCAGAATTCATCATCTATTCATCTTATCATTGATGAACC
This sequence comes from Puccinia polysora, assembly GCA_025617555.3. Lineage (NCBI taxonomy): Eukaryota > Fungi > Basidiomycota > Pucciniomycetes > Pucciniales > Pucciniaceae > Puccinia > Puccinia polysora. The sequence continues at coordinate 55,921,675 of CM062628.1, forward strand.
CTGATCTATCATCATCATCTAAGCAATAAATCTGTGGGGGCCCTTCCCCTTTATCCAAGCATTTATCCTGGGTATATGTATGATTTCCCCTTGATCTTTGAGCCTCCATACTCAAATCTTGATCCATCCCTCTATGGTCTTGTTTTTTATCACCAACAAATAGCCTTTCTGGTTGAAGAAGAATTCATTTGATTGAATTCTTGAGTGTGTTATACCACTCTTGGTCCCTTTTTTCAACAATACTGGTCTTGATCATTCTTTTTTATCATCCTTCTGGACCCAGTCACTTTTGAATCAGAGGTTTCTTTAAGCTTGAAACCTTGAGTGTTAAACCTCACTTTTTTTCTTTAAAGTTGGATTCCACCACGCTATTCTTGATTCCCTTGAGAAGTGTTGGGTTCTTCTTGTTCAAATCTGCTATTTTCTTTGCTTCTAGAGCTCCATAAAACAAATTTCTTTGTTTTGTACAGCCACCCACAGTGTTCTTGTACCCTTCAAGCACTTGATTGCGGAGAGTTGGGCAGGTTCATTGAAAACCTGGAGTTTGGTTGGGATTTAGTTGATCTTTCCTAATCTTCTGCTGATGACAAGAGTTATTAGCTTGTGGGTGATGTTACATACAACTGCCTTGCTCTATTGAGCTCTGAAAAAACTTTGACTTATTTTTTTCAAGTCTTTTCCCGCACCATCCTGCCTCAGATAGTGTTTTTTCCTTGCTACCAACTACTCTCAAACTCATCCCTTCCATTGATTCCTCATTCATAAGGTTCTGAAACTTGGTTCTGGTTACATTTGAATATTTTTGTAACACTCAGGAGGGCAGCCTAAACATAAAATTTCCCCTCCACAGAACTGCCTGCGGCTCAGCACCATTTGGAGTCTTAAAAAGCTATTCCAGAAGCAATTGCATCAGTTGGTCTATTCTAAATCAGAATCTACATATCAGGAAAACTTCACCAAAATTTCTCTTGTCTGGAATCTTCCAAATTCTGATTAACTTCTTGAGAACTGGATTCCTTTAAGAAAAAAATGTGTCTCTTATTTTTCCAACAAAAACTATCACTTTGGAAATACAAGTACCTCCAGAATAGAAGGACTACACTCCCACATCAACAGTTCAATAAATTTTTCTGTTGGCTCTTTCTATAATTTAGTTCAAAAAATATACAGTTCCATTGCCATCAAAAACCATGAGAGAGCCATTGAAGACTCTCAGAAAAAAATCAAGCATCTCATGGGTTTAGATCACTGTGTGGATCATATTTCTGGAAAAATCAGCCACTTTGCCCTTGAAACCATTCATTCATTTGATCAAGTTCCTGAATTGTCCACCAATATCAACAACTTTTATTAATATTCTCACATGGCTATACAATGTGTTCACAAAGTCAAATTAGCTATCAGAAAGGGTGAACTCTTCCAACTAGAAGATTTTAATCCTCAATGGCATGTCAAAGCTCCCTTATCAGTGAGTTTCTTTCTTTTTGTTTGTTTAATTCATGATTGATTTTGCTTTTGCTTTCTTCAGTTAACTCTGAACCCTGATTCAACAGAAGGATCACAAAACCTTGAAGTTCCAACCAGAGACAGTAATGAAAACCTATATTTCACTGAACTTTTTGAATAATTCAGAAATTTGCCACCTGGATAACAGCTATATTATCTGGGTGAAAGAAAGAAGCTATACAGTGTAGAATATCAACTTAATCTGATTCAAGAGCCCAATTCCACTCAAAGATCCAAAGTAAGAGGAAGACCCAAAGGAACAGTCAACAAGTTGAAGAAGATCTCTCAGTCCTCAGGTATAAGAGATCCATCTGTTTTTGAATATTTAGAAGAACAAAAGACAAGAGGAAGGCCAAAGAACTATTTCATAGCAAATTCCAAGGTCAGTCACCATTTTGGCGGAAAAAAATATCACATTTCATAATTAATTGTTTTCCCTATGTGTTCAGTTTTCAAGAATGTGGAATACCATCAAAGGTAAGGGAAAGTGAAAAAAGAAGGAGGAATCAGAGAAAGAGGTAATTTTATATCTATACTTTTTTTTTCTGAAATGGATTGATTTTTTTAATGAGTCCTTGTCTTTTTTTTTAAGCTAGGGTGATTTTCTGACTGAAGAGCAATATTCCAAAGATGAAGAGGTGCAAGGGGATGAAGGGGAAGATGCAGAAGATGAAGATTATCCAAATTTGGATTTTATTAAAATGTTGAGCTTCTACTTTCTTTTATTGGTTTGTTGATTTTTTTTGATATTGATTTTCATTAATTGTTTCATTCAAACCTTTTTATCAGAGTTCTGGACCCATTTTTAATAAGTTGGTTGCTTCTCCTGAATACAATCCTGGGAAAAGAATTAAGAGAATAAAGTTATACAATGAAGATGTTGATTCTTCTTACCATTCTCCTGGAAGGAGCTTATTAGCACAAACATCCCCAAAAATCAGCAAGAAATTGAGTACATTTGATATCTTTCAATTTTTCAATTTTTTTTGTGATTTTTTTTTGAGTTTTTCCTTTAGGTTTCCTGCACATTATTTTGTTCTTCTTCTGGAATCTTTGACCAAGTGTCAATTGAAAAAATGATTTTTATATTCAGTCCATATTTTCTGTTATAAAAAATTCTGATTTTGGGTTTTAGTTTGCATAAAAAGATTTTATTTCAACAAAAACAGCCATTACTCATATATCACATGTTCAAGATGTCATAGGGGATGGGAACTGTGGCTTTAGAGCAGTAGCCATTTTTTTGGGGAGGAGAACAGGAGACTGGATTGAATTCAGGAAAGAAATTGTGAAAGAGCTTGATTCAAAACCAATCTTCAAGGACCCAAGATTACTACATGATATCTTGACTAAAACTTTCCAAGAAGCAAGAAGGCAACTGAAACACCTTTCTGGCCCAGCACCCATAAATATGTGGATGAAATTTCCATTCCATGGTTTCCTTCTGGCTGAAACATATAAGTTTCCAGTGGTTCTGTTTTCTTCTTTGATTCCTTTCACTTATCTTCCTCTGAATTCCCCTCCAACTCTAAATTCCAAATTTTCTCCTATTTGCTTAATTTTCTTAGAAGATTTCAAACATATAGTTTCATTCAAGTTCAAGTCTGCTCATTTTCCAGCTCCAAGGTTAGATCTACTTTGGAAAAGCATTGTGACCAAGGATTACAAATCTTGGAAAACCGTTATTGATAAAAAATTTAGAGCTTGGTAATGAATTTTTGTTCCCTCCAAGAAAATCAAGTAGAAACCTAAAAACAATCATAGTTGAATGTTTTAATATTAGTATCCATATTTGTTCTTCATTTTTGATTTTTTGAATGAAGTTTGTAAGGTGTATGCATACATCCCAAAGGTCTGTGAAAATTATAAAGAAGCTTTTTTTTTTATTTTTTTAAAATTCCTGAAATCTTTAATACCCCCAAAAAAATATTTTAAAAGGCAAAAAAAATGATTCAAAAATCCAATGAGAAAATTCAATTTTTTGAATTTTTTGGTTTTTTGAAGGGATTTGTTGAGGTAAAAAACAACATTCAAAAATTCTGAAAAAAAATATCAATAAGATCTTTAATAGTCTTTTTGAATTTTTAAAAGCTTTCATCACCAAAAAAAATTGTCAAAAAGGCAAAAAAAGGATCCAAAAGTCTAATGAGAAAATTGAATTTTTCAAATTTTTTGGCTTCTTGAAGGAATTTTTCAAGGTAATATAATACATCCAAAAAATCTTAAAAAAATATTTAAATTCTCTTTGACTGTTGTTTAAAATTTTTGATAGCTTCAATATTCAAAAGAAATGAAATCAAAAGAAAAATAAAAGGATGCAAATGTCCAATGAGAAATTTTATTTTTTTGATTTTGTTGGGTTCTTGAAGAAATTTTTCAAGGTCAAAGGATGCATCCAAAAAATCTAGGAAAAATATTGGAAAATTCTTTTAATTTTATTAAAACTTTCTGATAGCAGAAATAACATAAATAGCCAAAATCAGGATCCCAAAACCCATGGAAAAATTGGTTTTTGCCAAATTTTTCAATTTTTTGATTCCTTTTTTGGAGGGGTTCTAATTCCTCCAAAATTACCAAAGATTTTTTCTGGAGTTTTATGAGCCCCAGGTATGGGTCTGCAGTGTCAGAATCCAAAAAAAATCCTTGAAAGTATTGTGAAAGGGTGATTATAAATTTGCAACTCATGTGAGTTGTGTGGCAGGCTACACAACTACATTCAAGCCATGTAGCCTCCACATGACTCAAGTGTAGTCATGCGCCCTGGTGTTGTGTGGCACAAAACCTGACTACATTTGAGTTTTTTTGGGGCTTTACATGACTCAAATGTAGTCATTTCCCATGCCGTATGACTACAAGTGTTGTGTGCCAAAAAAATAAAAAACTAAAATAAACTAAAATAAACTAAATAAAAATACAAAAAAATAGAAATCAACCAAAAGATCAAAAATGTTTATTTTTTGGTTAAAAAAAAAAAATAAAAATAAGTAAAAATAAACAGATAAAAAAAACTGAAGAAAACCAAAAAAACAAAAATTGAATAAACAATGAAAGAGTCTATGGAGCAGCCCTAAAGTAAAAGTTCCAAAAAATACAAGTTCAACTTGACAAGCCCTAAAGTGAAAACACCAAAAAAAAAAAAGCAAGTTCAACTTGTGTTAAGCTGGTCTCATTACAAGAATTAAAAATACTCCTTATGATGGGATCATCCCAACACAAGTTGAACTGACTTAACAATAAAATTACATTCAAAACACTCATCATAATAATGTTAACTCAAAATAATCAACATAATGATGTTCAAAATGTGATAATCCTTTATATTAATATATTGAAATATCAGCATCAGAACGCAAACCGAAATGATGAAATATGAATTCTATAATTAAATTCTATAATCTAGAATACATTTGCAGTTGATCTTTGTGATGATAAACCCAACCAGAAGCTTTCTTTTAAATGAAAGCAGAAGGTTTTGCTACAATGGGTGGGATTGGAATCATTTCTCCCTCAATTACTAATAGAACCCAGTGGTTATTGTTGAAAAAGGAAATATAAATAGTCTCTGATTGATCTGTAACACCTTTTTTCATTGGAGTATAAGAAAAACATGACTCCAATTAATTGAAAAATATAGGTCTGGCATAAGTTTCTGCTATTACTTTACCCATATCTAACTTAGGCTGCCATTTTGAAGAGGGAATCTTTGCATTTATTTCTTCAACATCAATTCTTTGTTTAATCTTTCCAACCTCTTTTGCATCACCAAGCATCTTAATGTAGCATGCTCTATGTTTCTCCAATTTTTCAATCATTTCCTTTCTCACTTTAAACTACCCATGTTCATCATACCCAAGCAATTTAGCAATGAATCTAAATCTGCAATTCTCATCACCAATTGGTTCCAAAACCTCACCCAACAACTCATGTAATTTTTCAGGTATTTGATTGCATTATTTCACTTTGGGTTCCTATAATCAAAATTCACTCAGCAAAAATTCCAATAAAATTAATTGATCACATCAATACTCACCAAAGATGAGCTTCTGGTTAATGCTTCCTGCACATCTTCTTCCTCTGAAGAGGACTTGGATTCCAAATGAAGTGAAGCTAATTAAATTTCAGTCTCTTCCTCTGAAATATAAAATTCAGATTCAGATTCTGCCTAATTTTACTAATAATTAACATATCATCATCAGTTCATTAAACCCAAAAAATGAACATTTCACAAAAGGCAACATTTAAAATCCTTTTTGTTTTCTTATTTTGTGCCCCTCTAATTCTCTTTTCCCGCTTAAGCTGCTTTTCAAAATCTTTGAATAAAGAAGGATCCCTCCATGTATCTTTCAATTTTGGCTGGCCTCTGCTTGATTGCAAGACTTTAGGTTCAATTCTTGGCTTTGATTGATAATTTGTGGTATCCTGAATCAATTGATTCAAAATCCTGCAATGATCTTCATCAGGATATCCCAAGATCATTGCATTGATCTTCTCATGTAACTGAGAATCATTGAGCATTTCATCAACATCAAACTTTCAAAATTCAAAAGGATTAAATGTTAGTAAAGTAGGAATCATCATTCAAAAAGCATTAATCCCATTAAACCAACTTACAGAACTAGAACTTCAAGGGTCATAATCCAACCTCCACTGAGGATGAACATCCTCAGGCACAAAAGATCCTTGGAACACTAGTAGGTCACCTATCTTGTAACAGGGCAAACCCATAGTCTTGGAGTGTGACTTGGTGCAAACTTCCCCATCATGGTTCCACTTTAAACCTCTCTAATTGTTCCACAACAATTTTAATTGAATCTAAAGACAACTTGTATACCAATGGTAACATTTCATTGGGAAGAACTATTTCTATATTTATTTGAGAGTTGTAAAGGGCAGCCTCAACCAATTTAATTTGATTGGAAACTGTTCCCTCTAGGTTTTGCCAAACATCCAACATGTTTCCCAAAGAATTTGCAAGGAATCATTTGAGAGTAGCATGGGCCCCTTCAACCCAACACATGGTTTTATTTCCAAAGTCAGTGTTTTTGCAAGTTCAGGCTGTTACAAACATCTCTTTGATATGGAAGATGTTATGATCCATATACTCAAGAAAATCCTCATTATATGCCAAGAAACACTCTACAAAATTCATAATGTAAGCAACCCAAAACTAGGAAGATTAACAGTAGAGGAAGTGATTTGGCACTTACTCTCTTTTTGGCATCATTGACCTCTGCCTCATCCTTGATTTTTGAGGCCCCATACTTAGCCCACAGAGACATGAAGCTTTTCCATCCTTCAATTTCATTATTAAAGCGCACTTTACAGTTTGATTGTATTTTTTTAGACAAGTGCCATTTACAACATTGTCTTGTTGACTCAGGGAAAATTTTTTCTACAGCACGGATCAAAGCATTTTCACAATCTGTCACAAATACTTTTGGAATTCTCTCAGGATCATAAGCCAACTCCTTTAATGCATTTACAGACCAACTGTAGAACTCAAATGTTTCTCTTGTTATAAAAACAAGAGCTTTTGTGAAATTTTTACAGTTGGCTGTAATTCCTACAACATTCAATAGGGGGATGTTGTACTTATTTGTTTCATAAGTACAAATTAACATAGCAATATCATGGAATTTCTTGCAAAGCTTTAATGACTTGGGGGGGTCCAAAATAGGGCCTCCAAGTGACCCTCTCCACTGAATTCTTCTCAATGAACCCAACTTAAATCACCAAGTTTTTCAAAGAGGACCTCCATAACACTTCTTCCTTTTAGTTCTGCAAGCACTACCTTATGCTTATTGTTATGAATTTTTTGGTCATCAACATATTTGTTGCCATCAATCTTGCTCAATTTTATTTTTGTTTGAATAGTATTGAGCCCATCATTCATGCCTTCTTTCAAATTCACTAAGTCCATCCCAGAGATTCTCCTCAGGTGAGGATGCACTGAGGGGTGTGGAGATGGTTGATGGTTATGTTTATCATGTCTTCAGGAGATTTTCCACAAGGGGTCTGCCTTTGTGCAACTTGCATGGATTAAACAATTGCACCCAACCTTTCTTGTGTGAGTTTGCCTTGAAAGTTTGGTGAGAAATCGCCCAGATTAGGAACAACTTCTATCACAGGCTAAATCCACATATTTATCACGCTTTGAGTTGAAAACAGTCAAAGCGTAACCATGCTTCATTTCCAATTTTTGACAATATTTTTGCACCTCTTCCCTAGTAGGAAACACTCTCACAGGAGGTGGGTCAAGTGTATCTGGAACAAATTGAATGGCTATATTGATGGCATGCACTCCATCAGTTTCAATCAAATTAAATGAGGCAAAGGCTAGAGTAACATAAAATTTTACTCACCACCAGATTTCATGTCCATTTGTGAAACATTTTGTTCCTCAATTGTAACCGTAGATGAGGATGCAATTGGGGCTTCCAATGTTTCATTGCCCAAATCCTTCTTTTCTGCAGCTTTTTCAATGGCACTATCAATGTATTCCTTCAAAACAGCAATGTCACAAAAAGTAGGGCTTGCCACTGTTCCCATAATGCCAAAAAAAAATGCAATGGTACTTCAGTATTCAATCCAAATTTACATTGAACAAATACAAAGTTTGCTCACTTTTGAGTTGAGAAAGATCAAGTTAACCAACAGGAAGTAAAAATTTACTTTTCTGTTGTCCAACAGGCAAGTTGAGAGTGTAATTTTTGGGAAAGGGATGACTTCACAGGTTTTATTTTCCAAAGGCAACAATTGTGTTTGCAGTTTTGCTTTAGGGTTCACTGTATAATTGCTAGGTGAGGTTCAATAGTCCCACATAGTATGTGTTGATCCCAAATTTGGGTTGATGTAACCCAAATGTGGTCCAGGGGGTCGCAGAAATTCTGGCACAGCCCCTGGGGGGTCGTATACCCCCAAAAATGTGTCAAAACAGCCATGTACAGGGGTACACAATCCAAAAATGCCATTTATGGGGGTATACAACCCCCCTGGGGTTTCACGTTTTTTAAACAACTCTTTGGACGTGTGTAGATGAGTGTATGAGCCCCCATGCTCACTTTGGACACGTTTATTGGCCCCCATGCTTCCATTGGGCTGTTTAGGGCCTTACATGGCTCCCACACAACTGGGAGTTGTGAATTTATCATCACCCATAGTGAAATAAAGTATTTGTACATGTAGCAGGCAGGACGCACAGAAGTAATTTTGCATGAAATGAAGGATTGCACTTGTGAGAAAAATAATTCCATTTAAATAAATAAAAATAAATAAAAAATTGAACAATCAAACATAAAAAAACACCCAAAAAAGAAAAAAAATCAAAAAATCAAAAAATTTGAAAAAAAAAAATAAAGATTGAAAGGAAATTCTAAAAATTGCACCACTATGGGGCCATGAATTTGCAGCCCATATAAATAAACAATTAAAAATTCTAGGTACCAGCCCTAAAGTAAAAACACCAAAAATTAAATTAACAATGAAAGTCTATGGACAAGCCCTAAAGTAAAAAGTCCAAAAAATACAAGTTCAACTTGTTTCAAGCTGGTCCAATGAGGTGGAATTGTATCCAGCCCACCTCAAAGGACTAACCATAAATTAAAAACACAAAAAAAAAAAAAATTCAACTTGTGTTAAGCTGATCCCATCAAAAGAAGTAAAAATACTCCTTATGATGGGATCAGCCCAACACAAGTTAAACTGAATTACCAATAAAATCTCATTCAAAAAACTCATCATAATTATTTTAACTCAAAACACTAAGCATAATGATGTTCAAAATGTGATAACCCTCTATATTAATAGAATTAAAAGATCAGCATTGGAACCCAAACCCAAATGATGAACTTAAAAGTATGTTTATAACTTAGAATGCAACTTAAGTTGATTATTTAGATGATCAGCCCAACCAGCCGCTTTTTTGAAGTCAAAGATGCAGGTTTTGAAACAATGTGCGGGATTGGAATCATTTCTAACTCAATCACAAGATGAACCCAGTGACATTTTTGAAAAAGCAATTGAAGATAGCATCTGATTTTTCTTTTACACCCATTTTCATAGGAGTATAAGTACAACATGAATCCAATGAAATGAAACATATTGGTCTTCCAATTGGCCCATGTCAAGCTTTGAAATCCATTTTGAAGAGGAAATCTTTTCATTTATTTCATTAACATCAAGTCTTTGTTCTATATTTTCAATTTCTTTAATGCCCCCAAGGATCTTAGAATAGAATTTCTTATTTTTCCTCAATGTTTCAATTAATTACTTTTGGACTTTAAACCATCCATGCTAATTGCACCCAAGTGATTCTGAAATTACTCTAAATCCACAATTCCCATCACCAACCAGATCCCAAACCTCCCCCAAGAACTTATGTAAGTTCTCAGGTATTTGATTGAGGTAATTCACTTTGGGTTCCTAAAATAAAAAATTGCTTATCCAAAATTCTAATCTCATTAAAGAAATTGATACTCACCAAAGATGAGCTTCTTTTTGAACTATCCACTTGTTCTTCCTCCTCAGAAAAGGATTCTGATTCCATATGAAGGGAGCCTAATTCAATTTCAGTATTTTCCTCTGAACTATGGAATTCAGATGAAGAGCCTTCCTGGCACTACAGAAATCATTTTCCCATCAGTTCATTAAACCATAAAAATTAACACTCAAAATAAAATACTACCTATCTTTTTTATTTTGGGTTACCTTTTAACCCTTTTTCCCCTCTTAAGTTCTCTTCCAACATGGTCAAATTTTGAAAGTTCACAACAAGTAGCTTTCAAGTTTGGTTGACTGCGGCTTGACCATAAGGCCTTTGGCTCAAGTCTTGGATTTTCCATAAAAGTTGTTTTATAATCCACTAAAGACTTTAAAATATCTAATCTAGCTTTTTGATGTTGTCCCATAAGCATGGAATTCAAATCTTTAAACAATTGGGATTTGTCAAGCACCAGATCTGTTTCAATCTTTTAAAAATAAAAAATAATAATTAATCTGTCAATCCTATAATTGGTACCCCTCAAAAACCCCAAAAAGACCACTTAATTCACTGGAAGCGTCATAGTCTAACCTCCACTGAGGATGAAAATACTCAGGCAAAATGGATCCTCTTGATGCTTGTATTTCTCCTAAAATGTGGGAGCACAGCAAGCCCATTGTTTTTTAATAATAATTTGGACAACCCTTGCCATCATGGTTGTGATTTAACTTTTTGGATAGTTTACCAATTATTTTGATTGCCTCAATTGACAATTTGTAACCCAAAGGGAAAAGTTCTTTTGGAAGAACAGTTCCCAAATTTATTAGAGAGTTTTTGAGTGACAAATGCACTGATTGGATTTTGCTTTCAATGGTTCCTTCAAGGTGTTTCCACACATCCAAAATGTTCCCCAAAGATCCAAAAAGTAATTGTTTTAAATTAGACTGGGCCCCTTCTACCCAAGACTTTGTTTTATTTCCAAAGTTAGGGTTGACACAAGTCCACACCATTGCAAATTTCTCTTTGAAATGGAAAATTTTCTTTTCCATATACTTGAGTAAATCCTCATTGTCTTTCAAGAAACACTGTATACAATTTTCAACATAATCATTACCAGTAGAGATGAACAGAAGAAGCAATAAATTGGCCTACTCTGAGTTTTGCATCATTGACTTCTGCCTCCCCCTTGGTTTTAGAGGCCCCATAATTTTCCCACAGAGTCATAGAACCTTTCCATCATTCATTTTCATTACTGAAGCAAACTTTACAATTTTCTTGAATATTTTTAGACAAGTGCCAGGAGCACAGCTGTCTGGATTACTCAGGAAAACTATGTTCTATAGCAAAAATCAGAGATTTTTCACAGTCCATCACAAAGACTTTGGGAAGCCTCTTGTGATAATAAGCCAACTCCTTTAATGCATTCAATGCCCAACTGTAGAACTCAGACGTTTCTCTTGTTATAAAAACAAAAGCCTTTGTAAAGTTTTTACTGTTGGCTGACATTCCTAAAACATGAAATAGAGGGATGTTTCACCTATTTGTTTTATAAGTACAATCCAACAAAGTAATATGAGGGTATTTTTGGAATATTTTTATAGACTAAGGATGAGCCAAGAAAAGGGCCTCTAAGTGACCCTCTCAACCAAATTTTGACCTGGAAATCCACTGGGATTCCTGGAGCATTGCCAATAGAACTTCCATAGCATCTTTCCCATCCAGTTCAGCAAGCTTTACCTTTCACTAAGTGCTATAGATTTTTCTATTTTCAATGTATTCTCCACCATCAATCTTTCTCAATTTCATTTTAAACTGAACTGTATTGATCCCATCCCTCATGCCTTCTTTAAGTAGATCCAAGGTTTTACCAGAGATTCTCCTCAGTTGAGGATGCACTGAGGGCATTTCAGATGGTTGATTAATGTGTAGGTCATTTTTAATGGAGAGATGCCATGTGGGATCTTCTGCTGTAAAAATTTGACAGATAATGAATTTTCACCCAAACCTCCTTGTGTGAGTTTGACTTTGCTGTTTGGGGAGGCATGGCCCTTCATATACCCCAAATCTTTCACATGCTAGATCCACATATTTATCCTTCTTTGACTTGAATGTTGTCAATGTGTATCCATGCATGGCTTCCCATTTTTTACAATAAATCCTGGATTCTTTCCTACTAGCAAAGGCTCTCACACGAGGAGGGCCAAGCGGTTATGGCACCCCTTAGTTAAATTAGTATTTTTCAAGCCAAATCCTTCACAGTAAAATGAAATATAAAATGTGAACCACCACCTTTGGTCAATTCCAGTTTTGAGGAAATATTTTGTTCCTAAATTTTAATCCTACATGAGGATGCAATCAGGGATTCCAATTTTTTCTTATCCAAATTGCTACCCAAATCCCTAGATTCTATCAAAGCTTTGTTAACAACACTTTTTATTAAGTCCTTTAACACAGCCATGTTCAAACCAGGGGGGCTTGGGCTTGCCACTGTTCCCATAAAACAACAAAATTCAATGGCAATTTAGTGTTCAATTCAATTTTCCATTCAACAACTTCAAAGGTTTGCTCACTTTTGGGTTGAGGAAAATTTAATTATGTGATGAGAAAGTGATGTGTAAAATTTTTGACAAGACTTTGTGTTTGATTCCCAAGTTTGCAGGATGTGGTTTCCAATTTCTTTTTTTGGTCCAATAATAGTCCCACATAGTATGCCACATCCCCAAATTTGGGTTGAAGGCACTCAATAATGTGGTCCAGGGGTGCCAGGAAAACAGGCCCAACCCCCAGGGGGTTGTGAATCCCCAATCACAACCCAAAAAGGTTTGTAATTGTGGATTCAAACCCTTCTTGGGTTGCTGTTGGGGATTCACAACCCTTTTTGGGTTGCAGTTGGGGATGCACAAGTTGTAAGCAACTTTGATTGCTCCTCTGCAAGTTTTGAATTGCCATTCATGATTCATATGGGTTTTGAATGGCAATTCCTGCCTGTTTGTGACCCTGGGGTCATGAATTTAACATTTCACTTTCCTTTTAATTTTTTTTTTGAATTTTTTCATTTTTTTTCATTTTTTGTTGTTCTTGTTTTTTGTTTTATTCTTTTTTGTTCAATTTTTTATTTTTATTTATTTTTTAATTTATTTTCTTTTTTTTTCTCACTGAAAATGGGTTTTGAATGGCCGCTTGCAACCCATTTTGGGGTTGTGGACAGCCTTTAACAGCTGAGATTGGTTGTGAGCGGACATCCACAATTGAAATGGGTTGGGAGTGGCTGTTCACAACTGAAATTGGTTGCAAACTGTGCCACACAACCCAATTTGGGTTGTGAACAAGTTGCGTAGGGTTGCAAATATAACCTTTCCCAAAAAGAACCTGATGACCATTGTATCTCATAAGGGTTTGTTTGGAAACCTAATTGAGGCCTTGTACCTTAGATGCAACTGTAACTTGAAGCTACAAATCCACCCAAGGGCAGATTTGTAACTGTAAATTTGGATGAGTCCCTGGGGCCTGGTAGCCAAACATGCCATGGATTTGTAACTGCAACCTCCAAAATTTTCCTGTTAAAGAGGATTTTAGGCAATTGTTGGGGAATTGAAGTATGGATGTGATGAGAATAAGCCAAGGGAAGGTAGAGTTAAACAGAAGAAGTTACAGTTATAAGCTCAAAACCTTGTAACTTGCTGAGCCATGGTGTTGGTGGGGGTGTAACTTCTGTGTAGCTTCATTTTGGTGGGCCAGGGGAGTTACAGTTACAGATACACCAGGCAGCTAAGCACACCCTAAGAGAGTTGGTACAACATGAATGGATTGATTTTTTTCATATTCAACAACCTACTGGGTAGACTTGTAGGAAGAGATCCCTTCCATTCAAGACCAATTCCTTGGCTATCATACTAAATTTTTTGCAGGCTACTACTAAAGCTTATCAAGGAAAAACTAAACTAGCCTATGTTTTTTTTTTTACAAAGCATCTCTCTAAACAGCTTGTTTTTTAATTTGATCATTTTTTTTTTACATATATATAGTGAGCTTTTTTTATTTCTCTGTCTATCTTGTCTTGTCTCACTTTCCTACTAAGTTTCTATTCTCATTTATCATCTATTTTTCTCTCTCTCATTTTCTTTTACTGCTCATATGTCTACGGCCTCTCTACGCCATCCAACTTTCTCCCACTGTACTTGAACCGCAAACTTGATTGGGTAATCTCTACAAGTTTATGGTTTCTCCTACTGAGCCTACTCTCCCTAACCTCAATCTTCAACTACAACAGAGGAACCAGTTACAAGGCGCTATCCAAATCTCCTCAACCTTGACTCATCAATAACTTGATCACCTCTTGTCCGGATTCCTTTTAGGTATTCTAATTGTCTTCAACTCCAAATCAAGGCTCATCTGGAACCCAAACCTTCTCCTCCAGATCAAATCCTTACCTGGTTGGATCAGTTACTGGATGTTCAAGAGTTAAGAGTTAAAGCATCAGAGCTTTGTAAATCTATTCCATCACATACTCCCCTATAACTATTCCATTATTTATTCTTTCCTTCCATATTATCAGCTTCAGTCTGCTAGATTCTGTACAATCATTATTGGCCATTATCCTTCCTACAGAACCCATCACCGTGTTGGTATTGTTGTCCTCTCTGATGTTCTCTTAAAATTGTGCTTCTTTTTTTGCTCATTACTTTCGCAATCAATTGAAACCAGTCTGGTTCAGGTTTCTCAGTTCACTTAACTTTTTACACGGTTAAAAGCCAAAACTTAAAAAGCTCAACCATCATGGCACCACCCTCTGAAACACCTGCACCAGGAGGAGAAAGCAAATTCAAGGTGTTAGCTCTCAACTCCCTCATGGAATCAACTCCTCTACTCACTGACCTCAACTACTCAGTTTGGAAAAAGAAAATGGAAAGGTTTTTCAAAATGTGCGGCATTCTTCACCTCATTAACTCTAATGAAACTCTTGAGGAGATTCCAGAAGATTAATAAATGGCTTGCTACTTAATGTCCAAGCTTGATCCAGCTACACACACTAACATCATCACTTCCAACAACAAAGACTCATCAAAACTCATTTGCATGGCTGTAAAAAATTACTTTGCCTCTAGCCAGGCTGTCAACAGGGCTTGTATATTCTTCAACTTCTTGTACCTTGGATTTGACCAAAATTATCTCAATGGATATGTAATGTCAGTAAAGCAACACCTTTGAAAACTCAATGAAGTTGGCATAGATTTACCCTCCAATATTCTCAGTTACCTAATACTCTTCAAGCTACCTGACTTGCTCAAGTCCATTTTCTCACAAATAATGCATTCTGGCACAGATCTTAATGTCACTCTGGTTTTTAATCACCTGGTTCAACATTGAAACAAAGTGCAATCCAAAAACCAAGAGACCTCCAACACCTCCACTGTCCTCTACCATAAAAACCAACAAGATTCAAATGTTCCTTGTGGCAAAAAAGGGAAACATAACCCTTTGGTTAAATCTCATCCACCTTCTTCTTGTTGGGTCAAATTCCCTGATCTTTGACCAGAACACCCGCCAAATAGAGCTAGACGCAGTACTAAAAAGAAATAAGAGGCTCACTTTCTTTCATTCTTTTGTGCTCTCAATAAAAATTGTCAACCTTAAAACAATTTTTTCATACTGGATAGTGGTTGCTCAATCTACATGTTCAGAGACAAGTTGTTCTTCAGCAATCTGATGATTTAATCTGGTCACAACACAATTAAGACTGGTAAGAAGGGGAGCAAATTGGCTATCATGGGATTAGGTAATGCCAATCTTTCAGTCAAGGACTGTACCATCTCTCTCACAGACTCTGCTTGGGTTCCTGAAGAGACAGTAAACCTTATATCCATGGGAGCCCTAATGAAGAAAGGTTGTCTTCTGTCTGTCAACACCAACCCTACCATCCCTAATTTTTTGATCAAATTAAAAGGAAAAATAATTCTCAACAGATCTATCCAGAACAACTTATTTGTTCTTGATCATATGCCTCCTCTCAGCAACAAAAGCTGCTATCTAAATCAAACCTAACTGTACAAGCTCCACACTAAACTCAGTCACGCCAGTCTGGATAGGATTGAAAAACACCTTGGCTATAGTCTTGAGCAAGAGATCAAGGACAACTTTGAATGTGTGGCCTGCAAGAAATCCAAGATCTCAAGAACTCCGTTCTGCTGTGAACAGACTTCTGCAAATCAAGTTTTTGACAGACTAGATCTTGATCTGATGGGGCCTTGTAATCCTACAAGTAAAAGAGGAATGAGATATTCCCTTACGGTATTAGACAACCTCTCTGGCTACTTATTCAGCTTCCCCTTACCATCCAAGGACGCAGCTACAGCTACAATCATGTTTATGATAGACAATGAATCTAAGAAACAAGGACACTATCCTATTGAAATAATCTCAGACAGAGGCGGCAAATTTGTGAACAAATCCTTATCCGCCTATTTCAAATCTGAATAAATCCTCCATCTGACCAGTGAACCCTACCATCCTAATCATAATGGGAAAGCTGAACGTGCAAAAATGACTATTATGAAGTCCCTTAGATCTGCTTTTAGTGAATCTCACATTCCAAAAAACTACTGGAATGTAGCTATCCAAACCTGCTGCTTTGCCTTGAACCAAATGCCTGCAAATAAAGGTGAAGAAACTCCTTGGGAGCAACTGCAGAAAACCAATATTCCATCAGATTATATCAAACCTCTTGGTTCAAGAGCAATTTACCAACTTAGTGACACAAAAATTCCCTCCAAATTGGCTGAGAAAGGTGCCAAAGGCATCCTAATTGGTTACAGCCCTAGATTTTTATCCTATAAACTGATCTCAAAATCAGGTAAGATAGTAGATACTAAACACATAGAGTTTCTGAAGTCCAAGGCCTCTCCTCTGGAAACTCCTAGTGACTTAGAACTCTCACCTACCAACTCTGCTACAGCTGAAACCATTGAAAAGCCCTCAATTGCTGAGGACAATAAGTCTATTGACCCCAATGAACAGAAACCTGCAATCTCCAACTTAAATTACTCCTCTGAATCAGATTCCAACTCTGACAAGACCTCTCAGTCTATTCAAAACTCTCTTCAACCTCAAATAAGGGATTGTAGATTGATAAAACCTCCTATAAGACACGGTTACCTCAAGTCCAATGAGATTCCCTCAAACATTCATGAGGCCCTCAAGTGTCCTGAGTGGATTCCTTTGATTGACAAAGAGCTCAACACAGCAGAAGACCTCAAAGTCTGGGAAGATGCTGAAGACTCAGAGGTTTCCAACCCTTTGGATACTACCTGGAAGTTTAGGCACAAAGAAGACCTGCACTCAGGTTCTATTAAGCTCAAGTCCAGAGTTTGTGTCCAGGTTTTCAACCAAAGATTTGGCATCAACTACTTAGACACCTTTGCTCCCACTGGTAAAATTGCCTCACTTTGTGCTCTGCTGGCTTACTCCATTGACAAAGAAAGATCTCCCCATTCTTCAATTTGATTTTAAGTGGGCCTTCCTGCACGCTCCACTTGATGAAAATGTATACATCAAAACACCTGTTTGGTTGAATAGAAGCTGTAAATATCACAAACTCAAAAAGTCCCTGTATGGCCTAAAACAAGCCCCCCTGAATTGGTATAAGACTCCAGTCAGTTGGATCAAGAGTGGAGGCTTTAGAGAAAGTGACTAAGATCTGTGCCTATATCTACATGAAGACTCTTGCACTAGCCTATTTTTCCACGTGGATAACCTGGTTGTAGTTGGTAATGTTGAACTCTTCAAAACTGCTTTCTTGAAGAAATTCAAGGATTCTTCTGTGCACAAGGTCAACACCCTCCTGGGAATGAAAGTGGATTGTGAGAGGAACTTCATCAGTTTATGACTTCCCAACCACATTAAAAAGGGCCTTGAAGAACTAAACCTAACTGATTCCAAGCCTTTGAACAACCCCTGCACTCCTGGACTCCATCTCCTACAGGCCACTGAAGAAGAAATTAAAAAGTTCAAAGAACTCAATGTCAACTATTGCTCTCCTATTGGACAGCTCAATTTCATTGCCAATCTTTCTAGGCCATACATCAGTTTTGCTGTGTCTAGCTAAGCTCAATTTTCAGAACAACCTGGTATAACCCACTGGAAGGAAGTTATACATGTTTGGCAATACTTTCTAAATACTATTGACTTCAAGCTAGTGATCAGAAGCAAGTCCGCCGCTCAACATCTGAGGATCTATAGTGATGTGGCCTGGGGGGAAAATCCTGACACTCAACTCTCCAGTTTCTCATGTTGTTTCAAGGGAACCCCTATCTATTTGACCAGCCGGAGGCAACACTGCATTGCTCATTCCTTGACTGAAGCCAAGTGTAATTCTCTTTCTACAAGCCATCTTGAAGGAAATTGGCTTCATCATTTATTGATTGAGCTATGATAAAAGCATTTAAATCCTCCCGTTCATCTTATCAACAACAAAGGTCTGGAAGATAAACTGAGAAAGTTTGGCACAAAATATCATTCAAAACACATTGAAATAAAGTTGAAAAGCCTGCGCAAAAACTTGAACAAAGGAATCATTAAAATAATGCTGATCATCTCTCAAGATATCCTCCCAGAAGCTTTAACCAAGTCTGCTAGCAATGCTTCTGTAAAACAGTTGGCTGAGTTTTTCAATTCTTAACTTCTATTGATGTAGAGTTGTGCCGGCTTTTTGGTGCTACAAAACCTAACCTATAGCCATCAGACCCACTTTTCCAGTATAATGATAGCTTCAATCATCAAAAAGACCTCAAAAATGGATTCTACACCAAAAATAACCCCTAGTCACTCAGCCAAAGTACCCCCCTATCTCTTGTGGTTTAGAAGATACAGCTCAAATCAACCCTGGCCTACCCATACCCCTACCAGGTGTTACAGACCAGTGAAGTTTCATGGACATATCCTGGAAGCCTCCAAGTACATACCACATACCATACCCTGGAAGCCTCCAAGTACATACCACATACAATAAAACCATACATCACCAAATATACCTTCAGCAGTATACATAATTAATATATGCAAGACCCTGCATGCAGCACCAAACAAACAGCTGTATACAGGAGCAATATATGCAAGACACTGCATACAGAAACAAAAAAACAGCTGTATACAGGAGCAATATATGCAAGGCACTGCATACTGGACCAAACAAATGACCAACCACCACTATACAGAAGTAATTTATGCAGGGGGCACCTGTATCAATGCAGCACAGCAATGCATGCAAGGGTGTACATGCATGTAGATCCTGCACAGCCTCCTCCTCTGAACAGCCAAAATGCCTCATGAACTGTATTCACTGTACCAGGGAGACCCTCAGGGGCAGCCCTGAGGGCAGGATTTTCTATAAATAGAGGGCCTCTCTCCCCCATCCAAGCACCATCAGATCCCCCCATCCTCCCCTCCAGGGATCACCAATGCCTCCTAGGCACCCTTAACCCATACTGTAAACATCACCAATCCCACATCCCATACCAACAACATCACCATCAACATCAACATCAACATCAATCATCACCATCAACCATCAACCATCATCATTACCCCTGACCATCCACTATCATCAACACATACCTTTGACCATGACTCAACCCAATAACCCATACTCTTCACCATCCTCCACCACCATTATTTACCCAATACCCCTTACCTTTGAACATCACCACCATGTCCCCATAACTTGAACATCACCAAACATCACCTAGTTTGACCATCATCACCATCCATCATCACCACCTACCTTGACCAGCATCAATCATAATTATCATCATCCATCAGCATCACCTACCTTGAACAGCATCAATCATCATCATCATCATCATCCATCATCATCACCTAGCATCATCATCATCATCAGAAATCATCACCATCCATCATAATCATCACCTACCATCATCATCATCAGTCATCATCATCATCCATCATCACCATCATCAACTATCATCATCACCTACCTCATCCATCATCACCATCATCAACTATCATCATCATCTACCTCATCCATCATCATCCATCATCATTCATCATCAGTCATCATCATCATCCATCATCATTCATCACCTACCCCATTCATAATCATCAATCATCATCAACCATCATTATCAGTTTTCAAGTATAGGCTAAACCATTTCAACCTTTATTCAAACATTACCTGTATCACCAAAGGAGTATCAACCAGTAACCAATAAAACCAAAAAAAATATATAAAGGATAAGACTAGATAAAGGATTCTTTGCTTACTCACTTGAACCCCAAACTTGATTGGGTAATCTCTACAATTTTATGGTGTCTCCTACTGAGCCTACTCTCCCTAACCTCAATCTTCAACTACAACAGAGGAACCAGTTACAAGGTTCTATCCAAATCTCCCCAACCTTGACTCATCAATAACTTGATCACCTCTTGTCCGGATTCCTTGTAGGTATTCTAACTATCTTCAACTCCACATCAAGGCTCATCTGGAACCCAAACCTTCTCCTCCAGATCAAATCCTTACCAGGTTGGATCAGTTACTGGATGTTCAAGAGTTAAGAGTTAAAGCATCAGAGCTTTGTAAATCTATTCCATCACATACTCCACTATAACTATTCTGTTATTTATTCTTTCCTTCCATCTTATCAGCTTCAGTCTGCTAGGTTCTGTACAATCATTATTGGCCATTATCCTGCCTGCAGAACCCATCACCGTGTTGGTATTGTTGTCCTCTCTGATGTTCTCTTAAAATTGTGCTTCTTTGTTTGCTCATTACTTTTGCAATCAATTGAAACCAGTCTGGTTCAGGTTTCTCAGTTCACTTAACTTTTTACAAGTTTCTCCAGAGTTTAAAGATTTGATTTTCAAATCTTCTTGTTTTTTTCATCCTATTCCACAACTCATCACTCCAACAAGCTTACCATCACTACCACCATTGCTACCACCAAGACCAACCCCTTCCTCTCCCTCTACCTTTCCATCCCCCTAAAAAAAAAACAAAAAAATACTTGATTTTTTTTGCTCTTGCTTTTTGATCCTCCCTTCCCCATACATGCATGCACATCATCTTGTGATTTCAGTCTTTCTGGGTTCACTGGATTGCAAGTACTGAGCACATGGGTCTATAAATTCAAGGAATGGGGATCTAATTATGTGGCAGTCTTTTACCAAGTCATCAGTCCAATTCTTTCATGATTTGAGCTGGATGATAATGGATCTCAAAACAATTAATCCTCAACGATGGGTCTTGGTGATGGGAATGATCTCCATAACCTTGTACCAAATGTAATTCAGTTTGAGGTTTTTTTTTGGAGTGTCAAATTGGTTTTTGTTATGGAATACTATGACCCAAAGATTGACCAAGAGAGGAAGAACAATAGTACACGCATTTGATTATTTAAAAAGTTCAAACTGAAAAACGTGGCAATCGATCGTGAAGAATGGGAACCGTTAAAGATTGGATCGGAAGAGGAACAACCGAACCAAAACAGATTGATGAAAACAAACATAATTTCTCCTGGAGATGAGAACCGTACAAACTGATGGGTGGGGATCAATGATTGATCCTGTCAAAAAATGAAAACCCTTCATGGGGAAAATTTAAGTTGAAGATCGACTCAGTTCAGACCAAGTCAGAATCTTAAATGAGGTAAAAATAAGGGTTACTCTCCGAATCAAAATTGAGGAGATCGAAAACCAAAAGGCTCCCTGGTAGAAAATCCAAGATTACTTCGACTTTGAAAGAATTTTTTCCTTATATTCCTTTTCACCTTTGAAACGATAAGCTTCTTCAGTGGTCGGGAGATGTCCGCACATTTCAGCTAACTTGGCATCTGGGGGTAATAGAAGCAAAACCAGAAAGTAAAAAAGAAAGTCAGTCATCTCAATTGTACAAATCCAGTTTGGTTTAACGATGAAATCTATCCAATTTGTCCCCCGACATCAATGGGGGAAAACTTTGGTGATTTGTTTTCAAGAATGAGTACAGGATCGACTGGCACCAAATCAAAAACCAAATTTTGCTGAGAAAAATCGGTCAAGTGTTGCCGAGCGGGCCATGATTTCATCATAAACTTGACCGTTTTTCACAACCTGAGCAAGATTGGACCAGCACCTAGCCTGTTGGCAAAAAAATACTCTCAACTCACATTCTTCATCGGAATCTACCCGTTCAAAATAGGTCATTTGCCAAGGAGTTCCATTCGTTAATTCTTCTTTCCTTTTGGCACGTTGGTCATTCTAGCGAAAGCCCGAAGAAAGATCCCAAGATGAGATAACATTGTGGCCAAAAATTCCGTCTGATAGGAACTTCAATAGCGCGGGAAAAAACAAACCTCAAGCTTGGACTTAGCTAAGCTGGCCGACTCAAAGTCGCACTTCCTAATCCCATTTGCGACATCTCGCCAGACTCGACGACTTTCGAGCGGACCTTGTTCCGAAATATCCTGGACGGTAATTGCTTCCAGTCTTTCGTCTGTCTGATCCAAGAACGTATCCCCTTCACCCGTCCACCAAGCGGGTGGCCGTTTTACAAATTTCGATATCCCATGCCATTGCCCTTCAATTTGATAGATAGGATGTGAACCTGTGGCGATCCGAGGTTGATCATATATCTTGGCCGTGAACGAATGTGCTTTACCCGTAAAGTAACCTAAAATTTTCGTTCATATTAGATGAAAAGGCAAACAGGAGAAGTAAGTGGGAGGGATTCATGCGCGTTGTTAATATGGAATGATCAAATTATTGTGAGGAGGGAAGGGTCTGGGATAGCTCTCTAGTACCTTTGCCTCTGTATTCAAGTACAGTATGATACCCGGACGATGATTGGATGTGTGAGCCCTCAGTGAGTTCAACGCTACAGATTTCAACAAACAAGGACTCTGAGTGAGTAGTTGGACACGGGAGCTTCCTCGGCTGAATCAAGATGTGGGTGATTGAATCAGGTTAGGGCGCCTCACTAAGGGCTGGCCATCCATAAACCCTCGATCCGTAGCTTGGGCAAGGTGATCAAATAAGTTTCAACGGTATTGTCGGGTAAGGTAAGTTTGAGAAGCCCGTGTCCGACTTGTTTGACTGTCAAGCGTAAATTATGCATGGGATGGTAATGCCAAGGTAGGAATGAAATTTGTAGTCGAAAAATCAGCCCAAAGTACAGGACCAGATCGGATCACTTTCATCATTTGAGCACATGAGGATAAGAGTACAACCGACCTATGACACTTTTCCCACTAAAAGAGGTCTGAAAAGCAATGGTCATCATAATACACATCATCAATGTCCGGAAGAGTTGAGATTTCCAATAGTTGCGTCGATCGGGTGACCCAGCGGGTGGGACAAGTCTGAGTCTGACTTACTTTTTGACCGCAATGACCCTGGTAGGAAATGTTGGCTTTGGCATTTAAAAGACAATATGCTGATACAGGTGGATGACTGTCATCGGGACGACCGGTTTAGAGTTGATCAAGTTAATAAAATATTACTTGGAACAATCAAAAGCCTTCTTGTCGGAAATCGATGGAGGTGTATGGAAAGACTCAACTGAGAAACTTGTTCGGTCCACAACCTTAATTCGCCAGTGTTTTCTGACTGCCAACTACCGAGAAATAGCTCACCCAAAATCGGGTTCAGAGGTTTCTCTAGGCTCGCCAAAGGAATGAATAGAATCAACCGAGGAATCAGTTTTAACTAGGGTGACGAGCGATCGAATGACAGATCAAAGCGTCTTCGGATTCACTTTCGGTTCCAGTCTCAGTCTCTCGTCTGGTAAATTGCCCCTTTAAGGTGGCTAGAAACCACCTGGGGAGCCGCATTCATTGATTTGATGGCCGAGGGAGATGGGGGATAAAGCGGGTTTGAAATGACAGAAAACATAAGAAACGAGTGGACTCATGATCAGTGCTCAAGATTATTCTAAGCTGGGCAAATCCTGATTGAAGAACACATGAGGGGGAAAAGGTCAAATACCGAAGCGCTAAGACCATGCGCTCCTCCGGGTTCTTTCCGGTCGAAATGGCTGCAAACTCTTGATGTGGCTCTCCCTAGATGTGCCCACGATTGATGCGAATGGATCGAATCAAGGATGGAGATATAGCAACCCGAAAGAGAGAGAAAGAGAGGGAGGGAGAAAACGAATCAGATCGTTGTCCTTTCATTTTGTATTTGTTTTGTTTGGGTAGGGTCTTTCGAAATTGATTTGAAGATGGGATGAAATAAGGGAAATTTTATCTTGATCTTCAGATTGAAAATTGAGATGTTGAAACAAAACGAATGCGTGTTCAGAGGGAGACTGAATTCTGCTGGGTTTTTTTTCCTCTGTTTGTTTTTTTTTCTTTTTTTTTTCAAATTACAACAGACCCAATATGATGGAAATTCACATAAACTTGTAGGGCTGTTGGGTGAATGAAAGAAAAATCAACAGAGGTGAGTGTTAAGCAACCTTTTTTTTTGTATATTTTGATTTGTCATTTATTTATCTTTTTGGAGGAACTCATGAAACACTAGATGAAAGAGAAGCAAGCAAACAAACAAAACAAAAAACACATCCGGTAGGATTGAAAGCTAGATCAAGATGGTAGGTGACGTGCCTGAGAATGAATGAGGGGGCGGTCAATGAGCTCAAGTCGCCAGAAAAGGTTGCGATCGATTTCAAGAAGCTCGACCACGAGCTGGACGGTCGAGAGTGGAGTGGGGGTCGCGATGGCAAGGGGGGAGGGGGGTGTTTGGGGGGGGGTAGGGGAGTTGATGAGTAATTGGTCGACGACTGGCGTTGTGTTAGATGAGAGGATAGGGATGAGATGGGTGGATGAGAGCGTCGTACCTCTTCTGATTAGTGGGGACATTAGTGCAGTTGTTTTCATCCTCGTTGGCCATGTAGATCGAGGCCGATATTGGTGGATGGGTGGTAGGGTAGGGTGAGGTAAGTCTCTAGAACTAGGTTGATATGTTTGAGAATTTGAAATCTGTCGATCGATGGATGAATGATGATCGATAGACTAGAGGACGATCAGAGGGAGTTCAGGACTGGATTAGGATGATGATGCAGGATGGCGTGGGAAAGAGGGAGAGGGAGGGTGAGGAAGAGGGGGAGAGGGAGAGGGAGGAAGAGGGGGAGGGAAGAAGCAGAAGAAGAAGATGGTAGAAACCGATGGTCAACAAAAACAAAACGAAACTAAATCACAACAAAACCAACGACAAAACCGACAAAACTGGACGGAACCATGGCAAAACAACAAAAAACTGAGCCATTGAATCGAGCCATAACGCTACAAAACCAACTGCGCAAAGCATGCTCAGTTCAAGCTGAATGTGGTGTCATCACGAGATTGTATCCCCCCGCCCCGACCCCCCATACACTACTACTGTCGCAGGCTACTAGTACTCGTCACTGTAATCAACCTCACTTCACTTATAAAAAACCTTCGATGGACTAGATTCGGGCTGATGATAGCCAAGTCTCAAACTTGAGAACTCGATCCCTTCATGAGATTAATCCATGACCCTCCACACGCTCTACGGAACACTCGATATTTATCCATTCGCCCTGTAGAACTCGCGGGTGTGTCACATCCAATAACTACGACAAACCAGTCGTTTACGATTTATTGTCTCAACACGACTAAACTGCCGCACGGGCCCTCTCCACAACAAACCACCGATGATCATACCAACCTAAATAATGTTTATGTAAATAAATATTTATGTACATACGGTGCATAATGATTTTTGAGGCGAAACTTGTCGCATCACCTGTCGCAAGATGCCACTCCAAAGGCGCTTATGATGATCCCAAATCTTGAAATCTACCATATCATCCATGTGTATGATATATGCACATCAAGACGTGCATGTACATACATACACCTCTTTGCCACCTGGTCACAACTACTTCAAATGATGACTTGTATGTAAATATTCATCTACGACACACACCTGTTTATGATGATGTGATGAACACCTTTTTTTTTTAAAAAAAAAAAATGGATATTGGCATTGCGCATGGACCACTTTGGATATGCAAAGAGCCTGTTACAGAAAATTTAGATAGTTGTGGGTTGGGTCTCCCCTTCTTTTGATAGCAGGATTTTGTTATATATTGTATGAAAGGAAAGGGTAGGCAAAGAAAGAGAGACAGGGGGAAGTGAACACAGGAGCCAGGTCAGTACAAGACATGAGAGGGCATGATTGGGGGGAGTTTATCAGGATGAAAGAGGCAAAAAATGCCAAGAGACACAAGATAGCCATGAGCAGCAGGTAGCAATGCTCCAGGTAAGAGAATCCTAAAATTTCCAGGTGCACAAGTGCAAGACTCACTGACACTATTAAAATCATTACCCAGAACAGATTGGGCAGCACAAGACCAACTAGGATCAGGCCAAGTGGACTAGACCCAATAAGAGCAGAGTCAGAGGTGAGAAACCAATCTATTGACAAGACAACAACCAATTAGGAAGTTGTGAGAATAAGCACTCACACAATTTTCATTGCGTGTATCAGCAGGGACAGCAAAAATGATTTTTTTTATCATCCTCATCATTGATCAATACCGTTCTTCAGCTTTTAACTTTAGGCTGTGATTGGAAACCATGGACATGTAAGTTTAAATGTAAATGTCCAAAGAGGAGGCCCAAAATAAGTTTCAGGCAAGATAATATACACATTGGGATTGCAATATACACCACCATTTTCAAATGTATACACAACCCCAGATTTTGGGTGGAGGGTAAAGGGAAGACTTACAGGATCAACCATGTGAGTGCAGCCCCAGCAGAAAGGTGGGCTGCAAGTTACACTGTGCGTGTGAATGGACACTTATACTTACAGACTGCAACTTTTTTGGAGTGGTGGTACAAGTTATACCCTGGTTCAGTGTTTGTGAGGACAGCAGTGGCTTTACCACCCTTACCAGGCTCATAAGAGCCATCTGTATAAATAATTGCAACTTTATCAGAGGCCCTGTCAATGATTGATTGGGTAGCCTTGATTGTGGCTTCCTTTGGTAGATCAAGGTTTATATATCTGATGTTTTCAGGTGGTGGGGTTATCTTTTCCAAGGTTTGAGTTGCAATGGTTTCTACATTGGAGGATAAGAAAGTTATTAACATGTCACTGCAGATTGTGGTATTGATGGGTGTTGTGGAAAGAGATTGTGTGTACTGCAAAATTCCCTGCAACAATCCCACTCCTGTTCCAGAAAATTCACTAGCCCTTGAGTTACAATCCTGTACCTCCTAAAACTACCAGCTAAATCCACTCCGCAAGAAGCAATAACCATGGCCAACAGCAGTTGGAAGACATACCCAAATTCCCCCTCCACCATTGATGAAACCGCCTCCGCACTTAGACAGACACTCCTCAAGCTAACACGCAATAAAAATGACAGTAATAATCAATATGGGCTCCTCAACAAGCTCCGCACTTGAACTATTCTCTTCTAAGACTCCAAGTTACTCAAGAAAGCAAGCAGTAATAAAAACCTCTTTCTAAAATAATAAAAATCCTCCTAAACTTCATAAAAGATATGCTGTACTCCAATAAGATAATGATGTGATGATATCATAAAGATCCCTCCTATTAAAGAAAAATATCCCCCTTTTAGGTACAGCCCAAAAGCACAAATCAGACATGAAATAAGTAAACAAAAGAACAACTTTTCCCTTTGATCTTCCTCCATGCATTCCGCAACAATTGGGCTTGCCATTAGTCCTGATCTCCCTAGCTGATCTGTCCACATACAATAGATTTGGAGATACTATTGTAATCTCTGATAACTCTTACAGTCAATTTGTGCCAATGAATTACTAACTTCAGATCCAAGTCAATATTCCTTAGCATATCACCCCAATCCGGCATGCAGCATAACATAAGATCCCCATTGATCTGCATATTGCCTCTTTGACTTTAGTGTTAATTGTAGCAAGAATTACTCATCCCCAGCAAACTCAGTGCATACCCCATAGTCATTTCTTGGATACATACTACACAGCTACAACCACTTTCTTCCACATTCCTAAATCCATAACTGCGGAGGGGAAGTTATCTTTGACCACAACTTTTTTTTGCAAAAGGTAAGTCTTTGACCATTGTTACTCAAAAGGGAAAAACTCTGGCTCAGCCTCATTATTGTGCTACAGAAATAGGCACCACAAAATTTCTGAGCCTAAAACTTTCCCCCTCTGGAATAGGCAGTCAGCCAACAAGCTTTTCCAACTCTATTTTTCTGCGGACCAACCACCCACTGCTGAGCCTCCTGGGTTGAATGCCACCTGTTGAGACTATTTGCATTTGTGTCTATAAATAACCACCACAGCATGGGGTCAGGTTACCTCAGACCTGTTAAAATTTGAATCATATCCTCCCTACAGTGTGAAACAGTACCAGTTTTCATGAGCCTTCTGGAAAAGAAAAGAAAAGGCACTTTCTTTATGGACTCCAATCCTGGTATGTGGGTTGTATTCTGTTCCAGCCATTTTTAGTTGGTGTTTCTGAAGCTCCTTTTGAATACTTGGAACAGGCTCAATTAAGGGTGTTTGATACAGCCTGGAGTCTGCTCAAGTTGTGTCTGTTTGGCCAGAGCTGGGCCATGAAGGTAATCCTGGATATAAGGACACCATTGACAAGGTGGACCCTATCAATTTTTGGAAGTCACCATTGGGAGTTCCATGTGCAACCTAGGGTGTGTAGCATGCTTTTTACTTTTCTAAATAGCTTTCCAGTATTTTGGTGGTACAAGAGCTGCCAATAAATGGTGACACCTAGCCATAAGGCAGTATTGGAAATTTTGATGGGTACATGTCCAAAGAGGAAAGGGGCTGGAAGGCCAATGTTAACCCTGGAGTTTTTTAGAAACAGGAGCTGAGATTTATTTTTTTCAAAGGTAGCTGTGTGTCTTGACCCCCAGATAAGCAACTTGTCTGCAATTTGGTTTAATAGCACCAGTCCACCATCTACTGTTTGGCCCACTTCCAGGTGCACAAAATCATCTAAATAGCAAATTTAGGTAGTAAGGGCTGGTGGTGTTGTCAAAATTTCATAAAAATAAAAATAAAAACCTACATAGTTGCTTCTGGGAAACTAAATTTCCAGAATAACTCAAATTTATCCCAATTGGGATAACTTGCAATAGTTGCTTCCATGCAAATGCACCAGAATTATCCCAATCAGGATAACTTCTTTTAGTTGTTACTGCAACTGTACAGCCCCCTCAAGCACATGCTTTCCCTTGAACCAAAAAACAACCAAAAACAATCAATAAACAAAACAACAAACAAACAAACCAAATACCAAGCTAACAGAAGATCCAATTCAAAAAAAGGGAATCACTAACATTGGCTCCTCTCCAACCCTGCAAAAGGAAGGAAGATAGAAATCAGTCAACACCTCAAGACCAGGAGTTGAACACCCAACAAGATAGAAGGTAGACAAAAAAAGACAACCTACTGTCCCTTAGAGCACAGGGGTGTTCACAAAAAGACCCTGACTGCAATCCAATACCCAGACAAATCCAATGTCAACAATCTAACAAGCCAGGCAAATAAACTGCCAACCATAAATCAGGATCCTAGCAAGTAGGCCCTGCTTTGAGCTCATGAGTAACTCCTGGCATGGTTAGACCCTTCATTGTTTTTTTATCTTCCTCATTCCAGAAATGTGTGCCTTGACATGATGACTACTTTCAAATGCACCCTAACCATAAATTTGAACATCAATCCCTCTGTTGATCTAATTTTCCTCTCCCATTTAAGTGGACTTGAATAAACCAAGCTTAACTTTTTCTGGCTTCAGACAGAGAAATAAAACACAAATTGAGGATTTGAAGCCCAGATTTTATCATGTGTATTGATTTGGATTTTTAAAGAGTTTAAAGTATTACTGAAAATGGAGACCCTTGAGGAAATCCAAGGGGAGTCTGTTTGGTGGGTAAAAGGGAATAATCCAAGCATATTTTTGTGCTTCTTCCCTTGAGGAAGCTGCAGACAATGACCCACAGATATGGTGGGCAGAACTTAGAAGCCAAAGTGTGAAGAAGTCTTTCTAGATGAAAAATTGGGTACGCAGATTGTACATCTATGAAAAAGGAAGTCACAATCTTAAACTTGGACCATTGATCTCTGACCCACAAATTGAGTTATAAAATGGCATCCTTGGTTCCAATGCCCACATGGCCACCAAAATGCTTAGGTGACAGAGCCCCAGATCTGGAGTGCCATTCTGCCATGTGTTGTGTTAGGATAATTTTTAGTGCTTTCCCCAGGGTTTTTAGCAGATCAACGGGTCTGTAAGCCGCAGAAGCAGTGTGATTTAGTCTACCTACCTTTCTGATGATGGTGGTAGTAGCTATTTTCCAGATATTTAGGCAGATTCCCTGGCTTAAAATCATCTTGAAAAGCCTGAAAAAGTAAGGGTGAAGTACAGGAAAAACAAGCTGTAGAATCTCATTGTGTATCTGATTGAGACCTGGGGCATATCCTGTATCAAAATTATTTATGGTGTTAAATGCCTTGTTGGATTTTACATTTTAAAAACCTGTAGCCCAAAAATCCCCTCTTGAGGTCAAATTGGTTAGGTCAACATCCACCTGGAGAGGAGAGATGCCTGATAAGAGTAAATTGGCCTTTTATTGTTTCTGTTTTGCCAAGGTGCCATAAACTCACCTGAGCAGGAGTACTTGCCTGCTATCCATGGGCCTGATGCACCTGAGGGCTTGAAAAATGGTTATGTGGTCTGATTTTTCAACAAATTTACTCCAGCTTCTAGCCCTCAAATCCCTGATAGCATGTTGGAAGAAGTTGTTCCAATCTTGATAGCAGGAAGAGGCCTCACTGTTTTTTTCAAGAACCATCCACTGCCAAGATCTACTTCTATTTTTGAGAATGGGACCAAGAATTTTGGAATCCCACCAGGTCTTGGCCACCATTCTTCCTAATTTATAACAGGCAGTGCTTATGGCAGCAAAAAGGAAGGATGCACTAGTGTTTATGTAGAAATCAATTTGTATGCGCCCAGCCAGTGTTTTAAGGCTTTCAAAGGCTCTTTGTTGGTCTAAAGTTTTCCACTGGGGTTTTGTGCAGCAGAGGATGCATTGGTGTATTTTAAGAAGAAGTAGATTAATTAGGGCCTGGTGATTGGATTCATAGTTTTCTTCTGAAATTTTGATGTTGCTTATTATTTTGGCTTGTTAAAATTGCACCATATCCATTAAATGGTGGTAAATTTGCCTTTAGATGTATAGAAGGTTGGTATTTGGCATGGAAAGGCCAGGAAAAAACAATTTTTGCTACATATGCTAAACAGGCACTGTGCCCCAGTGCTCAATGATTGGTAGCCATTTGGTTCCACATGCAGTGGTGAAGATTTGAATTCATGAAGATGCATGTGGTAATTTTCCTACACTGGTTCCTCAGCAGACGTAGAGTCAGGTTTTTTAAGCCTGTATCATATTGAAGTGGGTTATATACATTTACTAGATTTACCTGCCTTTCATTTGCAGCCTGGACTTTGAGGCCAACCAGGTTTTTAGAGTTCTGGGGTAGCAGAGACAGGGAGGCAGAGGGGCAAGATTGTTAGAAATATGTGAAAAATGTATGCCAATACCTCCAATTCAATGGGTTGTGGGTATAGCTTGTGAAAAGATACCAGTCCATGTGCAATGGGAGAATTAGTGTATAGGGGTTTACCAAAGTTTCTTGTAACAGGAGGATGGTGGTGAGAGGAAGATGATTGAGGATGTTGAGTTTAATTTATTTGGAGAAATGAAAGTTGATTTTTAAATAGGAAACACAGTTTTCAGAGGGGTCCAGCCATGGCATGTGATTTTGGAAAAGTGATAAGTCTGCTAAGGGAGAGGAGAAGATTACTTCAGTACAATTGGTGTTGAAATGTTTTCTTAACCTTTGTATGATGGATGGGAATGTTTCTTAGCCTGTATAAACAATTTCTTGTAGGGGCACAGGATGCTGAATACAAATTTATGGGGGTCCTTGATTACCTCTTCCTTTTCATGGGTTACCTCCTTGCAGTGAAAATTTTTTTTGATTTCACTGGATCCTTTGAGGCATTCCCTTTTTATGTGATTGTTTTCACATCTACCACATCTGGGTGGGTGTTGGTGCAACTTGCCAAATTTTCCCATCTTGAGGCATTTAAATAATTTTTCTGGGTAGGTTTTGAAAGAGGTCACTCTGTGTTAGTTATAGTCAAGAACTATGCCTGTGTGGATGATAAATCCAGCCAGGTACCTACTTGTAAACAAAAAAGCTATTGATCCTGCTTTCTTGGCAGTGTGCATATTTTCTGAGATCCAGCAAATCTGAAAAATTTCCAACTTAATGAAGCAGTTTGTATTTGAAATTTTGCCTAATTATAGTCTGAGGTAGGGAAAAATTCTCTAGTTATACCATGTTCCAGGACCAACCAGGTGCTGGAAGTAGCTTCTAGATCAGTATGGACCTGTTTTGACCCAAGATTTTTGTTTTCCATCAACTATTTCTGGTGCATCTTTTTTTTGGTATAGAAAACTAAATAACTGGTGTTAATTATATGCACTTCCCCAACTGTGAAAAGCGCACCTGGGACCTGTGAATTCATATTTGACAGAGCCTTATTTGCTCTCTAAAAAAAGAAATTTTAAGTTTGTAAATCTGATTTTTGAGTGGATTAGAGTGGAGTACAGATTGCACTGGAATTAAGAATCAATGGTATTCTATTTTTAGTTGCATCATGATCTGTCTAGAGTGGTTCATGGGGGATTTAGGAGCCATCTTGCTTGCATATTTAGTTCTTATTATTGATTTATCAGGATGGTCAGAAGGTACTGGGCCAAAGTTTGGGTTTGCTTGGTGTATTTCCAACATTCTTTCCCTTTGATCATCCATTGCTTGTATATGCTTGTCACAACACCTACCTTCCTAACAAAAATCTTTTTCTGTTTGTCTCAGGATCTGTATTATCTCAATACTGTTCTTTCTTATCAGTAGGTCACCATTGGTGTTTTAATTACCCAAATCTGTGATTATTCTAGTCATGAGGATAACCAGGGGGGGGGGGCTCCATTTTTTTCATCAGCTTCAACTTCAATCTTGGAAATTTGGATTCCCACCATGGCAGGTGGGTTGGGGGGATGGAGGAGGGCCATATAGCCAATTTATGAGAGAACTTCAAGGGGTATTGATTTGAATTTTGCTTGAAAAAAATAGATGAGAGGCAGTGTTTTTGGTATTTGGGGGTTTTGAGTTGAGGTTTTGGTATGAAAAATTCTCCTCCTGACATACACTTTGAATCAAGTAGTTGTATCTCAAAATTTATAGAATCCCATATGCATATTGATTGATGTGGGTTCAATTCCCACCAACTGTGTTACCTTTTCCCCCAAAAATGAATGTTTCATGAGCCCAGTGCTGAAAGCTGTAGCATCCTGATTGAATTTCACAAATCAATTGCACAGTGAATTTGAATTAATACATAAGATTATGGAGTTAAGGGCATGCCATGTTGTGACTGTACCAAAATTATCACATACAATATCACTAAAATCAGGGTGTTCATGGGCTGAGTGGGCAAAAAAAATGGCTACCTATACCCAAACCACCAGAAGGTGGGTTTTGGTGGGTTGGTTCAATTATCCTGAAATCCATGCCCAATCCTGCAATTGGATGCCAGAGGCAGGTCTTGGTGGGTATTTTTGGGTCACCAGTGGGTCATGGAGCCCCATGTTTTTTGTTTTTTATTTGGAAAATTTTGTGCATTCAATTTTTTGTGCCACTGAATATGGTTGTAAATAATAATAAAGGAGACAAGTAAAAGGAAAGAAAAAACTTATACAAATAAAAGTATATTCAAAGGACAATATAGAAAAAAGAAAATACAAAGAAACAAAAATTAATTTCAAAGGAATCCACATGGAATATTAATGATAAACATTGATTTACTGAAGTTTAAAACATTATTTTGAGCCATTCCTGTCCAAATTCAAGCCCTTGAATGGTTTCAGGTTCCAAACTACTTCAGAATGAATTCCAAAAACATCCACCAGTTGAGAAAGGCTGTAAAAAGCAAAAATGAATTGAAAAAATAAAATTCAAGAGCCCTTAGAATTAAAATGAGAATAATTAAAGATTTGGCTGCAACTGATTACATATGAACAGAAAATATTTTCTTCACCAATTTAGAAAGTTTTGGAAAGTAATATTTTTACTTTCCACCATCCAAGAATTTTAAATTTATCTCCCTTTAAATCATCTCGGTCATCATATTCAATGAGTTTCTCTTGAAGGTATAGGACCAGTTCAGATTTTTTCAAATACTAATACAATTGCAAGAAGTTGAGACATCCCATCCCAATACTCATTGAATTTTGTTGACATGGATTTAAATCATTTATTGATGTGCTCATTTCAAAATATATTACCAGCATATGTCTTGATTTTTAATTCAATTACCTTCATTAAAAAATAAAAGAAGTTGGAGGTTGGTTACTTTGTACCCCATAGCTTATTTGTAACAATGTCAAATGTTTTCAATAAATACTTTAATATATCAAGTTCCATGCAGTCTGCTTCAATGTCACGCTTTGCACTTAAGGATTATTGTCTTCACCACTTTAACATGTCATCTCCTCAGTACCATCTACCTCAGTCTAAAAGTGTGACACAAATAAAAGCACAACATCAATGGTGCAATCTGCTATTTCCTCTGGCTCACGCTGACCTTCCAATCTTGGCAACCAACTCAGTATATACTTGCAAACTTTGCAGTTAACTCCATACCGGTCGACCATCCATTATGAGATCCAATCTCCTTCCCTGGCCAATCAACAGTTTTGGACTTCCATCTTTGGTCATGCATTGTTTGTTAGTTCGCATCTACATCTAACCAAGCCATCACTACTGTATAGTTTGCAATTGGACTAGTCCCTACCCTGCATACACCATTAGCTCTCATTTGCATTACCTTCAACGTCACTCGCTCTTACCCCAATTTGTCATGCAATTGTACGCTCAGATTCTATTGTCTCGCACTTACGCTAAGACATCGGATCTATACTACTGCTGCATTTCCTATTCCATTCCTGTCATTCATTGCCTCACTGCTTCACCTGTAGTTAGCTCATCACCAGGTTGTATCTAGTCACTTTGGATTACCTTATAAGAGCTATCCCTTTGCCTGATGATTGTCTCCTCAGTTAGTTAATTTCATACGTTCTCGCATTTTGCTGCAACCTAGTTATCACATTGGACTCAGGTTGAGTTTCCTTCTTCGGAACACCTTCCATTCATCTTGCCGTTTGTTGAGTGGCATAACCAAGTTCGCACTTTGCAACTGGGTCTCGCTATTTGCACTTGCCCTTGCACTTGGTATTCCTTTGTGCTCACAATCATCTAAGATTTGCCCTATAGTACGTGGGGTGGTTGTGTGACATTCAATTATTAAATTAAAATAGTTTGAATCAGTGATTGAAATATGTTTAAATTATGACTTGAATGGAAATTAAGACTAAATTGTCTTATAGAAAGAGCTCCAGTGGGTTTCAACATCAGGGGAGGGCCCCTTCTTGCAAGGAATATTGAATAATTCTACCATTTCCTCAAATACTTTTTTAAATGTTTGGCTTGAATTAATGTAATTTATAATACTTCTAAGCCATTTAATAACCTCTTAAAAGATCTTCATTCCATAATTTACCACCAGATTTATAAAATAGACTGAAAGCCTAATATTAAAATATTTGCCTTGATTGAGAAGTGAATGATTTGATTGTTCAAACAAAATTTCCTTGAGGTGAGAAAGAGAAACATTATTTGAAATGGCATTATGAAATGTAATTAAAGATACCTGAAAAAAGAAAAATACCAAAAATACTCAGAAAAATATCATTGAGGTAATAAATAATCCAAATTATTATAAAAGAAAAATTATCTGAACTTCTAAATAATTTTCCATGCTTGCATTGTTTGAATAGGTATTCCACAGATGGTCAAACCAGTATTGAGGGAAGGAATCTGCCTAAATTAAATAATATTTTCAAAAATAATCCACTCTTCATTCATTTACTGGCAGGAAAGAACCATGTAAACATTATTGTGCACTGATTTATAAATATCATTAATCAAAGCCCAATTTCAAACATTGTTAATTTTTTGTTCAATTTATAATTTGAGGTTTTCCTAAATTTACATGCAATTTATTTGAAATGTTTTTCTGCCAGGGAGTTTCAAGAGGAGCTGAATGGGTTGAATAAATTCTCTTTTTAAAACCATAAAAAATGGGTATTCATGGATGATTATTAGCTTGGCTGTCTCAATTTGTGCTAAATCATTATTAAATTTCCAATTTTTGAGTCTTTTTGTAAACTTTGATTGATTTATAGGGGTTTTTTTAATTAAATTTGCTTCAGAGCTGGTTGAAAATATAGACAACTGCTTAATATGAAACCACATATGTTTTTTACTTGAATTTCTTCACCATAAAAAATTTGATGTCACTTGCTAGCAAATCTCTATTTGAAGCTCTCTCCAATATATATCTGAAGCTACCTCCATTCTTCAACAAAGGTTTTGGTGAACATTCACTGTGAAAAATTCACAGTGGGTACTTTTTAAAGCTTGAAATGAGCTTGTTTGATGCTTGGCATGAGCTTGGTCATATATGTGGCCTGAGATTCTTGATGGCACTTGCTAGCAAGTGCCATCACAATTTCTGTGGTGATTTTTCATGAGAGAGATGACTGGAAATATTTTCAAGTTGCCTTAGAATTTTCATCTAGAATAAGAAAAATTAGATAATTCAGTGAATAAAAAGAAAAAAAAAAGAAAATGAGGTTAATTGACCAGTTCCATCTTGAAAAGAAGTTTCCCACAAATCGCCAGTTAAATAGCATTTTTTTAAAAATACTCATGGGGGTGGAAATTTTCAGGAGGACTTGGCTGGAAATGTAGATGACTGGTTTTTGGAAAAGGGTGCATCCAATAAGAATTTAATTTCATCTTAAATTTGACCACCATGGGTCACATCATACATTTGAATATGAATTAAAACCTGGCCAACCCAAGGCTGGTGTTGCTGTATTGTTTTGAATCAACACATACTAATTGAGCAAGAAGACCCAGTTCAGGCTCTGGGGTGGAAGAGGAGGTGGCTGACCACTGCCTTCTCACACTCCAGAATGCAGTACTCAATGTATGGTGTACAGTAATCAACCTGATTACTTGTCTGAGTCATCAATACCCTTCAGGGTTAAACTTATGGAAATAAAAAACCAAAAAAAAAAGCAAAAGGGAGTACCCAAGGGTCAACCTGAGGGATCATCGTCCGTACCACAACGTCCCCTTCAAACCCCCAAAAAACCCAAACCACAATTTTACCTCTCTTTTCGTCAAACTTATCTGGATACTGATCCTCTTTTCCCACTCACTCTCCCCTAGGCCATGGCCTCTCTTTGCCCCCCCCCCCACCAATGGAGGGACTATTGAACAACGGAATGATGCCCGAGAACGTTGGCCCTAGACCTCCCCCAAACTCTGGCCAAGCAAGTGGCCTGGCTGTATTTATGACGCGCTTAATTGCTGATAGAGGAAACTAAAAGGCATAAGGCAAAATCTACATCAGCAGTACAATGATTGAGCTAATCCATATCCTGATTAGAGAAGAACACGACCGCCTAGATGCCAACAAACGACGCGAAGAGCGGACGCAGGATATGGCAAACCAAATGCACATGATGTCCGAAAAAATTGGAAGCCTCTTATGGCTGCACGCTACAACCCAACCATCCAGAACCCACCCCTTGCCAGCCAAGCTTCCTTACCAGCCGACTTATGCCGAAAGGGCTAGTATGAACCCCCTGACGACTACCCATAAACCAACGGTTCTCCCACCAACAAAAGACAGAATCCAAATGTATTGCCCAAGGAGAGTGGTGATCCACTCCAATCCTTTGAACACTCAAATTGACAAGATCCCCAAGGCCCTGTTTGTGCAGCAAGCAAATGAAGCACTATCAAAGATGAACGCCAAGGTTCAAGATGAACTAGTCACTGTCACTGGGGCTCATGTAATGAACTCAGGCGTTGTAGTTTTTTATACAAAGAATAAGTTTCAACAGAAGTGGCTGATGGACCACAAACATTTATGGTCAAAACAGATACACCCAGACTTGGAAGCCACCCTGAGCGCCTGGTCAGTTTTGGCCCATGGAATACCAAAGGATTTTGACCCCACGTTGGAACTGAGTAAATCAAAAATTACCACGGCAAACCACCTTGGAAAGGATGACCTGATACGGGTGCATTGGCTATCAGATAACATACATACCACCAAGAAGGCAGTTTCCATTGTCTTATCATTTGCAAGCAAGGAGGTTGCAGACCAAATTGCATACACAGGCATCTTTCTTGACTATGACTATCACAGAGTAACACAATTCTGACCATATCTGGCACAGTGTTTCAAGTGTTTGAAGATGGGCCATTTTTGCAAATGGTGCCGTGAGGACGCCCACTGTGGTCAATGTGATGGCGACCATACCACTAAAGAGTGCCCAGAAGGGCTGGGTGAGATAACAGAATGCGTCCAATGCAAGGAAGCGGTTCAAAACAAGGAAGAAGGAGTGGAGGACATTGGTCAATCAGTATTCAGTGTCCTATGCCCCTTCAAAAGATTGTGGATCCAGGCTAAGAGACCTAACTTCTCACTTGCCCCATGTTAGATACACCCCACCAACACCCATGTACTGATGGCACTTTCTTGCCTGTTTTGACAGAAACTCTAACACCTTTGTCTTGGCCGCTCATCCCCGGAGGACTGGACACCCTACAGGATGCTATTTCTTTTATTCAATTAAAATGCCACATCTCAAAAACAATAACTCTCAAACTCCTCCACCATTCTCACGCATCAAGCATTCTTATTCTCCAAGAGCCGTGGGTAAACCCGCACCCCTTGCTGCCCCCAACTCATCAGGATTGGCAAATGTTCTCAAGTTGTGACCACAGCCCCAGAAGTTGGAGAGATTGCCACAAGCGTTGCATTTATACCCGCAAATCTATTGCAGCCGTGGCAGTCTCTCAGCTTCTGGATGGCACTAAGCACCTAACAGGTATCACCATTCAAGGTGCCAATGGGAAAACAGTGCGGCAGATTGATGTTTATAACCCACCTGGCTCCAACAAGGGTCTAAAGGACCTCATGAAGTGGATGCCCAAATACCAAGACAGGCAAATACCCACATTTTTATTTATGGATGCCAATCTTCATCACCGGATGTGGAATCCAACGGGTTACCATTCAATGCACAGGGAAGCCAAGGACTTGATTGCCTTATGTGGAAAACACGGCTTTTGCTTGGCTTCACCCCACCACACCCCAAATTTCTACTCAGCCAAAGAAAAAGACACAACAATCAATCTCATCTTAGCCAATTACAAAGCCAAGGGGGTCCTAAAGGAGGTGATCATTGCGGACAAAAACTTTGGATTGGACCACCAGGCCCTAAAGGGGAAATTATTGTTTGCAGGTCATTAACTCCCTCAACAATGCGCATTACCCCAATGAAAATGTGCTGACCCCAAGAGGGTCTCCACATCCCTCTGACCTGTCTTGGAGACTCTACCAGACTTGGTTGCAGTGGATGATGAAGCCGTAGCCATCACAAGTGCTCTCCAGGATGCAAAAGCAAAACTGGGGAGGAAGGTGTCAGATAATTGGACATGGCCCAAGTCTTGGTGGAACCCTGATATACTGAATCCACTCCTGAAAACAAGAAATCAGGCTTTTCAGGGGATGATAATGGCCAAATATAAGGAAGCTATAACTTGCTACAGGGAATGGAATGAATATTTCCAAGCTGTAGTACAGGAGACCAAAAGGGCAAGCTGGCACTCATACTTGGAGACACCAGGAACCAATATTACTTTCCAGGCACTCAAACAAGTCAAGCCAACAGCCAATGGCCAGGTTTCCCCCCTTGAGCGTGCTGACAGCACTTACACCACAGGGAAAGCGGAACAGGCAGAGATGCTCTTCAATAGCACATCCTTAATATGCACCAACATCAACCTATTGGATGTACAGCAAATCAAGGAATGCTGCCCGGCTGTTTTTGACAAGAATGCAAAGGATGAAGTTGCCTGGGCTATCACCAAACTGGTGATTGGCAAGGCTCCAGGCCCAGATAAAATCAAGATTAAGATGATAAAGACAGCCTGCCCGGTCTTACTTGATCCACTGGTAAACCTATACAACAGAATCCACCACCAGGGCACATATCCCTTGTGCTGGAAAATAGCCACTACAATTATCATTAGGAAGGAGAAGAAACCAGACTACACCAACCCTGGGGCCTACCAACCCATTGCACTGCTCAACACCCTGGGGAAGACACTGGAGCTGATCCTAGCAAGGAGGACGGTGGAATGGGCAATGCTGAACAATATCCTGCCGCGCCAACACTATAGGGGGAGGAAAAGACTAGGAAAAGACAATGCTATTTTGGATCTTGACACATGGGCAAGAGATCAGTGGTCCAAGCGGAAATTAGCCATAGCATTATGCTTAGATGTACAGTCTGCATACATCACCGTACATTCAGACAGGCTTATCCAAATTTTGAGGGAAAGAGGATGCCCGTCATACCTCTGGATCATCATCTGTAACTTCCTGAAGGGGAGAAGGACAACCACGAGGCTGGAGGATTAAATTTCCCCAGAAAAAGGAATCCCCCAGGGTCTCCCACAGGGATTGCCTTTGTCTGTAATTAATACTTTATATCATCTAAAATTCAGAAATGCTGAATCTCATGGAAGACTTGGACTCAGCCACCACTACCCTAGGATACGTTGATGATATAGTCCATCTAACTTCTGGAAAGATGCTTGATGATGCTGTGAACAAAATGAAAATCTTAGTGGATAGGTTGATTGTGTGGGGATACCAACCCAGGGAAACTTTTGACAAGAGGAAATTGCCAATTATTGCACTCTTCAACACCAGAAGCCCACTTCCAACCCCAGAACCATTCATTTTTGGCAACATGCCAGTAGATTTTACTACATCAACCACATGGCTGGGGGTTAAGATTGACCAGCATATAAAGTATCATGAACACATTAGGAGCCTATTAGGGCCTACCCAGAATATCTTAAAAACCTTGGTCTGACTTGGAAATTCCCGCTGGGGACTAACTGAACAGAACAGGGTGAGGCTGGTAAACTTGGTTCTCCTACTGCAACTGACCTATGCCGCCCATGTATGGGCTAATAGAAAGAACCTCACACGCATAAAATCTCTGGAGAGTAAACTGGACAGCATGTGCGCAAGATGGATCAAAGGTATCTTTTGAAACACCAACCCAAATTGGGTGGAACAAAGCCTTACTCATAAACCACTCCTTGAGGCACTAACTCAGACAGCCTTCCTCACATTCACCAGGAAATTAATGCAAACAGGTCCTCACACGTCCATGCGGGAAGAGCTGAGCAGCAGGATGGTGGGACTTCTGGTATCAGCCCCCTCAGCAGTAGTGAATTCTATATGCAAAGACATGCTACTGAACTTTCTGAAAAAAAATGTAGAAACCATTGAAATTCAAGTCAAGGCCAAGGTGGAAACCCTGCCAGCAAACGTAGAGTACTTCAAAATGGACCTGACCAAGGAGGATTCCATCAGGGCCACGCGTGAAATCCTACATAGGGCCTCAACAAGGGATGCACCAATATTCACAGATGGCTCTCATGATAAAACAAGAAGGGGTGGAGCAGCAGCTATCCTGCTCAACACTGATACTAAGATAATTTTTTGCACAGGAAATAGGGTGACTCTCTCCAATCATGAATGTGAGACCTTGTGACTAATAGCAGCTTTTCAGATGATTGAAGGCCTAATGGCCGGATCATAAAACACGTTCAACATTTTTGCGGATAATAAAGGAGTAATCCAGAGGACCAGGAACATCTTGGATGAACAACCAGGACAGTACTTATTTAAGAAGCTAATCAGCCCATTCTTGAATCTTCATCACAGGCCACAAATTATACTCATGTGGTTCCTGGGGAATTCTGGAATCAAGGGGAACAAAATGGCAGATAAATGGGCCAGGGAAGCGGTTTCAAATGGCAGCAAAACACCTTTTGAATTACTCAGAAACCTAGGGAAAACCATAAGACTAATACTTGCTGGATGAGTGACACCAAATTGGCAGTGGGAAAAGCAAATCCCCACGTTAGAAATAAGAAGCTTGGCTTTACTTTTCCAAATTTCATCAGGATGCTGCAGTCTGAATGGATACCTCTTTCAGATAACAAAAATCCCTCATCCATCTTTCCCCAAATTTCAATACCCTAAGGAGACAGTAACACATTTCTTTCAATTCTGCCCAGCGTATTCCTTAACTAGATGGCAATTAAGACAAGACCTCTGGAATGGGAGGTTAATATACAACCCCAGTGACTTGAGCTCCGCTTTATGGAATTTGAGAGCATGGCCAGACCTGGAGTCTTTTTTTCTGAGAAATGGGATGCTTCCCTTTTCTGAAACCAACATTAGAAACCTGAAAGAAGAAAAAAAAGAAAAAGAAAAAAGAAAAAAAAAGAAAAAAAAAAGGAGAGAAAACAAGGGGGAAATCAAAACATCAAATAACCTGAGTCAAAGGGGCTGTATTTGTAAGGCCCTGTCTTTCTTTAAATCTCTGCTACTGTTTCTGTAATTCTCTCTATGTATTTCTCCCTCTTTTATTTTTTGCCATGAATCAATCAGATAAATGATGGGGCCATATCTGCCAGGCCCCAACACCTTTCTTTTTTCTTTTTTTGTAAAGTTTATTTTCTTGTTCTGCTGTCCTGATTAAGTAAGATAAAGTGATGGGGCCATATCTGCAAGGCCCTAGTGTTACTTTGCACATAGATCATTGCTGTCACGCTTTGAACTTAAGGATTATTGTCTTCACCACTTTGACATGTCCTCTCCTCAGTACCATCTACCTCAGTCTAAAAGCGTGACACAAATAAAAGCACAACATCAATGGTGCAATCTGCTATTTCCTCTGGCTTGCGCTGACCTTCCAATCTTGGCGACCAACTCAGTATATACTTGCAAACTTCACGGTTAACTCCATACTGGTTGGCCATCCATTATGAGATCCAATCTCCTTCCCTGGCCAATCAACAGCCTTGGACTTCCATCTTTGGTCATGCATTGTTTGTTAGTTTGCATCTACGTCTAACTAAGCCATCACTACTGTCTAGTTCGCAATTGGACTAGTCCCTACCCTGCATACACTATTACCTCTCATTTGCATTACCTTCAAAGTCACTTGCTCCTGTCCCAATTTGTCATGCAATTGTATGCTCAGATTCTATTGTCTCGCACTTACGCTAAGACCTCGGATCTATACCACTGCTTCATTTCCTATCCCGTTGCTGTCATTCATTGCCTCACCGCTTCAACTGTAGTTAGCTCATCACCAGGTTGTCTCTAGTCACTTTGGATTACCTTATAAGGGCTATCCCCTTGCCTGATGATTGTCTCCTC
Organism: Puccinia polysora; assembly: GCA_025617555.3. NCBI lineage: Eukaryota > Fungi > Basidiomycota > Pucciniomycetes > Pucciniales > Pucciniaceae > Puccinia > Puccinia polysora. The sequence continues at coordinate 55,965,182 of CM062628.1, forward strand.
AGTTAGTTAATTTCATACATTCTTGCATTTGCTACAACCTAGTTATCACATTGGACTCAGGTTGAGTTTCCTTCTTTGGAACACATTCCATTCCTCTCACCGTTTGTTGAAGTGGCAATAAAAAAGTTCGCACTTTGCAACTGGGTCTTGCTATTTGCACTTGCCCTCGCACCTGGCATTCCTTTGCGCTCACGATCATCTAAGAATTGCCCTATAGTACATGGGGTGGTTGTGTGACAGTAAATTAACTAACTCAGCTCATCTATTGTAGCCTGCCAACCTATAGTAGACTTCTTCTTTTTGATGTCATGTACTTGCTCAACTGGGAACGCTTCCCTCGCCCCTTACAATGATGAGATCCATTGGCTAGGGAGAACCAGCGCTCCTTGGGCCCAACAACCCTTAGATCCAGTTCCTCCTTCTAAATTGCCATCTGTGGAAATTCTCGATTATCCTCGGGCTCCTCCAGGGGATGCTCCGACGGACCCTCTTGCGGAATTTGCAGACTCCAACCATTCTTCCAATGAAACCTTGACTTGTGGTAGACCAGGGGTTCGCACTACTGCTCCCAAGCCCAATGCTCCAACCCTGCTTTCAACATTGATCCAGGCCCTCACTCATGGTGCCCAGCGATCTAGTCCAAGCACTCCTAGCTTTTGCACTCCGGGCATGAAACAACCCAATCAATTTACGGGAGAACACCCTCATAGGCTTAGATCCTACCTGCAGTCTTGTAAAATCATCTTTTCAAACGACTCCAACAATTTCCCTCCGATAGACATAAAGTTATGTATGCTTTGTCCTTCTTAGGAGGTAGAGCCTTGCAGTGGTTCAAACCATACCTCGAGCTTTTGTCCAATGACAGTCCCACTTGTATTCTCAACAACTGGGACAGGTTCGAGCAACAACTGTTCACCCTGTTTGGCGATCCCAATGAAGTTTGAAACGCCAAATAAAAACTTAATAGTTTAGTTATGAAGGAGAATAGTAGAGCTTCCGTTTATATTTCTCATTTTCAAACCTTGCAGTCTTGCATCAAGTGGAACAAGGCCGCTCTTCTATACCATTTCCAAAAGGGTTTACCGGCACGCTTAATCAAACAGCTTGCAGTTGGGGGTCATAAGACAACCTCGCTTCAGCAGCTAATCGATTTAGTGATTGAGCTTGATAATGGCTATCATGACAAGAATTGCTCTTGGAAAAACGAACATGGACCGTCCACCTCGGCTCCGAGGGTGGAAGACTCCTTGAAGCAAAACACAAGGAACCCAAAACCATCCAAACCAACCCCAACTTCAAACTCCAACTCAAAAGGGAAAGCCGTTGCCAAAACTCCGAAGTTCTTGGACAAAGAAACCGGGATGCTTCGAAACAAGGAACGGCTGCAAAGGGAAAAGAACGGGCTGTGTATGTATTGTGGAGGAAAACATGATGTTGACAGCTGTGCAAAGCGGTTAGCGCGTGAAGCGGCTAAGCAGTCAAAAAATTAGCTTGTAGTTTTTCTGATACTCGCAAGGAAAACTACACATTATCTAAATCACCGCAAGTAAATCTTTGCACTTGCAAGTCACTAGGTGCTCCAAGTTTGAGATTTATCCTATTCCATTCCAAAAACACTCCTTATCAAGTATTACTTGATTCCAGCACTAATGTTTCCTTCATCAGTGAATCTTTTGCCACTTCCAAAAATCTTATGCGTTCCAAGATAGATAAATTTCCTATCTATTTAGTAAGTAGTGCAACTGAACCGTCTTATTGGGTTTTCCAAAAGGAAAAATGGACCTTTGCATTCTCCAATTTCCCCAGCTTTGAATGGGATTTATTTGTCTTGGCTATACCCGGAATGGATGATACCATTCTAGGCCATGATTTCCTAGTTTACTGGAATCCGGATGTGAATTGGCAAGAAGGAGTAATTAACCTTCAAACCTTGCACCCCCAGAACGCTAACCTTTTGGTCAATCAGAAATTAAACAGCCTACCTGACACTGTCATTGAGTTGGATGACACTTTTCTGCCAGGAGATTTGCAATATCCTGACCTTCATTACCAAATTCCCTCTTCAGATTTAGGAGTTATTGCTTACCTCTTTCCTGTTCCTTCAAAGAGAAACAGACACCAACCAAACAGTGTATTTTGAGCTCCCTAATCCTCTTGCACCATGCAAGCACCTCAAGCCCGGTGCTCAAAGATGACAAGATTGAAGATTTAGAAATCATTTGAGAGTCTTTACCTTTGGTTTATCATGACTTTGCTGACGTCTTTTCAGCTGCAAAAGCAGATAAACTGCCTCCATCCCGTCCTTACGATCACAAGATCAAACTTACTGGCCCACCTCCGGCACCAGGACCAGTTTACTCTCTCTCGACGCAAGAATCAATTGCGCTTCAAGACTACATTGCGGAAAATGTAGCAAAAGGATTTCTTTGACCAAGCAATTCAAACACCGGTTCACCTGTCCTATTTGTTCCAAAAAAGGACAGTGGACTTTGCCTTTGTGTTGACTACAGGAAACTGAACCAGGTAACCCGGAAGAATGCCTATCCAGTACTGCCTATGTCACATCTCCTCACCCTCTTCCATGGAGCTACTTTTTTCTCAAAGTTAGACCTTTGAGGTGCCTATAACCTAATTTGCATTAAGGAAAGTCATGAGTATTTAACTGCAATGAGAACCCGGTTTGGCAGTTATGAGTATACCGTCATGCCTTTTGGCCTCTGTAACGCTCCTTCCACTTTTCAACATTTTGTCAACAACATTTTCTCCAATCTTGTAGGTAAATACCTTATGGTATATCTCGATGATATACTAGTCTACTGGAGGAACCTTGAAGATAACATTGCAAATGTGCAAGAGGTGCTACAGCAACTTTGCAAGAATGACCTGTTTGCAAAAGCCTCTAAGTGCAAGTTCCATTCCTCTTCTCTTCATTTTCTAGGTGTTGTAGTCTTGCAGCAAGGACTATTGATGGACCCAGCCAAAAGCAAATGCATATTGGACTGGCCTCCACCTTCTTTGGTTAAATCTCTTCAAGTTTTCCTTGGTTTCAGTAATTTCTATAGAAGTTTTATTGCGCGTTACGCCAAAAAAACCGTGAATCTTACTAACCTTCTTCAAAAAGAAACTCCTTTTGTTTTTACCAAACAAGCTGCTTTGGAGTTCAAAGCTCTGAAGAAAGCGTTCACCACTGCTCCAATACTCTCTCACTTCAACAAGCTAGCTCACACTATTGTCAAAACAGATGCAAGCGACTATGCAATCACAGGATTAATCTTGCAGTTTTCTTCTTCCACTTCTCTCTTTCATCCTGTAGCTTTCGAGTCTCGCAAGTTGCTTGCCGCAGAGCTTAACTATGAGATTCATGACAAGGAACTTCTTGCAATTGTTTATTGCTTGAAAAAATGGGGTTCATACCTTTTGAGCCTTAGGGAATCCTTTGAGGTTTTAACTGATCATAATTCTTTGAAGTATTTCATGAGTTCAAAAGTCCTCACACGTAGACAGGCACAATGGGCCAAATACCTCTCCAAGTTCCACTTTACAATCACGTATCGTCCTGGAAAACAAGCGGTAGTTCATGATGCTTTATCACGTTGGGACAACTTTTACCCAGAAGGGGGGAGCACCTTTGCCGAAAACAACCCTGAAAACGTTAGGACACTCTTCTCAACCCAATCTTCCCAACTCAGTTCAATCATTGCTTGCTTATGAGATTTGGCTTCCAAACTCCGACAAGCTCAACGCAACAAACCCAAGTGCATCAAACTTTGCAAAAGTGCAAACTTATTAGATAGTAGTTACAGTATTGATGATAATGACTTTTTAGTCTACAATAATTGTATAGTAGTACCAGATAATTCTTGCATTAAGTTAGATATCTTTGAGTCACGGCACAATTCTCCGCTTGCTGGTCATCATGGGCAGGATAAAACCTACCAATTGATTGCACAAGACTTCTACTGGCCTGGTATGACCAAAGAAGTAAAAGACTATGTTAGCGCGTGCTATGATTGCAATCATAACAAGTCCTTGAAACACCAGAAGTATGGGCTGCTCCAGCCACTTCCAATTCTGCCTCGTCCTTGGCACTCGCTGTCTATGGATTTCATCTCTCAATTACCTTCTTCTAGTGGATATGATGCTATTCTAGTAATAGTAGATCGCTTCTCAAAGATGGCTTTATTTTTACGAAGTAATGTGACAGCCTCTTCAGAAGACTTAGCTAACTTGTTCATAGAATATGTATTTTTGAAACATGGCCTCCCTGATAATATAGTTAGTGATTGTGGATCTCTGTTTGTCTCAAGCTTCTGGACCTCGCTATGCCAACATTTGAAGATTACTCGCAATTTATCAACGGCTTACCACCCGGAAACGGATGGGCAAACCAAGCGAGTTAATCAGATCCTCAAACAATATCTTTGAATGTATGTCGCCTATCAACAAGACAACTGGTCGCAATGGCTACCACTAGCCAAATTTGCCTACAACAACTCCACTCATTCTTCCACCAAACAGTTGCCCTTCCAAACTCTTTATGGTAGAAACCCAACTTTCTCTTCCCTTCACGTAGCACCTTCTCAACCTGCTACCAATTACCTTGAAAAAATTCAATCCCTTCAATTGCAACTTTGAACCAACCTTGAAGAAGCAAACCAGTGCTATAAGGAGCAAGCAGACCAATCTCGCACTTCGGCCCCAACCTTTGCAGTAGGAGATCAAGTATGGCTTGATGCTTGCAACATTCGCAGCACTTGCCCAACTTGCAATCTCTCCAAAAGAAAGCTTGGCCCCTTTAAAGTAGAATCAGTCATCTCCCCTAAAGCCTTTAAACTTACTTTACCTGCAAAATGGCAAGGTATCCACCCTGTCTTTCATGTGTCTCTCCTAGAGCCAGCTCGAGTCCTATACCCAGGCAAGACTCATCCCCCTCCTGAACCGGTCACTGTCCTCAATCATCAAGAGTGGGAAGTAAGCCATATTCTGGATTCCAGGTTACGCAAAGGAAAACTTCAATACCTCGTCAAATGGTCTGGCTTCCAGTCCAACAAAGATTGCACCTTGTGGGAACCAGCCCATCACCTTCTCAATTCACCCAATCTGATTCGAGACTTCCATGCAAGCTACCCTTGCAAACCTTGAAAATCATGATTCTTTCCCATCCAATCCCATTCCATTCCATTCCACATTTCATCCCATCCAATCCCATTCCATTCAATTCCACATTTCATCCCATCCCATCCCATTCCATTCCATTCCACATTTTATCTTATTCAATCCTATTTCATCTTGCATTCTCTCTCATCCAATCCCATTCCATTCCATATTCCATCCCATTTAACCCCATTTTATTTCACACCATCATTCCATCAGTTAATTCCTCCATCTCACTGTGTTATTCCTTTTTCTCATTTTCCTTTCATTTCTACTAAATAAAAAACTTCATTCCTTATTATTAAAAAAAAAATTTCTATTTATAATAATGAAAAAAAAGAAAATATATATTTTTAATTACAAAGTTTCTTTTATTTCTTTCTCCGCATCCTCCCAATTTGCCGTCAATTCCGCAACCATGGATCGAAAAGTATCCAGGTCTTCATTGTTGATCAATGCGGACATTCTTTGAGAACCAGAACTTCCGTTAAAATGTGCCTCTTGAAGATCTCCTTGCACCTTGCAACCCAAGCTTGCTTTGGCCAAGCATTCCATCCGCCTTCCTCCAAGAGCTCTTCATACACTCTCTTCCTTTGGCCACCCAACGTGCCTTCTCCAATATCATATGTCAGGCACCTCGCAACCGTTTCAATTGGCCCTACGACTCGCACCGGATCCGCTTCGCCTTGGCCCTCCATTCCTTCCGTTCCATCCACTCCATCCCTTCCATCTCCTTCATTTCCTCCTTCTAATTCATCCGCTCCATTTCTGTTCTCTCCTTCTCTTTTCCCTCCATTTCCTGCTTCTCCCTCTGCTTTGTTTCCTTTCTCCTCCCTTGCTTCCTCGGTTATAATTCCTGCTGGTTCCGCACCGGACACTTTGCCTTGCACCTTGGCATTCATCTGGGCCCCTGGGAGTTCAGTTGGTGGTCCCCAGTAAGGTGGTGGTGGTGTGTTGGTAGTATCTCTGCGGAAACGGGGAAACACTAGCAAAACAAGCAAACAATTAGTTACTATTTCATGATCATTAGTCAGTCCAGATTAGTACTCACCAGGAACTCGAGTCCCCAAGTATTTGATCTCCGGCAACGGTGGTATCTCGTAATTAACCCTTGGCGCAGACCTACAACTTCACATCTCCCTCAATGATTCCAAAGGACCCTCAACAGTTGACTCAACATTTATAAGGAAATTGCATGCCACTTTGCAAAGGCAACATTGCTCGCACTTGCCTTGAAGGCTTTGGACGGCAGTACTAGGAATACATTTCTTGTTGCGGCAAATACAGTTTTTGCAACGGCGGGACGACAATGATGACATTTTTATAAAATTTATAAATCTATTGGGTAATAAATTAAATAATGTATAAGGGTATACAGTAATAATTAAAAACTTGAAATCAATGGGAAAATTTACCTGAACTATTGCAGGAGCTTGCATCTTTATACCCGGGCAACTGTCACGCTTTGCACTTAAGGATTATTGTCTTCACCACTTTGACATGTCCTCTCCGCAATACCATCTACCTCAGTCTAAAAGCGTGACACAAATAAAAGCACAACATCAATGGTGCAATCCGCTATTTCCTCTGGCTCTTGCTGACCTTCCAATCTTGGCGACCAACTCAGTATATACTTGCAAACTTCGCGGTTAACTCCATACCGGTTGGCCATCCATTATGAGATCCAATCTCCTTCCCTGGCCAATCAACAGCCTCAGACTTCCATCTTCGGTCATGCATTGTTTGTTAGTTTGCATCTACGTCTAACTAAGCCATCACTACTGTATAGTTTGCAATTGGACTATTCCCTACCCTGCATACACTATTACCTCTCATTCGCATTACCTGCAACGTCACTCGCTCCTGTCCCAATTTGTCATGCAATTGTACGCTCAGATTCTATTGTCTCGCACTTACGCTAAGACCTCGGATCTATACCACTGCTTCATTTCCTATCCCGTTCCTGTCATTCATTGCCTCACCGCTTCAACTGTAGTTAGCTCATCACCAGGTTTTATCTAGTCACTTTGGATTACCTTATAAGGGCTATCCCCTTGCCTGATGATTGTCTCCTCAGTTAGTTAATTTCATACGTTCTTGCATTTGCTACAACCTAGTTATCACATTGGACTCAGGTTGAGTTTCCTTCTTTGGAACACATTCCATTCCTCTTGCTGTTTGTTGAAGTGGCAATAACCAAGTTTGCACTTCGCAACTGGGTCTTGCTATTTGCACTTGCCCTTGCACTTGGCATTCCTTTGCGCTCACAATCATCTAAGAATTGCCCTATAGTATGTGGGGTGGACGTGTGACAATTGCCTATTTGCATATTCAAAGTGGTCCATGCAAAATGCAAAATCCACTAAAAAAAAAGGGTCAACACACCATCTAAGGAGCTAACAAAACCCATACCTGCACCCATGGCAGCTTGAGGTGGTTTGGGACAAAAAAAGATTTTTATGAAATAACTCTACCCAAAACAGCATAGATACAAACCTGGTTCAGGTATTATGTGGGTCCGCCAAACCCATGAAAACCTCCAAAACAACCCAAGTCATGCATACCCAAATTTATACATACATCTATATATATGCCAAGCAAGCATGCAATGAAAAACTATTTATTTTAGTACCCAAAAGATTATGAGCCCTCATGCACAAAAAAGGGCCTTGTTCTCATACAAATACTGAAAATACAAAGTTTCTGGGGTATTTGTGATTAAAGTCTGCAGGGTTTTGGCATACACTACATCTAGTCTTTTATAATTCACTTTGATCCTTCATCAGGAATGTTATCTTTCATTTTTCTGAATAACCATTCCTCCATTACTCATTTTACCCATTTTTTCAAATTCATATATTCAAAAATATTGTAAAAATCCAATATTCCTGTTTTTTATAGCAACAAATGCTTTTAAAGTGTCTCAAATAATTTAAAAGAAATATGCACTATTTTCCTGGGGTCCCCACTATCTCTGTATAATTTTTCACTGCTGTGAAAACATCCTGGTGGTTTTTCCCAGTGCAACTTGCTCTGTTGGCAGCTTGCCATGACCTGGGATTGAATTTTTCTTGTTTCCCTTTTGCTCCATTTTTATCCAATATTTAATTATTTCCCTTTTTCCAAACCTCTGTATGTCCCATTCTACCTGCCTATTGACCATCACCTACCCCAAGAAAGCATCTTCTCCCAATAAAACCATCAGAATTTCCAAAGAAAAACAACACATAAGATGCATTTCTTCCTCAATGCAGCTGAAAATGGTGCCTGTTGCAGCTACATCCAACCTTTTATGCAAACATTTGCAGTACTGTAATTTGTTAAAGTTTTAGCTGGGCTATAGAAATGAGGAAAAAATACAGCCCACCATGCTTGAAAAGTTATAAAAGTGTGGAAAAGACATTGAAGAGAGAGAAAAATCTTTGGAAGAGCACATCTGAAATAAGGAAAAGATTTTGGGAAAATACCTGATACAAGGAAAAACCCTTGCAAACAAAAAAAGCATCCATTGAGTAATAAACAAGACCCATCAAGCTTAAATATCAAAATTCCACAGCCACATATCAATCCATAATTGCCACCATATCATGAGACAAAAGAAACCTCAAAATTAAAATTTCCAACTGGAAACTCTGGGTTGAAAACATGGAGGAACTGAGGAGACTATCAGCAGAAAACTAAACTAACCTCAAGCAAAGAAAATTTGAAAAATGCCACAAAAGGGTATTCCACCCTAACCTCCTGGAATCTGTGGAACCACCACTCAAACAGAGGATACAGAAATGCATCTTGATTTGGGCAAGGCTCCAATAACCAAAGGACCATTTATAATGGATAATCAAGCATCTCAGATGAAGAATTACCACTTTTTTTCAGGTTTAGGGTTGTTAATGACATGAACTTGGGCAAAATTTCTCTCAGGTTTCTGATCAGACAAGGCAAACTGTGTGCTAGCCTGTACCCAATGGGTTGGAGTTTTTTTTTGGCTAACCCTTCAGAAAAAAACTCAATTTTGAGGAAGACCAGAAGGCTTTTGTGGTTGGAAATTTTTTAGGAAATATTTTCTTGGGCTGCTTTTTGGGCAAAAAATTGGAGATGGAAGCAGGGTTTGAAGCAACTTTACAAAAAATAAATAGAGGTGAGGCTCAATCATGGTGTTTTGTGGGTGTGTGGGAAGGGATTGGAGGGGTGGCTGCCTCCAAATGGGTGAAAGAAAAGATTTAAAAGTGGAAAATGGGGATTTGTGTCAGGGTGTTTTTTTTCAGGAGTCTTAGATAGAACAGGGATTTGATGAGGTGCAAGGGGGCACTAGCCTCCCTCACTTGGAGCTACCAATCCTTCAAATTCCTCCTCACTCAACCTATCAATTTCTCTTAATTGTGACTCTATCATTATGGAATCAGAATCAAACAAAATTTCTTCTTTGACTACCATAGAGGATGGTGTTGGGGTAGTTGGTGATAAAAAATCAAACAAAAAAGGCAAAAAACAAGAAAAATGTGGGGATTCTCCAAGCAAAAAGAGACAGGTGAGTATTTTTTTATTTTTGGCTGGTGTTTTTTTCAATATCCAATCAAATAATCTTTCATATTTCAGGTAATTATGTATGGGAAATCTGAAAATCTTGAAATGCTTCTCCTTCATGGACAGGGAATTATGGGGAAACTCACCTTTGTTTTCATGATGAGAGATTTGCACAGTCAGGGTAATCATCTGGAACATTAATAAAAATGCTATTGTATCCTGGAAAGGGGAAATTTTCAACTGGTAAATTTTAACAGAAGACTTCAACTTTGAAAATGGTGAAGATGATAATTAAGCATGAATATCCTTTCATTCTGGATGAGCATGAAAGAATCAGGGAATTGTTAAAGGAAGTAAAACCATTATTTCAACAAATCAGTTTAAATGATGTTATTATTGATGTGATTTATTTAAATACTATCCTCAAAGACTCAATCCATGGCATGTTGAAAAAAGTAGAAAAAATTGTACTTAGAACTAATTTGTGGAAATCCCCTCAAAATGATGGCCAAATGGTGGTTACTGGTCACTTTATAGATAATAAAAATTCTAGCTCCACATACTGGAATGATAATCAGTGAAAAACTGGAGCAGATCCTTCATGCTTGGAGCTTGATTGATAGATTTTCATTTATTAGTAATGATCATGCCAGATACAATGATTTTGCAATCAATCAAATATGAAATTTACTACTTGGAATTTCAAAAAATGCATTAGATTTGGATGGAAAGTTTCTTCATGTTTGATGTCCAGCTCATTTCCTCAACCATATTGTCAAAGATGGCTTGAATTTTTCTTTGAATTCTATCAAGAAAATAAGATCCAGCATTAATTTTCTAGGGGTTTCCCAATCAAGAAAAAACAAATTTGGACATTCCATGCATATTTTTGGCATCCCAAAAAAATAACTGAAAGAATCTACTATTGATTTTAAAACAAAATTGAACTTAACATATGAAATGATTTCTTCTGAATTTCCATACAAATCAGAATTCAAGCATCATAAAATTTCAAACTGACAGTTTTTAAACCCCCCTCTGAGGCTGAATGGGCTGCAACTTTGATAAATGAAGGAGTTATTTGAAATTTTTCAAAGAGCAAAAAATTAAATTTCTGGTAAAAAATATCCAAATTCCAACCCAAATTTCCTTAATTTGAAGGACATAGAATACCATCTGGAATTTTTTTCTCAAGAAGTTAGAAATGAACATATTTCATCAAGGGTTAAGCCCATGATCAATAAAGTTTACAAGTACTGGTCCAAAATGACTGAATCTCTAGCTCTTGAATTCTTTTTTTGATACCTGCTACAAGTCCAAATGCATAGAATAACCCATTTCAAGGACTATAAATATTGAATCAGTTCATAATTACATAAAATAACTCAGAAAAAATCTACATCTATTTTTTGAATCTTGTTCTCTCAAACCATCAATCAAAAAAAAAAAATATTACTCCTAGTGAAAATTTTGAAAAATTCTATATAAATTCAAAATCAGATGGCTTTTGTAATTTTTCAAAAGGAAATTGAAAATCTCAATCAAGCAGCCCTTTTGCAAAATTGTATTCATAACCTCAAGAAACTATGATTGAGATAATGGAAATTAATTTTGAACTTAGCTTACTCCACTGGTGGAGGGAAAATTCATGTTTATTTCCAACATGAGCTTTTTTAGAAAGAACAATGTTGATGGTTCCAATGACCTCTATTTCATTAGAATCAGTAAGAATTGTCTCCTTCTTTTATTAGATTTTGTGTGAGAATTAATTGATTTTTATTTTCAATCTTTTAGGCCTTCTCTACCAGTGGTTGTGTCTTGGATGACTTCAAAAAAGAACTGCCTCCAGAGGTTGTTGAAGACCTGATTTGTTGGTAGTCATCAAAATTTGATGAAGAATTTAATACCCTTTCTTTAGAGTTTCTCTCTATCAATCAAAAATAATTGATTTTCAATCATACATCCTATTCTTGTGATTTTAAATTGCTTCTTCTTTTTCAAAAGCTACATTGAGCTATTTGGAAGCACAGGAGATAACTTTCAATTCAATTCAAAAAAAAAAAAAAAAAAAACAGGGGCCCACTAACCAGCTCAAAAAAAACAAAAAGCATGGAAATTTGAGCCTGGGTTGGGTTTGGGCTCAAGAAACCTTGGATTATATCTGGTTGGCCAAATTCCTCTTATAATTAGGCTGGTTGTGGGCTCACCAAAAAAGGGCCATCTCAACCAAATAAGCACCTGAATCCAATGTATCAAAGACCTTGTGGACAAGCTTAAATTACTGGGGGTAAAGCTCTAAAGAAATTTAATTGTGATTTTCATCCTCCAGGCCAGACTTGACACCTGCTCGTACCTTTTTAGGGATTTTGAAAACTGGATTGATTTAGAGATGAGCTGTGGAGATTTGCCCTCTGTACCCAGTTTGATCAAAATATTGGAACTGTAAAAAATATAAAAGTAACATTCCTCTCTTGTGCCTCCAACCAGCATGGAAAGTGAGGGACTTGCTATTCATGAAACCACCATCTTCCACACATCTGCAAAAACCTTTCCCCAGGCACCAACCTCTTTTGATAAAATTGGGGACAAAATTGCCCATGGCAATATAACTGTTGATTCCAAAGCGTATTTCATGGATCCCAATTATTCTGGAAATGTGACTCCTATGACCACATTAAAAACTGGTTTCCTCTCCATATTACCTCTGTTGGCCCCCACTATCTGATTGTGGACCAAAGCCAGTGCCTTTCAGAGGAAATTTCAAACTGCAAGCCCATAAAAGATACCTGAAATGTTTCAAATCCTTCTACCTAATCATAAAACCCAGGAGAATCAATTCCACCTACCCCACCATCCATCCTCAACCCTCCTCATTTTCCTCTTTCAAAACCCCTTGTTCTACTGGGCAGAACCAGCACCCCACATATTTATAGCACCCTTGCTATTATTCAAGTAGCAGTGCATTGACCAGTGAAAGCACCCCTGAACTCCCTGGGTGATTGGCCTCATTGTGGGGACCTTCTTCCTGGAAATTCAAATTCTCTGAATATGGGCTTAAAACCAACAACATAAAGCTTAAATCTGTGGGGGCAAGCCACCATCCACCCTGCCCCATAGGGGAAAGCAGGGAATCACATCACATAACCAGTGATTTTAAGATTCTTTTTTATTTCTGCAGCATCAAGCTGTTTTAACTCAAAGTAAAAAATTATGATTGAAATTCCTCCATTAAATGGGTGGTATCCATGTTATTACTTTGTTTAAATGGTGTCAATGCTTCCATCCCCAAAACTGTATACTGTGAGAATGCATGCAACACCTTGATTTCATTGGTGGCTTTCTGGAATGCTAAATTTTCCTTTTTGTATGACCAGATAAGTGACTGTTTTCTCATCTATCCTGTCTCCAGAACCCTTCTCCTAAATTTCCCTTTTAAACCACACTAGAATCAGTGTATTTTTCCCATGCCCTATGTCTGCAGACCAGAGGAAACCATCTACCTCATGAGCATGGCCCCTACCAAAGTTTGAAAACCTGATGGAAATGGTGTTCTTTCAGAGAAAGACCCCTAACAAGATGTGTGAGACCTTCTATACTAGAACCATTGTAAACTGTGGCATCCATCACATGTCTTGCATATTGGATGGTCAATCCTACCCCCAATTTTAAGAATTCCTTAAGAATGGTTTTTTATTTTTAATCCTTTAAAATAGCTACAAGCACCAGTTTTTGAAACCTAGGGGGCACATTATGGATTTTTTAGAATCTCAAGGCCTTTGAAATTTCCTTAAGGAGCCCTTTTGGGGAATTTTATAATTTACTGTACCACCTGACAATGTAAAACACTGGAACCAGATTCAGCCAATTTCTACTGCTTAAGACAAAGGGAAAGGCTGCATCCCAGATAGTGAGGAACATTCACTACCTGCAAGTCCAAGAAAAGAACACCCTCAGGGTCATTTTTAGTGACAATTTGGGATATTTTAGCTCCAAAAATTAGCCTTCTTTTGTATCAGAGAATGGAATAAATTGGGAGAATACTTTTGATTACAATCACTAACAGAATGGGGTATCTGAAAAACATGACTGTTCCCTGGCTGACACCACCCAGAAACTGCTGGTCTAAAGCATCATGGGGAAGGACTTCTGGATCCTATTGTTCCTATGTGCCTCCATCTCCATCAAATTTTTACTAAATGTGAAGGTAAAGGGCAAAAAAGAATTTGAGATGGTGAAAAAGATAGAAATGTCTTTTGATTGCATTAAGATTGGCCCAGGCTAAAATAAGCCCACAAAATTACTAAAATGACGCCTTTTTTTTGAAAAAGGAATTATTTTAGAATTTTATTGGCTAAATTAAGTATTTTGGCATCATTCTGGTAGTTTTTTTTACTAAAATAAAGCCTTCTGGAATGCTTTCCCACCCCAGGAAGGTGTTGAAAGCTTAAAAAGACATGGAAATAAAAAAAAGCATCAAAATAGAAATTTAAGGTTTTCCAAACCTTTTTAAGGCTTACAAGACTCCCTGGGATGGGAGAACACACTTTTTGAGGGAGGTTTGGGCCCCAAAAGGCCTGTAAGAATTAATTGGGGCCCTGGTATGCTAAATTAAGGCCTCCAGACCCTCTATGGGGTCTTTCTGGAGTAGAATCCTTATCAAAATTCAAATATGGATACCAGTTGATTAAATTTCATATGGAAAAATGAAATAAATATGATTCTTTGCAAGGAATTAGAATCTGACCTCAAAATGTTTTTAAAAAAACTTCATCTGATGTAAGAAAAATAATAATTCATTTTTTTTACACAAAATGGAATATTTCCAGGGTAATTGAAATACTTTTATACCAAAAATAAAACAAAATTACATAAAAAATACATATACCCATTTGATGATTGGAATTAGAATGTTTTTAAATATGCAAAAAATAATAATCATCCAGTGCCCAAATAATTATAAAAAATGTGAAAACAGATATATTTGGAGAAAGTTCAAGATTTCAGATGCAATGTAAATATCTTTGTTCCAAAAATAGATATAAAAAAAAAGGTAAATACATTTTTTTCATGAGGAGAATTCCAACACGCTTTACTATTAAAAAAAAAGCTTCATCAAGGACAAAATAAAAGAAAATTGAATATAAAAAATTTATTTCTTTGATTTAAAATGGATATTTTGAGTTGGATGTAAATATCTTATACCAAAAATGAAAAGACACAAGAAAATTATACAGATCCCTATTTTATAAGGAGAAATGAAATATTTTTGAAATTTCAAAAAAGCATTCATTGACTAACATAATAATAATGATAAAATTAAAAAATTTCCTGTTTGAAGAGAAACTTGTATTTCTCATGCAATGTAAATATCTTTCTACCAAAATCAAACAATATGGAAAAATGAAAAATGAAGAAATTGAATGAGATAAATTCAAATATTATTCAAAATTAAAAGAGAAATTTCATCAAGTGCAAGAATAATCAAACAGATATCAATTTTGGTATTTTTGTCATTATTTTTGCACTTGATGGAGTTTCTTTGAAAAAATTGAATAATGTTCTAATTCCTCTGATTAAAAAGTTTTATAATTCAGGTTTTGTGTTTTTTTATTTATCATAGAATTATATTTTGATTCAATCAGAAAAATCAATTCCTTTTTAAAGAAACCAATTTTTGATTTTATCATCATTATGATGTTACTGAGTGAATTCTGTGATGAAATTTTTTTTAAAAAAATCAATTCTTATCATAGGGGCCAGGCTAAATTCATGCCATAAGAATTACTAGAGCCAGGCTAATTTTTGAAATAGGCATGGTTTCAGACTTTCTTTTTATAAAGTGACACCAAAATGCATCATTGGCCTGATCATAGTAATTCTTTGACTATAAGCACATCAATAGGCATTCTTTCCCACCCCAGAAAGGTTTGAAGTCTTTTTAAGCTTTAAAGGAGTGCCTGGGGTTGGATAAAACACCATTTTTTGTGCCCCTCAAGGCCTGCGAAACATTAATTGGGGCCCTAAGGGGCTAATATAAGGCCCACAGACCCCTTATGGGGTCTGTCTGGGGTAGAATTGTTTGGGGAATTCAAATATGGACCCCAATTGGTTCAATGTGATATGAAAATTTCATAACCACAACTTGAATTGGTCTCCTCAGCCATTATCAACCCTCAGCCATCTTCAATCCTCAGTACAATCAACCTTCTACCCCTGGATCAACCAGATGCACATCCCAAAGTATCTACCTACATCCCCTGCAGGTCCTAGACAATCTCCTAGGCTCCCCCTCTCTCCCTATGGCTTTGTGCATCCGTCAACTCTCCTTCAACTTAATTGGTATGAGAAGTAAATACAGATACCATGCTTAAAATCCATAGTACATACTAATGGCTGGACAACCCACACTTCCAGTTCATTACATGCCACACCTTTCTGGACAGGCCCATTATCCAATCTGTCAAGCCACTGCGTCCAGTTCAATTGGTAAACATGTAATGCCATCATGCATTCCAGCCCAGCACCAGTAATCACTCCTAAAGGCCTCTTTCCAGATCTCACATATACTGACCTCCCCTTCCTTCCTGGACTAATTCACCTCAAGGAATTAGTATACTAATTCTCATTGGTTATTCTCATCTAATAGGTGTAATCTCAGCACAAGAAAGCCATCCAGCCTACCTTACTCATCTCACATATACCTCTGGTGTTACTCTTATAGGATTTGGTCATGAGTCTTCCTCAGGAGCCTTACTCCTGGATTCCTCTCATCCTTTACCTCCTCCATCCTTGTCATTAATCTACCGATCTATGTCCCAATCAATCCCATCTTCTATATCTGAGTTCTGTGAGCATTAGTGCCTGTTCCATCAGCCCCTTGCACTCCAGGGGAGGTTGTGAAATTAGAAAAATTCCTTCCCTTCAATTAATACCATTCTCTATATATTATTAGACCTATATTTTCAATCTCATTCCATCATATGCATATCACTGCCTGCAAGTTGTTGTGAGTCAGTGCGTGATACAGTGCCAAAAAATATGTGGCCTTTCATGTTTCCAAAGGACTTCCCTCTGGAAATATCCATTTCTATCAACCCTCTCATCTGGCCTTTGAATGCAAATTTGATGGCTTTAATGGAAATTCTGTAACTTTGACACTTCAACAGAAATTTGAAGGAAATTTTACAAGTTCAATGGCTTTTATGGCTTCAACCAAAATTCAATGTAAATTTGTCTGATTTTACGGGTTAAACCAAAATTTGACATAACTTTGACCTCTGAGACCTTTGGCTGCTTTTACTGCTTTTACTTTGACCACTTTGGCCTGCTTAGACCTACTTTGACCCACTTCAACAGATTTTGTAGACCTTTCAAAACTCCTTATGGCCAATTAACTTCTTTTAATGCATTATGCAGGTACTTCTTTTGGGTTACTCCCCTATGAAATAAGTATAAAACATGCCTCCTCAATGTGCACAACCTTCCATCATCACTATCCCACCGTTAACCAGGGCAGCCAGAGGACATGGTTCTTCTCTAGACTTTCAGGATCATGATAAAACTACTCCTCAAGCCTGTGGACGTGGGAGGACCTTTTCCAACCTCCCATAACCAGCTTCCACTCCATCAATGAATTTGCCTGACAAATTTGAAGGCCGTAACCTTTGTTGAATTATTGGGCTCCTGATCCTAAATTTCTGTTTTGATTAATATTTCTCAAACCACAAATTATGGTCTTGGTTCAGTCTACATAAAAATGAGGAAAAAAATGGGCACAGCAAAACAATGATGAAATTATGGAGTTAGTACAACAAACAGAATTCATGTTGTGGTAAAGCAAAACCTAACCTATAGCCATCAGACTCACTTTTCTGGTAGAAGGACTTCTCTTATCCTAAAAATAACCTCAAAAATAGATTCTAAACCAAAAAAAAACTATAGTCACCCTGCCCAAGAACCCATGTATCCCTGATGGATTAGAAGATAGAGCCCAATCAGGTGTCACAGCTCAGTATAAGACATATGGACATACTCTGGAAGAATTCAAGTACATACCACATCAAGCAAACCCATACAACACCCAAACTCCTCGCCAGTATATACAGAATGAATATATGCAAGGAAATGCATGAAGAACCAAAAAAATCACCTTATCTGTACACCGCAATATATGCAAGCAGCCAAAGGAAGTACAGAAGCAATATATGCAGGAAACTGCCTGCAGAACCAAAAAAACAACCCACAACCACAAGTCAGCCACCAGGCAGAACCCCCCACAATGTCTGTAAATAGGGGGCCTCTCTCCAGCCATTCCCCCCACATCCCCCCAGGCACCCAGCCTGGGGTGGCCACCCTTATGCAGGGTATTGAACCCTTATAAAAATATTAACCCCTTATATGAAATATTAACCCTTATGAAAGGTATTAAAGCCTATGAAAGATGTTAAAGCCTTATAAAAGATATTAAACCCTTATAATAAAAAATGACTAACCCCTATATCAACCATTACCAAATCCATCATCATCCATCATTAGGGTAATGTTAAATTCATGGCTCCAGCCATGTGGGAGCCGTGTACACGGCTCCAGGCGTGTGGGAGCCATGCAAATGCCCCCACACGGCCTGTGGGAGTCGTGTAGGGCCCCTAAACGCGTGGGGGCCCGTACACTACTCCATATAATTAATTATTTATTATTATTTATTATTTATTATTTATTATTATTTATTATTATTTATTATTTATTATTATTTATTATTTATTATTATTTATTATTTATTATTATTTATTATTTATTATTATTTATTATTTATTATTATTTATTATTTATTATTATTTATTATTTATTATTTATTATTTATTATTTATTATTTATTATTTATTATTCATTATTCATTATTCATTATTTATTATTTATTATTTATTATTTATTATTTATTATTTATTATTTATTATTTATTATTTATTATTTATTATTTATTATTTATTATTTATTATTTATTATTTATTATTTATTATTTATTATTTATGATTTATTATTTATTATTTATTATTTATTATTTATTATTTATTATTTATTATTTATTATTTATTATTTATTATTTATTATTTATTATTTATTATTTATTATTTATTATTTATTATTTATTATTTATTATTTATTATTTATTATTTATTATTTATTATTTATTATTTATTATTTATTATTTATTATTTATTATTTATTATTTATTATTTATTATTTATTATTTATTATTTATTATTTATTATTTATTATTTATTATTTATTATTTATTATTTATTATTTATTATTTATTATTTATTATTTATTATTTATTATTTATTATTTATTATTTATTATTTATTATTTATTATTTATTATTTATTATTTATTATTTATTATTTATTATTTATTATTTATTATTTATTATTTATTATTTATTATTTATTATTTATTATTTATTATTTATTATTTATTATTTATTATTTATTATTTATTATTTATTATTTATTATTTATTATTTATTATTTATTATTTATTATTTATTATTTATTATTTATTATTTATTATTTATTATTTATTATTTATTATTTATTATTTATTATTTATTATTTATTATTTATTATTTATTATTTATTATTTATTATTTATTATTTATTATTTATTATTTATTATTTATTATTTATTATTTATTATTTATTATTTATTATTTATTATTTATTATTTATTATTTATTATTTATTATTTATTATTTATTATTTATTATTTATTATTTATTATTTATTATTTATTATTTATTATTTATTATTTATTATTTATTATTTATTATTTATTATTTATTATTTATTATTTATTATTTATTATTTATTATTTATTATTTATTATTTATTATTTATTATTTATTATTTATTATTTATTATTTATTATTTATTATTTATTATTTATTATTTATTATTTATTATTTATTATTTATTATTTATTATTTATTATTTATTATTTATTATTTATTATTTATTATTTATTATTTATTATTTATTATTTATTATTTATTATTTATTATTTATTATTTATTATTTATTATTTATTATTTATTATTTATTATTTATTATTTATTATTTATTATTTATTATTTATTATTTATTATTTATTATTTATTATTTATTATTTATTATTTATTATTTATTATTTATTATTTATTATTTATTATTTATTACTTATTATTTATTATTTATTATTTATTATTTATTATTTATTATTTATTATTTATTATTTTTATTTATTATTTATTATTTATTATTTATTATTTATTATTTATTATTTATTATTTATTATTCATTATTTATTATTTATTATTTATATTTATTATTTATTATTTATTATTTATTATTTATTATTTATTATTTATTATTTATTATTTATTATTTATTATTTATTATTTATTATTTATTATTTATTATTTATTATTTATTATTTATTATTTATTATTTACTATTTATTATTTACTATTTACTATTTATTATTTATTATTTATTATTTATTATTTATTATTTATTATTTATTATTTATTATTTATTATTTATTATTTATTATTTATTATTTATCATTTATTATTTATTATTTATTATTTATTATTTATTATTTATTATTTATTATTTATTATTTATTATTTATTATTTATTATTTATTATTTATTATTTATTATTTATTATTTATTATTTATTATTTATTATTTATTATTTATTATTTATTATTTATTATTTATTATTTATTATTTATTATTTATTATTTATTATTTATTATTTATTATTTATTATTTATTATTTATTATTTATTATTTATTATTTATTATTTATTATTTATTATTTATTATTTATTATTTATTATTTATTATTTATTATTTATTATTTATTATTTATTATTTATTATTTATTATTTATTATTTATTATTTATTATTTATTATTTATTATTTATTATTTATTATTTATTATTTATTATTTATTATTTATTATTTATTATTTATTATTTATTATTTATTATTTATTATTTATTATTTATTATTTATTATTTATTATTTATTATTTATTATTTATTATTTATTATTTATTATTTATTATTTATTATTTATTATTTATTATTTATTATTTATTATTTATTATTTATTATTTATTATTTATTATTTATTATTTATTATTTATTATTTATTATTTATTATTTATTATTTATTATTTATTATTTATTATTCATTATTTATTATTCATTATTTATTATTTATTATTTATTATTTATTATTTATCATTTATAATTTATAATTTATAATTTATAATTTATAATTTATAATTTATAATTTATAATTTATAATTTATAATTTATAATTTATAATTTATAATTTATAATTTATTATTTATTATTTATTATTTATTATTTATTATTTATTATTTATTATTTATTATTTATTATTTATTATTTATTATTTATTATATATAATGTATTATATATAATTTATAATTTATAATTTATAATTCATAATTTATAATTTATTATATATTATTCATTTTTTATGATTTAGTGGAGGCTACACAACTTGATTTTGGTTGTTTAGCGTGCTGTACAACTAAAATGGGACGTGAAGCATGCCACACAGCCCATTTAAGCCATTTGGCATGCCACACGGCTCATTTGAGTTTTGTAGGGTGCCACACAGCCCATTGAGCCGTGTACAGAGCCGTTTAAATGGCCCTGTAGCTGTGAATACAGCATTACCCCCATCATTATCATCATCCATCATCATCATCATCCATCATCACCATCATCCATTACCATCACCATTACCCATCATCATCATCATCATCATCATCCAACATCATCATCCATCATCATCATCATCCATCATCATCACCATCATTCATCACCATCATCACCCATCAGAATCATCACCTACCTTCACCATCAATCATGGTCACCTTCTTTCATCACCATTATCCATCCATTATGGAAACAAGAGAGAAATACTCCCCTAAGTTGTCCTCAAGTTTGGAAGTTATTGGTCCAAGCGTCTGTAAGGAGGTTGAGTGCCTATGGGCTTTGAGAATAAGAGATAGTTATAAGAGAAAGATGAGTAAAGAAAATGATTTTGTTTATTCCTGTCCTTCAATCCTCCCTAATTATTCCATGATAAGACATATATGATGAGTTGCTGATACAACCCAGACTTGAGAGTGAGATTTTAAGAGCTCCCTCTCAACCCTAACCTCAGTACAAGCAAAAATGAAAGCCTAAAAAAAAATTAAGAAAGACCCCTAAAATCCAGAACCCTAGCCCAACCTTCACCTGTACCGCCCAAACCCTTCCGCCCTTACATACGTCCGGTTTGTCCTTCTCATGGAGCGGCAGAGGGATGTGCCCTACTTGGAGCCCCCTGTGTTTACCCTCCCACGCAGGTCTGCGGATAGGTCCGTGCCTATGCTTGCACAGACCTCCCTGGCGCATAGAACCCCACAATTGCCCCGCTCCTGCTTTCTGAACTAGCTGCCCACAAAATTGGTTGGGTTGGCTCCATTACTTGTTCTGCTTCATCCAAGTGGATCACAAGCCCTACCCGCACCAAATGCTGAGCCTGGCCCACCCAACTGCTGAGAACGCAGCCCAAAACGCAGTTCCCAATCCAAGGTTATAACTACAACACCACATCCCCCCAAGTTGAGTTCTGTCCCCAGAAGTCTTCCCATTGCTGCCTCTTCCCGCGCTCATCAACCACCCCTCCTAGTCACCCAAGTCCCACCCCCCCACTTCCATCTTAACTTTGCCATTGTCCTGCCCTGCACCTACTGTGCCTGGAATGGGTTAACTTGCACTCTTCTCTCTGGTTTTTGCGCATGCTCATCCTTCCGCACTGGCCATTGTTGTTTCTTGCTTGGCAACAATATGCTACCAGCTCATCCTGGCCCCAATCACCCCTTTCTGTGCAAGAGGGCCCGCCGCAACTCATTTGTGGTTTCAAGTGACAAATCAATCTTGGAGGAATCATGGACTCCGCCTGGCTTGCCATCCTCCTGCCGCCTGCAACTCCACCACCCCCTTCTGCTGTGCCAGACTGCCGCATAAGGAGGACTTTGGGAACACTGCAGAATGGCAAGCAGCCCTCAGCTTCTGGCCAAATGGGTCTGCGTCAACCAAGGCTTAACCAACACACGCATGGAGGAACTCTTTGGATGGCACCCAGCTCCCCCTCCAGCCCCTGGCCCTCCGCCTCCTCCTCCTCTGGCTCCAACTCCTCTTCCTGCGGCTCCTGGAAATCCACCCCTGGCGCCTCCATCAGCGTCCCCAGCCCCGCAATTTTCACCGGAGCCTGCAGGACGCGCCTCAAATCCAGGGTCCCCGGAACGCATAGTGATTAAGTCTTTGCCCCCAGCTTCACCTCTTCCTTGCGTGGCCAATCCAGAGATCCTGGATATCCCCACCGGGCTAGTGCTAGGGGAGGAATTCTTTGAGGAATTTGCGTCCAAGTTGGACAACATCCTCCTGCGGTTCCTCTCAGCTCCAGGTGCACATGGAACTGAATCCCGGCGCAAAATTTTGGCGGCCTTCCAAGGACTTCTGGACGCGGCGTGGTTGGAAATTGTGGAGGTTATAGACCTAATTCAGGCAGATTTCCCCGCCCCCTTTCCCTTTTGTCCCCTCCTTGTTTGTATCCGCACAAATATGTATCCTCAAAGAAATAGACTTTTGATGTGCTATCCTTGAGTGAGCGGCCTCCGCACTGAGTGAGAGTGATTGAGAATAATAGAATTGGAACCCTGCGTCCGCACGTGAGCAACCTTGAGACTGAGTAAGAGTGAGAAACACAAGGTCCGCATCTGCGGGCGGATCCTGAGAGAAAGTAATCCTGAGCCTAAGTAAATCAACCCAAAAAGTTCGCATCCGCGCAAAATCCTAAGAGAAAAGAACCCCTAAATCTGCATCCCATATTTTCAATGTCTCTGGAAGGGTACCTGGACCACCCCAGGAAAAATCCCACACAGTTCCCCATAACCAGCCTGTAAAAAAACACAAAAACCATACACCAGTGCCTGCACAAAAATTAAGAGAGAGAAAAGACACCGAAGAACAGACATTCTGGGGTTCCTAGTTGTTCTGGATGTGAACCAGCTAGGGCACCCCCTTAAAAAGTCAAAATATTCCACCCCATCCTCCTTTCAAATCTGCGCTTAAGAGAGAAAGAAAGAAAGAAACAGAGGTTTTTTTTTGAGTGTCCTCCTACCAAAACTAACATTGGGCCTATGCCGCTCCTTGTCCCGCATCTCCCATCTGCAGGATTGTCCTTGTGTTTGCAGACCTGGCTTGCCCTGCGCCCATGTCCCCGCAATCAATTATAACCAGAGCCAGTACCAATCCAAGAAACCAATCAAATCAAAGAATTAAGGAAACAAACATTCTGGGGTGTCTAGTTATCCTGGCTGTGAACAAGCTAGAACACCCCCTCACCAAATCAGAATTTACAATCCAACACTAGCACCCCCAAGCTTGTCCGCTTTCCCCAGTGGGTTGCAAACAACTGCTTGGCCGTAATGGCACACCGTGCGCAGGTACCTCCACAAGCAAAGGACCCATGCCGTCCGCGTTTGCAAGAATACCACCGTCCTCTTCCAAATACGCACTGTCTCCATCCCCTGCTGTCCCATCAAACAAGGTAGATCCCCGCGCAAATAAGGGCTTCACGTGCAAGGCTGAAGCCTTCCTCTTGAGAGGAGTTCCGTCCAATTCTTCCAGCTGATAACTCCCACCTGCAAACTTGGACACCCTGCAAAAGGGTCCATTCCAACGGTTGGCCAAAAGTTTCCCCCACTGGTATTTCAGACTCTGGTTGTACAGTAGGACCAAATTCCCCTTCCGTAGCGGGTCCCGGTGGCAATGGGAACAGCCCTTGTCCCAATAGAAAACCAACACTGTCCAAGTCTTCCTCAATTGTTCCCCAGCCTTCTCCAGCACCTTGTCCCGCCTAAGAAGTTTTTTGGCGCGCACTTCCACAAGTTCTGCAGAGTTCTTTACCTTCCACCAATCCACACCCAGGGGCGTATCCAACTCAATGTCCACCAGGAGCACTGGGTTTTATAATTATGGCCAGCTATTAGCTTAGGCAAATGAGCAGTATTTAAAGCAAAAGAAATGCTGGACACCTTGTGTCAATAATTGCTGATGGGCTCTCACAATGGGGAAATACGTTGGATGATATTGGTGATGAATTTGATTGGATGATGAATGGATGATGGAAAGCAGCAGGGAGAAGAGCTCCTTAAGTCCAAAAGATTGGCCTCTTGCAAGCCCATGATACAACAAGCCAAAAGGCAACTTTTCCGCCTCAAAAGAGCTCTACAGGCTCTACAGGACTTGTTACTTGGTTTGGGCTACATCAGCCCACATGGAATCAGTCCCTGTACCCTTACAACCAGCCTATTCCGGTTATTTCTGGTGTTTCCACCTCAATTGGGATGAACCAGCCCCTTAGATGTTCAAAGCCCTGGCCGGTTGTCTATTACAACCGGCCTATTACCTCACATGCTGGCTGGTTGCCTCATGCAACCAGCCCCTGGCCATACAAATGGCCAGCAGGGACCCAGGACACACCTGGGTCTGGTCTCAGACACAAATGGGGGGGGGGTGACCAGTGGACATGCTGTCCCCCCCTCCTTCTCACAGATCCCTGGAGGGGGTGGTCAAACCCCCCTACCAGGGGCCCTGGGGGTTGATACCCCCAGGGCGTCATCACGCTATGGTGGGCTGGGGGGTGGTCAGGTCCCCTCCAGCCCGTCACTCCTCCCCCTTGGTAAAGGGGGGGAGGAGAGCCCCCCTTTGATGGTGGTGGGGGGGGGGGTGGTCAATTCCCCCCCACCGCTGGTTGCCTCAATGCAACCAGCCTAGCAGCCACCTTTGGTGGGGGGGTGATCAAGTCCCCCACACCATGACTGGTCGCTCCTTGCAACCGGTTGCTTGCTGGTTCCATCCAGCCAGCCCTCCCCCTCCTCCTTGTGATGGCAAGCAAGGGGAGGGGGAGGAGCCGGGCCCAGCGTGGCAGCCGCGACTGGGGTGGGGGGGGCTCCATTTTGAGTCCCCCTGCCCCCTACGACGGCCCCACGCGGGCTGTTGGGCCCCATAAACGGGCTGTAAGCAAAAACAGCAGCCCCAAGCGGGCTGCAACACGGGCGGCAGCCCCAACCAGGCTGCAACACAGGCGGCGGCCCAAATGGGCCGCCCCAAGCCCAAAAACTAAGTAAACCATACTTTGGCGGGCTATCCCGTCTGGCCAAGTATGTCCAAAATAAACCTTGGTCCCAATTATGCCCATAAAAGCCAATCTGGCTGTATTTTCACATACACCTCACCAGGCCTGTTAGGGCCCGTGTACCAATAGGCCTGTTTCACACGTTTTGAGGCCAGTTTCCCCAAATCCGTGACATCCACACAGGCCTGTATGGTCCGTGTGAGTGTCCAATGGGCCGGAGAGGTCCATACATGCATCCCATTTGGATTACACTTATACAAAGCACACGCGTAAGTGCCTACATATTTTAACACACCCCCTTAATCCAAAAGGGGTGACATCCGCATGTTAGTCACAAAGCCTTGATGCTTGTTCCTATCTAAAGCCTTAGTCAAGATATCCGCAATCATTGCTCCAATGGGCATGTACCTCAACACAATCTCCTTGAAGTTAACTGCTTTGCAAATATAGTTATAGTGAACATTGATATGTTTTGTTCTTGAATGAAACACTTGGTTTTGCGCCAAAGCAATGGCACTCTGGTTATCAGAATACAACAACACAAAAACTTGTGGCTTATGTGTATCCTCTAAGACTTTTCTCAACCATTTTGCTTCCTGTGAAGCTGCTAAGTAAGATCTATACTCAGCCTCTGTTGATGAAAGACTTATTTCTGACACCTTCTTGGACATCCATGACACCAGATTCTTACCTAAGAAGAATATGAAACCACTTGTTGATTCCCTAGGGTTACCATCTTCCAAACTTTCATCAGAATAACCAACCAAATCAAAGTTTGCTGAATTTGTAAACAACAGTCCCAGACTGTGTGTTCCTTTAAGATACCTCATAACTCTCTAAAACTCTGACCAATGCCTCATGCTTGGCTTCTCTAAGTGTTGCAACAAGACACCAATTGCAAAAGCAATATTGGGCCTTGTACACTGGCCCAAATAATTAAGCAATCCAATAGCTGACCTGTAGTTGTTCCCAGATTGGACAAACTCCAGATACTCCTCATCTGTAGACTTCTCTAAAAAAATGTTTGAATGCATGGGATTACCAAACTCCTTTGCATCTTCTAAGCCATATTGCTTAAGAAGAGCTGCTACGTAGTGGCTCTGGTCTAACTTAATACCATTCTTGCTCTTACTGACTTTCATTACTAGCACCTGTTGCGCCAGAGAAAGATCTTTTATCTTGAATTCCTTTTTGAGCGTCTCCATGACTCTTTCTTTACCATTTCCAATAATGATAATGTCATTGACCCATACAAACAAAATTGCATCATTCCTTACAAAAAGACTAGGGTTGGCCTCAGAAGTCTTGAAACCAATCTGTGTCAGTTTCTCACTCATGGTATTATACCACAATCTAGCTGCTTGCTTTGATCCATAAAGGGATCTACACAGCTTGAGGACATATTCCCCTTTATCTGCTGAAAGAAAACTTCTAAAACAGATTTTCTTCATGGTTTCTGGTTTAGTCTCTACTAAACATTCACAAAAACCATCAGGGATTGACATATAAACAGTCTCCTCCTCTCCAAGTTTTGCATTCAAGTATGCTGTTACAAAATCAGCTTTTCTGATTTCTTCACCCAACTCCACTGCCAGAGCAATGATGTACCTGAAGGTGGGCAGCCTTCCAGTTGGTGAGAAATTTTCTTGGTAATCAATACCCTCTCTCTGCTTGAAGCCCTGTGCAACGCATCTAGCTTTGAATCTTTTTAAAACTCCATTTGTGTCAAAATTCTTGTTTAACACCAATCTAGAACCCACAATGGTCTTTCCTTTTGGAACACAATCCCGCTTAACCACTTCAAAAACACTATTATTTTCTAGAGAATCAAATTCCTCAAAAATAGCACTCTTCCAGTTGGCTCTCTGATCAGAATTCATAGCTTGGCCAAAGCTATTTGGGGTAACCCTGTTACCCATTTCTCAACTCAACTCCAGGACTTCATTGAGAATACACTGTTCCTGAAATTTATCTTCCTCATATCCTGCGGCAGCATAATGGGACTTCCATTCCCCGTACCTATCAACTGGTACTCTAAAACTACCACTCCTTCTAACTGGAGGTGGAGGCTCATCAGGTTCCAAATTAACAGACTCCCCTGAAGCGGGCACCAAACCCTCTGGTGGCACATCTGCCATCTCTTCATCTTCTGGAAACATATTTTCCTCAGCCTTTGCTGGTGAAATAGGTGCTAATTCTATTTCTTTCTGTGACTTATTCACAACAACATCTTCACTCCTTTTGAGTGGAAAGGTACTTTCATCAAATTTTACATCCCTACTATGGATAAACTTTCTTGTCCCTGGAAAATAGATCCTATACAATTTATTTATTAAATCATAGCCTAAAAGTGCCCCTTTTCTGGCTCTAGGGTCCAATTTTCCAAACATCTCATTATGGTGGAAACCATAATACACTTAGCAACCGATTGTTCTGAGGTGTGATGTTTTGGGGTAAAACTTCCAAAACTGATAATGAGGACTCTTCCCATTAACACTTACAATAGTGCAACAGAAAGAATGTACACATCAATTCAGAAAATCAGAACTTTGATAGACCAGATTGAGACATAATAGTTCTGACTTTTTCCAGTAAAGTCCTATTAATTCTCTCAACTATTCCATTATTTTGTGGAATACTTGCAGTAGTGACTATATGAATGAGACCATAATCTTTCAATAACCTCTCAAACTCTTTACTCAAAAATTCACCACCTCCGTTGGTGATAAACCTCTTTATCTCCTTCATTAGACCATTCTGTTTCCAGACTTTGAAGATTACAGAAACCTCCTCTGTGGTCTGATCCTTAGATCAAATTGGTTTAACCCAAACATAATTAGTTGCAGTATCAAATAAATTGATGAAGTATCTTGCCCCACCAAGGGACTCCGGTGTGAATGGCCCTGCCAAATCAATGGAAAATTCCTCTCTAGGACATGAGTGCAATCTCTACTCTTTGAGAGCACATTTCTAGTCTTAGCCCCCAAGGTACAACTCTCATAGTTGCTGTCCTTTACCTTATGGCCACTTCTATTGTGAGAAACAGTGCTCAAAGCTGAGATTTTGAACAAGCTTGCACACAAAAGCTTGTTCCAAACCTGTCCACTAAGAACAGTTCTCCAATTCATATCAATAAAAAACCTATCTTCTTTAAGATAACAAATCTGGAAACCTTTTTTCCACAACACTCCAAGGGACACAAGGTTATAAGGCAACTCTGGTACATAGAACAATTTCTCAAAAGAAATTTTGAAACCCAAGTGATTTGCAAGAATAACTTTTGCAATTCCTTTAATCTGAACTTTTCTGCCTTTCTGACCAATATTTAAAACTCCATCATAATCACTAAGATTTGAAAATAAATTTGGTTCAAAGAACATGTGATCTGTTCAGCCAGAATCAATGAAAACAAGAGCATCTTCCTTCAATCCTCCTAATAGGAAAGAAGCTTTATCAGTCACTGATAAGTTCTCATCTTTGAGGTTAAGATTACTCACTCCATAATCAATCAAGTCCATTTCTTGATCCTCATCAATTTTGGCCTTTTTTTTGGGACCTTCTTTCCCAACAACCATTTCCATTGGACCATCAAACCCCACCATTGCAACGTTTTCAGTAGTGAGATTGACCTCCTTGTCATTCTATTTGGACTTCTTCCTCTTCTTGGCCTCCTTGCAATCCTTAGCATAATGCCCCTTATTCTGAAAATTATAGCATAAGACCTTGGACAAATCCTTTTTCACCTTCTTGCAAGATTTTCCAGTCTTTCCAACAAGGGCTGTTCCAGAACCCCCCTTCATCTTGAACTGAAGATCATCCTTTTCAATCCTTTTCAGCACATCCTCCTCCCCAGGAAGAGGATCCAATTGAGAAATAATTCTAAATAAAGAATCAAAATCCTTTGGTAGCTTCTGAATGATTAGGAGTGACAAACACTCAGGATCCATGTTAAGTCCTGATGACTTAAACTTGGCTATGCTAGACATAGCCTCTGCAACAAACTGTTTACAGTTTGAATATTGTAAATTGAACAGTTTATTGAAAGCTATACCCTTCTGGTGAACAGAATCACCAGCATACTTGGACTTAAAAAAATTCCAAAGGATGCTTCCCCTCCTTCTCTCATCTTCCCTAAGAGTATTGGCAACCCATGTCACATGATTCTCATCAAGATGCCCAAGGATGAGATGATAAGACTTTTTATCCACTTCTGAAATGATCAAAGTGTCATCTGCATCCATTATCTCCCCACAACAGATGTTATCCAGCTCACTATCCATAAGGACAGCCCAAGAATTATGATTCTGACTGTTCAGAACTATCTTGGTGGAGCTAACATCAGGGATATAGGACATCTTGGAAAACTTGAGGTCTTTGAGGTTCTCCAGAGTAAGTTACAAGGGTCTAGATGGCTTGGAAGTAATGATGATGTTGGTACTAATAATGTGTTATAATTATTTCCTGGTATTAGCTTAGGCAAATGAGTAGTATTTAAAGCAAAAGAAATGCTGAACACCTTGTGTCAATAATTGCTGATGGGCTCTCACAATGGGGCAATATGTTGGATGATATTGGTGATGAATTTGATTGGATGATGAATGGATGATGGAAAACAGCAGGGAGAAGAGCTCCTTAAGTACAAAAGATTGGCCTCTTGTGAGCCCATGATACAACAAGCCAAAAGGCAACTTTTCAGCCTCAAATGAGCTCTACAGGCTCTACAGGACTTGTTACTTGGTTTGGGCTACATCAGCCCACATGGAATCAGTCCCTGTACCCTTACAAACAGCCTATTCTGGTTATTTCTGGTGTTTCCACCTCAATTGGGATGAACCAGCCCCTTAGATGTTCAAAGCCCTGGCCGGTTGTCTATTACAACCGGCCTATTACCTCACATGCTGGCTGGTTGCCTCATGCAAACAGCCCCTGGCCATACAAATGGCCAGTAGGGACCCAGGACACACCTGGGTCTGGTCTCAGACACACATGGGGGGGGGGGGGGGGGTGACCAGTGGACATGCTGTCCCCCCCCTCCTTCTCACAGATCCCTGGAGGGGGTGGTCAAACCCCCCTACCAGGGGCCCTGGGGGTTGATACCCCCACGGCGTCATCACGCTATGGTGGGCTGGGGGGTGGTCAGGTCCCCTCAAGCCCATCGCTCCTCCCCCTTGGTAAAGGGGGGGGGGGAGAGCGCCCCTTCAATGGTGGGGGGGTGATAAATTCCCCCCCACGGCCGGTTGCCTCAATGCAACCAGCCTAGCAGCCACCTTTGGTGGGGGGGTGATCAAGTCCCCCCCACCATGACGGGTCGCTCCTTGCAACCGGTTGCTAGCTGGTTCCATCCAGCCAGCCCTCCCCCTCCTCCTTGTGATGGAAAGCGAGGGGAGGGGGAGGAGCCGGGGCCTCCAGCCCCGCGGCCGCCGCCAATCACGGAAGCCGCAACAGGCTCAACAGCTGCGACCGGGGTGGGGGGGCTTCATTTTGAGTCCCCCTACCCCCTACAACGGCCCCGGGCAAGCAGCTGGGCCCCATAAATGGGCCCTAAGCAAAAGCAGCGGCCCTGAGCGGGCCGCAACACAGGCGGCAGCCCCAACCAGGCTGCAACATGGGTGGTGGCCCCAAGCCCAAAAAATAAGTAAACCATACTTTGGCAGGCCAGCCTGTCTGGCCAAGTATGTCCAAAATAAACCTTGGGCCCAATTATGCCCATAAAAGCCCATCTGGCTGTATTTGCCCATACACCTCACTGGGCCGGTCAGAGCCCGTGTACCCATAGGCCTGTTTCATGCATTTTGAGGCCAGTTTCCCCAAATCTGTGACATCCAAACATGCCCGTATGGTCTGTGTGATTGTCCAATGGGCCAGAGAGGTCCATATGTGCATCCCATTTGGATTACACTTATACTTAGCACACACATAAGTGCATATGTATTTTAACACTGGGTGCTGCCCGTAAAGAAAATTGTAAGGCAAAAAGCCCGTTGACCGCTTAAAAGAAATCCGCAAAGAGAAAAATTGGAAGGGTCTCCTGCCACTGCTTGCCATCCTCCTTGCACATCTTCACCAGAGCCTCCTTGATAGGCTGATGGCCGCATTTGATCATCCCAGCACCCTCCAGGTAGTACTCCGTTACCCGTCCAAACTTTGCTTTGCAACTGTGAACCAGCATCATCAAGCGGTCCCGGAACTCCGCTCCCCCATCAACAGTAATCAGGCAAAGCAAACTGTAGCACGCAAACCAGTCTTCCTCCAAGAACTGAGCAACCTTCTCCGTCAACAACTTCACCAGAGGACATGCCTTAACCCATCCCAATAGATTGTCCCTTGCAACAAGCAGTTATGCAAACTTCCCTGCCTTTATGTGAACCGTGCCAAGGGAAACCCATCCAAACAACACGTCCTCTCCTGTGGGGTGACCCACCTCCCGGGGCAGCCTTGAAATCCCCCTCTGACAGGCCTTGCACAAATTTACCCACTCTTGCACCAGGCGTACCACACCCTGCCACAAAAAACTTGCCTTCACCCTCCTCCACGTTTTAATATCCCCCTGGTGGCCAAGGTTTTTGTGGAGACACTTCAGGATTACCTCCTGGTCTGTCCTTGATGTTGCAACTATGAGAGGCACGGGGGAACTCCTCCACCACAACTGCCCTTCCCATAAATAGAAGTTTTTATTCTGCTGCTTTTCCCAGCAGATTACAATTCCCTTCTTACCTTTGGGGAACTGAAGACCCTGAAAAAAGGAGCACAAGACCGTGTAACACCCATACTGCTGAAGCGGGAGACTGACCTCCACTTCCACCACACCTACTCAGATGACCGGAGATTCCAGGCCAAGGGCTTCTGCCCCCTCAAACAGATACCGCAACAGTGCGTCAGGAATTGTGAACACCTTCCCTGGAATATGCACCACACTAAAAGAGAAGAGCTGAAGGAACACCACCCACCTTGTCATAGGGGCATTCAGCAGCGTTGGCAAGTCTAACAACGCACCTCTGTAATTGTTCCTTGGCCCCTTGATGCCTGCGTTGTTGATGAAAATAAAGAAGCCATCCCAAAGCTTGTCCCGCAGAATCCAAGTCATCTGAGCCTGATAGACCTCCACCAAGTTGTTTGGGCCTTGCGGCAATTGCATTAGCTGCAACCTTCCCAATCCTGTCTCAAATGCAGTTAGCAGCCGCAAGTCAGGGTGGAGCTTGCACTGATTGTACCTGCCCATCATATCAAACAATCCGTAACACGCGCGCCCTGCCATAAATTCCAGGAACTTGTCCACGCGCGGGGGAAATCCTGCATCTTGGATAATGAATGAGCTGAGCCGCTGCAGATTGTGGACAATCCTAAGCAATTTTCCATCCTGTTTGACCACCGCAAAGATTGGGCTAGAGTAGCTCAAAGTGGACTGATCATACAGCCCCGTCCTCACACGCTCCCAAATCAATTCAAAAAAGGGTTCCCAAACGGTCCAAGGGATTGGAATTGGCTTGATCCTCCAGGGCTTGTGAGGAACCGTGGGAATCACGTTGTAAGACTCCAAACGGTGCTAGGCCATGGCAGTTCTGCGGAGGGGAAAGGTGCTGTTTAGGCTGCCCTCCTGAGTGTTACAAAAATATTGAAATGTAACCAAGATCAAGGTCCAGAACCTGGTAAATGAGGAAGCAAGGAGTAGAGGATAAAGACAATAATAGTTTGGTAGCAACGGAACAGCACTATCTGAGACAAGATTATGCAGGGAAAAACTTGAACAAAAGAAGTTAAAGTCTTCTTAGAGTTCAAAGAACAAAAGATGTTGTATGTAATCAACTCCCACAAGCTAATAACTCTGGTTGTCAGCAGAAGATTGGGGATGATCAACTCAAACCCAAGCAACCTCCAGGTTCTCAATGAACCTGCCCAACTCTCTGCAATCAAGCGCTTGAAGGGTACCAGATAACTGAGGGTGGCTGTACAAGACAAAGCACAATGTTTAAGAAGATCTAAAACAAACAGTAACTGATTTGAAGCAAGGATAACCTCAACACTTCTCAAGGTACTCAAGAGTAGGCTGGCAGAATGCAACTCCAAAGAAGCTAAGGAAAGGTATAACACTCCAGGTCTTAAGCTTAATAAGACCTCTTCAATCAATCGTGATTGGCTCCAGAAAGGTGATCAGGGATCAGGACCAGTATGGTCAGAGAAAGGGATCAAGGAGTGGTATAACACACTCAAAAATTCCAACAGACAGAATTTTTCTTCAACCAGCAAGGCTATTGGTTGGTGATAAGGATCAGGGATCAAGGGTTGAGTATGGAAGCTCAAGGATCAAAGGTGTGCTGATTTCATGCTGCATCATTCCATGCTCCAATGATGATCAAAAAGGCAGGGGAGAGCCCCTCCTTATATGGGCAGGAGGCCCTGTTAGACTATGTACAATAGATTCTACAAATAGAGCGGAAAAGGGAAGACAACCATGTGGTCACTTGCGTCCATCTGTGGATGGGCGCGCGCAACAATACCAGAGTCACCCACCCCTCATCCAAAGGCGGACGGGGTGGGAAAGAGAAATGAAACAAACTGCCGCGGATGTCCGCGGGCGGTAGTTGGCACTCTTCACCCCTTCCAAAGGCGGAAGTGGGTGGGAGAGCCCCAGGAAAGGTGACGGATGAAGTCCATGAGAGCACATATGGGCGGATAGGAGATTGGCTTGAGACGGTTGAGTAAATCCTGACGGCCTTGAGATTCATGACTGATAGATCAAGTGAGATGGGAGATTTGACGGATCCAAGGATTTGCAAAATGCTTGGGGGTGCGGTCGGGATGGATTTGGTAAATCATGGATGAGCGCCGCGCGACGGTAGCAATGAGGAGATTGGGACGCGCGACAACAAAGATGAGGACGCGCAACAACAAAGATGAGGACGCGCTATGACGACGGCGGAGATGACAAGCAACACGCAACGGCAAGGATGATAAGCAACGCGGATAAAGGAAGCGCAGCGCACGCGGATGAAGGATGGTTTGGATGAGCCTGAGGAACAGTTTATGTGTTGAGGTCTTAAGGCGGCCAGGGTGTCCCGGATGGGGCACCACATCTTTCCCCAACTTACAGACTGTCCCTAGTCTGCTCCCAAGTTTGATGCCATAGAAAAAAAAAGGAAAGAAAGATTATTGAAACCAAAGAATGGCCATTTTGATCTTGAGAGTGGTTGAGAAAAAAAATATGTTGATCCGACCAAAAATCCTAGAAATGGCTGAGATAAAATGAAGGAGGCATCCCAAGTGCTCACACGCGCGGCATGAAGTAGAGTTTTCACAAAATGACAAGTATCTTGCCCAGATGGTGCAAAATTGGGAGGACTTACTTCCGGACCAAGTTGCCTCCACAAGAGTGAAATTTCTTGACCTGATCAGCAGAGAACCTTCTGGCCATCTGAGTACCATCCAGCTCCTCCAAAAGATATGATCCACCTCTAACTTGACGGACTACTTGGTAAGGACCATTCCAGCGGTTAGAGAAAAGCTTTCCCCACTGAGTTTCCAAGGAAAAATTATAAGCCAATACCAGGTTGCCAGGGTTTAAAGGGTCCCTGATTTGATTCCGGTGTTTATCTTCCCAATACTGAACTGATTTTGCTCTTGATTCCATCATCTTCTGATAAGCTTTGTCACAAATATCTTTACTCCGCTCCAGTTGCTTTGATCTGGCAACTAATAGGTCAGTAGTTGAGGAAACTTGTTCCCAAGAGATTCCCAAGAAAGACTCCATTTCAAGATCAAGAGGAAGAACAGCCCTCTGACCAAAGATGATTTCATAAGGAGAGTAACCAGTGGTTTGCTTAGTGGAAATTTGATCAGAGAAGAGGACCAAGGGGAGAGCCTTTTGACAATTCTTGCCACTTTCGCCAGCCAATTTGACAAGAGAAGCCTTCAAAGGAGCATGGCCTCTTTCCACCATGCCTTGTCCTTCAGGATAATAGGGAGTAGTAACTCTATGTTTTCCAGGGAGCAATTGGATCATTTCAGCAAGTTTTCCACCAAATTCCGAGCCACCATCCGTAGAATAAGATTGGGCCAAGCCATAACGCATTGTCCAAGTCTCATGAAGGAAAGCTGCTACTGATTCAGAGCTGAGGTTCTTAAGAAAATTTGCTTCAACCCATCCAGAAAAATCATCTCTAGCCACAATGAGGTACTTAGCTCCTCCAGCCTTAATGTGAACCACATCCATAGCAATCCTCCCAAAGACAGTGGACTCTCCAGTGGGGTAACAAATTTTGGCTGGGGGCCTAAGATCACGTTTCTGGCACATTTCACAACTCCTCCACCATTGAGCAACAGATTTCTTCAGGGATGGCCACCAAAATCGTTTGGATATTCGTCAATAAGTTTTGGTTTCCCCACAATGACCAAGGCCTTCATGGAGATTTTCCAGGATTGAATCTTGCTTAGAAGGGATAGTGACCACAACAAGTGCACAAGGAGTTGACCTTTTCATAAGCCTAGAACCTTGGACAAAGAATTTGGAGGACTTCCTTTTAAGGGACCAAAATTCTTTGGCAGAGAGATCAGGGGGTCTTTGGAGAGTTGAAAGGTAATGCTCTAACTAAAGCCAGAAACCTTGCTGGAAACCAGAGTAATTTTGAGAGGAGAAGGCAAAGAAAGGGTGGACCAAGGGTTCTTCCTCATCAAAATCCATTCCAAAATCTAATTCATCATCTCCAATAGGGCGTTGAGATAAACCATCAGGCATCGTGAAAGATTTTCCAGGCCTGTGAACAATATCAAAAGAGAACAACTGGATGAAAGCCACCCAACGAGTCATTGGAGCATTTGGGAGGCTGGGGGCGTTGATCATTTCAATAATAGATTGTGCATCAACTTGTAACTTGAAGTGTTGATCCCAAAGGACAGTCTGAAGCTTTTTTGACATTTGGGCCACACCACAAAGTTCCAGTTTTGGCTGGGAGTACCTGGATTCCACATCTGAGAAAAGAAGAGATTCATACAGAGCAGGACGATCCAAACCATTTTCATTTTCCTGGGTAAGAACAGCCCCAACAGATTGATAACTCGAGTCCACTGCCAGCTTGATCTTGCCGGCTCCGGGTCCATAAGTGATCTTTTTAAAAACAATGTCTTTCCCAACAATTGTTTTGAGCAACTGAAATGATTTTTTGCAGTCTTGGGTCCAAATCCATTCAGCATCCTTCCTGGTTAAGCAAAGCAAGGGAATACAGATTTTGGATAATGAGGGAATGAAGATTCTGAAATAAGTTACAACACCTAGGAAAAATCTAACTTCCGTTGGATTTATTGGGGTAGGCCAGGAGATGATTTTGTTCACTTTAGAGGGTGCCATCCTTCTTCCATCCTTGCAGAATATATGACCAACAATTTCCAAGGCAGGGACACAGGCGGCAAGTTTTGATCCAGAGACAGTAAGACCAGATTCCTCAATTCAAAACAAAATTCTTTCCAAGACAGTAGCATACTCCCAGACAAATCGTTGGATTCCTGAGTGCCAAGGTAAGAGCTCATTATCATATTCAGAAACTGGCCCTTTAATCCCACCATCATTGATAAAGATACCGGCATGATCCAGAATTTTGTCCTGGAGAATGCACATCATCTGAGCCTGATAGACTGCAACCAAGTTGGTGGCACCTTGAGGCAATTGAGTCAGCTGAAATCAACCAAGGGGAGTATCAAAAGTAGTGAGGGGACAAGAAATAGGATGCAAGGATTGTTTGTCATAGCCACCCATAATGCCACCTAGACCATAGCAAGCTCTCCCAGAGAAGGATTCAACAAATTCTTCAGTGGCAGGCGGCACGCCAGAGTCTTTAATAGTAACTTTATTAAGAGGTTGGAGATCATGAACTACTCTAAGTTTACCATTACTCTTCAGAACACAGAAAACAGGACTGGAATAGCTAGAAGTCGATTGTTTGTATAAACCGGTTCGGACTTGCTCGCGGACCAACTTGATAAATTCATCAACTTTAGCAGCAGGAATCGGGATCTTTTTCTTTTGCCAAGGGTAATGTTCAACTACAGGGATGATGTAAGGGAGACCATAGGATTCTTTCAAGAGACCTCTCTCTTCTTCAAAGAATGCAATAGATTTTTCCCTTAGAGACAAAATATTTTTGATCAAATTTAACTCATCAGGAAGAAGCCATCCATCTGGACCAAAGTTGACCACTTTCAGACGTTCTTCAGTGACCTGACCAGAGGGGATAGACCAGTGAGGGATTCGGATAGACCACATTAAGGATTGCGGGATAGCAGAGGACGCATAAGAAGAGGTTTGAGGTTGAGAGGCATTGGTTGGTTGACTGGCTGGACCTTCTTTGCAACTGGTTTGTACTTGGTGGCAAAGGAGAGGAATCCCTGCTTCCTCCAAGCATTAACCAGTGAGACCTGACTGCAAAAATTGAGGCCGTGTTCCAACATCTTCCAAGTCCAATGTTCTTCTGCGTCCTTGAAGGGTGCCTTTTCCATAAAAGAGGATCCAAAAGATAACACATTGCTCACATGTGTGGCACAGGGTAGAGTTTCAAAAACAACAGTAGTAGAAGCCCTTGGTGGTGCACAATTGGGAGGACTTACTTCTACCCCAAATTGCCTCCACCTAAGACCAAACTCCTTCATACCAAAGCCACCAAGAAAAGAATCAAGATCAAGATCTAGTTTAGACTCATTGCGGAGATTCTAAACCGGAATAGAGGTTGAGTGATCAGGCTGAAAAGAAAAAGAAAAAGAAGATACAACAGATCCAGACAGAGAAGAAATATTTTTGGATTTTTTGGTTTTTTTACGTGTTTGGGTTTTGATCTTATTTGGATGAGAAGAAAATGATGAGGAAAAAGAAAGATATGCCTCTGAGGTGGGAGTTGGTCCATGAGTTGAAGTCTGAGGCTGAGGAGAACTAAAACTACCAGTAGGGCCAACTATTCTGCTAAAAAATGAGGATGAAAGGAATGAGAGTTTTCTTTCTGCTTTCCTTTCAGGACAGATTTGGGAGGGTGACCAGGGAAGTCTCTTTCCCAATTACCAGAATCCAAAGAACAAAGGGGAACTTCAATTTTTCTGCCATCAGCATCAGGGAGGAGAATTCTCTCCCCGAATTGATCAGAAAACATCAGGGTAGCACCAAAGTCCATTAAGAAAGGCCTTCCCAAGATCATGGGACCATCCAGACGAGTGATCCAGAAGTTACAGTTGCCAACAATATTTTGACCAATTCGAACAGGAATATCCTCAGCAATAACAACCAGTTCACAGGACTGATTCCCAATTCCATAAACCACGGAGTTGAAACTGACCCTTGGGCTAAGTATAAGCTTGCAGGCCATGGAGTCCAAAATCAAGTTTAGCTGAGAACCCAAATCCACAAGGAGAGAAACCGTTTTAGTTGAATCACCAAGACAACATGGAAGAAAACCAAGAGGACAGGAATACAGGTTGGTATCTGAAGAGGGATCTGTTCCACCAGAATCCTCTATCAGAGTACCAGAGGAGACTTTTAATTTGTCCGGACCAATCTCCACATGTCAACGAGAAACCCATTTCTTCATCCCTTCTGCCACAGATGGAGAGATTGACAGGAGTTCAGCCACAGATAGATTGGGGATTTTAAGATCAGAAATTTTCTTTAATACTCCTTCAACAGCATTAGGGTAGTCCTTGGAGATGCCCCTCTCAAATTGAACTTTGGGCTGGGTGGAGGGAGGAAGATCAGGTGTAATAGGTAATGGAAGAGGATCTGAGGGTTGGGCAGGTTGAAGAGGGGGAGGATCAGAGTTGTCTTGGAACCTTTCAATAAGTGGTTCCCTTTCTACTTCCATGTCTTCCACATCAAAGGAAGGAGGCTCAGGTGAAGATTGGCGTTTAACGGGTTTTTTCAGAATAGAGGATGGAACAGGAGGAGACTTATGAGGTTTTGGTTCCTCATGGCATTTCCTAGCTGGATCGGATTGATAGGTGCCAGGGAAGCTGGAAGAAGTGATAGCTGGGGGATACCAAGGTTGCAGATTTCCACAGGATGATTGAAAATCCACAGAGACAAAGGATGCCTTCTTAGGAGTTGGTGGTTGGTATGAGGCCACCACATGACAGATTGGTCAAGACAAATTGAAAGGGATCAAAGCACCGTTAAAAAGGAAAAAATTATTTCCCTTCTGCTCTACTAACTTCTCCTCC
Source organism: Puccinia polysora (assembly GCA_025617555.3). Taxonomy (NCBI): domain Eukaryota; kingdom Fungi; phylum Basidiomycota; class Pucciniomycetes; order Pucciniales; family Pucciniaceae; genus Puccinia; species Puccinia polysora. The sequence continues at coordinate 56,005,321 of CM062628.1, forward strand.
TTGTCTTTCTGGAGTTCAGGACATCTACCAGTACCATGGCCTTCCCTATGGCAATAATAACAGACTATAGTAGACTTAGGAACAGAATTAGGAGGTTTAGGAGTGGCTAAAGAGGATATTGTCTGATCTATTTTATTCTCAAATGCCTGAAGTAATTTAGTGATCTCATCTATAGTAGGTGTCTCCCGGTGAGTCTGAGGATTGGGTTTAGGTCTGCGATTAGCTTCCATCTTATTCATGATTTTGTTGGATGCTTGAAAAAAGGGGGGCAAGGACTTGTTCAGTGATTTTAGGTTTTTCAAAGGTGAGAGCTGTTTGACATTTCATCACTTTATCCACAGTATTCCTAAGAACCATGAAAGCAGGGAGCTTGAACCAAATGTCTCTTGTCGTGATCATGGATCCAGATTTCACCAATTCATCCTTAATTCTTTCCTGCACTCCTGGAGAGAAAGACTGAAAAAATCACACTCAAATTTCCTCCAACGTATCAATGTGATTGTTCCGGATAAGATAGGACTGGATAGGGTCCCAAGATTTTCTGAAAGTCTCATAGTCAGAGGCTGAGGAGATACCACCATTGGAGCTCCATTGAGAAACCAGGGCATCCAAGTCTTGCAAAGTAAATCTGGCTACATCTATTCTTCCCCAATAGGCCAGTATAGCCTCTTTCAGGAGCCGCCAGTTGTGAGTTTCAAATCCCTCAAACGATTTGATAACCTCCATAACTTCATCAGAAGAGATAAAAAATTGTAACTGATAGGCCATATCATATTCACTAGCACCATCCACTTCCGCAGCCATCTCATAGGAGTGCAGGAATTGTTTGACATTGGTCCCATTGAAGCCTAAATTTTTGTTCTGAGGTTTGATTTTGACCATCTTGGCCCGAACAGATAAAGAGGATCCAGCAGATTCCATGTTGAAGGGTTCCTAAGAGATCCAATTGAGCAGAGTTCCAAGGTGGCTCACAAGTGTGGCAAGAGTAGAGTTTCACAAAAACGACAAGGATCTTGCCCAGGCGGTGCACAATTGGGAGGACTTACTTCTGGACCAAGTTGCCTCCACGGGTCAGATCTGAAAAAAAAAGAACAAACAGAAAAAGAAAGAAAAGAAAGAAAAAATTGGATTGGATTTCCGAGTTGATTCTTCAATTTGGGACTGTAAATCCCAAGGTTGCTGGTTTGATCCCGGCCCGGGGGACCAAATTTAAGACCCCAAACGGTGCTAGGCTGTGGCAGTTCTGCGGAGGGGAAAGGTGCTGTTTAGGCTGCCCTCCTGAGTGTTCCAAAAATATTTAAATGTAACCAAGATCAAGGTCCAGAACCTGGTAAATAAGGAATCAAGGAGTAGAGGATAAAGACAATAATAGTTTGGTAGCAATGGAATAGCACTATCTGAGACAAGATTATGCAGGGAAAAACTTGAACAAAAGAAGTTAAAGTATTCTTAGAGTTCAAAGAACAAAAGCTGTTGTATGTAATCAATGCCCACAAGCTAATAACTCTGGTTGTCAGCAGAAGATTGGGGATGATCAACTCAAACCCAAGCAACCTCCAGGTTCTCAATGAACCTGCCCAACTCTCCGTAATCAAGCGCTTGAAGGGTACCAGATAACTGAGGGTGGCTGTACAAGACAAAGCACAATTTTTAAGAAGCTCTAAAACAAACAGTAACTGATTTGAAGCAAGGATAACCTCAACACTTCTCAAGGGACTCAAGAGTAGGCTGGCAGAATGCAAATCCAAAGAAGCTAAGGGGAGGTATAACACTCCAGGTCTTAAGCTTAATAAGACCTCTTCAATCAATTGTGATTGGATCCAGAAAAGTGATCAGGGATCAGGGCCAGTATGGTCAGAGAAAGGGATCAAGGAGTTGTATAACACACTCAAAAATTCCAACAGACAGAATTTTTCTTCAACCAGCAAGGCTATTGGTTGGTGATAAGGATCAGGGATCAAGGGTTGAGTATGGAAGCTCAAGGATCAAAGGTGTGCTGATTTCATGCTGCATCATTCCATGCTCCAATGATGATCAAAAAGGCAGGGGAGAGCCCCTCCTTATATGGGCAGGAGGCCCTGTTAGACTATGTACAATAGATTCTACAAATAGAGCGGAAAAGGGAAGACAACCATGTGGTCACTTGCGTCCATCTGTGGATGGGCGCGCGCAACAATACCAGAGTCACCCACCCCTTGTCCAAAGGCGGACGGGGTGGGAAAGAGAAATGAAACAAACCGCCGCGGATGTCCGCGGGTGGTAGTTGGCACTCTTCACCCCTTCCAAAGGCGGAAGTGGGTGGGAGAGCCCCAGGAAAGGTGACGGATGAAGTCCATGAGAGCACAGATGGGCGGATAGGAGATTGGCTTGAGACGGTTGAGTAAATCCTGACGGCCTTGAGATTCACGACTGATAGATCAAGTGAGATGGGAGATTTGACGGATCCAAGGATTTGAAAAATGCTTGGGGGTGCGGTCGGGATGGATTTGGTAAATCATGGATGAGCGCCGCGCGACGGTAGCAATGAGGAGATTGGGACGCGCGACAACAAAGATGAGGACGCGCAACAACAAAGATGAGGACGCGCTATGACGACGGCGGAGATGACAATCAACACGCAATGTCAAGGATGATAAGCAATGCGGATAAAGGAAGCGCAGCGCGCGCGGGGCAGCGCGTGCGGATAAAGGAAGCGCAGCACGCACGGATGAAGGACAGTTTGGATGAGCCTGAGGAACAGTTTATGGGTTGAGGTCTTAAGGCGGCCAGGGTGTCCCGGATGGGGCACCACAACGTGGGGGTTGCCAATCTTGCCCTTCAACAATCCGCGCTTGGTGGGTCCAAAGGCAAGGGCCTTCTTGCATAGCACCAGCACCAAGGCCAAAAAATCCTTCTCCTCCGCACTCAACCACCCCGGTGGTCAAAAATTATGCGCCTCAATTGGTTCATCTGTGATCTGCTCCAACCGTGTTACCCACCCATACTTCTTCAAAGGACTTTCCCAGGGATCCTGGGACTAGGCAATTGGCCAAAGAGGCCAAGTCAATGCCTGCGGCATTGTCTTGTTCCAGGGCCAGACCTTCCGCCCCACGGGCTTTTAAAATCCCGTTTAACACCTGCTCTCCTCATTGTGAATCCTACCAACAATCAAACCATGGCTCTTGCCTTTGCTCACAAATGTGGCACTTTGGTAGGGTTTTCAAAGCACAGTACCTTCTGGCAATGCATACTGAGGAAGTGGAATTACTTCTGACATCTGCGCCCTCCGCAGCCGCCCTTCACCTGCTCCTCCCTAGTCAAACTTCTGCGCAAAACCCAAGCCTTCTCCGCGCAGCACCCATGGTCAACTAGGGAAAATCCTCTGCAGGGTGACCCTGTTGGTCAGCCCCTCCATTGGATTTGTCATCCTTGCTGGCCGCCGCCACCCGCACCCACTTCCCCTTCCCTTGATTGCAGATTGTTTTCCTGAACCGGGCACCAGACGGGTCCTCCACAGTCAGCACCTCTGTCCATTCCTCCACGTTGAAAACCATTAGATCCCGGAATACAAACATAAACCACCACCCTAAGATCATTTTGCAGAACTCCACCAAAAGGAACAACAGAAGCTTCCAAACCCTTGCAACCTCCACCTCTTCCTCCTCTACCACCCTGTCCACCCAAAATTCTCTGCCATTCAACGCCCAAAGCCCAATTTCACACTTCCTCCAAACCAGCCTTGTCAGAAGAAGGTTAACCATTGACCCACTTTCCACCATTGCCCACACCTTCCTGCCCGTAATTTTCATTGAGACGTAAGCAAGCAGAACCAATACTGACTTGGACCGGCACAGCTTGCATTCCCCTTCCCCCTCTGCTGCGTTCACCTGCTGAACTGTTGTCAGGAGCCGGCCATGTCTGCAATCCTTCAGCACCTGGACCATCTTGTCAACAACCACTGGGGAAACCCCGGACAACTCACGCAGGGTGAGAGCTATTGGCGTCTTGTTCCCCATCACCCTTTGCACAATCTCTGCAGCCTTCTTTTTCCCTCCAAAGCTTATTGGCGGCGCGTTGCCTACCGGACCCCCCGCAACAATTTTTGGGGCCTGAACTAATTGCCGCTCCTTGGCATCCACATCCATATTTTCTACCACAACCCGCTTGTCTGCCTCCAAAACCCTGACTTCAGCCTCCACACGCAGTAATTTCCACATTTCCAGCATTGTAACAATTCCAAGTGATACCCGGGCGGTTTCTGCAGGAGACGTGACGCATGCCCAAACCTGCTGCATGGGAGGTGGCTGACTGGCACCCAAGTCCACCTGCTTGCCCATTGGGAATATGTAAGTTGTCCCAGACATACGGACCAGCCCCCCATCCATTTCCCTAGTCAATTCCGTGCAACCAGACTCCCAATGACCCTTATCCCCGCAATAGGTGCACATGCAAAACGCAAATCCACTTGAGGGCCCGCTCATGGGTCAGAAGCCCTCCACCATGTGAGGCAGGGCCCCACGCAGCTGAGTTTTCATCCGTCCAAGGAGAATACAAAGGTCCAATAACATATCTGTGACCTTGTTTACCAGCAAATCCAATGGCTTCTGGGACGCCTCCAGCTGTGCAACCGTTGACTGACCCACTAGTGGTGCCTGCGTTGGAGCAGGGACTGAGTAAGCCGCCGGGAACAACCTGGCCATGTCCTCAATCAGCTCCTCCAGGTCAATCTTGCTTTCCACCGCCTGAAAGATGACCTCTAGGTCTGGAAGTAGCGCAACCCTCTTGTCTAACAACCGCTTACTAACCTGTGCTCAAACAAGTACCTCTTCACCTGCAACCAGAGTTGTGGCCCAAGTCCGCCCAGAAAAGCCTGCTTCATTGCCAAATCTGTCCCACCAACACCTGTTTCTTCTCCAAGTATCCGTAGATGCGCTCAAACATCAAGATATACTTGGCCAAGTTGCCTTGCGTCCGTACTCCCCTGCGCGCAATTGCTTCCGCTGCCACCCACTAAAATTCACACTCCTGGAAGAGAGGCTTGCATTTCCCCCACCTCTTCATCATCTTGGTCTGCAAAATTGCCCAGTCCCAGGCCCCGTAACCGGCCATATCCTCCAGGTCCCAAAGCTTACTCTTGTCCATGATGAATAGAACAACGGTCCGGACCTTTTCCTTTCTTGTTGCATGCTTGGAATTGGTGGTATCTTCAAACCTTGCCAGAAAACTCCCAATATTGATGGTGTTGAACCAGAGGTGTGGGAAGTCCAGCGGCCAAAGACATACCCGTCAAGGAGCCTTGACAAATTTCAAGGAATCCAACCAAGGTGGAGCAAAGCCGCCAGAGCAAGCAGTTGGTGGCGGAGGAGGGGTCAGTCCACTTGGTCCCAACCGTAGAGGGAATGATGGCGGAATGTTTGATCCTGGAGTGGTTGTTTGTAACATCACACCTGCTACCTTTGAGATACTAGGACAAAAGTTTACTTCCCGGCCAGACCCCCAGATGTGGAAACAAGAGAGTGATACTGCCATAAGTTGTCCTCAAGTTTGGAAGTTATTGGTCCAAGCGTCTGTAAGGAGGTTGAGTCCCTATGGGCTTTGAGAATAACAGATAGTTATAAGAGAAAGATGAGTAAAGAAAATGATGTTGTTTATTCCTGTCCTTCAATCCTCCCTAATTATTCCATGATAAGAAATATATGATGAGATGCTGATACAACCCGGAGTTGAGAGTGAGGTTTTAAGTCCTCCCTCTCAACCCTAACCTAAGCCTAAGCACAAATGAAAGCCTAACAACAAAATTAAGAAATACCCCTAAAATCCAGAACCCTAGCCCAACCTTAACCTGTACCACCCAAACCCTTCCACCCTTATGTACGTCCTGTTTTTCCTTCTCATGGCGCAGCAGAGGGCCGCGCCCTACTCAGAGCCCCCTGTGTTTACCTGCCCGCCCGGGTCTGCGGATCCTGTGATCCGCGGATTGGTCTGCTCCTATGCTTGCGCGGACCTCCCCGGCGCCTATAACCCCGCAATTGCCCCACTCCTGCTTTCTGAACTAGCCACCCACAAACTTGGTTGGCTTGGCTCCATTAATTGGTCCGCTTCATCCAAGCGGGTTGCAAGCCCGCCCCGCCTAGAGTGGGCCCAACCTGCACCAAATGCTGAGCCTGGCCTACCAAACTGCTGAGCCTGCAGCCCGCAATGCAGTTCCCAATCCAAGGTTATAAATAAAACACCACACCTTACTTTCATCATAATTTATGCCTGCTATGATCTTCAATCATCCATCCATACCATCATGATCTACAACCACCATCATTTATCAAATAAAGGCTCAATAATTTCAAAATTATCCAATCATCACCTGTAACATCAAAGGATTATCCATCCGTAACCAATAAAACAAGACAAAATATATAAAGGATAAGACTAGATAAAAGGTTTTTCCCTTACTCAGCTTCTATCCTCCAAGTCACCCATCTGTTCCACCACTTCTTCCTTTCCAAGCTTGACACATTTGATCCTAGGTCTGATAGAGACTACTAAAGTAGAAACTCTATCTGAAAAATCAGCCACCAATCTCTTTTCTTTTATTTTTATGAGACTACTATAGTACTTAGAGGAGCTGGAAATTCAAAACCACCCTTAGGATTCCTCTATCTTATAAATAGTTGTACTATAAAATTCACCCTCAAGTGACTGCCAGAAACCTATTTTCTAAGCTTTACCCAATCCAAAAGGAATCTCTAAAATTTCAAGGCAGAGATGATTATACAGGGAAATCTGACCAAAAGGTCTGGAAGAATTTTATTGAATTCTTGGTCTATCTTGTTCTTTCCTTGGATCTTTCTGTCTGCTTGACCTTTTTTCTGGGTCCTTCTGTCTTTCTGGGTCTTTCCCTCAGCCATTATATCCACTGCTGTTCTGGTCTGGTGGGGGTCCTCAGGTTTGTCTTTGTTTTCCATGATCTTCCTCTCAATCCTTCTTTCCACCTTGGTCTTGGTCTGGTGGGGGGTATCCGAGGCTTACTGGTTTGAACATTCAGGGGAGTTTATTTTTCTTCTCCTTCTGTTTCTTGATCTTCTTGGTCTGGAATATTCTTCCTGTAGATCTTGGTTTGCAGCCTTGGTCTTTCTAGCTTGTCCTATGGTCTGATTTGGTAAGTTTTCCCAGTCTTGCTGTCCACCTCAACTTTTTCTGGTGGGGTTCTGAGTTTGACTGGCTGAGGTTAGTGGCAATCTGCCTGGTTGGAATGCTGAATGGCTGTTTGGCTGACTGGCTGAATGGCTGAATATCTGAATGGCTGTTTGGCTGACTGGCTGAATGGCTGAATATCTGAATGGCTGACTGGCTGGCTTTCTTGCTGACTGACTGACTGGCTGGCTAGTTTGCAGGCAGGCAGGAAGGCTAGCTGGATTCCTTTTTGGATGATGTTGCTAGCTGACTGCTGGCTGGCAGGCTAGATAAGGCTGGCTAGCTGGCTTGGCTGGCTGACTTACTTGCAATCTGTAAACCTGACTGTTTGGCTGGTTGACTAACTGACTGGCTGACCTGGTCTGACTAACTTGCAGTCTTTCTTGGACTGGGTTGGTGGTTGGGGCTTTCTGGTCCAGTCTGAGCTGTGATCTTCTGTCTGTCCTGGCTGGCTAGTTCTTGGCGGCTGACTAGTTGGGATTGCTGGCTCAGTCCAGGTTAGCTGACTTGGCTTGGTCTGGCTGGCTGGATAGGTCTGGGCTGGCTGGCTTGGTCTGGGCTGGCTGGCTTGGTCTTGGCTGTTTGGCTTGGTATGGGCTGGCTGGGTTGGTCTGGGCTTGCTGGCTGGTTTGGACTTTCTGGCTAGTTTGGGCTTGCTGGTCCTGTCTGGGCTGTCTGGAATTGGCTGGCTGTTTAAGGCTGTCTATCCTGGTCTGTGTCTTGTCTGGTCTAGGCTTCATGGTCTGTTTCTGGTCTGGTCTAGGCTTCCCGGTCTGTTTCTGTTCTGGGCAGCCAGGATGTCTGGATTGGGAATGTAGTTGCATGAGTGTCTGCCCCACACAACTACTCTGAGTTATCCCAATCAGGACAGCTTGGTGGGGTGAGGGCTTGGTTTTTTTTTCTAGGATGGGGCTGTATTTTTCTTTGATTTTGCCGTGGTTGGTGGCCACCACCAATTGATTTGTTGGTTTCTTTGTCTTTGATTGAGCAGAAAATTGATTTCATTTTCCAATTCTTGCTGGTGGCCGCTGGATGGATTGATTTCCAGAGGCCTGTCTGTTTCCTCTTGTTCGCCGCCAGTGGCTGGCTTGTGCCTGGGGTCAATGTGGTAGAATTTATGGTCACTTCTACTGTCTGGATGGAGCTGGAGGCAGAGTTGGCTGAGGATGTGGTTGCATGGGGATCTGGCTTTCCCAAATACTCAAATTTATCCCAATTGGGATAACTCCAAGCTGCAGCAGTTGCAATGGGCAACTAAATGTGACTGCATGAAGTTATCCCAATTGGGATAACTCCTAGGTGGTTGCAATGTGGTTTTTCAAAGCAACTAAATTTTTATTTTCTAATATATATATATTTTTTTTGGTGAGATTTCAACAACCCCACCAAGCTCAGACCTTTTTTACAAGCTTTTGAACTCATCTTTTCAAATGATGAGGTAACCTTTTGTTTTTATCAAAGGAAATTTCTGTTTGAAGTATCCTACTTATCTGGGAATGCAAGCCATTGGATCCAACCCAATCTGGCTGACCTCTCAAACCATCAGCCCTCTTTCTTCTTCAACTCCTGGGGCTGCTTCATTGAGAAAATTCACACTCTCTTCAGTGATTGTCTGGAATTAGCCAAATTTGAGAAGGAAATTTTGAATATTCCTATGAAGGACTCTGGTTATGCTTCCACCCATATCACAGAATTCAGATCCCTTATGAACTCTGGATGGGGTGATAGAGTCTCCTACTTCCATTTTTGCCAAAGCCTCCCCTCTTTACTTCTGGACCAAATAGCTGGCTATGAAAGCTCTGTGGAAAACCTTCATGATCTTATGGATGTTTGGATTGAAACACTAGTTACCACAAACAAGTAAAGGAAAAGTATTCCCATGCAAGCTACTCTAAACAGAAAACTTCCTCTCAAACCCAAGCCAATTCCTCTCAGTCTGGCAAGGGCATTGGTAAGGCCAAGAATCAAGACAAATCTGCAAAGAAGCAAACTTCCCCAACAAAGCCTACCTTGGGCTTAGGTCCAGATGGCAAGCTCAAGGCTGAAGAAAAGGCAAGAAGGGAGAAGGAGGGATTATGTATTTATTGTGGTGGGAAGCACAAGATGGACAACTTTAAAAATAATCATGTCACCAATTCAACTCTTCCTCTGCTCCCAAGCCAAAAAAGAAATTAGGTGGCTCTTCTGTTATATTTCAGGACTATCAACCTTTTGATTTTAGGGTACAAAAGATACAAAATTATTACTCTGACCAAATTTCTAAAGGTTTCAATTCGGTTCTCCTTCATCAGGGCTTGATTTATAGTTTTTTGATTGAATCAGGTGCTAATAAATATTTACTGGCTAATAATATGGTTCTAAATTTTTCATTGCAGTCGGTTCCTCTGGGAAAACCTATTCCGCTTTCCAATTTCAGTCAAAATGAGTCAAAATCTCTGCTAATTGCCCACAAGGCATCCTTGATGATCTCACTTCCTTCTTTTTCTAGCTTTGAATGGTCATTCCTTCTAGTCAATGCACCCTTCTCAGAAGAAATCATCCTGTGAATTGACTTTATTCACTGCTGGCATCCTGAAATGAAATGGAAGATGGGGCTGATTACCCCATGATTCCAGCCAACTGAAAATTGTTAATCCAACTCTGTTGAACTCAAAATGGCCACCTATCTTCAACTGGTTTTCCCTCTACTGCACCTTGGGCCCTGCAGCCCAATGAATTCCCCCTCAATTCAGAAATTTTGCATCCTCAACACAGCATCCAATTCCCTTCAAGCTCAACAATATACACCTTGCTTGGATATTCACTGATCCCTTGAATATTTCACTGGCAGAGGAATCTAGGGATTCATCCTTGCATATCATGCAACTGGTTACTTCTTCTAAAATTTATTTTGACTCCCCATAAAGACATTTCAGATGACTGGGACAAGTATGATATTGAAAAAGACCCTTAAGAATTAGAAAATGTGCTGGAGAAATTTGCTGCTGATTACCATTCTTTTATAGATGTTTTCTCCAAGGTTAAAGCAGATCAACTTTCTCCTCACCTCTCTTAAAATCACCATATCAAACTGGAAGGACCTCTACCTCCAGTTGGGCCAGTCTATTCCCTATCTCAAAGTGAAAAGTCAACCCTAAAAGCCTACATGGCAAAGAATGTAGAGAAAGGTTTCATCTGTTCCAGCACTTCAAGAACTGGAGAACCTGTTCTTTTTTGCAAAAAGAAGGATGGTAGCTTACAAATATGTCTTGACTATTTCAAACTTAATGCTGTTACAAGGAAGCAATTTTATCCCCTTCCTCCAATGACTTTCTTAATGAATGTCTTTTCAGGTTCTTCTATATTCTCCAAAATTGACCTCAGAGGTGCCAAAAGTATTTTGCACATAAAGGAAGGAGATGAACACTTAGCAGCATTCAGATCTCAGTTTTGAATCTATCAATACTTTGTTATTACTTTTGGCTTGACTAATTCCCCAGAATCTTTCCAAAACCTTATCAATGATATCCTTGCTGATCTCCTCACAATCAATGTGGTGGTTTAACTTGATGATATCCTTATTTTCTTTAGAACTTACAGGAACACATTTCCCATGTGTGTGAGATACTAACCAGACTCAGGAAACACAAGATCTATCAAAAGGCCTCCAAATGCAACTTCCATGCACCTTCTGTGGACTATCTTGCCTATGTGATCTCAGGGGACAGTATCTTCATGGAAAAAAACAAATTCAAGACCATCCTTTCCTGGCCGACTACTCTAAACAGAAGGGCCTTGCAGTCTTTCCTTGGGTTTTCTAACTTCTATTTCAGGTTTATAAAGAACTAATGCAAAGAGTTCTCCCATCTCACTTGTATTTCTGGAAAACGCTCTCCCTTCCTCCTCACTTCTGAAGCTTTCCAACAATTCAAAAAGATCAAGAAATCCTTCACCCAAGCTTGATTCCTTTGTCATTTTGACCACCTTCTGAGAACATTTGTTGAAACTGATTCCAGTCATTATGCCCTGGGTGCTTTACTGCACCAGGTAACTTCTGATGACACTAAACATCCTATTGCTTTCGAAAGAAGAAAAATTTCTGGTTCTGAAATAAACTCTGAAACCCATGATTAAGAACTCCTTGCAACTGACTTTGCTCTTCAGAAATGGTGTAATGATCTCTTCAGAATTACTGACCCCTCAGGTTCCAACTGCTCATTATTATTTGAAATTTTTTATTTCTTCCAAGGTCCTCACCAGGAGAAAAGCTTGTTGGGAAGAGTTCCTCTCTCAATTGTAATTTTTGATCAATTAAAGGCCTTGAAAATATTCAATTGTACCAGATATGCTGTCATTTTGGGATGACATGTATCCAGTGGGGGGAACACCATATTGTGAGAAAAATCCTGGAAATTGTCAACAACTTCTGAAGAAAGTTTAATTTGAAGCTTCTTAGTTATTTTTTCTTTCTGCTAACATACTTGATGATAAAATGAGTGATTTTAATTCTGGCCAACAAGCCTCCAAGTTAATTCAAGGCATCATTAAAATATTGAATGACAATGAGGAATTAGCTGATTATTCCTTAGAACCCTTTAGTGGCTTACTCCTGTTTCAGGTTAAATTTGCCATACCTGACCAAGCTAAACATCTCAAATTGAAGATACTTCATCAAAGCCATTACTCTTCCCTTGCAGGTCATCCTGGTCAAAAAAGGAATCTCAACCATATCAAAAGAGCCTTTTCCTGGAATGGAATGTAAGCAGATGTCAAGAACTATGTTTCAGCCTGCTACCTTTGCAAAAGGAATAATTCAAGGAATGAAAATAAACTAGGTCTAATGAAATCTCTTCCAATCCCTTATTTCCCCTGGAATTCTATCTCTATGTAATGCATATATCAACTCCCTCTCTCTAATGGATTCAATTCTATCCTTGTTTTTGTGGACCATTTTTCTAAGATGGCCCTCTTCATCAAAAAAACCAGTACACTGACTGCAGTAGGATTGCCTAAAATTTTCATTAGCCCTGTCTTCTCCAAGGATGGGCTTCCTGCTGAAATCATAAGTGACCAAGGCTCCTTATTCATATCTTCTTTCTGGAAAACACTTTGTGAAAAACTACAGTTCCAAAGGAATCTCTCCACAGCTTACACCCCAAAACAGATGGTAAAACTGAACAATTCAATCAAGTACTAGAAAATATATTTGAATGTACATCAGCTATCACCAGGAAAACTGTAATACTTGGATTCCCTTGGCAGAATTCCCCTTCAAAAAAATTTTCCACTTTTCTAATCACCACTCACACTTCCTAACCCATTATTGAAGGAATACTAGTTTTGATTTCCTGCATGTTTTGGAAAACCAGCCTGCCATTTATTACTTAGATCAGATTCAGAAGAACCACATTAAACTAAAGAAAGAATTACAAGAGTGTATGGATAAGCATAAGAAGTATTCTGAACCTAAAAGAAAATACATTCCAAAAGGTACTGCTCCTGGGAATAAAGTTGGTTATCTGCAAAGAATATAAATACTAACAGAAATTCTAAGAAGCTCCCTGAGCTTTGGTTGGATCCTTTTCTAATTATTGAAAAAAATAGGATCTCATGCTTTTAAACTCCAAATCCCTGATCAATGGTCATCCATCAACCCTGTCTTCTTTGTTTAACTGCTCAAAAATTACTCTTCTGATCCCAGCTCTCCTAGCCACTAACCACCTCCTGAAAAAGTGGAAATCAATTGGAAAGAAGAATGGTGTCACGCTTCAAGCTTAAGGATTATTGTCTCCCTCACTTCAACATATCCCTTCCTCAGTACCATCTACCTCAGTCCATACGTGTGACACAAATAGAAGCACAACATCAATGGTGCCTTCTGCTTATCAACTCTGGCTTCCATAATGACCTTCCATTCTTGGAAACTGACTCAGGCCCTACTTGCAAACCTTGCATTTAACTCTCCCAGTCAACCAACAATTCAAGATTCACTCTTCCACCCTGGGTATTCATAGCCCTTGGGTTCCCATTCCCGGTCAAGAACTCTTGCTAGCTTGCACCCATGCTAGTGAGCCACACCAAATTTATATTTTGGAAGTGGACTAGTATGTTACCCTGCATAAATTACATCCTCATATTTGCATGGTCTCTCATGTCACTCCTTCCTATCTCATCCATTACACCCTTGTATGCTCAGACTCTATTGCCTTGCATCTATTTTATGACCTTGGAAAAATCTAAATTTTATTTCATTTACCAATCCTCTCATGTCATTCATTGCCTCATTGCCTCTTAACTGTAGTTTTCCATCCATCAGGTTGTATCTAGTCAATTTGGATTACCTTATAAAGGCTACACCACTTGCCTGAAGATTGTCTCCTCAGTTATTTAATTTCATACATTCTTGCATTTTGCTAAATCCAGTCATCACATTGGGCTTGGCTTTAGTTTCCTTTCCATTGGAACAGTTCATCCCTCTCACTGTGTGTTGGGTTACCCAATCATAAGTTTGCACTTTACAGTTAGCTTTTCTACCTTGCACTTTCCCTTGCACTCAGTCTCTTCCTTCATGCTCACAATAATTTAAGATTGCCCTATAGTGGGTGGGGTGGTTGTGGGACAGTAAATTAACTGACTCAACTCATCTATTGTAGTTTGCCAACCTATATTAGATTTATTTTACAATTTCACATACTTTCTCAACCGGGAATGCTTCCCTCACCCCTTACAATTATGATATCCATTGGGTAGGGAGATCCAGCGCTTCTTGGGCCAGAAAACCTTTATACCCTTCTCCTTCTTCTAAATAACTTTTGGTTGAAACTATTGATGATCCCCTCTCTCCTCCTCAGGAAGCTGTGGATCCCTTTGAAGAAATCAAAGACTCCAACCACCCTTCTGATGAAACCTTGACTTGTAGTAGATCAAGGGTTTGCACTAATGCTCCCAAATCTGACACTTTGACCTTGCTCTAAACGCTGATCCAGGCTCTCAACCAAACTGCCTTGAAATCTGGTCCAAGTGGCCCTAGCTTTTGTACCCTGGGCATGAAGCAGCCTGATCATTTTACTGGGGAACACCCCCATCAACTTAGATCCTACTTACAGTCCCGTAAAATAATTTTCTCAAACAATCCTCATAATTTTCCTACTGACAGACAAAGAGTTATGTATGCCTCTTTCTTCCTTGGTGGACAATCCTTGCAGTGGTTTGAACCTTACCTTGAAATATTAGAAAACACTAGCCCCACTTGTATCCTTAACAACTGGGACAAGTTTGAGCAGCAATTTTTTACCCTGTTTGGCAACCCTAATTAAGTCCAAAAAGCAGAATACAAAATTAATAACTTAGTCATGAAGGAGACTAATAGAGTTTCCGTTTATATCTCCAATTTACAAAATTTTCAGTATTTCATCCAATGGAACAAGAAAGCTGTCCTATTTCACTTTTGAAAAGGTTTACCAGAATGCCTAATTGACAAACTTGCAGTTGGGGGACATAAGACAACTTCCCTTCAGCAGTTAATTGACCGGGTGATTGAGCTTGATAATGGCTACCACCACAAGAACCGCTCTTGACAAAACAACCATGGACCATCAACCTTGGCTCCAAAGGCAGACAACTCCTCAAAACAATCCTCAAAGAATCCAGAAAAATCCAAACCAAATAAAACCTTGCACTCCAACCTGAAAGGGAAGGCCGTTGCCAAAACTCCAAAGTTCCTGGACAAAGAAACTGGGATGCTCCAGAACAAGGAAGGGCTAAGGAGGGAAAAGAATGGGTTATTTATGTATTGTGGAGGAAAACATGATGTTGATGATTGTGCAAAGGGGCTAGCCCGTGAAGCAGCTAGACATTTAAAAAATTAGCTTATAGTTTTTCTAATACTTGCAAGGAAAACTACACATTATCTAAATTACAGCAAGTCAATCTTTGAACTTGCAAGTCACTAGGTTCTCTGAGTTTGAGATTTGTCCTTTTTCATTCCAAAAACTCCCCTTATTGAGTTTTGCTTGATTCTGGCGCTAACCTTTCTTTTATTAGTAACTTCTTTGCCACTTCCAAGAATCTTTTGCATTACAAGATAGATACATTTCCCATCTATTTAGTAAGTAGTGCAACCAAGCCATCTCATTGGGTTTCCCAAAAGGAAAAATGGACCTTTGCATTCTCCAATTTCCCCAGCTTTGAATGGGACTTATTTGTCTTGGATATTCCCGCAATGGATGATACCATTCTAGGCCATGAATTCCTATTTCACTGGAATTTGGATATAAATTGGCAAGAAGGAGTAATTAATCTTCAAACCTTGTAACCCCAGGACAATAGCCCTTCCTTCAAAAAGGAATTAAACATCCTACCTGACACTGTCATTGAGTTGGATGACACTTTTCTTCCAGGAGATTTGCAATATCCTGACCTCCATTCCCAAGTTCCCTCTCCAGATTTAGGGGTTAATTCTTGTTTGTCCTACTTACCCCTTCCTTGTTTCTTTGAACAGAAACAGACACCAACCAAATTGTGTATCTTGAGCTCCTTAATCCTCTCACATAATGCAAGCACTTCAAACCCTGTGCTCAAAGATGACAAGATTGAAGATCTAGAAATCATTCAAGAGTCTTTAACTCTGGTTTATCATGACTTTGCTGACATTGTTTCAGTTGTAAATTCAGATAAAATTCCCCCATCCCATTTTTATGATCACAGGATCAAAGTTACTTGCCCACCTCCGGCACCCGGACCAGTCTACACTCTCTTGAAGCAAGAATCAACTGCGCTTCAAGAATACATTGCGGACAATGTATTGAAATTATTTCTTTGAACAAGCAATTCAAATACCGGTTCATCTGTCTTAATGGTTTGGAAGAAAGAAGGCAGACTTTGCCTGTGTGCTGGCTAAAGGAAACTGAACCAGGTAACCCGGAAGAATACCTATCCAGTACCTCCTATGTTGCACCTCCCCACTCTCTTCCATGGAGCTGCTTATTTCTCAAAGTTAGACCTTTGAGGCTCCTAAAACCTAGTTTGCATTGCAAAAGGTCATGAATGTTTGACCGCAATGAGAACACAGTCTGGCAGTTATGAGTATACTGTCATGCCTTTTGGCCTCTGCAATGCTCCTTCCACTTTTCAACACTTTGTCAACAACATTTTTTCTGACCTTGTACAGAAATAACTTGTGGTGTATCTTGAAAATATACTAGTCTACTAAAAAACTCTTGAGGATCACATTGCACATGTGCAAGAGGTGCTACAGCAAATTTGCAAGAATGACCTGTTTGCAAAAGCCTCTAAGTGCAAATTCCATACTCCTTCTATTCAGTTTCTAGGTGTCATAGTCTCACAGCAAGGACTATCAATGGATCCAGCCAAGAGCCAGTGCATATTGGACTGGCCTCCACCTTCTTCTGTAAAATACCTTCAAGTTTTCCTTGGTTTCAGTAATTTTTACAGGAGGTTTATTGAGCATTATTCCAAGAAAACCATAAAACTTACTAGCCTTCTTCAAAATGACACTCATTTTTTTGTTACAGAACAAGATTCTTTGGAGTTTGAAGCTCTGAAGAAAGCATTCACTACTGCTCTGATAATTGCTCACTTCAACAAGCTAGCTTGCACTATTGTAGAAACAGATGCAAGCAACTATGCAGTTGGAGGAGTAATCTTGCAGTTTTCCTCCTCTTCTTCCCTCTTTCATCCCGTGGCTTTTGAGTTTTTCAAATTTCTTGCCGCAGAACTTAATTAAAAGATCCATGACAAGGAACTTCTTGCAAATGTTTTTTTCTTGAAAAAATGGTTTTCATACCTTTTGAGTCTTATGGAACCCTTGGAGGTTCTAACTGATCAAAATTTGTTAAAATATTTCATGAGCTCAAAATTCCTTACGCGCAGACAGGACTGATGGGACAAATAACTTTCTGAGTTCAAATTTACAATCACGTACTGCCCTGGGAAACAAGTGGTACTCCCTGATGCTTTATCACATTGGGATGACATTTACCCAGGGGGGGGGAGAACCTTTGCCAACAACAAACCTGAAAACTTTAAGACAATGTTCTCAACCCAACCTGCACAAATCAGTTTGATCATCACTCACCTTTGAGATACAGCTTCAAAAATAAGACAAGCTCAACTCAATGATCCCAAGTTTACCAAACTTTGCAAGAGTGCAAATTTATTAGATAGTGGTTACAGTATTGACAAAAATGGTTATTTAGTTTATAAGAAACGTATAGTAGTACCAGATAATCCTCACATTAAGTTAGATTTCTTCAATTCAAGGAATGATTCCCCGCTTTCTGGTAATCATGAGAAGGATAAAACCTACCAATTTATTGCACAATACTTCTACTGGCCTGGTATGACCAAGGAAGTAAAAGACTATGTTAATGCGTGCTATGGTTGTAATTGTAACAAGTCCTCAAAACAATGGAAGTATGGGCTTCTCCAGCCACTTCCAATTCCCCCAATTCCTTGGCACTTGCTGTCTATGAATTTCATTTTGAAATTACCTATTTCTAGTGGTTATGATTCTATTTTAGTAGTAGTCAATTGCTTCTCAAAGATGGATTTATTCCTTTGCAGTAATTTGAAGGCCTCCTCAGAAGAGTTAGCTAGTTTATTCATAGAATATGTATTCTCTGAACATGGTCTCCCTGATAACATAATTGGTGATTGTGGATCTTTGTTTGTCTCTAGCTTCTGGACCTTGCTTTGCCAACATTTGAAGATCACTTGCAATTTATCAACGTCTTACCACCTGGAAACAAATGGGCAAACCAAGCAAGTCAATCAGATTCTTGAAAAGTAACTTTGAATGTATGTTGCCTACCAACCGGAAAACTGATTGCAATGGCTCCCATTAGCCAGGTTTGCCTACAAAAACTCCACTCATTCCTCCACCAAAAAGTCACCCTTCCAGAATATTTCTGGTAGAAACCCAACTTTCTCTTCTATTCACATAGCACCTTCTCAACCTGCTACCAATTACCTTAACCACATTCATTATCTTCAAACAAAAATTTGAACCAACCTCAAAGCGGCAAACCAGCGCTAAAAGGAACAAGCAGACCAACTTTGCACTTGGGCCCCAACCTTTGCAGTAGGATATCAGGTATGGCTCAATGCTTTCAATATTTGCAGTACTCGCCCAACCCAAAAACTCTCTGAAAGAAAACTTGGACCCTTCAAAGTCAAATCAGTAATTTCCCCTAACACTTTTAAAATCACCTTACCTGCAAAATGGAAGGGTATCCACCCGGTCTTTCATGTGTCTCTCATAGAGCCAGCTCAATTCTTATACCCGGGCAAGACTCATTCCCCTCCTGAACCAGTCAACATCCAAGATCAGTTAGAGTGGGAAGTAAGTTGTATTTTGGATTCCAGTTTAGGGAAAGGAAAAATTCAATACCTTGTTGAATGGACTGGCTTCCAGTCCAACAAAGATTGCACCTTGTGGGAACCAGCCCATCACCTTTGCCACTCTCCCAATTTGATTTGAGACTTTCATGAAAGTTAAACTTGCAAACCTTGCCAATCATGACTCCAATCCCATTCTGCACTTCCATCTCATCCCATTTCCTTAATTTATCTCCTTTCCAGTTCCTAAAAATTATCCATTTTCTTTTCACAATCTTTTTTTCTTTCATTTTTGTTTATTTCAAATAATATATATATATATATATATATATATATATATATATATATATATCTATAATAATAATAATAAAATAACCTATATATATTATAATAAAATAAGATTACAAATAAAATAGTTTTTTATAAATTTTCCTTTACTTCTCTTTCCGCTTCCTCCCAATTTTTGGTCAATTACCCTACCATCAACCTAAATTCATCCAAATACTTGTTGTTTATCAGAGAAGAAATCCTTTTCAACACCATTAATTGCGTCACCAGGTGCCTTTCAAAGATTTCCTTGCACCTCACAGTCCAAGCCCTCTTTGGCTGGGAATTCCATCCACCTTCCTCCAAGAGCTCCTCATATGCTCTCTTCCTTTGGCCCCTTGACAAACCTTCTTCAAAGTTGCCAGTTAATTGCCTTGCATCAGCTTCAATGGGTTCTTCAACTTGCACCCAGTTCTCTTCATCTCATGCTTCCATTTCATTACCTTCCATTCCACCCCATTCCTCTATCTCTTATTCCATTCCATCCCTTCCCTCTTTCCCTTTCCCTTCTTTTTCATTTCCCTCCCTCCATTCTGTATCACCCTCTCCTTCAGCCATTATCCCTTCCTCCCTTGCTTCTTTGACTACCACCAATTCCTCAGCTTGCACTTTTGCTTGCACCTTGGTATTCATCTGATTCACCTTGACTTTGGAAAACAATGCAATATACGGTGGCAGCTGTGGAGGCGTATTAGTAGTGTACCTTCTGAATTGTGGTAGTACTATCAAGAACAAAAATTATATTAGTTCCATTTCTTTTTATTTTTTGATATATTTTCACTCGCGGTGCAGACCTTTGGCTTTGAACCTCACTCCTAGACGCTATGGGGGTATCCACTATTGGTTTGCTATTTATAGGAAAAGTGCAAGAAAACTTGGGCAGACAACATTGCTTGCATTTGCCTTGGAGACCTCTTGCGGCAGTACTAGGGAAACATTGTTCATTTTGACAAATGCAGTTTTCACAATGAAGAGATGAAAATGACAACATATTTTAATTATAAATTTATTTGAGAGAAAAAGAAGTAGGATAATAACTAGGGGTATACAGTACTCACAACAATTTATGGAATCAATGGGAAAATCATCTTAACGCTTTCAGGAGCTTGCATCTTTAAACCTGGGAAACTTTCATGCTTCAAGCTTAAGGATTATTGTCTCCCTCATTTCAACATATCCTTTCCTCAGTAACATCTACCTCAGTCCATACACGCGACACAAATAGAAGCACAACATCAATGGTTCCTTCCACTTATCAATTCTGGCTTGCATAACAACCTTCCATTCTTGGAAACTGACTCAGCACCTACTTGCAAAACTTGCAGTTAACTCTACTCCAGTCAACCATCCATTTGAGCTCTGCTCTTTCACCCTGGATATCAATAGCCCTCAGGTTCCCATTCCCGGTAAAGCACTCTTGCTAGCTTGCACCCATGCTACTGAGCAACACCAACTGTATAGTTTGAAATTGGACTAGTCCCTTACCCTGCATAAATTACATCCTCATATTTTCATTTTCTCTCATATCACTCCTTCCTCTCTCATCCATTATGCCCTTGTATGCTCAGGATCTATTGCCTTGCATCTATTTTATGACCTTGGAAATGTCTATACTGTTATTTCATTTCCCAATCCATTCATTTCATTCATTGCCTCATTGTCTCTTAACTGTAGTTGGCCGTCCATCAGGTTGTATCTAGTCAATTTGGATTACCTTATAAAGGCTACGCCGCTTGCCTAAAGATTGTCTCCTCAGTTAGTTAATTTCATATGTTCTTGCATTTTCCTAAATCCAGTCATCACATCAGGCTTGGCTTTAGTTTCCTTTCCATCAGAACATTTCATCCATCTCACTGTGTGTTGAGTTACCCAACCATAAGTTTGCAATTTGCAGTTAGATTTGCTACCTTGCACTTTCCCTCATTCTCACAATAATCTAAGATTGCCCTATAGTACGTGGCGTGGTTGTGTGACAAATGGAAATTTTCTCAAGTCCTGGAATCCAAGATTATGTGTAGTAAACTCCTCTAATTATTTTAATGGAAAGTTTTTATTAGAAGACTCTGAAAGAAACTCATGGGAACCAGTCTCCAATCTCACCAACTGTTCAGCCCTACTCCATAACTTCCGCTCCCTCTATCCTTCCAAACCCAAATCTTCATAATCTTTCTGATCTCCTCCTCAACCTCACTCCAATCACTCCCAGTCTCATTTTACTCCACTTCATAATCAATCAAAAATAAATCCATTTCTATTCTAATGCTTTCCTAAATCTTCTCTAATCAAACAAAAAAATACAAAAATTATAAGAATATCTATATAAAACTCCTTCTCAATCTCAGCCAGAAATTTAGAAATATAAGTAACACATACACTATCTAGCTTTGTTATACTGCTTTCATACTCCTCCTTATTTTTAGCAGGAGCTCCCATTTCATAAGTCACACCAGAAAAAAAAAAAAAATACTCAAGCTCTGCTACCACTTCCTTCTTCTTCTTTTTCTTCCTTCCCTGCTTCTCCACCTTTTCTCCATTTTCCATACCCCATCAAAATATCATATTAGTTCTAGAATCTTGAGAGATCTTCCAAGCTGCTCTTCAATTTTCTCTAATTTTCCAACTGAATCATCTTCAATGGAATCCACTGGTCCAAATAACCTTTCTCTAGATAAAGCTTCAAGCCTGAATTATTCTCCATGTATTGCTATCCTTCTATAATCACTTCTTACCCCATCCTTGGCCAACATCCTCCCAACTGACTCTCAAACATCCCTTGGCCAAGCTGATCTTTCTTCCACTTTTTCTACCTCTATTTCCTTTCCCCTTCTCTTTAACTTCTTCTTTTTCTTCTTCCTTATCCTCTTCATCAGGCTCACCAGGAGCATCTTCATCCTCATCTTTGACTTTGACTTTGTCTTTGAAGTGGATAGGGGCTGCTTTGATGGTCTCTGATGCTTCAACAAGATGCTCTTCAAAAATTCAAACTCCCTTTGAAAAGTGAAATTTGATGTCTCTGTTGGAATATTGGATTCCTGATAATGCTGAGAATCTGCGCCCCGCCGGCCACTCAACCTCACCCTTGATTGAGCAGCACCCGCAACTAGACGCTCAAGTGTGGACACTCCAACTTCAAAACCAGCAACCAGCTCCAAGCTTAACTAGCTCACTGATCCTGGATCCTGGGTGTCTCTTTTCCTCGTGCAACCATGAGATTGCACCATTGGCACCCAGGGGACTAGGATCAGGTATGATGCTCTCCTTACTCTTGGTATCTTCCAACTCAACAATCTGACCATCATTTTCATCAGCCACTCTTCAAGTCAAGCTACTCCCAATTACATCCTTTATCAACCATCCACAGCAATCCTGTCAGCCCTGCACCAGACCTCAATATTGACCAATACCTCTCATCAGCTAAAATCTACACTATTCCTTATCTGACCTCACCTGTAACCTGGTTTTATGAAGGTTAATAGTTGTTATCTTTCATTATTGCCATATCTGTTCTTCCTGCATCTTTCTGTTTCTTTTTCTCATTGATGCTTGAAATCTACTGGTTTTATTAAGCCAAACATTTCCAACTTCATATTTACAGTCCCAAGCCAGGTTACAATAATTATGTTGGATAAAAAAGAAACCTTGAGTTCAACCAAATTGAATATTCCCCTTCTCAAAAATGAGAATTTCCCACCATGGAGCCTCTGAATTCAAAGCTACTTACGACGTAAAGGTATTCTCAATTACGTCCTTGAACCACCACCCTCTCCTCTCAAAGAACCTCAGAAGAAGAAACTATTTGAAGCTGCCAATGTAATCATCCAACACCTAAGGGAAATGGCATTCAATGCTGTCATCAATGAAGAAAACAATGGTGATCCCCACGCAATCTGGAACAGCCTTCTGGAATGGTATGCATCTAAATCCACCAACAACCAAGGCCGCATCTGGCTCAACTTCATCCAATCACAATACAAAGGTGATCTGTCTATTTAAATCCAAGAATTCCAAAAAAAAATGAATGAGATATCAGTGATCAAGCTTGAGGTCCCACCAGACATCCTTAGCTACACGATATTGGCAAAACTTCCAAGTAACTTTTACCACATCATCAATACAATACTTCTGAGTGACAAGCTCCTACAAAATCCAACCAATGTCCTGAACAAGTTAAGAGAATTAATTCATCTCAAAATCTCCCAAAGTAAGAACCCAGAATATATTAGCCACAAAGCTGCCAAACCAACGGCTCTTGTAAAAATGGGCTTCAAACCAAACTCCCATCCTTGACCCAAACACCCATGCTCAAAAGGCCATCATAATCCACTGGCCAATCACCCTGAAAGCAAGTGCTGGTTCCTTCATCCGCCCCTCTGTCCTGAAAACAGCTCCTCCAAGTCAGCCATACACCTCAAATCTTCCAATCAAAAGTCCAAGGATCAACTGCCTGGACCTGAAGCCGCCAAGGTGCACTTCAACGCCCAACTTTACCTCACCAATTCCTTCTCCAAAGAATCCAACCAATTACCAGTTCTAGACTCCATATCAAGCCATCACATTCTCAA
Organism: Puccinia polysora; assembly: GCA_025617555.3. Taxonomy (NCBI): domain Eukaryota; kingdom Fungi; phylum Basidiomycota; class Pucciniomycetes; order Pucciniales; family Pucciniaceae; genus Puccinia; species Puccinia polysora. Next base: position 56,028,717 of record CM062628.1, read on the forward strand.
CAATCTTCAGTAACTCCATCATCCCAAACCCATTGTTGTCAAAGTTGGCACCGGTGCTCCCAATACTGGTCTCAAAGCCACCTACGTTGGCAGCGCCATAATCAAGAATCACAATGGAAAGGAACTGACCTTGGAAAACCTGCTTCTCATCCCATCTCTCAATTGGTCCCTGATATCCCTCACACAGTTGAAGTAAAAGAAGGCAGTGTTCAACAAGGTTGGTTACTCAGGAATCAAGATAATGCTGGACAACTTCTCCTTCATAGGCAGCTCTCACAACAAACTGACCAAACTGTGTGGAGTGAAATTCATACCACCCAGGGAGGTGTTCTTGAAATCCAACTCCAACTCAATCAATTGGCATCATTGTCTGGGGCACCCCAATCCGTCGGTTCTGAAGATTCTAAAGCTTTCCGACAAGAACACCGAGGCCATGTGCAACATATGCAAAACTTGCAAGGTTACAGCCACCCCATTCAACCACCACTTCAAGGCTGTGAAAGACCCGCTGGAAGCGCTACACTTTGACCTAGTGGGCCCTCTTTCCGTTCAATCCCGCTCCAGCAACTTGTACTTTCTATCAATCACAGATCAACACACCGTATTCAAGGCCGTATCCTTCCTCAAATCAAAAATCAAAGCTGAGAGGGCACTTATCAACTTCATCTCCACGGCCAAAAGGCAGACAATGAAGAAAAGAAAAACTCTAGTCTCCGACAACGGAGGGGAATTCACCTCCACCGCACTTAAGGAATACTGCTCCACTTGAGGTATAGTTCAGAACTATGCCCCTGCCTATACTCCTCAACAGAATGGCCTGGCCAAGAAAAAAAACCGGTCTATCCTCCAGAAAGCTTGATGCCTCCTCTCTCAAAGTCAATTACCACTCACCTACTGGGACAAGGCCGTTAACACAGCCACGCACCTCCTCAATCTTCTGCCGTCATGTACACAATCAAACAACATACCCTCCAAGCTCTGGTTCAATAGAGATTTCAACTTAGATTTCCTCAAACCTTTCACATGCTTTGGCTACTCGCTGATCCCAAAACAACTTTGTGAATCAAAATTGGCTCCCACTAGCAAGAAATGTATATTGCTGGGGTATGTAAACAACTTTTTGTTGTACAGATGCTTAGATCCGGTTACTTTAAAAATATATATATCATCAAATTTTGTTTTCTTCAAAGCTATTTTCCCTTCCATTTCCTCTTCTCCTTCTGTGTCTCATGATATCAACTCCGGGCCTGCTTTTCTTTCCATCCCGGATATAGCTGAAGCTGACACATCTTCCTCTCCCTCCACTCATTCAAAACCTGGCTCCTCTACTCTATCTGTCAGCTCCTCTCCAACACCGGCCATTCCAACCTATGATTGAGTTTCCCCCAACAATATTCTTCCAACTCCTTGCCGCCATGACTCCTCCATTGGTTGAACACAAGTTGACCTTATCTGCGACTCTGATTACAAGGATCCGGCCAATCTCAAAGAAGCTTTGGCCTCAAAATATTGCAACAAGCGGATCAAAGAAATCCGAGTAGAGGAACTTAATCTTATATCATATGATGTGTGGGAAGAAGTCAATCTGACTCCCGAATCAGTACCCATCAACTGCGTGTGGGTCTTCGGAACTAAACGGGACTCGAGGAATAGGATCACTGAGTTCAAAGCTAGGCTTTGTGCTCAGGGCTTCCATTAACAATGGGGCCACAACTACCACAACACCTTTTCACCCACCGGCAACAAGGCTCCATTGCGGGTTCTCATCTCCTTCGCAGCGTCTCAACTCTTAAAATTTCACCAAGTTGAGGTCAAATCTGCATTCTTAAATGCACCAATCAAAGAAACTGTCCACATCAAACCGCCTCCAAATATTCACATCACACCTGGTAAGACGCTCAGGCTCCTAAAGGCTCTCTATGGACTCAAGCAGGCACCGTTTTCCTAGTGCACCACTCTGACCGACTGGCTTCTTAGCTCTGGATTCAAACAATGTGAGGCTGATCATTGTGTGTTCTGGAGCAAAGACACTTGGCTCTATGATCACGTCACTGACATAGCAATTTTCAGCAGGAGACCAGAAGAATTCATTAATGCTCTTGGATCCTGATTCACCATCAAGGATCTTGGTCAAGCCTAGTTACTGCTAGGGATGAATGTAGAAGTCACCGCGACAGGTATCAAACTACATCAAGGCACCTACATCCAGCATCTAGTTTCCAGCTATGATCTCCCGGCTTTCAAAGCAAATTCCACTCCTTTCCAACCCAATGGTAAATTGCTACCAGAAACTGATGAAGACCACAAAAAATTCGAGAAATCAAATCAAAACTACAGGAAAATCATAGGGGAGTTAAACCATTTAAGCTGTTGCACTTGTCCGGAAATTACATTCTGCGTGAACTACCTAGCACAATTCTTGAATAAGCCGGCTCACCACCACTTCAATGCTGCCCTGAAGACCCTCAACTATCTCAAACACACCTCCACATGGGGGCTGAACTTTCTCAATCAAGACAATAACACTCTTTCCGCATTTGCCAATGCCAATTGGGCAACTTGTCTGAGTACAAGGAGATTGGTCTCAGGAATCTCCATCAGATGGATGGGAAACCTGGTCAACTGGAAATCAATACGCCAACCAACGCTGTCTCTGTCTACAACAGAGGCTGAATACAAGGCTATGGCCAATGCCGTGAAGGAAATCTTGTGGCTAAACTACCTAATACATCAAGTCTTCCCCAAAAGCGGATCAAAACCATCCATCCTCTTTGAAGATAACAAGGGTGCCATCAAACTGGCTCTGAATCAGGCAAACCACTCCGGCTTCCACTCTAAGCACATGGAACTCCAATTCCACTAAATCCGGGAAGAGATTGAAAAAGGGAACATAACCATAAAAAAGGTGTCATTGCAAGCAAATCTGGCAGACTTCCTCACCAAGCCTCTCAGCAGACTTAAATTAGTCACCTCCCTATCAAATCTGGGCTTTTGCTGATCACATTCTCAGCAAGGGAGGATGTTGGAATATTGGATTCCTTATAATGCTGAGAATCTGAGCCCCGCCAGTCACTCAACCTCACCCTTGATTGAGCAGCACCCGCGACTAGACGCTTGAGTGTGGAAACTCCAACTTCAAAACCAGCAACCAGCTCCAAACTTAAATAGCTCACTGATCCTGGATCCTGGGTGTCTCTTTTTCTTGTGCAACCATGAGATTGCACCATTGGCACCCAGGGGACTAGGATCAGGTATGATGCTCTCCTTACTCTTGGTATCTTCCAACTCAACAATCTGACCATCATCTTCATCAGCCACTCTTCAAGTTGAGCTACTCCCAATTTCATCCTTTATCAACCATCCACAGCAATCCTGTCAGCCCTGCGCCAGACCTCAATATTGACCAATAACTCTCATCAGCTACAATCTACACTATTCCTTATCTGACCTCACCTGTAACCTGGTTTTATTAAGGTTCATAGTTGTTATCTTTCATTATTGCCATATCTGTTCTTCCTGCATCTTTCTGTTTCTTTTTCTCATTGATGCTTGAAATCTACTGGTTTTATTAAGCCAAAAATTTCCAACTTCAGTCTCTTCAACAACTCTTTGACTCCTTTTCTGCTAATTTGACTGTGTTTTGATTGGAATACCACTGCTTTGACCATCCTTTGACAAGGTTTGACTGATTTGACCACCTTATGTCAAAATTTGATTGGTTTGACTTGCAATCTTCAAACTTTGACCAATTCACTTCAACCTTTTCAAAATTCAACCGTTTTTAAAAATATTCAATGGAATTAGACTGTTTTGAGGGTGGTTTCATCCACTTCAAAAGTTTCAATGGCACTTTTACGTTGGTTTTACAGGTTCCCTATGCCCTCAGAGTCCTCAATAGAACTTATGGAAGAGAAATATGGCTTTCCCCAGCAGGTATCCAATGCCTTCAAATTCAATGGTTACTTGAGTTATCCAATCCAAAAACAACTTTCCCTTCCTCATCACCTCCAAACTTCTCTTCTCCAAAAACCTCATCTTATCCTTCAAAGCCTCCACTAGGAAAAGACCAACAACACTCTTGTCAGAAGAAAGTCTCCCAGCAACCAGAATACAGAAGAAACTACTCACCATCTGATGGACCTACTCTGCTGGACACCCCCAGGAACACAATAGAGTCTTCAGGTGCCTCCTTCAATTCAAAGTTACCTCTCACATCTTCCTTCACCCATACAACTGGCCCAAGTGCCATCCTACCAGCTTCAGTGGTCTGAAACAGGGCCTCTTGTACCTTCTACAGTATTCACATTTCCCAGACTTTGTGGTAATGCACTTTTGGTGCAGATCTTTTCATTTTCAAGACATCTGGAACATGGAGGAAATTATTGGTTGACAGGATTTTAAAGATTGTTCTTCTCCATGGAAAATGAAAGAGTGGGTGATTTGTTGTAGGATGAAAGGTATGGGAATTTGTCAGGTGGTTATGGTTATGGATATGGTGGGAGGAAAGAAAATTCAGTCATGGTGATGAACTCAATCTACTCCCACCTCTTATTATTGGTATCAGGAGCTACCCCTTTCTCTTTCAGGATGGGTACTGTCATAACCACAACTTGACTCAGTCTCCTCAGTCATCCTCAACCCTCAGAAATCTGCAATCCTCATTATAATCAACCTTCTTCCCCTGGATCTACCACCTGCACATCCTGAAGTATCTCCCTGCATCCCCTGCAGGTCCTAGAAAATCTCCCAGGATCCCCCTCTCTCCCTTTGGCTTTGCGCATCCATCAACTCTCCTTCAACCTAATTGGTATGGGAAGTACATACAGATCCCATAATGTAAATCCATATTACATACTCCTGGCTGGAAAACCCACACTTCCAGTTCAGCACATGCCACACCTTTATGGAAAGGCCCATTACCCAATCCGTCAAACCACTTCCTCCAGTTCAATTGGTAAAAATGTAATTCCATGGGGCATCCCAGACCAGCAAAATTCATCACTCCTCGAGGCCTCTTCCCAGCTCTCACATATACTGGCCTCTCCTTCCTTCCTGGACTAATTCCTGTTATAATACTTCTTATTGGTTATTTACTTCCATCAGGTGTCATCTCAGAACAAGAAAGCCATCCAGCCTACCTTACTCATCACACTTATCCCTCTGGTGTTACTCTTATAGGATTCATTCATCAGTCTTCCTCAGGAGCCTTACTCCTGGATTCCTCTCATCCTTTACCTCCTGCATCCTTTTCATTACTCTAACTATCTCTGTTGTAATCAATCTCATCTTCTCTATCCTGAGTTCTGTGAGCATCAGTGCCTGTGCCCTCAGCCCCTTGCACTCCAGGGTTGGTTGTGACAGTAAAAATGAAATCAATATCAATTTTTTTAAGGAAATCAAATCTGACCTAAAAAATTCTAAAAAAAACTTCATCCAATATAAGAAAAATAAGCAAATCATAAGAATCCATGTTGTTTAAAAAAAATCAAATATTTCCAGGGGAATTTGAATAACTTTGTACCAAAAATAAAATAAAATACCAAAAAAATAAAAAAAATAAAACATGAAAATAATTGAGTTCAAACTTTTCCACCCCAAGAAATCAAAAACTAAATTGAAAACCTCCTATCAAATCCAAAAAAAAAAATTGGGTAATTGTGAATATCTACATCTATTTTCTTAATCTTGAGTCTCAAATATTTCTTTTTCATCAGTAATAAAATCTAAGGCACATCTTCTCAGATAAAAAAAATATCATCCAATGCATAAATCATTGTAAAAATTATGGAAATTCAGTTTTGTTGAAGAAAATTTAAGATTTCTAATGTAAAAAAAAATGCCTTTGTATCTGAAATAAAAAAAATGAAACATATATCTAATTCATAGCTGCCATGGAAAAATGTTCAACAACTTTGGAGATGAAAAAGAGGATTCTACCTGGTGGATCTACCTCTCTGTGGGATAGTAGTTGGAGGCTCTTTCAGCTAGAATAAAGGGAGGGACACGTATCTGACCAAGGATGCAGGAAGGGTGGGAAGAGTGCTGGATGTGTCTGAAGAGCTAAAGTATTTTTGATTTCCTGAACCAACAGACTAAGAAAAGGAAATTAACAAGTGACACAAAACAGAAGAAAAGATGAAGACAAGCTGAAGAGATTCTCACTCAGTGAAGACACAAACAAGGCAGGGCGCTTGAATAATAATAAGAAAAGAAATGATAGGAAGAAAGGAGAGCGGGACAAGTAACTAAACACAGGTATTGAAAAATTAAATAGAAGTGAGTCAGCAGTTGGCCTGAATTCTTAGATTGAAGTAACCTCACATATGAACAGAAAGGATGAAATCTAATGTGACTTTGGAAGTTGGAGCTTCAGGAGGGATGAGTTGTGAGATGATTTGAGGAGTGTTTACAGGCTTGTTGATTTGAGCTGAGAAGAATATTGACAGAGTGAGGAAGATAAAAGGAGTAATCTTATTGAGGAGGTGAGTTGATGGGGTGATGGAGAGGAATGTAACAATGGAAAGTTGAGGAAAAGTTGAGAATGAATGGGATGGAGCAGACTGTGATGAGGGGAAGCAGATGATGGTGATAGGAATGGGAGAAGATGATGGTAATGGGAATAGGACCTGATGATGGTGATGGAATTTCAAGAGATAAAAGAGCGGGATGGTGAATGAAGATTCACAAAGGGTGATAGGTTGGAGACAGGTGACAGAGCTGGTAGGGGGAGTGGAAATTGAGTCTGAAGGATATTTCCTCTCAACACACCTCCATTTTCAGATGAGAGTTTTCAGAATTGTGTCATTGATGTGTTTAACTGAGGGTTTTATGGCTGATTTTGTTAGTGGATTGGCCAGCATTGATTCTGAAGGAACAAGATTGGTGATAAGAATTTTGGCATCCTTTTGCTCTTGGAGACATTTCATCTGGGTGTCTACATGTTTGAGCGTGCTATGATGACATTCAAAATTGACAAGGTTGTTCAAGGCCTTGTTTTTGATATGTGAGCCATGGGTGAGGGAGATAGAGGGATTTTATTCTTTCAACATATTTAAGATCCAGATCTTTTCCTGTGTAGCTAGGACAAGTGATTTGAGTTAACCTTTGGTTGAGGACAGGGAAACCATGGGCTGGAGATTTCTGCGCCATGAGATGGCACAGCCATAGAGAAAACTTAGATAGACAGTGTGGCTTCTTCTTGAGATGGGATCATTAACGCCATCAGAGTCTCTCCAGGATTCAAGGTTGAAGCTGAAGGAGTTTTTTTTGAGAAAAACTTCCAGATTTTGAATTTTTTTGACATATTGCCAGGCATTTTTGGCTTCTGTCCAGTGAGAGAGACCAGTTTTTGCATTAAATCTAGATTGAGAGGAGGAGGAATAGGAGATATTCAGTCAAGTTTGAGTTGCTATGAAATTTAAGTAACCCTTGGAGGAGCAATATTTAATATTAAGGTTGGAGAATTTTGAGGCTTTTTCATAAGTAGGCGGTTTGAGAGCAATTCCAGGGGTTATGGGTGTGTTTATTGGTTTATACTCTGAAAGTAAAAGTTTGGTTAGTGCTGTTTTTATGTGGTTGGGTTGATTTAGGCATGGTCCAGCTGGTGTGTCAACAATATAGTTCCCAAGTATTATGGTGAGTGGACCCTCATGTGAAATGGCAAAGGTGGTCTTTAATTTTGCTTCAAATTCTTGCAAATTTCTGATGATGAAAAGGTCATCAACATAAAAAAAATGAAAATTTGAGAAGATTTATTTATGAAGAGAAAGGTATTGGCAGAAGAGGCTGAAAAGTTTTGATTGAGAATCCATTTCTTGAGTTTTAAAACAAAGTTGCTTGGACCCAACAGATGCAGCAAGCAGCCCTTATTCAACAGTTTTCCTTGGGATAAAAGGTTCAAAGCCAATTGAGGAACATAGAGTGATTTGCTGAGGAGAACATTTCAGTTTTTGGACAATAGCTAAGCAGTACCAACACCTTCAGCTTGGAGCAAGGAGTTCTCCTTTCCTGTTTGGATTTGAGTGTTGTCTTCCATGAGATTTTCAAAAAAGTCTGGAGAGTTGAACATGGACTGAGATGCGCCGGATTCTAGGATGATTTCATGTTCAGTTAGGAGTCTATAGTTGATCATAGCAAAGTTGTAGGAGGTTCAGGATAGGTAAGAGGACAAAGGTTTGTTTTTGTTTGGTTTGGAGTTATTGTTGAAATTTTGTCAGAGGTTAGGATACAACGACCATCAAGCATTTTTGGGATTAGATTCCTGAGGATTGTTCCAGGTGGCTTGGAATTTGATAAATTCTTTCTTTATGCCCTTATTTGACATAGCTGATGCATAGGTACTGGCAGCAGTTTTTTTCTTAATCTGATTCAGATGTCTAAGCACCAAGTCACCATTGATTTTGGATTCTACCAGTGAGTGGGTAATGGTAGTTTTGAGGTGTTCTAGTTCAGGTGGAAAATTTTAGGGTATGAGGTAAGCAACTATGTCATCATCCATTTTGATTCCAATTTCAGAAATTTGAATTAGGCGGGATTTAAACTTGGTGATGAACTTATCAATATGTTTTGTATTGAACTGAAGTTTGAGGAAATTAAAGAATACTCAAGACCAATTTGCCATTTGAGATTAGTCATAAAATTTGTTAATTTACTTCCAGAGTTTTAATCCATTAGTGAGGTGATAGTCCTTGATGCAATGAATATACGTTCAATTATCAAGCTTGAACTGGATATATCCAGCTAGTTCAAGGTTAATTTTGGGAGGGCATTTCTTGGGTTCTGATGATTGGAGCCATTGAGAAACACCCTTCTGTCACCCTCCTAGATGCCAAGACCCTTGCTATCCTTTAGCTACCAGAGGTGATAAAATAAATAAAAAATATATATATTAAATAAATGCAGCAAAAATCCATAAAATATTTGGATTAAGCTTATTGCAAGGTTAATTGGTTTGGTTATGGTTTATTGTTAAAAATCAATGTAGATAAATTGATTAGCAAATATTTTTTTATAGATGGGCCACAATTATATTGAGGATCTTTGACACCACTCTTCAGGGATTTCAGTATGAAAACACGTAGTCCTGGTTACTTTGGGCTCTTTAGTTTAAAGGATATTTTGCCCAAAGATAATATGTATATAAAATACACGGTGGAGTTGCAGGGCTTTGTAACCAAGCTGCCACAACAGAGAAAGGAAAATAAAACTGGTATATTATCAAATCCTTTGGGTATCTGTTTGGGACGTGCACTGATGAGTTAAACCTGTATACTGGGGTTATAAGGTTGTTCAGAAGTTTAAATTGATAAAAAGGGGTTGAGGAGGGATATTATTGATCAGACTGAGCCATAAATCACTTAATTATCTTTTATAAGTACTTGATTACCTTGGGACGGTGTCTGGATATAAATATAACTGGGTCTCTGCCCATCAATATCCTCAAAAGATCTCTTTATTTATAGCTTTTTGAGTCCCAATATTGTCCTTCTGAGGGGTACAGGGGCTCAAAGGGATGGACACTGAGGCTAGAAGGGTAACCAGTGGTAGCCTGTCATGTGTCCTTGGTGCTATAGCACAAGTAGCATCTAATTCCTCAGTGTATGGGAATTATTCTACTTTATAATTGATATTAGGATGTGTGAATAACACTAATCTGTCCGGTTTATGTCATTATTTAATTAATTATCCTTAGTAAATGTTCCCAGTAAGTTAATGATTATTTTAATAGAAATTGCTACGGACATTCTGATGTCAGGTGAGTTCTCATTATGTATTAAATAATTGGAGTAAAGTCATGATATTGATTTTACTCCTTATTTTCGAGTTTCAGTTGATTTACTAAAATAATTACTCAAAAAAAAATAAGTCATGGGAATCCATGTAATATTTTTAGATCATTAGTTTTCTTAGTATGGCACGAAGATATTGATGTCTAGAAATTCTCATAATAGTGTATTAAAGTATTTTAATATATTTTTAGAAGTTTTCATTGTCTTATTTTCGACATTCTTGGTACTTTGAATTATATTTAATAAAAAATATGTATAAAGTTTATTTAAGTATTTTTATACAATATTATGTACTTTTAGACTATCTACTATCCAGGGGAACATTTATTACATCTGTAGAATGTTCCCATGTGGGTTGTAGCATGTTTATGCGGTACCTAAGTTTCTCAGGCCGCCTGTCACTTTGTCAACTTGTAGTCCCGCGGCTGCGTACTTTTCAGATGCCCGGGGCTGCATACACGACTTTGACGGAGTGACAGAGCTGTATCTCAGCCGCGCGCAGGTGAATTGCCTGCCGCAGCTGCGTGCCGGAATTGTGACAGAACACATTTCCATCCGTAACTCCTGAAATATACACAACACCTCAATTCTGACTGAATTTTAGGTGTGAAACCTATACGTGACAATACGTGTGAAATATTTAATTGGCAAAAAAGTTCAATAGTGGTGCGGTGTTATTTTGGTCTTTCTTTCCTGAATTATTTAAAAATATAAGGAGTTGGATTTCAAGGGTGGGGCCAGTGAGTGACCCTACCTAATTCTGGGTGGAAAGTCCATGTTTGTAATAATATTTATGGTTTTCCTACTCCTTCTTAGGTTAATTATTTTATTATTTTTATGTTATTTCTGTTACTTTTGCAGTTTGCTTTGCAATAGTAGCAAGCTGAAATTCCCCTACTCCAAGACATGGCCATATCTGAAAAAAATCTGGAGCATGTTGGGAAAAAATTAACTTCATGTGTGTTTCAGTTCCTCTTTCTGGCTCTGTAGTTTCTGAGATGTATTGGTCCATCAGGTATGATATTCTCTGGTAACCATTCATCTTTGTCTGCAGATTATCCTTTGGATCTTACTAAGTATAGTCTTACATCTTTTCCTTGTATTCTCTCTTTCTTGTCTCTCAATATCCTGCTTAATTTCCATTTTTCTTTCACAGAGTCAGGTTCTATTGGAATTATTGTTGGAGGGAGGTTGCCACCTTCTCTTGGTTGAAAGTGTTTGACTAGGCTAAAAAGAAATACTGGGTGCTTTCTTGATAATTCTTCACTCAAGATTACTTCCACAGCATTTTTTCCATGCATCTTTTTGATAAAAAATGGTCCAACAAAGGCTGGTTTCAGATTCCTGTTACCTGCCAGATTGTTGAAGTTGGTAGTGGATATCAAAATCTGATCTCCTATTTTAAAGTCAGGTTCTCTATGTGATTTGTCCCATTTTTTTTGTTGTATTCTACTGCTTCTTCTACACACTTTTGAGCATGATTATTTGCCAGATCTAACATCTTCTTAAAGTCAAGAGATGTTGGATGAATAGTGGCTAAGTTATAGTTTAAGTTATTCCTTGGGAGTTTTGGAATCCATCCTCTTTCTAGTATGTAAGGAGCTTCTTTGGTAGTAGAATGTTTACTGCTGTTATAAGCCATTTCTAGGGCTGGGAGTAGGCTTACCCAATCATGGAAATAAAAATCTGAGTTTTTGTATTTTAGACAAAATCTAAAGAACCTCCTTAACATATCTTCTAGGGTCTTTATCATTCTTTCAGCTAATCCATCAGTTTGGGGATGTTATGCTGTAGAAAATGCTAGAGTAGTACCCAGTATATCATATAGATTCCTCCAAACCTCAGAGGTGAATTTGGGGTCTCTGTCACTGATTATAATCTTGGGTATACCAACATCAGCTATGATCCTGTTCCAGAATAGTAAAGCAACATCCATGGCACTATCTTCTTTGTGTTTAGGTAAGAATTTTGACTTCTTAGAGTATCTGTCAACTATAACTAGGACAGAGTTATATGAATGAGTACCTCCAGCGGGGAGGCTGGTGACAAAATCCATATTGATGATTTCCCATCTGGTTTTAGATTCAGAGATCTTCTGTAGGAGTCCAAACCTTTTTCCAATAGTTTTATTAGATTTTTGGCATGTCTCACAGCTAGTAACATACTTAATAGTGATTTCTTTCCAGTCTATCCACCAAGAAGTTTGTTTTACTTTTTCCAAGGTTCTTTCTGTGGATAGATGCCCTGATTAACAGCTGTCATGGCATTCCTGGAGTATATGTTGTATATGTTCTTTGTTGCTTAGTACTAATACACTGGAATGTTGTTGTCTGTAGTAAAGGAGACCATCCCAAAAGGTAAACCTTCCTGCTTTATAAGGTTTAAGTAATGAAGCAGGTAGACTATTTATCAGAGCTGCTTCTGGGGATTCACATTCTATAATAATGATCAGAAGCTTGATTTCAGGAGAGAATTTGTCCCTTACTAGGTTGAAGAAAGAAGTATCTAATTCACATAAGTGGATCCCCATTATTGGAGCATTGAATGCAAAAAGATTGATGTTCAGGATAGGAAAGATATCTTGATCTTCAGGGTCATATGCTTTATTTTTGGAGTCAATAGGCAAAGCATTCCTAATTAGACCATCAGAATTCTGATGTTTAGCTCCAGCTTTATGCATTATAGTCATCTGACCTCTAACTGTTGTATAGCAATTTGCCACCTGAGCATATGTCTGCTGGGGGTTTTCATGTTCATAAGAGTTCTTAAAGAATTACAGTCCATGATTACTTGAAAAGTGGTGCCTTCTAAGTAATAGTGTAGCTTTTCTAAAGCCCATACTAGAGCCAAACATTCCAACTGAATGACTCCATATCTCTTTTCTGTATGTTTGATCTGTCTAGATATGAATATTACTGGTTTCTCTACTGGTCTGTCTTCTTCTATCCTTTCTTGATGTAGATCAGCTCCTAACCCTTCCATACAGGCTTCAATTTACAGTTTAAAGGGCTTGGAGTAATCTGGTTGGATGAGTAAAGGAGTAGAGGTCATAGCTATTTTTAGTTCCTCATAGTTTTTCAATCTCTCATGTGTCATTTCAAATAGAGTTTTGTTGTTGCATACTTCACACAGACTGTTAGTTAGCATAGCAAACTTTGGTATTTATTGTCTGTAGTAAATGCCAAAACTAATGAAAGACAGTAACTCTGTTTTGTTTTGAGGCATGGGTCTATTCATGACAGCAGCTATCTTATTTTTATCAGCAGCTAGAGTTAAACCAGAGACTATATGTCCTAAGGCTTTCAATTCTCCGTAGCCAAAGTTGAATTTCTTCATGGATACCTTCAATCCTGCTCTGGAGATAGTTTGGAGTACTAATCTTACTTGGTTGATATGAGTATCCCAATCATCAGAGTATATGATAACATCATCTATATATACCATCATCCATCCTTGTCTGATGTATTTACCTAGAACTGTATCAATTGTTCTCTGGAAGTGTGATGGGGCATTCTTTATACCAAAGGGCATCCTAAGATATTCATATATTCCAAAATGACAGATTATTCTCATAAACTTCCTACTTTCAGGGCTTATAGGTATCTGGTGGAAACCTTTAAGCATATCCATAGTAGTGATATACTTGGCCTTGGAAAAGTTATGCAGAGCATGATCAATCCAAGGTATAGGATAATAATCTACCTGAGTATAATTATTGAGCATTCTGAAGTCTCATAACATTCTTGACTTGTCATTATGCCAAGCTATGATTACGGGTGTGGTCACATATACCTACTTAGTGTTCCCTACTTTCCTTAATACTTGTAAGTCTATCAGTTCTTGGATATGTTCCTCAAGAGCTTTTCTAGACTTAGGACTAGAGGGATAGGCCGGTATTCTTAAGTTTGGAGGATAAGGAGGCTTAATGGTCAATGTTAATACCATATCATGTCCTTTAATATCACCAATGGGATGATCTTTAGTACAAAAAGCATTTTGGTTCTCAAAGCAGACTGTCAATATATCTTTCTTCTGTTCTTCAGAAAGTTTCATATTCAGAGCTTCTTGAGAGAAGTATTCTTGGTCAAAGTCTTCTAAATGCTTTTGATAAGTATAGGAGGGGAATTTAGATTGAATGGTGCATATCTTAAACTTCTTTTCCCAATTACCACCCACTGTGAAGTATCTCCCTTTACTCTGGAACACATCTATACCATATAGACATAAGGCATCATTACCTAGTATCAGGTAGTCACATAGTCCGTTGAGCAATACTAAAAATTCCACTTCTATTCTCAAAGATCCTTTAGTATGGGGTAGCATTATAGGAGCATTCCATACTCCAATAGCATTCATGGTAGAGTTGCAAGAGCTAAACTTGTCTTTTGGGAAAGGCAGAAGGTGTTATTTCCAATTGGGATCCCATTTTTTTAAGAATTCAGCACAGACACATGAGCAGAAAGCTCCGCTATACAGTAATAACCTTGTAGGTCTGTCTTTATACAATCCTGTTGCATAGCAAGTTTGAACAGTGGTATAACTTTTCCCACTCATAGGTTTAACTGTCAATGGTTTGAAATCCGTAATATGTCTAGTAATTATGGTAGGATCCCATTTTTGGGGCAGACTAGAATCCCCATGTATGTTATTTATTTCTAAAGAAGTGCCAATATCTCCTTCTATAACATTAACAGGGTTGGTCAGGATCAATTCACATTCAGAAAGAGATCCTTTGGTATCAGCTATATATTCATAGTTCTTATTCCCTTCAACCTCCTGCGCTCCTTCTAAGACTGCTACTTTCTTTTTGGTAATGGGCAGTTTTGTCTCATATTCCCTGTCTTGTTACAATTCCAACAAGTTCCAGGCATCCTCTCTTTTTCCCTATTCTCATTAGGTTTGTTATTATGAGAGGTATTCATCAGAGGAGGTTTTTCTCTGGTTTTGTTAATGTTTTAGTTCTCTTTGGGTCTACAAGGGACTTTCTTGTCTAACCCATTCATGTCTATGACTTCTTCTAACACATTGATTAGAGTTGGCAAGTCAGAATCCATACTGATCCTGCATCTTACCCTATGTTTAAGATTTCCAGGACACAGGTGGAGGAGTCTTTCATTTACTTCCTCTTTATCAGCCTCTGGATAGAAGCAATCTAGTCTTTTCTTCTGTTCCAAGCACCATTTGTGAGGCTTATCCTAGGAGGGGTCAAATGAGGAATTTAAAAATTTTCCATCATTTTTCTTTTCCACATTCTAGAACCAAATTGTTCTTTAATCAGAAGTTTCCAAGAATTCCATGGTAAGGATCCTACTTCTTCTCTTTTACTGACAAACCAGTCCAAAGCTACTCCTTCAAATAGTCTGGGCAACCTGACTACAGCTATAGCTTCTGGTAAGTCATAAGAGTTAATAGTGTAGTAAATAAATTTAATAAAATCTATATGATTGTATTCTCCTTCACCCGAGAACTTGGGCCATTCAGAAATAGGGGGTAACAGTTTGAGGGCTTGCTCCATCTCAGGGTTAGGACTAGGCCTGAAGGTTTCACTCCTATGCATTCCTAGTAAGGGTGGTGCATAAGGAGTAGTTGTTTGTCTGGGAGGTTTTGGTTCCTCTGTGGTACTCCCCAAGGGGTTGGTCAGATGGACTTTTAAGTCTCTAAGATCATTCTTCATCAGATTGAGTTGCAGGTCCACTTTATTGTTAAGCGGATCCAGTTTCTCAATAAGGGATAGAATGGAGCTGTTAGTAGTGTTTACCAATTCTTCTTTTAAGGGTTTGAAAGAAATAATAAAATCTTCTTGTATTCCTGATAAAAGATTCTCAATTGTTTGATTCTGTCTGATCCTACCTTGATTAATTGTCTCCAATAACTGTTCTGTGTATTCTTTGATCTCTTCCATTCTTACCTTCTTTTTTTGGGTATTAATCAATTTGGCTACTACTGAGGTTAATTTATTCATTTGGGTATAAATACCATCCAAATTTTCACAAAAAATTTTGAAATTATGACGCATATCATTAGAAAAGGAAGTAATTACATCAGCAGTTTGTTTGGGCTCAGAATTAGAGGCTAATTTTTGTAAAACTTATTCCATTTTTGAGATAGGGATATTATCTTATCCCAATCTTTCTTTTCCTTTGGCTTTGGATGGGAAGAGGATCTCTTCTTTCCTGATCCTTTGCCTTTCAGTTGGGCTAATTGATCCAAAGGATTGCATTTTTCTAAGTAGGATTCTACCTCTTTCCTTGGAATCATTTTTTGAAGAGCTATCTGGGTAGCTTTTGCCTGGGAGATTATCTTTTTCATAGATACCATGTCCTCTTTGGCTTGGGCTTCTTTGAACTCATCCCAATATTTCACGTGCTCTCTGACAAATTCTTTGATCCTGGCTTCCTTGGCCAGATTCTGCTGGGGTGGCTCCAGGGAATCTTCTTTCAATGGAGGGTGGCTTAATTCTACTACCTTCCCCGGCTCTCAGTTGGGGGAGGGCAGAAGTACTTGGTGCTGTTCCTTGTCCATCAACATTTGATTCATGGGTTCCAGTTCCCTCATGGTTTTCATTATTGGTGGTCTCATGGTTCCTGAGAGCTGTTGGCAAAGATCCATAGGAGGGAATTCTCCCTGAGGCTCTTGTGTTACGTCTATTCATATTTGAATAAAATTTTTATAAGTATTTTTCTTTCTACAGAAAAAATCCGTAAAAATAAGTTTCATTTAAAACTCACTTAAGTTGATGTTCAAAGGTACCAAGACTTTATTGGGATTAAATTGGTCCTTAGTAGGTAATCCTATGGGGTCTTGGTGTGTTCCAATGAGGTCTTCACCTTCCCAATCAATATTTTCAGGGCGTCCAGAGATATCTGGGACTTCTTGATCCAATAAATCAATTTCAGTGGAAGTGGTTTCTGGTACAGGAGGGCTCACTGATGTAGAAAGGTTTTTTCATTGGTCAATAAAATATATTAATATTATGTGAAAAATAATATGGTAATACAAGTTGTATACTTACTTTTATATTTCAAAAAGTAATTTATACGGTCTTTCTTCCAAGCTGTATGTTTCCTTAATAGGGCCTGGAAGTTGATATGCCTCTCAAGATCTTCTGGTTCAAGGAGTTTATCTAAGTGCTTATGTGCGGAAGAGATATTAAGTTGCTCAGCTTGAGTTAAAGCTTTCCAACCAGTAGATTTATAATTTATAATGTATTCTTCTTTTCTTATCTTTAAAAGATTTAAATAATAGATTATTAATTCTGCATTGGTTTTTAAATCCACTGCAAAAGAATTTAATGATAAATCACGGTTATAAAGTCAGATAAATTAATCTTTGATTTAATTTTTTGTGAAATGTCTGGTCCAAGGTATTAAATATAATAAAATGGAATATTTCCTGTCCAGACCCTCAATTGTCAGCCTCCTGGATGCCAAGACCCTTGCTATCCTTTAGCTACCAGAGTTGATAGAGTAAATAATAAATATATTATTTAATAAATGCAGCAAAAATCTGTAAAATATTTGGATTAAGCTGATTGCAAGGTTAATTGGTTTGGTCATGGTTTATTTTTAAAAATCAATGTAGATAAATTGATTATTAAATATTTTTTATAGAGGTTCCACAATTGTATTGGGGATCTTTAACGTCTCTCTTCAGGGATTTCAGTATGAAAACACGTAGTCCTGGTTACTTTGGGATCTTTAGTTTAAAGGATATTTTTCCCAAAGATAATATGTATATAAAATACACGGTGGAGTGGCAGGGCTTTGTAACCAAGCTGCCACAACGGAGAAAGGATAATAAAACTGGTATATTATCAAATCCTTTGGGTATCTTTTTGGGAAGTGCACTGATGAGTTAAACCTGTATACTGGGGTTATAAGGTTTTTCAGAAGTTTAAATTGATAAAAAGGGGTTGAGGAGGGATATTATTGATCATACTGAGCCATAAATCACTTACCTATCTCTTATAAGTACTTGATTACCTTGGCATGGTTTCTGGATATCAATATAACTGGGTCTCTGCCCATTAATATCCTCAAAAGATCTCTTTATTTATAGCTTTTTGAGTCCCAATATTGTCCTTCTGAGGGGTACAGGGGCTCAAAGGGACGGACACTGAGGCTAGCAGGGTAACAAGTGGTATCCTGTCATGTGTTCTTGGTGCTGGAGCACGAGTAGAATCTAATTCCTCAGGGTATGGGAATTATTCTACTTTATAATTGATATTAGGACGTGGGAATAACACTAATCTGTCCTGTTTATGTCATTATTTAATCAATTATCCTTAGTAAATGTTCCCAGTAAGTTAATGATTATTTTAATAGAAATTGCTACGGACATTCTGATGTCAGGTGAGTTCTCATTATGTATTAAATAATTGGAGTAAAGTCATGATATTGATTTTACTCCTTATTTTCAAGTTTCAGTTGATTTACTAAAATAATTACTTAAAAAATATAAGTCATGGATATTCATTTGATATTTTTAGATCATTAGTTTTCTTAGTATGTCACGAAGATATTGATGTCTAGAAATTCTCATAATAGTATATTAAAGTATTTTAATATATTTTTAGAAGTTTTCATTGTCTTATTTTCGACCTTCTTGGTACTTTGAATTATATTTAATAAAAAATATGTATAAGATTTATTTAAGTATTTTTATATAATATTATGTACTTTTAGACTATCTACTATCCAGGGGAACATTTATTACATATGTAGAATGTTCCCTGTGGGGGTTGTAGCTTGTTTACGCAGTACCTCATTTTCTCAGGCAGCCTGTCTCTTTGTCAACCCATAGTCCCACGGCTGCATACTTGTCAGATGCCCGGGGCTGCATACATGACTTTGAAGGAGTGACAGAGCTGTATCTCAGCTGCGCCCGGGTGTGTTGGCTGCCGCGGCTGCATGCAGGAATTTTGATAAAACACATTTCCATCCGTAACTCCTAAAATATACAAAACACCTCAATTCTGACTGAATTTTAGGTTTGAAACATATACGTGACAACACTTGTGAAATATTCAATTGGCAAAAAATTTCAATGGTGGTGCCGTGGTATTTTGGTCTTTCTTTCCTGAATTATTTAAAAATATAAGGAGTTGGATTTCAAGGGTGGGGTCAGTAAGTGACCCTACCTAATTTTGGGTGGAGGGTCCATTTTTGTAATAATATTCATGGTTTTCTTACTCCTTCTTAGTTTAATTATATTATTATTATTATTATTTTATTTCTGTTACTTTTTCAGTTTGCTCTGCGATAGTAGCAAGATGACACCTTCAGAGCAAAAATTTTCATGCATTTTGAGCGCCAGAGTGAGAAGTTTGATTCTGAAAGCATGGGAATAGAGTCTGTAAGAGTTTTGAGAAGAGAGGAATTGAGATCTTTTGTTCCATTTGAGGAGGCCATATTTTAGCTTGTGGAGTTGGTTTGCTTGTATTGACATTTGGATTCTAACCGTGAAGAGCTAAATTATTTTTGATTTCCTGAACCAACAGACTAAGAAAAGGAAATTAACAAGTGAAACAAAACCAAAGAAAAGATGAAGAAAAGCTGAAGAGATTCTCACTCAGTGCATACACAAACAAGTTAGGGCCCTTGAATAATGATAATAAAACAAATGATACAAAGAAAGGAGAGCGGGAAAAGTGAATGAACACAGGTATTGAAAAATTAAAAAGAAGTGAGTCAGCGGTTGGCCTGGATTCTTAGATTGAAGCAACCTCACATATGAACAGGAAGAAGGAAATCTAATAAGAAGCGGGGAGTTGGAGCTTCAGGAGGGATGGGTAGCAAGATGATTTGAGGAGTGTTGACAGGCCAGTTGATTTGAGCTGAGAAGAATCTTGACGGAGTGAGGAAGATCAAAGGAGTAATTTTATTGAGGAGGTGAGTTGATGGGGTGGTGGAGAGGAATGTGACAATGGAAAATTGAGTTAAAGTTGAGAAAGAATGGGATGGAGTGGATGACAGTGATGGGAATAGGAGTGGATGATGGTGATGGGAATAGGAGCAGATGATGGTGATGGAATGTTGAGAGATAAAGCAGGATGGTGGATGAAGAGCCACAAATTATGAAAGGTTTGAGACAGGTGATGGAGTTGGGAGCAGTGTGGTAACCAATTTGGTACACCTCAAGAAAAGGGCAACATTTTAATTTTTTTTTTTAGTTTTTATCTCATCAAAAAAAAATTCCTTGTTGCTATGGGTACTCTTCTTCCTTTGTTCCTCCCAACTCTTCCCTGTCCTAGTGGTCTAGGGCAGGCTCATGGATGTTTGAGTCCCAGTCTCTGTGTTTGATTCCCCCCCCCTTTTCTCAGGCTTGTCACTCCTTCCACCATTTTTTACTGAAGAACCCATGTGAGAGTTCTTGCTCAATCCATCCTTGTTTGTATCTCCATCATCCCATCATCCCATCCAATCTATTGCAACAACTGTTTTTGACAGTTGTATACACATTCAACCTTTTCCTCTGATCACTTGCACTGCCTGTTGCTTTGTTGACATCTGAAGGGCCTGCAAGTGGTCACTTGCCTTGATTGCAATCAGCCATCCACCCATCAACTTCTGCATCTGACAGACTGCAAGCTGTTGCTTGCATCTGTGGGAGTTGTTTCAAGCTCCTGATCAATCCCCTCACTCTCATCCTCCTCCACCCAATCATGTGGCCGCTGTTTCCATTTAAAATCCGCAACTGCTGTTGCCAATGTTCATCCTCCCCAACTACTTCTCATTTGCCAACTCACAGGTGTCCATCTGCTGCAAACTGTCATCAGTGACGCGGGCTGGTCTCTCCTTTGATCTTTTTCACATGTCCCGCATCATTTCTGAAAAAAAAAATTTTTAGACTCCAAACGGTGCTGAGCCAGAGGCAGTTCTGTGGAGGGGAAAAGGTGCTGTTTAGGCTGCCCTCCTGATTGTTTCAAAAGTACTTAAATTTAAGTGGAATCAAGATCCAGAAACTTGTAAATAAGGAATCAATGGGAAGGATGAATTTTGATAGTAGTTGGTAGAAATGGAAAAAAAAACTATTTGAGGCAAGATGGGTGTGAAAAATACTTGAACAAACAAGCCAAAGTTTTGTTCAGAGTTGAATATAACAAGGCAGTTGTAAGTAACAATGACCACAATCTAATAGCTCTGGTTTTCAGCTGAAGATTAGGAAAGATCATCTCAATACCAACCATCCTCTAGGTTCTCAATGAAGCTGCCAAAATCTCTGCAATCAAGCACTTGAAGGGTACCAGATAACTGTGGGTGGCTGTAAAAAACAAAGCAATTTTTTCTATAAAGCTCTGGAAGCAAAGCAGTACCAAATTAAAACAAGAATGACCCAAAACTTCTCAAGGGAGTCAAGAATAGTGTGGGGAAATTCAAATTTAAGGAAATAAAGGTAGTTTTAACACTCCAGGCTTCAAGCTTCAAGAAAACTCTAAGTCAAACATGAGTGGTTCCAGAAAGACAATCAAATGAATGATCAAGACCTGAGTGGTTGGAGAAAGGGATCAAAGGAGTGGCTTAACACACTCAAGAATTTAACCCAATGAATTCCTCTTCAAAAAGCAATGCTATTGGTTGTTGATAAGGATCAGGTCACAGAGGAAGTATCAAAGGATTTGATTATGGAGGATCAAAGGATCAAGGGGCAATCAAAAGATATACCTAGGATAAGGATGGTCAGAAAAAATGAAAGGGCCCCATGGATTGATTTTGTAGATGATTATGATTTGATTACTGATGATAAGATGGATGATGATCCAGCAAAAAGTCAGGTGAGAGCCCCTCCTTTTTTGGGCAAGAGGCCTTTTTGACTATTTACAAGTGAGACTACAAATGAGTGCGGAAAAAAAAAGTTTTTTTTTCAGAAATGATGCAGGACATGTGAACAAGATGAAAGGAGAGACCAGCCTGTGTCACTGATGACAGCGGGGAGCGGATAGAAACCTGCAAGTCAGCAAATGAGCAGTAGGGGGGGAGGATGAACATCTGCAACAGTGGTTGCGGATGTTTTATGGCAACAGTGGTTGCATGATTGGGTGGAAGAGGATGAGAGTGAGGGGATTGATCAGGAGCTTGCAACAACTCCCACAACCGCAAGCTGTTGCTTGTGGTCTGTTGGATGCAGAAGTCGATGGGTGGATGGCTGCTTGCAATTGATGCAAGTGACCACTTGCAGGCCCATCAGATGTTGATGAAGCAACGGGCAGTGCAAGTGATCAGATGGAAATGGTTGAACAAGTGGAAAACCTTCAACAAAATTCATCACAATTGATTAGATGGGATGATGGAGATCCAAACAAGGATGGATTGAGCAAGAACTCTTGCACAGGTTCTCTGTAAAAAATGGTTGAAGGTGTTTCAAGGGTGAGAAAAGGGGGGATTAAACACAGAGCCTGGGACTCAAAAACCCATGGGCATTCCCTATACCGCTTGGACAGGGAAGATTTGGGATGAAAAAAGGAAGAAGAGTACCCATAGCAACAATGATTTTTTTTGATGAGATAAAAACTAAAAAAAAAATAAAATAAATTTTGTCCTTTTCTTGAGGTGTACCAAATTTTTCACCACATCTCTCCCCAACTAACATACTTTCCCTTGTCTGCATCTCAAATTTGAAAATATTAAGAAAAGGAGGAATACAAAGAAATTGAGACAGAAGAATGGCCATTTCTTGATCTGGAGAGTGACTGAAAAGTTGAAAAATATCTTGATCCATCCAAAAGAGCCCTAGAAGTGGCAGGACCAAAACAAAGATGCCGTCCCAGGTGCTCACGTATGTGGCATACCGTAGATTTTCACAACAAAAATGCAGCAAATGACCCGGGTGGTGCACAATTGGGAGGACTTACTTTGACCCCAAATTGCCCCCACAACAATGAAACCTCTTGAAGTGATCAGCAGAGAACCTTCTGGCCAACTGAGTATCATCCAGTTCTTCCAAAACAAAGGATCCACCTCTGACTTGATGAGCCACCCAATAAGGACCACTCCAACAAATTGAAAAGAGATTTCCCCACTGAGTCTCCAAGGATTGACTATAAGCTAAAACTAGATCACCAGGATTCAATGGATCCCCAATTTGATTTGCATGCTTATCTTCCCAATAGTGAACTGATTTTTCTCTTGATTCAATCATCTTCTGATAAGCTATGTTGCGGATGTCTTCACTTTGCTCCAGTTGCTTGGATCTGGCAACTAATAGATCAGTGGTTGAGGAAACCTGCTCCCATGAGATAACCAGGAAAGATTCCATTTCAAGATCAAGAGGAAGGACTGCCCTTTGGCCAAAAATGATTTCATAAGGTGAGTAGCCAGTGGTCTGTTTAGTTGAGATTCAATCGGAGAAGAGAACCAGGGGAAGAAATTTGCAAAAATTCTTTTCACTCTCACCAGCCAGTTTGACAAGAGCAGCCTTCAAAGGAGCATGGCCTTGTTTCACCATGCCTTGGACTTCTGGATAATAAGGAGTAGTAACCAAATGTTGTCCAGGAAGTGATCAGGTCATTTCAGCAAGTTTGCCACCAATTTCAGAGCCACCATAAGTAGAATAAGATTGAGCCAAGCCATAACACATTGTCCAGTTCTCATAAAAAAAGCTGCCACTGATTCAGAGCTGAGATACTTAAGGAATTTTGCTTCAACCCATCCAGAAAAATTGTCTCCAGCCACAATGAGATACTTAGCACCACCTACCTTAATATGAACCACATCAATAAAAATCCTTCCAAAGACAGTGGACTCCCCAGTAGGATAACAAATTGTAAAGTTAACAGACTGAAGAAAAATTGAATTATCAGAAGGGGTTAGAGAAATGTAAAACAACAATGCAGAAATAGCAAAAGAAGAGAAGAGAAATAACCTGAAGAACCAAAAGAGCTAGAAAACTGAGCATGAAGAATTCAGAAGAGTCACTTGGGAGACTGCAGAGAATTGGTCTTGAGAACTTTAGGAGAGTTTGCTTGACTAAGGAGGTGCTTGAAGGTCTTTGGAGGATTTAGTTGAGTAGATGTGGGCTGGTTAGCTGTTGGAGAGATGAAAACAGCAATTAAGAATGAGAGAAAGCATGAAAGGAAGCAAAAGAAGCTTCCTTGACTAAGAGGACCTGAGAGCCCTAAGGCAAACTCAGGATCTCAGTCAAGCAGTACCATTTGTCTTTGAGAGATCCAGATCTGGAGTATTCACACAGTGCGGGGCTTGACAGAGGCACGCAAGACAAAAAAACAGGACAGAAGCATAAATAAATGAAGAAGATAAAAATAATGAGAGGAATGGCACAGAGATGAAGTACAAAGGCAAATGTGTTAAATTCTGACACAAATTTTGGCTGGGCGCCTCATATCACGTTTCTGGAAACCTTCACAACTCTGGAACCATTGAGAGACAGATTTATTCAGAGATGGCCACCAGAATTTTTTGGATATGCATCAATAAGTTTTGGTTTCCTCACAATGACAAAGACCTTAAGGGAGACTTTCAAGGACCAAATTGTTCCTAGAAGGGATAGTAACAACAATGAGAGCACAAGGATTTCCTCTTTTCATAAGCCTAGAAACTTGGACAAAGAAATTAGAGGACTTTATTTTGAGTGATTGAAATTCTTTGGCAGAGAGATCAGGGGGTCTTTGGAGAGCTGAAAGGTACTGCTCTAATTTAAGCTAGAAACCCTGCTGAAAGCCAGAATAATCTTGAGAGGAGAAATAGAAGACAGTTCAAATTACAGGTTCCTCCTCATTGAAATCCACTCCAACATCCAATTCATCATCTCCCTGAGGACGTTGAAATAAACCATCAGGCATTGTGAAAGATTTTCCAGGCCTTTGAACAATATCAAAAGAGAAAAACTGAATAAAAGCCACCCATCAAGTCATAGGAGAATCGGGAAGGCTGGAAGCATTGAACATTTCAATGATGGATTGAGTTTCTACTTTTAATTTGAAATGTTGACCCCAGAGGACTTTTTGAAGTTTCTTCAACATTCAAGCCATGCCGCACAGTTCCAGTTTTAGCTGGGAGTATCTGGATTTCACATCTGAAAATAAAAATGATTCATAAAGAGAAGGACAGTCCCAACCATGTTCATCTTCCTGAGTAAGAACAGCCCCAACAGATTTATAACTAGAATCAACAGCCAGCTTGATCTTGCCAGATCCAGGTCCATAAGAGATCTTTTTAAAGACTGTTTCTTTACCAACAATCATTTTGAGTAACTGAAAAGAATTTCCACACTCTTCGGTCAAAATCCATTCAGCTTCCTTCCTGGTTATAAAATGCAAAGGGGCACATATTTTGGATAGAAATGGGATGAAGATTCAAACATAAGTGACAAAACCTTGAAAGCCTCTAACTTCAGTGGGAATGATTGGAGTGGGCCAATAAATGATCTTGTTGGCTTTGGATGGGGCCATCCTCCTTCCTTCTTTGCAGACAACATTACCAACAATTTCCAGAACAGGGACACAAGCAGCTAATTTGGATCCAGAAGCAGTAAGTCCCAATTCCTTGATTCAAAACAGAATCCTTTCCAAAGTAGTAGTGTATTCCCAAATTAATTGAAAAATCCCTGGATTTCAAGATAAGAGCTCATTATCATAACCAGAAACTGGACCTTTAATTCCACCATTTTAAATAAAGATACCAGAATTATGGGGAATTTCATCCTGGAGGATCAATATGATCTGAGCCTGATAGACTGAAACAAAATTGATGGCACCTTGAGGCAAAAAATTAAGCTGGAATTGACCAAGAGGAGCATCAAAGGTAGTGAGAGGACAAGAGATAGGATGTAGAGATTTTTTGTCATAGCCACCCGTAATTTCCCCCAGACCATAGAAAGCTCTCCCAGAAAAAGATTCCACAAATTGTTCAGTAGCAGGAGGAACACCAGAGTCTTTAATTGTAGCTTTGGTGAGAGGTTAGAGATTTTGAACTACTCTAAGTTTACCATTACTTTTAAGGACACAGAAAACAGGGCTGGAATAACTGGAAGTTGAATGTTCATATAGACCAGTACAGACTTGTTCCCATATCAACTTGATAAATTTTTCAACTTTAGCAGCAAGGATTGGAATCTTTTTCTTTTGCCAAGGATTGTGCTCAACTACAGGGATGATGTATGGGAGACCATAGGATTCCTTCAAGAGACCTCTCTCTTCTTCACAGAAGGCAATAGATTTTTCCCTTGGAGATAAGAAATTTTTGATCAAATTCAACTTATCAGGAAGAAGCCATCCATCTGGACCAAAGTTGACCACTTTCAGATGTTTTTCAGTGACACAACCACAAGTTACAAAGGAACCAGTAAGAGATCAACATAAACCACATTAAGAATTGCAGGATAAGGGAGGGAGCATGAGAGGAGGATTGAGGTTGAGAGGCATGGGCTGGTTGACTGGTTGGACCTTTTTTGCAACTGGTTTATACTTGGTGGCAAAAGAGAGAAGTTCCTGCTTCCTCCAAGCATTGAACAGAAAGACCTGACTGCAAAAACCAAGACCAAGTTCCAACATTTTCCATGTCCTATTTTCTGAAACTTCCTCAAAGGGTTCCTTTTACATAATAGAAGAACCAAGGGATAATATTTTTCTCACAGGTGTGGCACAAGGTAGATTTTTGAAAATGATCGTAGAAGAAGGTCCTGGCGGTGCATACTTGGGAGGACTTACTTTGACCCCCAAGTGCCTCCACTGAATTCCATATTTCTCCATACCAAAACCATTAAGAAGGAGATCAAGATCAGGATCTAGTTTATACTCATTGCGGAGAATTGAGCTAGAACTAAAAGAAGATCGAACAGCATTCAGAGAACAGGGAAAAGAAGAAACAACAGATCCAGAGACAGAGGAAATATTTTTGGGATTTTTCATTTTGACATGTTTTTGATTTTTAATACTTTCCAGATCAGAAGAAAATGATGATAAAAATGTGAAATAAGCCTCTTGGATGAGAGTTGATCCTAGAGTTAAATTTTGAGGCTGAGAAGGACTAAAACTATCAGTAGAATCAAATACTCTTCTAAAAAATGAGAGGAATTAGAATTATCCTTCTGCTTCCCCTTGAAAATCAATTTGGGAGTGTGGTCAGGAAAATCTCTTTCCCAATTACCAGAATCCAAAGAACAGAGAGGAGCTTCAATCTTTCTACCATCAGCATCAGGAAGAAGAATTCTCTCACCAACTTGATCAGAAAACATCAAGGTAGCACTAAATTCCATTAAAAACAGTTGACCCAAGATCATAGGTCCTTCAAAACAAGTAATCCAGAAATGACGGGTTCCAACAATATTTTTCCCAATTGGAATGGGAACATCTTCAGCAATACCAACTAACTCAAAAGACTGATTACCTCTTCCATACACTTCAGAATTGAAGCTAACTCTAGGACTGAGCTTGAGTTTCCAGGCCATAGAATCCAAGATAAGGTTAAGTTGGGAACCAGAATGGATCAGGAGAGAAACTGTTCTATCCAATTCACAAAGACAAAAGGGAACAAAACCAAGTGGAAAAGAGTACAGGTGCAAATCTGAGGAGGGATCAGTTCTTCCAGAGTCCTCAAGCAATGTTCTAGAGGAAACCTTCAATATGTAAGAGCCAATTTCCACACGTTGACAAGAGACCCATTTCTTCATCCCTTCAGCAAAAGAGGGCAAAATTGACAGGAGCTCAGCAACAGATAAATCAGGAATTTCAATATCAGAGATTTTCTTTAATACCCCTTCCACAGCATTGGGTGGTCCTTAGAGATTCCCCTCTCAAAGCAAGCTTTGGGTTGGGTGGATAGAGGATGATCAGGTGAAGCAGGGATTATGACAGGATCGGTAGGGTGAGGTGTTGCAACAGGAGAAGGATCAGTGTGATTTTGAAACCTCTCCATCAGAGGTTCTGTTTCTATGTCCATATCTTCCACAACAGAGAAAGGAGGTTCAGGAGAGGATTGACGTTTGACTGGTTTAAAAATGATAGCAGATGGAATAGGAGGAGCTTTGTGAGGTTTGGGTTCCTCATGTTGTTTCCTAGCTGGATCAGATTGATAAGCTCCAGAGAAGCTGGAGGAGGAGACAGCAGAGGGATACAATGGTTGAAGAGTACCACAGGAAGATCAAAAATCCCAAGAGGCCAAAGACGCTTGCTTGGGAGGAGATGGCTGGAAAGAAGCCACCAAATGACAGATAGGACATGATGAATCAAAAGGGATCAGAGCACCATTAGGAAGAAAAAAATTATTTCCTGTCTGTTCCACCAATTTTTCCTCCTTGTCCTTCTGGAGTCCTGGGAATTTTCCCATTCCATGAACTTTCCTATGACAATAATAGCAAACCAGATTGGATCTAGGAATGCAATTAGAAGGTTTAGGAGCAGCAAGAGCATAAATATTTTGATACATCTTGTTCTTGAAAGCTTGGAGAAGCTTGGCGATTTCATTGATGGTTTCTGGTTCTTTGCTGGCCTGAGGATTTGATTTAGGACAACAGCTGGCCTCCATTTTCCTCTTAATTTTTTTGAACTCAGAAAATGGGGGAGCAGGAACAGGTTCAGTGGTGCGGGGTTTCTCAAAGGTTAGGGCAGTTTGACCTTTCATGACTTTATCCGCCGCACTCCTAAGGACAAGAAAAGCAGGAAGCTTGAAGCAATTATCCCTAGTTGTGATCATAGAGCCAAAATTAACTGATTTGTCCCTTATTTGCTCCTAGACTCCTAGCAAAAAAGATTGAAAAAATGGGACTCAAATTTTTTCCAAGGTTTCAATGTGATCATTTCTGAGAAGATAAGATTGGATAGGATCCCAAAATTTCCTAAAGGATTGGTAATCTGAGGCTGAAGAAACACCATCCTTTTAGATCCACTGAGAAACAAGATTTTCCAAGTCCTGCAGCTTTCAACAGGCTATGTCTATATTTCCCCAATAGGCCAGCATTGCTTCCTTGAGAAGAGTCAAGTTATAAAATTTGAATCCATCAAAATACTCAATTACTTCCATAACTTTGTCAGAGGAAATAAACAATTGTGATTGGTAGGCCATATTGTATTTGCTAACTCCATCCACTTTGGCAGTCATTTCTTAAGAATCCTGCAATTGTTCAACATTTTTCCCATTGAAACCTAATTTCTTTTTCTGAGGTTTTATCTTGAACATATGAGCATGAACAGAGGAGGAGGAGGTACCAATAGACTCCATCTTGAAAGAGTTCCTAGGGGATCCAAAGAGAATATTTCCAAAGTGGCTCACAAGTGTGGTAGGAGTAGGGTTTCACAAACAACAAGAGTCTTGCCCAAGCAGTGGACAATTGGGAGGACTTACCTCTGAGATAAGTTGCCTCCACAGATCAGATCTGGTAAAAAGAGAAACAGAGAACAAAAAGAAAAGAAGATTGGATTTTGAGGTTGATTCCAAACGTAGCAGGGACTTTAAATCCCAAGGTTGCTGGTTTGATCCCGGCCCGGGGGACCAAATGTAAGACTCCAAATGGTGCTGAGCAAGAGGCAATTCTGTGGAGGGGAAAAGGTGCTGTTTAGGCTGTCCTCCTGGGTGTTACAAAAATATTCAAATGTAACTGGAATAAAGATCCAGAACCTTGTAAATAAGGAATCAATGGGATGGATGAATTTTGATAGTAGTTGGTAGCAATGAAAACAACACTATCTGATGCAAGATGGGTGTGGAAAATACTTGAAAAAACAAGCCAAAGTTTTGTTCAGAGTTGAATAGAACAAGGCAGTTGTAAGTAAAAATGCCCACACGCTAATAGCTCTGGTTGTCAGCAGAAGATTAGGAAAGATCAACTCAATTCCAACCAACCTCCAGGTTCTCAATGAACCTGCTCAACTCTCCGCAATCAAGCACTTGAAGGGTACCAGATAACTGTGGGTGGCTGTACAAAGAAAAGCAATTTGTTCTATGAAGCTCTGGAAGCAAAGCAGTGACAAATTCAAACAAGAATGACCCAAAAATTCTCAAGGGATTCAAGAATAGCATGGCAGAATTGAACTTTAAGGAAACAAAGGGAGGTTTAACACTTGATGTTTCAATCTTAAAGAAAACTCTAAGTCAAACATGATTTGTTCCAGAAAGACAATCAAATGAATGATCAAGACCCAAGTGGTTGGAGAAAGGGATAAAAGGAGTGGCTTAACACACTCAAGAATTCAACCCAATGAATTCCTCTTCAACCAGCAAGGCTATTGGTTGGTGATAAGGATCATATCACAGAAGACGGATCAAAGTATTTGATTATGGAGGCTTAAAGGATGAAGGGGAAATCAAAAGATATACCTAAGATAAGGATTCTCAGAAGAAATGAAAGGGCCCCAAGGATTGATTGCTTGGATGATATTGATTTGATTATTGATGATAAGATGGATGATGATCCAGCAAAAAGTCAGGGGAGAGCCCCTCCTTTTGTGGGCAAGAGACCCTGTTGACTATTTACAAGTGAGACTACAAATGAGTGCAGAAAAAAAATTTTTTTTTTTTTTAGAAATGATGCAGGACATGTGAACAAGATGAAAGGAGAGAGCATCCTGTGTCACTGATGACAGCGGGGAGCGGATGGAAACCTGCAAGTCAGCAGATGAGCAGTAGGGGGGGAGGATGAACATCTGCAACAGTGGTTGCCGATGTTTGATGGTGACAGCAGTTGCATGATTGGGCAGAGGAGGATGAGAGTGAAGGGATTGATCAGGAGCTTGAAACAACTCCCACACCGCAAGCTGTTGCTTGCAGTCTGTTGGATGCGGAAGTCCATGGGTGGATGGCTGCTCACAATTGATGCAAGCAACCACTTTCGGGCCCATCATATGTCCACAAAGCAACAGGAATTGCAATTGATCAGAGGGAAATGGTTGAATGGGTAGAAAACCATCAACAACAATTTTTTCAATCAATTGGATGCGATGATGGAGATACAAACAAGGATGGATTGAGCAAGAACTCTCACACAGGTTCTTTGGCAAAAAATGGTCAAAGGAGTGTCAAGCGTTAGAAAGGGGGGGATCAACCACAGAGCCTGGGACTCAAAAACCCATGGGCCTGCCCTAGACCGCTAGGACAGGGAAGAGTTGGGAGGAACAAAGGAAGAAGAGTACCCATAGCAACAAGGATTTTTTTTTGATGAGATAAAAACTAAATACAAATTTTTAAAATTTTGCCCTTTTCTTGAGGTGTACCTGTTGGGTTTCAAATAGTCATGCTCATATTATTTCCTTATTTTTTTCTTTTGCTATTATTTCTTTTCTCTTTTCTTTTTCTTAAATCTATTTTCTTTCATGTCTGTGAACCTGAGGCCGCTTCCATCACCCTCATGCGCAACCTTCAAAGTCATCCACTTCAAAAGCTCCAATTCTGAAGTGGTGCTTGTCTGCTTACCAGCAATCTGGATCAAATCCTGGGAAGCTGATGAATGTCTGTCAAGGCTCAATCACTTCCACTACTATCAACTCCAACCATCAGCTACCATCAACTTCCACCATCAGCTACAGCTACCACTCAAGCTTGCCACTCCAGACACACACTCTCTCTCATGCTCATTTCTATTCTCTTTCTCTCTATCAGTTCACGCTCCTGTTCAGTCACCACGCTATCTGGTCCCTTTTAAGGTGTCTACTTGGGGTGATCTCTTTCTTTTGTTTCTATTTTCTGAAATCAATTTCTCCTTTTTGAGTCTGTTGAACCTTCAGAGTTACAGTCCCAACAAGCTCACTGGGACAGATAGGGTCAATGTTCAACTTGGAAGGACAAACCAACCCATCCAAGCTGAACATACCACTGTTGAACAACTCAAACTTCCCCTCTTGGAGTCTCAGGATCAAGAGCTATCTCCGCAGAAAAGGACTGCTTGAACTTACCATTGAACCTCCTCCTTCACCCTTGACTAGTTCTCATAAGAAGAAGGTGTTTGAAGCTGTGGACATAATCATTCAAAATCTTGGTGAATCTGCCTTCAAATCCATTTTCAAAAAAGACAAAAATGGAGACCCAAATGCTATCTGGAAGGCAATTCTTGAACAATATGCTTTGCAGTCCTCAAATAACGGGGGTTGCATCTGGCTCAACTTCATCCACTACTTATTCAAAGGTGACTTGAAAATCTACATCAAGGATTGCAGAAAACTCATGAACAAACTCATGGTAGTGCAGCTCAAAGTTCCTCCTGAAATCCTAAGCTACACCTCCTTGCCAAAATCCCCAGCTTGTTTTACCACATTTTCAACTCCCTGATTTTCAACAATGCCCTCCTTCAGAACCCAACTGGCATCTTGAACAAGCTTTGCAAAGTCCTACATTTGGAGTCTTCTTGTGTACCTGATGCCAATGCAACTCCCAAGACGCATCCGTCTGTCTCACTCCACATGTCAGCTTGCTACTATTGCAGAGCAAGCTGCAGAAGTAACAAAAATAACATAAAAATAATAATAATACAATTAAACTAAGAAGGAGTAGGAAAACCATAAATATTATTACAGAAATGGATGTTCCACCCAACATTAGGTAGGGTCACTCACTGACCCCACCCTTGAAATCCAACTCCTTATATTTTTAAATAATTAAGGAAAGAAAAACCAAAATACTATGGCTCCATTATTGAGCTTTTTGGCCAATTAAATATTTCACACACATTGTCACGTATAGGTTTCACACCTAAAATTCAGTCAGAATTGAGGTGTTGTGTATATTTTAGGAGTTGCGGACGGAAATGTGTTTTGTCATAATTCCCGCACGCAGCCGCGGCAGCCAATGCACCCGCGCGCGGCTGAGATACAGCCTTGTCACACCATTGAGGTCGTGTACGCAGCCCCGGGCCTCTGACAAGTACGCAGCCGCGGGACTACAGGTTGACAGAGTGACAGGCGGCCTGAGAGGCTCAGGTACCGCGTAAAGAGGCTACAACATACACAGGAACTTTCTACATATGTAATGAATGTTCCTGTGGATAGTAGACTGTCTAAAAATACATAATATTATATAAAAATACATAAATAATCCTTAAACGTATTTTTTACTTAATATAATGCAAAGTACCAAGAATGTCAAAAATAAGACAATGACAACTTCTAAAAATATATTAAAATACTTTAATATACTTTTATGAGAATTTCTAGACATAAATATCTTTGTGAAATACTAAGAAAAATAATGATGTAAAAATATTACATGAATTCACATGACTTATATTTTTAATTAATTATCTTAAATAAATCAACTGGAACTCAAAAATAAAGAGTAAAATCAATATTATGAATTTTACTCCAGTTAGATAATACATAATGAGAACTTACCTGACATCAAGATGTCTGTAGAAATGTCTATTAATATAATTATTAAATTACTGGGAACATTTACTAAGTATAATTAATTAAATAATACATAAATAGGACAGATTAGTGTTATTCACACGTCCTAATGTCTAGCATAAGGTAGAATAATTCCCATACCCTGAGGAATTAGATGCTACCCATGCTATAGCACCAAGAACACATGACAGGATACCTCTGGTTACCCTGCTAGCATTAGTGTCCGTCCCTTTGAGCCCCTACAACCCTCAGAAGGACCATATTGGGACTCCAAAAGCTATAAATAAAGAGCTCTTTTGAGGATATTGATGGGCAGAGACCCAGTAATATTCATATCCAGAAGCCGTGCCAAGGTAATCAAGTACTTATAAGAGATAAGTAAGTGATTTATGGAAATTTCTGATCAGTAATATCCGTCCTCAAACCTCTTTTTATCAATTAAAACTGCTGAACAACCCTATAACCCCAGTATACAGGTTTAACCCATCACTACACGTCTCAAACAGATACCCAAAGGATTTAATAACATACCAGTGAGTCTTATTATCCTTTCTCTGTCGTGGTAGCTTGGCTACAAGGCCCTGCCACTCCACCGTGTATTTTATATACATATTATCTTTGGTTAAAATATTCTTTAAACTAAAGATCCCAAAGTAACCAGGACTACGTGTTTTCATACTGAAATCCCTGAAGAGAGGTGTTAAAGATCCCCAATATAATTGTGGCCCCTCTATAAAAATATTTAATAATCAATTTATTCATATTGATTTAAAACAATAAACAATAACCAAACCACTTTACCTTGCAATAGGCTTAATCCACATATTTTACGGATTTCTGCTGCATTTAGTAAATAATATATTTATTATTTACTCTATCACCTCTGGTAGCTAAAGGATAGCAAGGGTCTTGGCATCCAGGAGGCTGACAAAACAAATCAGCTGTAAAGAAAAGACCCAAACATCCTTGTTCCAAAGGACATCACAATCCTTTAGCTGAACATCCTGAAAGCATATGTTGGTTTGCGCATCCCAATCTTAGACTCAACTGGAACAAAACTCCCTCATCCAATCTCCACACTTCAAATAAAAGCTCAAAAATCAGAAATCAAAGCAACACTAAGAGCGCTGAACTTCACTTCAATTCTCAGATCTACCTGTTGTCCAACAGAAAACACTCCCTCATTCCTGTACTGGACTCCGGCGCCAGCCATCACATAATCAACAACCCCTAGTTTCTGTTTTACTGCTTTCCTGTCCACCTCAAAGTGGGAACTGGTTCACCAAATAACTCCCTTAATGCTACACATTCCAGCTCAGGTAAGCTTTTCAATCACTTGGGCAAAATCAGAACCCTTCAAGATGTTCTGCTTGTCCCCTCTATCAATTGATGTCTTATTTCCCTCACCCGACTGAACTCCTCAAAGGCAAATTTTGGCAAAGTTGGTTACTTGTGCTTTGAGGTGAAACTGGACAAGATCAGCTTCATTTGCACTACAAAAAACAAGCTGACCAAACTCTGCGGCACTAACTTCTTGCAATGCAATCAATCCACTCTGATCCTCAAAGCCCCGGAAAATCTCTAGAATCTTTGTCTGGGTCACAAAAGTTCTCAATCTCTCAAGACTCTCAACCTGTGCTCCGATGGCTCCCAAGGTCAAATTGCTAGGTGTCAGATCTGAAAGACATGCAAAAAAGTCTCAACCCCATTCAATCACCATTTCAAAAGGGTTACCAAACCTCTTGAAGCAATTCATCTGGATGTTGTTGGACCTTTCTCCATCACTTCTAACTTCAGATTTTCCTACTTCCTCTCTCTTACAGATAAATTCTCAGGATACTGGTCTGTAGCACTCCTAAAAAAGAAAAGTGATGCGTTCCTTGCCATCAATGATTTTGTGGCTTGTGCCAAACGTCAAATGAGTCACACTGTGAAGCTGCTGATCTCTGAAAAGGGCGGTGAATTCATCTGCTCCAATCTCCACTCCTTCTGTCTTGAAAAAGGAATCAGCCAACACTTCTTGCCCCCTCACACTCCTCAACAAAATGGACTTGCTGAAAGATCCAATGGCCTCATCCTGGAGAAGGCCTGATTTCTGCTGAATCAAAGAAATCTTCTCCTGAATTTCTGGGATGAGGCCATCAACACTGCCACCCGCATTCTAAATGTGCTCCCTTCCAGGTCTTGTTGCAACATTATTCCCTACAAAGTTTGGCACAGACAAAATTTTAACCTCAACTTCTTAAGACTGTTTGGATTCTCTGCTTTTTCTGTCATTTCCCAGGCTAATTGGACTTTCAAGCTTCTCCCCACCAGCAAAAGAGCCATTTAGCTTGGGCTTACCCATGGAAACATCATTCATCATCTGCAACACTCTAACTCAAAAGTTGGACTTACTGCTATCTACCTTATTGTCAATAACAACTAATCTGATCCCACTTTTGTTCAAGAAGCTCTCAATTCAAAATAAGAATAAGAATGGCTTGAAGCCATGCGAAACAAGGAGATCAACATGCTTGATTACAAAGTTTGGGAAGAATCACTTCTTCCTGATGGCAAGCTAGGACTGAAATGCGTTTGGGTCTTCCAAACCAAACAGGATGATCAAAATCAGATTGTTGAGTTCAAGGCACAACTCTGAGTGCAGGTTTTCAATCAGAAATACGGGGTTTAATTCACCTCAACTTTCTCACCCACCAGCAACAAAAATTCTCTCAAAATTCTAATTGCTCTTGCTGCTCATTTAAAGTTAAAATTTCACCAAGTCAATTTGAAGGCTGCCTTTCTAAACTCCCCACTGCGCAAAGAAGTTTATCTCATTCCACCTCCATTCATTAGTGTATCTCAAGGCAGTCAGCTTAGGCTGAAGAAAGCACTTTATGGACTAAAGCAGGCCCCAGTGGCCTGGTATGAAACTCTCAGCAACTGGTTGATCAACTGTGGCTTTCATAAGAGCAAGGCTGACCAACATGTGTTCTGGAAGGAAACCACCTACCTCTATGTCCATATTGACAACATTGCAGTCTTCAGTGATCAACCGGTGTGGTGAACCATTTGGGAAACCTTGGGAAAAGAATTCAAAAAAATTGTAAAAAAAAAAAAAAAAAAAAAAATTCTAGTTGCGCGTTGCTCATCCGCATCCTCATCCCCACGCCTCGCTCCTCGCTCATCCTCATCTCCACGCGTTGCGCGTTGCTCATCCTCATCCTCATCCCCGCGCGTTGATCATCTGCATCCTCATCCCTGCGCGTTGCTCCTTGCTCATCCTCATTGTCCCGCCTCGCTTGCTCATCCTCATCCTCAAGGCCCAGATCAAGACTCAAGACTCATCGGGGTGCCAAGAAACAATTCTCAGTCACTGGTAGTGGTCAATTCAAATAATCTTAGCCACTCCTATCTTCCCACCATCATCAATCCGTCAATTGTCATCAATTGGTTGAACGTTATCAAATCATCCAACTCAAGGCCAAACTCAATTCCCCATCTGACCCCCCAGCCGCTCCCCAACCAATCCATCACCCTCCCTGGGACTCTCCCACCCCCTTCCATCTCCGTATGGGGGTGTAGAGTGTCGACTACCGCCCATGGACACCCGCGGGCGGTCTGATCTGTTTTCCTTTCCCATCCCTTCCGCCTTTGGGCAAGGATTGGGTGATTCTGGTATTGTTGCGCGCGCCCCTCAACGGACGGACGCAAAAGATAGTGAAGGGATGAGAAGGATTCCACCCCAGTCAGGCAGGCTGGATTTCCATCGGCCTGCGTGATCAAATTTTTCTGATCACCTAAAAATCTGAAAATCAAAAGAAAAAATTCTTTCTTTTTCCGCTCTATTTGTAGAATCTGTTGTACATAGTCTAACAGGGCTTCCTGCCCATATAAGAAGGGGCTTTCCCCTGCCTTTTGGAGGACATCCAATATCACATCTGATCAGAAAATGGTATCCTAACACACACCACATCCTAAGATCATCAGTATCCTCTTGAAATACATCATCCATGGGCTCTTCATTCCCCTTTATCTGAGACAAAAAATTTGGGTATATCTATGATTGCCCCTTGATCCTTGAGCCTCCATACTCAAAACCCTGATCCTTGATCTTTATCACCAACCAATAGCTTTGCTGGTTGAATAAGAATTCAACTGATTGAATTCTTGAGTGTGTTACACCACTCCTGATCCCTTTATCCGACCATACTGGTCCTGATCATCCTTTGATTATCTCTCTGGACCCAGTCACGTTTGACTGAAGAGGTTTTATTAAGCTTAAAACCTGGAGTGTTAAACCTCCCTTCACTTCTTTTGAAGTTGAATTCCACCACACTACTCTTGAGTCCCTTGAGAAGTGTTGGGTTATTCTTGTTTGAATCAGTTATTGTTTTTTCTTCTAGAGCTTCTTCAAACAATTAGCTTTGTCTTGTGCAGCAACCCACAGTTATCTTGTACCCTTCAAGCGCTTGATTGCGGAGATTTTGGCAGGTTCATTGAGAACCTGGAGGTTGTTTGGGATTGAGTTGATCTTTCCTAAGCTCCTGCTGACGACCAGAGCTATTAGCTTGTGGGCATTGTCACTCACAATTGCCTATTCTTGTTGAACTCTGAACAATTCTTGACTCCTTCTATTCAAGTTTTCCCCAACATCATCTTGCCTCAGATAGTGTTTTCTCCCAGCTACCAACTACTATAATCTTTATCCTCTTACATTTTGGTCCCCCGTTTACCAGGTTCTGGACTTTGATCTTGGTTAAATTTAAATATTTTTGTAACACTCAGGAGTGCAGCCTAAAAAAGCACCTATCCCCTCCACAGAACTGCCAACGCCCTGCGCCGTTTGGAGTCTTACACCGGAAGTCTTCATTGGCCAACTCAGCTCCAGATTCAAAATAAAGGAATTGGGACCTGCCTCCTTACTTCTCGGAATGAATGTACACCATTTTCATGATGGTTTCAAGCTTTCTCATAGCTCCTAAATCAATCAAATATGTTTGCAATACTTGCTTCCGCCTTATAAATCTTTCTTTACTCCTTTCAAGCCCCATGGAAAACATTATCCCTCAAGTGAGGAAGACCATGAAGAGTTCATCCAATTGGGTGCCAATTATTGGAGAATTTTTTGGGAGCTTAATCACATCAGCACATGCACCAGGACCAAAATAACTGTTTCCATCAACTACCTGGCGCAATTACTAGTCAAACCAAAACTACACCACTTTAAAGCTGCTCTACACATCCTGCAATACCTTCAACACACTCCAAACTTTGGATTAATTTTTGATCCCTCCTCCTCTCCCCCTCATCTTGAAGCCTATGCTGATGCCAACTGGGAAACTTTTCTGTCCACAAGAAGATCTATCTCTGGATTATTCATTTGCTGGTTTGTTAGTGGCATCACTTGGAAGTGCAGAAAACAGCCCACCTTTTCACTATCCACCACCAAAGCCAAATAAAAGGTGCTGGGCAATGCTATCAAAGAGTTAAGCTGGGTGAAGTCAATCATGAGTGAAATTTCACCGGGGGAAGCAGCCAAGCCAGCCACCATTCACAAGGACAACAAAGGGTGTATTAAACTTGCTCTTAATCAAGCTAATCATTCTACTTTTCAAACCAAACACATGGAGCTTTACTTCCACTATGTTTGCAGCAAAATCCTCAATAAGGCCATCAAGCTTCAAAAGGTGTCTTCCAAAAGAAATCTTGTGGACTTTCTCACCAAGCCAGTACCCCAAATGCCTCTTTGCCATGCTCTGAACGCTCTCAACATTGCCGAATGATCTGAGCAAGGGAGGCTGTTGGGTTTCAAATAGTCATGCTCATATTATTTCCTTATTTGTTTTCTTTCTCTATTATTTCTTTTCTCTTTTCTTTTTCTTAAATCTATGTTCTGTCACGTCTGTGAACCTGAGGCTGCTTCCATCACCCTCATGCGCAAGTTTCAAATCCATCCACTGCCAAAGCTCCAATTCTGAAGTGGTGCTTGTCTGCATACAGGCAATCTGGATCAAATCCTGGTAAGCTGATGAATGTCTGTCAAGGCTCAATCACTTCTGCTACCATCAACTCCAACCATCAGCTACCGCTACCACTCAAGCTTGCCACTCCCAACTCTCTCTCTCTATCTTGTGCTCATTTTTATTCTCTGCCTCTCTCTCAGTTCACGCTCCTGTTTGGTCACCACGCTGTAGAGACTCCTGTGGGATTATATAAATAAAGTGGCAAATAGCTTGCTGGCAGTCCTTGAAGGGGAATTTAGTGTTGCTTCTACTCCTTTGGAGTAATAGTATATACTAAGAGTGGTTTTGAATTGCCTGCCCTTCTAGTACTATAGTAAGTCTGCACAATAATTTATTTAAATTAATGGCTGTTTTCTTTGAGACTTAAAATAGGTCTCAGATCAGACCTAGGTTAGTTATTAATTGTTATTGGTAGGTTTTGTTGAAGAATAGACCAGATGTATTGGATTATTGGTTAATTATTGATCAGATATATGTGATCTTAACCAGTATCCCAATATCAAAGGGTTCAAGGGTTTTATCAAAGGGATGGTTCAGGAGAGGACCCAAGGATGGGTTTACCCACAGGGGGCTGGGTAGAGGAAAGGTTGGTAGTTTCTTTTTGTTGTGCTCTCTTTCTTTGTAAGGGTTATTTATTAATTAATGGGTGGGTTTTCTTTAATCTGGTGCTGAATATTTAGGTCACAGAAGAACCCTTATTCAAGCACCTGTTGGGTGGTTTAACTGGTTAAATATGGTTAATAAATTGGTTTCTGATTTCCTGTTTCTTTATAATTGGTTCACTACTAATATGTATCTGGGTAGGTACCACAGATGGATGGGTTGATGGGGTGGATGGATAGATGATGAGATGGGTCGTAATGATTAGGTGAGTAGGTATACAACTTGGATAGGGCAGAGAGGCCCTCCTTAAATAGACAAATCCTGCCCCCAGGGGTGCTCAAGGCTGCCCCTGAGTGTTCTCCCTGTTCTGGTGGGGACAGTGAGATACAGTTACATGAGGCATTTCTGCTGGTTGGGAAAAAGTTTGTACAGTTACATGAGGCATTTCTGCTGGTTGGGAAAAGCTTGTACAGGGGTTTCATGCATGCACAGCCTTGCATAGATTGCTGTGTAGTTCAGATAAGGTATATTGCTGTGCTGTACTGGTAGTTTATTCAGTGATTCTTGCTTCTACCTACATGTATTGCTGTGCAATACTGTTTGTTTGTTTGGTTCTGGTTAAGGCTGGTTCCACTTTCTCCTGCATATATTGCTCCTGTATACTTCTGCACAGCCTCTTGTATGTGTATTTGCTGCATGTTTGTTGGGTTCAGGTGACCAGATCTGACATGCTGCACTGCCTCCTGTATCTGTATTGCTGTATTCTGGCTGTGGTGACTGGATCTGGACTGGTTGCACTGCCTCCTGGATCTGTATACTGTATGCTGGATGAGGTGACTGGATCTGGCATGCTGCACTGCCTCCTGTATCTGTATGCTGTATTCTAGATGAGGTGACTGGATCTGGCATGCTTCACTGCCTCCTGTATCTGTATGCTGTATTCTGGATGAGGTGACTGGATCTGGCATGCTGCACTGCCTCCTGTATCTGTATGCTGTATTCTGGATGAGGTGACTGGATCTGGCATGCTGCACTGCCTCCTGTATCTGTATGCTGTATTCTGGA
The DNA here is from genome assembly GCA_025617555.3 of Puccinia polysora. NCBI lineage: Eukaryota > Fungi > Basidiomycota > Pucciniomycetes > Pucciniales > Pucciniaceae > Puccinia > Puccinia polysora. Next base: position 56,069,465 of record CM062628.1, read on the forward strand.
TGGACTGGTTGTTGTGTGGTCCTGGTCTTGAGGATAAGCTGCCACTGGTATGTACTTGAGGGTTTACTAGGTATGCCTTATGTCTTCCACAGAGATGTGACACCTGGGTGGGTATGAGTTTGCCACAGTTGAAGGTTTCTTGGGCTGTATCTTCTAATCCATGAGAGATAGAGGGGTATGTTGGCTGAGTGACTATGGGTTATTTTCAATGTAGAATCAATTTCTGAGGTTAATTTGAGGTTTTGAGCTGTTGTTACACTAGAAAAGTGAGTCTGATGGCTATAGGACAGGTTTGGACTACCACAACGCTATCAGGTCCTTTTAAAGGTGTCTACTTGTGGTGATCTCTTTTATTTTGTTTCTCTTTGCTGAAATCAATGTCTCCTTTTTATATCTGTTAAACCTTTGGTACCAAATTGGTCACCACAGCGGCAGCGGAAATTGAGTCTGAAGGAGATTTCATCTCATCAGTGTCAGCTAATTGAGGGAAAATGCCAGAGAGTGGGCTAGGAGTGGTCATCTCAGACTGAGGTTCTCTTCTGTTGTATTTACTATATAAAGGGGAGTGTAGAAGATAATCCAGGAGGGGATTTCTTAATCATCAAGACATGAAAATAGGTTTAATATGAGATAATGACTCATAAATAAATAAAGAACTAAGAGTTGTGGAGGAATTTCCTGGAAAAATTTTCAAAAACTTCTTTGATTGTTAGCTCACTTCAGAGCTTACTTACTTCTGTGAAACCTTAAACTCAGGCTACCTTTGTGTGTGGGAACCACTTCTGATACTTCAGAATCTAATTTCAGAGGTTTAGATGAACAACCAGAGTGGGAAAACTGAATTTATCCTTTTTCTGGTATTCTGCACCACAATGCCCAAAGATCTGAATTTTTCAATGTTGAGGAGATGATAGCAAATCCCAATGCAAGTGAGGGGGATAAAAAGAAAACCTTTATTTAGTAAACAAACCTTTCTGAAGAACCCCTTGATTGACCAGAATCTGCAGCCAAAGAAGATATTCAAGCAAGAATAGGTATAATGTGGTCCAAATCTGAATCAATGCTCCATTCAAATTCATCCTTGGATTAAACACTTGCCTTTTTTGACCAATCACTTCCAAGCTTGGATAAATTCATTTCCAATCCTCCAAACCTTGATGAGAATGACTTTGATGCATCACCTCCTCCTAAACCAGCTAAATTTACATTTTATCAAAATTTTATATATTTTATATTAAATTTAAATTTAATAATTTCCAATGTCCTCTAAACAAACCCACCCTTTTCTAGCTAACCAAAAGGTTAAGCCAATTGGGCCTCCCACTTCACCATACAGTGGAATATATGGAATTCAGCTGCAGTCATCCTCAGTAAAGAGAAATAGAAATGCATCCCAATAAATCAAAACCAACACCAAAAGCCAACAAAGTAAGAGGAAAAAGTCCAGATTTGGATTTCTTTAAAATACAATCAAGACAAAAGATTTGGGTGAAAAATTTGAACCAATATAGGCATTTTTATACATACTAATTCACCAGTATTCCTTCCAAACCATTTAATTCCAAGATCAAAAGTGACAGGCTTGAAGTGGAAAATCAAAATCTTCAGTTTGAAAAGAAAAAATGGTTGCTTCAACTGTAAATTGATAAAGAAAATAAAAGATGTGCATAAAGTTCTAAAGACAGAATTCTATTCTCAGTTGAATTTGAGAAAAAATGATTTGTAATTTTAAAAATATCATAAGGAGAATGATTGACTGGCAGCCAAAAAAATTCAAATGGTTTTCTTAGCTTTTTTTTTATTGAGATGGTTAGAACTGTGAAGGAAAAAGAGAGAATCACTCAAATACTTTGATTGTAAATAAATTGCTTTGAATAATTGGAAAAATTTGAAAAAATAATTTCTCCATTTTTAAAATCTCCAATGAACAAAAAGCTTCCATTTTGATCAAAATTTCTTTTCCTGGAGTAGATCTCACTGCTAGCTAAGTAACATCTGGTTTATTTTCATGGACATAGCCATTCTGGTATGAATGGCAGACCCAACAGCAGGAAGTGTACAATGCTTGTACTTTTTAGCAGCCCAAATAATTTTCAAAATAGCTTTTTTCTTGAAAGTGATGCCAAAGCCCAATTCTGGAAAAACAAATTGACCTTCAGGAAACTCATACTCATCAAATCTTTAAAAAAGTTTTCCTTTTGACTTTTTTGTTGGAACCACCAGGAAAAATAAGTATGAAGAAATATTTCCAAGATCAACATGGGGATAATTTTGGAAGCCACCTGAGGTAAAAGCAATTTGAGGTTAGCAATCAAAAGGAGTTTGTTGGTGCCAAATTTGAAGGAGAAGGAGGGGATGTTATTTCCTTTCACTATTTTTTGATTGGATTAAAATGGTATTCTAGCCAATTTTGGAATTAGGGTGATGGTAAATTCATGACTACCAGTCGTGTGGGAGTTGGATGAGGCCCCACATGGCCCAATGGACGCGCGTGGGTCCATAGAAGTGTCCAAAGCGCGCGTGCGGGCCCAAAACACGTGTCTACACACATGGAAAGGTTTTTTTTAAACACACACGACCCCTGGGGGGTTGTATACCCCCTTTAAACAGAATTGTTGGGTTGTTTAACCACGTACACCATAAAAAGAATTTTTGAGGTGTGTCTGGGGTTATACAAAACCCTGGGTGTTGGGCCAAAATTTTTGGGACCCCCTGGACCACATTTGGGTTTCATCAACCCAAATTTGGGATCAATGCATACTATGTGGGACTGTTGGACCACACATAGCAATCCCCAAGTGAAAGTAAAGTGAATCAAAAGTGAAATAAAGTTAAATTCAGTTGAAACTAAAGTGAAACTGCAAACAAAAATCCCACTAAACTTGATCTTTCTCAACTCAAACTGAGCAAACTTGGTAGTTGTTCAATTGGAGGTTGGATTGAATACTGAAATACTGTTGCATTTTTTTTGCATTATGGGAACAATGGCAAGAGCTCCTTTTTGTAACATGGCTGCATTGAAGGACTACATTGACAGTGCCATGAACAAAGCTGTTGAAAAAAAAAAATTTGGTTAATTAATCATTGGAAGCCCCAACTGAATCCTCATCTAGGGTGACAATTGAGGAACAAAGTTTTTCACAAATTTGCATGACCTCTGGTGGTGAGTAACATTTTTTGTTACTCTGGTCTTAAAATTTTACTCACTTTGCCTCATTTAATTTGATGTAAACTGATTGGCGGCTGGTAAATATGTAAATATGTAACCATGACAGATTCACTTCACCCACCTCCTATGAGAGATTTTCCTACTAGGGAAGAGGCACCAAATTATTTTCAAACATGGGCAATGAAGCATGCTTATGCTTTAACATTTTTCAACTCAAAGTGTGATAAATATGTTTATTTAGCCTGTGATAGACATGGTTTTTACTCTGGGAAATTTCTCACCAAATAATCAAGGCAAACTCACACAAGGAAGTTTGGGTGCAAGTTTTCAATCCATGCAAGTTGCATGAAGGCAGACCCCTTGTGGCAAATCTGCTACAGAAATGATCAACACAAGCATCAACCATCTCCACACCCCTCAGTGCATCCTCACCTGAGGAGAATCTCTCAGATGGCCTTAGTGAATTTAAAAGAAGGCATAAATGATGGGCTCAATACTATTCAACTGAAAAGAAAATTGAGCAAGATTGATGGCACCAAATATGTTGATGACCAAACAATCTATAACACTAAGTGTAAGATAGCACGTGAAGAACTAAAGGTAAAAAGTGTTATGGAGGTCCTCTTTGAGCCACTTGGGGATTTAGTTTGGGCTCATTGAGCAAAATTCAGTGGATAGGGTCATTTGGAGGCCCTATTCTTGGCTCACCCAGAGTCATTAAAGCTTTGCAAGCAATATAATCATATTGCTATGTTGGATTGTACTTATAAAACAAATAAGGACAACATCCCCCTGTTGCAAGTTGTAGGAATTACTTTAAAACAGAAAACTTTCACAAAAGCTCTTGTTTTTATAGCAAGAGAAAAGTTTGAGTTCTACAGTTGTTCTGTAAATGAGATAAAAGAGTTGGCTTATGATCCAGAGATACTTCCCAAAGTATTTGTGACAGACCATGAAAAAGCTCTGATTTTTGGTATAGAACAAAGTCTCCCTGAGTCAACAAGACAGTGTTTTCAGTGGCACTTGTCTAAAAACATACAAGCAAACTGTAAAGTGTGCTTTAATAAAGACCTTGAAGGATGGCAAAGCTTTATGTCTCTGTGGGCTAAGCATGGGGCCTCAAAAAACAAGGAGGAGGCAGAGGTCAATGATACAGAACTTAGAGTACGTGCCAAATCACTGCCTCTACCATTAATCTTCCTATTTTTGGGTTGCTTACATTATGAATTGCATAAAGTTTTTCTTGGAAGACCGTGAGGATGTGCTCAAGTATATGGATCATAACATCTTTTGTATCAAAGAGACATTTTTAAAGGCTTGTACTTGCAAAAACCCTGACTTTGGAAATAAAAAAATTTCTTGGGTTGAAGGGGCTCATTATACTCTCAAAAAATTCCTTGAAAATTCTTTGGCAAAAATGGTTGATGTTTGGCAAAACCTAGAGGGAACAGTTTCCAGTCAAATTAAATTGGTACAGGCTGCGCTTTACAAATCTCAAATTAAGATAGGAATAGTTCTTCCTACTTAAATGTTACCTTTGGGATACAATTTGTCTTTAGAGGCAATTAAAAAGAAATTAAAGCAGAACCAGGATGGGGAAGTGTGCACCAATTCATACTGAAAGACTATGAGTTTTCCCTGTTCCCACAAAATATTTGATTTACTAGCATTCCAAGTATCTGTTGTGCCTGAGAATTTTCATCCTCAGTGGAGGTTGGATTATGACCCTTGAAGTTCTAGTTTTTTAAGTTTTTTTAAGTTGGATTTTTGAATTGTTCAAATCACTTTGTGATTGATGCTTTTTGATAAATGCTTTTTGAATGATGATTCCTACCTTACTAATATTTGATCCTTTTGAATTTTGAATGGTTGATGTTGATGAGATGCTCAGAAATCCTCATTTACATGAGAAGCTCAATGCAATGATCTTGGGATACCCTGAAGAAGATAATTGTGGGATGTTTAAGCACTTGATGATGGAGACCGCAAGTTATCAATCAAAGCCAAGACTTGAACCTAAAGTCTTGCAATCAAGCATAGTACATCCAAAACTGACAGATACCCAGAGAGATACTTCTTTATTTGAACATGTTGAGAAGCAAATTAAGCGGGAAAAGAAAATTAGAGGGGCACCAAATAAGAAAAGACAAAAGATTGCAAGTCTTTTCTTTTTTTAAATGTTCACTTTTTGGGTTTAATGAACTGATGATGATATGATGTTAATTGTTAGTCAAAGTCTGCAGGATCAGAATCCAAATTCCACAGTTAAGAGGAAGGGACTGAAATTTAATTGGCTTCACTTCATTTGGATCCGGAATCCTCTTCAGAGGGAGAAAATGTGCAGGAAGAATCAACCAGGAGCTCATCTTTGGTGAGTATGGATGTGATTAATTAATGTTCTTGTACTTTTGGATGATTTGGTTTTGATTAGAGGAACCCAAATTGAAATACCTCAATCAAATACCTGAGAAATTACAAAAGTTCTTGGGTGAGGTTTGGGATCCAATTGGTGACAGGAATTGCAGATTTAGATTCTTGGCTAAATTGCTTGGGTATGATGAACATGGTTGGTTTGAAGTGAGGAAGGAAATGATTAAAACATTGAAGAAACATAAAGAATGCTACATTAAGATGGTTGGTGTTGAAAAAGAGGTATAAAAGATTAAACAAAAACTTGATGTTGAATACATTGATGAAAAGATTCCCTCTGCAAAATGGCTGGATAAGTTAGGTATGGGCCAAATAATAGCAGACACATATGCCACACCTACATGTTTCATTTCATTGGAGTCATGTTGTTCTTATACTCCAATGAAAAAAGGTGTTACAGATCAGTCAGAGCCTATTCATATTTTCTTTTTCAACAATAACCACTGGGTTCTATTAGTAATTGAGGCTGAAATGATTCCAATCCCGCCAATTGCAGCAAAGCCCTCTTCTTTCATTGCAAATAAAGCTTCTGGTTTGGTTGATCATCTCAAAGATCAACTGCATGTGTATTCTAGATTTTAGAATTCAATTATAGAGATCATTTCATCATTGGGTTTCCATATGAATTTGAATTTGAATGCAGCCAACTTTTAATTGCATTAATATAAAGGGTTATCATATTTTGAACATCATTATTTTGAGTTTTTTGAGTTAAAATAATTATGATGAGTGTTTTGAATGAGATTTTATTGGTAAGTCAGTTCAACTTGTGTTGGTCTGATCCCATCATAACAAGTATTTTTACTTATTTTGATGAGATCAGCTTAAAAAAAGTTGAACTTGTTTTTTTTTGGTGCTTTTACTTTAGGGATTGTCAATTTACTTTTCTTTTTTTTGGTGTTTTTACTTTTGGGCTTGTCAAGTTACTTGTCTTTTTTTTTGGTTTTTTTACTTTAGGGATTTTCAAGTTGAACTTGTATTTTTTGGCACTTTTACTTTTGGGCTAGTCAAGTTAAAAATGTATTTTTGGGCACTTATACTTTAGGGCTTCTCCATAGACTCTTTCATTGTTTATTTAATTTTGGGTGTTTTGGTTGCCTTCATTTTTTTTTATTTATTTATTTATTTTTACTTATTTTTATTTTTATTTTTTATTTTTTATTTTTTTTTTAGGGTAATGTTGAATTCACGGCTACAACTGTGTGGTAGTTGTGTAGGGTCCTACACGGCTCAAATGAGCCGTGGGGGCCCAAAGACAACTACAAAGGGCTGTTTTAAACATGTGCAACCCCTGGGGGGTTGTGTAGGAGCTGTTTAAACCCCAAACACAGCTAATTTGAGCTTTTTACCCCCATACATGGCTAAAATTAGCCATGTAAGGGGGTGCACAACCCCCTGGAAGTTGTGCAAGGATTTTGGGCACCCCCTGGACCACACTTGGGTTCTGTCAACCCAAATTTGGGATAAACCCATACTTTGTGGGACTGTTGTTCCACACCTAGCAATCCCAAAGAGACATTAGAGTGAAACCAAAGTTAAATTACAGTGAAAACAGAAATCATAAATCATATAAAATTCTGTTAACAATCCTTTCTCAACTCAAAAGTGAGCAAACTTTGTTTGTTCAATTGAAAGTTGGATTGAATACTGAAGTATACAATTGCATTTTTTTGCATGGAAACAGTGGCAAGCCCTCCTCCTTCTGGCATGGCTGCATGGAAGGTCTAAATTGATAGTGCCATCAACAAAGCTTTGGAAAAAGAAAAAAAGGATTTGGGTAATGACACATTGGAAGCCCCAACTGCATCCTCATCAAGGGTGACAATTGAGGAACAAAATTTTTCACAGTGGGATTTGACCTCTGGTTGTGAGTGACATTTTATGTTACTTAATCTTTGCCTTATTTAATTTGATTGAAACTGATGGAGTGCATGCCATCAATATAACTATGTAACTATGGAAGATCCACTTGACCCACCTCCCTTGAGAGCTTTTCCTACTAGGGAAGAGGCACAAAACTTTTTTCAAACATGGGCAATGAAGCATGGTTACGCTTTAACAGTTTTCAACTCAAAGCGTGACCAATATGTTGATTTAGCCTGTGATAGACATGGTTCCTATTCAGGAAATCTTCTTACAAAAAGTTCTAGACAAAATCACACAAGGAAGGTTGGGTGCAAGTTTTTAATCCATGAAAGTTGCACAAAGGAAGACCCCTTGTGGCGCCTCTCCTACTAACAAACCCAATATAACCATCAACCATCTGAACATCCCTCTGTGCATCCTCAACTGAGGAGAACCTTGGGGGTGGCCTTAAAAAATCTAGTAGAAGGCATGAATGATGGGCTCAATAAGTTTCAACTGAAGAGAAAATTGAGAAAGATTGATGGGGGGGATTATGTTGATGACTGAAAAATCTATAACACTAAGCGGAAGGTAACGCTTGCATAAATAAAGGGAAAAAGTGTTACGGAGGTACTCTATGAACAGCTTGAAGAAAAAAGTTGGATTCACTGGTCAAAGTTCAGTGGAGAGGGTCACTTGGAGGCCCTGTACTTAGCACATCCAGAGGCATTAAAGCTTTCAAAACAATTCCATCATATTTCTATGTTGGATTGTACTTATAAGACAAATAATTACAAAACCCCACTATTGCATGTTGTAGGAATGACAGCCAATTGCAAAACTTTCACAAAAGCTCTTGTTCTTATAACAAGAGAAACGTTTGAGTTCTACAGTTGGTCTTTAAATGCTTTAAAGGAGTTAGCTTATGATCCTGAGAGACTTCCAAAATTCTTTGTGACAGAAAGTGAAAAATCTCTGATTTGTGCTATTGAATTCAGTTTCCCTGAGGCATCAAGACAATGTTGCACTTGGCACTTGTCTAAAAACATACAAGAAAACTGTAAAGTGTGCTTTGTTAATGACTTTGAAGGATGGAAAAGCTTTATGACTCTGTGGGAAAATTATGGAGCCTCAAAGACCAAGGAGGAGGCGGATGTCAATGAGAGGGAACTCAGAGTAGGTCCAAATCACTGCTTCTTATTTTTCCTAGTTTTGGGTTCTGACCTTTTGACTTGTATAGTGTTTCTTGAAAGACTATGAGGAACTTGAGTATATGGAAAATAAAATTTTCCCTATCAAAGAGATGTTTGTAACAGTGTGGACTTGTATAAACCCATATTTTGGAAACAAAACAACATCTTGGGTTGAAGGGGCCCATGCAACTCTCCAAAAAATTCCTTGCAAACTCTTTTGGAAACCTGTTGGATGTTTGGAAAAGCCTTGAAGGAACCATTTTGACTCAAATTAAATTGGTTCATGCATCACTTTATAACTCCCAAATTGATTTAGGGACAGTTCTTCCTCCTGAAATGTTACCATTGGGTTACAAATTGTCTCTAGAGGCAATTCATCTTATTAGGGAAAAATTTGAGAAGTTCAAACGTGATCATGATGGAAAAGTGTGCACCAAGTCATACTCCAAGACTATGGGTTTTCCCTGTTCCCACCAAATAGGTGACCGTCTAGCATTCAGAGGATCCGTGGTACCCCAAGATTTTCATCCTCAGTGGAGGTTGGACTATGAACCTTGCAGTTCTATTTCTGTAAGTTGGCTTAAGCTGGATTGTTCAAGTTGGATTGTTCAAATCACTATGTGATTAAAGCTTTTTGATTGATGATTCCTAATTCACTAATGGTTGATCCTTTTGAATTTTTCAAGTGCAATGTCAATGAAATGCTAACAATTCATCAGTTACGTGAAAAAGTGAATGCAATGATCTTGGAATCTCCAGATCATGAGCAAAGAAGACTATTGAAGTATATCATTCAGAAGATTACAAAATATTGATCAAAGCCAAGAATTGAACCTAAAGTCTTATGATCAAGTAGGGGCAGGCCAAAATTGACAGATACGCGGCAAAAACCATCTTGGTTTGAGCATTTTGAAAAACAACTCAAGGGGAAAAAAGGACTAGAAGCGCTCCAAACAATAAAAGATGAAAGATTGTAAGTATTTTCTTTTGGGATATGTTCATTTTTTTGGTTTGATGAATTCATTTACTAACTAATTATAAATTTCTAGTCAAAGTTGGCAGAATCTGAATCTGAATTTCATAGTTCAGAGGAAGAGACTGAAAGTGAATCAGGATCACTTAATTTGGAATCAAAATCCTCTTCAGAGGAAGAGAATTTGCAGCAAAGCTCAACCAGAAGCTCATGTTTGGTGAGTATTCATTTCATTGATCCAATCAAAGAAATGAATACTAAGTTGGTTTTAATGGTAGGAAACAAATGCAAAATACCTAAATCAAATACACAAGAAATTCTATAAGTTCTTGGGTGAGGTTTGGGATCCAATTGGAGATAGGAATTGCGGATTTAGAGTCATTGCTAAATCTCTTGGTTATGAAGAACATGGTTGGTTTAAAGTTAGGAAGGAAATGATTGAAACATTATAGAAACATAAAGCATACTACATTAAGATGCTTGGTGGCTCAAAGGAGGTTAAAAAGATTAAAAAAAGACTTGATTTTGAAGACATCAATGAAAATATTCCCTCCTCAAAATGGCTGGCTAAATTAGACCTGGGTCAAATCATAGCAGACACATATTCCAAACCTATATGTTTCATTTCATTGGAGTCATGTGTTACTTATACTCCAATTAAAAATGGTGTTACTGATCAAACAGATCCAATGTTCATTTCCTTTGTAAACAATAACCACTGGGTTCTATTATTACTTGAGGCAGAAATGATTCCGATCCCACCCATTGTAGCAAAAACACGTTCCTTGATTTTTAATAAAGCCTCTGGTTGGGTTGATCATCTAAAAGATCAAATGCAAATGTATTCTAGATTATAGAGATTATAGACTTTGACTTTATTTCATCATTGGGTTTCATATAAAGTGTAATTCTAATGCAGCTAACAAGTTCTATTAATATAAAGGGTTATCACATTTTGAACATCATAATGTTGATTTTTTTGAGTTAACATCATTATATTGAGTGTTTTGAATGAGACTTTGATTGTAAGTCAGTTAAACTTTTGTTGGACTGATTCCATCACAAGCTTAACTTATTTTAAGCTTGGGATGGGATCAGCTTAACACAAGTTGAACTTAATTTTTTTTGGTGTTTTTACTTTAGGGCTGGTCAAAAGACTTGTATTTTTTGGGGCACTTTTAGTTTAGGGCTGGTTAAAAGACTTGTCATTTTTTGGGCACTTTTACTTTAGGGCTGGTCAAAAAACTTCTTTAATTTTTGGGCCCTGTTACTTTAGGGATAGTCAAGTTGAAATTACTTTATGGCTTGTCAAGTTAGTTGTATTTTTTTTGGTTTTTTTACTTTAGGGCTTGTCAAGTTACTTGTCTTTTTTTTTGGTGTTTTCAATTTAGGGCTAGTCCAGTTACTTGTGTGGCTAGTCCAGTTACTTGTGTTTTTTTGGGTCTTTTTACTTTAGGGCTAGTCTATTGGATATTACCAGTTTTTTTATTTTGATTTATTTATTTTTTTGTTTTTTAACTAAAAAATGAACATTCTTTGATTTTTTGGTTGATTTCTGTTTTTTTGGAAGGTTTATTTAGTTTATGGGTTGTGCTAGTGCCCTTTCATTCCTTTTCCTTTTTTTTGTTTTTTTTGCTCACCGCGGTCCGGTGTGGAAACTTTAGAGGTTATCCCTCACAAAGTTGCCGCAGGTTCAGGAGTTCTTGGGTCTAAGCGTCTGTAAGGATTAGATACCAAGCGTAAAGAGAAGTTTTTGAGAGCCTGAAGAGGAGAAAAGGAGAGAAGAGGGGAGGGATTCTGTTTTCCTAAGTCCGCTCCCTTTTCCGCTCCCCGCCTCCTGATGATACCATGGTAAGATGCCCCCCCTACAACCCGGAGTTGAGGGGAAAGGTATTTGAGCCTTCCCCCTCAACCCTAACCTAAGTACAAGCACATGAACAACCCAACAACAATGAAGAAGGAAACCCTAGGCCCAAAACCCTATCCCATATCCTAACCTGTACCCTGTCCGTATCCTATTCCGCTTGCTCGCCTGCCATTACACGCTGCCGGTTTGTCCCCCGCGGCGCGGCCCTCCGCCGCGCGCTTCTTGAAGTTCACCGCGATTGCCCGTATCCGCCCGACGCGCCGTCGTGAATTTCCTAGTCCCGTAGCTGGCCCGCGCTTGCGCGCGGCCGTCCACGGGTATAGCCCCGCGATTGCTCCGCCCTTTCCTTCCCTAACTAACCGCCCGAGAACCTGATTGGCCCGGCTCCATCACTGGGTTGGACACCCAAGCGGGTCGCGGCCCGCCTCCCCTAGTCAGACCCGGCCCGCAGCTGCGTGCTTTGCCCTGCTGCGCCTTCTGCTGAGCCCGCAGCGGCCACTGCTGAGAACGAGCGCACCCCAACTGCTGAGCCCGACCTACCAGATGCTGAGCCCGCAGGCCGCGACGCAGTTCCCAATCCGAGGCTATATATTGACACCACATCCCCCCCCAACTTGAGTTCTTTCCCCAGAGGTCCTCCCCATTATCACCTCGGCCGTCCTTCGCGCCCTACCCCCTCTACCAACTCTAAACTCTGCTCCGCATCCCTATCCCTCCACTCCATCGTCATCATGGTCCGCTGCGACTTCTGCGCCCAAAACGGGCTTGCATGCTCTATTGTTTCCGGCCGCGGCGCCTGCTCCGCGTGCCGCCGCGGACACCGCCGCTGCTCGCTTAGCAAGGGTATGCCCCGTGCCCCCAACCAATCCGGCTCTTGTCCTCGGCCGCGCAAGAGGGCTCATCCAGACCCGTTTATGGTTTTGGATGACGAAGCTATCTCGGAGGACTTGTGGACTCCACCCGGATCACCTCCCCGCCGTCCTCGTCCGAACTTGGACCGCAACTCCTTATCTCCGCTTCGCCGCGCGGGACCACCGCGTAAGGAAGACTATCCGGACTTCGCGGCTTATCGGAGGGCTTTGCGATTTTGGGCGGATCGCGTCCGGGTTACGCAAGGCGCGAGGGACCCGCGAATCGACAAAATCCTTAGGCAACGCGCTGCTCCGGCCCCAGCTCCTCCTCCGCCCCCTGCTCCGGCTCCTCCTCCTCCGCCCGCTGCTCTGACTCCTCCGACTCCACAAGGCCCTACTCCGACTCCTCCAACTCCACAAGGCCCTACTCCTCCGCCCGCGTCGCCGGTGTGGAAACTTTAGAGGTTGTCCTCACGAAGTTGTCCCTAGTTACGGGATCGATGGTTCTAGCGTCTGTAAGACCGAGAATGCTTCCTTCCTTTTACTCCGAGAGAGAGAGAGAGAGAATGAGATGTGGATTGATTGATGCCAGGATGCTGCCCTCCCTACAACCCGAAGTCAAGGGGAAGGGTGTTTGAGCCCTCCCCCTCAACCCTAACCTAAGCACAAGCACAAAGACAGACTGACAACCATGAAGAAGGAAACCTAGACCCAGAACCCTAACCCATCCCTAAACCCATACCCATACCCTACCCCCGCCAGCTCGCCTGTCATTACGCGCATCCGGTTTGTCTTTTCGTGGCGCGGCCCTCCGCCGCGCGATACCCAAGATCCACCGCGCTTGCGCGCATCCACCCAACGCGCCGTCGTGAATTTCCCGTCCCGTGGCCAGCCCGCGCTTGCGCGCGGCTGCCACGCATATAGCCCCGCTGTCGCCCCGCTTCTTCCTTCCCCGACTAGCCGCTCCGAGAACCCGGTCGGCCCGGCTCCATCCATGAGTCGGACATCCAAGCGGGTCGCGGCCCGCCTCCCTTAGTCAGGCCCGGCCCGCAGTCGCGTGCTCGATCCCGCCGCGCCTACTGCTGAGCCCGCAGCGGCTGCTGCTGAACCCGCAGCGGCTACTGCTGAGAACCGGCGCACCCCAACTGCTGAGCCTAACCTACCAGATGCTGAGCGCGCAGGCCGCGACGCAGTCCCCAACCCAAGGCTATATAATGACACCACATCCCCCCCCAACTTGAGTTCTGTCCCCAGAGGTCCCTTCCCATCGCCACCTCGACTACCCGCACCCCGCTCCTCCCTACCCACTCCTCTTTTCGCACTCCACCAACTCCCCTTCCACACTCATCGCCGTCATGCTCCCCTGCGAATTCTGCGCCCGGACCAGGCAGGCGTGCTCGATTGCTCCTGGTCAACGCGCCTGTGTCGCTTGCCGTCGCGGCCATCGCCGTTGCTCACTTAGCGATCGCATGCCCCGTGCTCCCCCCAACTTTGGCTCCCGCCCCAGGCCGCGCAAAAGGGCTCGTCCTGACCCGTTCGTGGTTTCGGATGACGACACCATCTCGGAGGACTCGTGGACTCCGCCGGGCTCCCCTTCCTGCCGCCCTCCGCCAAGCGAGGATCGCGACTCGGCTTCCCCCTTTTGCCGCGCGGGACCGCCGCGGAAGGAGGATTTCACGTCCGTTGACGACTATCGGAGGGCCGTACGATTCTGGTCGGACCGCGTTCGGATGAGGGAAGGCGCGAGGGACCCGCGACTCAATGAGATTCTCCGACGTCGCGCTGCCGCAGCCCCGGTTCCCCCTCCGGCCCCTACACCAGCTCCTTCCGCCCCGGCTCCGCAAGGTACTCCACCGCCGCCCGCGTCACCAGTGGTCTCGGACGGGAGGCCTACTACTCCCGAGGTCCCTCCTCCGCCGTCCCCGATTGTTGTTCCGTCGTCGCCCCCAGATGGACCGAGCCCTCCGCGCGATGCCCCAGGGACCCCCTCATCACCTCCTCGTCCGCTCGGATCAAGCCCCGTCCCAGCACCGGCACCGCCTTCCTCCAACTCCCCCGAGATCCCGGAGATCCCGGTCGTGATGGCACTCCCGGCGGCTGGCTTCGAGGCTTTCGCGGAACGGTCGACCGCGATGCTCCGCAACTTCCTGGCGACCCCCGGAGCCCAATCCTCCGAATCCCGGCGCGAGTTCTTGGTGTCTTGCCGGGCCCTTCTGGCATCATCGAGGGCGGACATGGAAGAGATGATGCGAATGGCTTAGACGCCCTCACCCCCTCCCTTTTCTCCTTTCCCGTGTACTTTCTAGTCCTATTGTTGTACCGCGTTCGTTGGGGAAATATATATTGCTGCGCAAGGAAACGAAAGGGCCGCATCCGCGCGTCCGGGTGAAAAGTGAGTGTGAGTGCCAAGATCCGCGTCCGCGTGAGAAGTGAGTGTGAGTGCGGTTGAGGTTGAGATCCGCGTTCGCGCGCTCCCTCTGTGAGAGACCGTAAGTGACCAGTTATCCCAATGAAAAGAGGTACCTGGACCGCCCCAGACGGACTGCCACACAGTTCCCCGTACCCGTTCTACAAAACAAAACAAACACCGCGCCGACAGCGCGCGCTCACAACCGGGAGTATAAGGGAGAGGCGATGGGAACGAACATTCTGGGGTGTCTAGTCGTTCCGGCTGTGAACCGGCTAGAGCACCCCCTTACCAAGCTAAGCTTAAATCCGCGTCCATACCATCCCCAACCGTCGCGCCCGTCCGATGAAGAGAGAAACAGGAGAGAAACAGACAAAAAAAAGGAAAGAAAACAGCCCAAATCCAAAGAAGAGAAAGAGAATATCCTATATTTATTATTCCATTCATTCATTTTTTTTTTTTTTTTTTTTTTTTTTTTTTTTTTTTTTTTTTTTTTTTTTTTTTTTTTTTTTTTTTTTTTTTACAGTTAGCTCTTCGTCCCGCCATCCGTGAGCGGGGCTCGTCCTCGCGTTTGCGGGCCCGACACCACGCCGCGCCCGCGTACCTGCAATAAATAACCCATAGCCAGTACCAATCCAAAGCCAAGCCCAAACCAAAACATAAGGAAACGAACGTTCTGGGGTGTCTAGTTGTCCCGGCTGTGAACCGGCTAGAACACCCCCTTACCAAATCAAGCTTTAACCACCTAGCGCCCCCCCCCAGCTTGACAGCTGTCCCCAGCCGTCTGCAACCTCCTACTTCTCCGGGGTCGCGCGTCGCGCGCCGCTACTTCGCTGTCCGAACGATCCGCGCCGTCGTCCAACTCCGAGACCGCCTCGCCCCCGGGCCCCAAATCATCGCTCGCCGTCTCGTCGAAGGAAGTGGAACCGCGCGCGAAGAAGCGTTTCACGTGCGAAGCCGCGGCCTTCCGCTTAAGCGGCGTCCCGTCCAATTCCTCAAGCCCGTAGCTGCCGCCCAAAAACTTAGAGGCCACGCGGTACGGCCTGTTCCACCGGTTGGCAAAAAGCCGGCCCCACTGGGATTCCAGACTCCGATTATACAGCAGGACCAGGTCCCCCTTCCGCAGTGGATCCCGGAGCCGATGGGAACAGCGCTTGTCCCAATAGCGGACTGACGCCGTCCGGGTTTTCTTCAACCGCTCCGCGGCTTTTCCCAAGGTCTCTTCACGCCTAAGGAGCTGTTCAGCTCGTGCCTTGATCAGATCCGCGGACGTCTTAACCTTCCACCAATCCACGCCCAAAAACGTGTTCAGCTCGATGTCCACGGGAAGCACGGGCCGCTGCCCGTAGAGTAACTCGTAAGGCGAATACCCCGTCGAGCGCTTCACGGAGATCCGATCGGCGAAAAGGACCGCGGGGAGTGCCATCTGCCACCTTTTGCCGTCCTCGCCGCACATTTTCACCAGGGCATCCTTGATTGGTTGATGCCCCCGCTCGATCATCCCCGCGCCCTCCGGGTAGTATTCCGTCACGCGGCCGAACTTCGCTCCACAATTCTGCACCAGCGTCATCAAGCGTCCCCAAAACTCCGCCCCTCCGTCGACGGTGACCAAGCGAAGCGACCCGTAGCGCGCGAACCAGTCCTCTTCCAGAAACTGAGCCACCTTTTCCGCTGATAGTTTCGCCAGGGGCCTCGCTTCCACCCACCCAGACAGATCGTCGCGCGCAACCAGCAAATACGCAAACTTACCCGCCTTGATGTGGACCACGTCCAGCGAAACGCGCCCGAACAGCGCGTCCTCGCCCGTGGGGTGGCCGACCTCCTTGGGCAGCCTCGAGCTTCGCCGTTGGCAGGCCTCGCACGACTTTACCCAGTCGCGCACCGCGCGAACCACCCCCGGCCACCAAAACCTTGCTTTCACCCTCCTCCGCGTCTCGACCTCACCCCGATGACCAAGGTCATCGTGCAGACTTCCTAGAATCACCTCCTGGTCGGCCCTAGAAGTCGCGACAACAAGAGGCACGGAGCCGCTCCGCCGCCATAGCTGACCGTCCTGTAAAAAGAAGTTCAGAACGTTTCGCCTCACCCATCGGGTGACCGTTTCCGTCGTGCCCTCGGGGAACCGCAGATCCTGCAAATAAGAGCACAAGACCGCGTAACGTCCCGACTGACGCAACGGAAGACAAACCGACGCCTCCGTCTTTGCTACCCGAACGACCGGAGCTTCCACGTCCAAAGGTTCCGCCCCCTCGTATGGGTTGTCCCGCGGGTACCGCGACAGCGCGTCCGGCATCGTGAACGCCTTTCCCGGGATGTGCACCACGTCAAAGGAGAATAACTGGAGGAACGCTACCCACCTGGTCATGGGCGCGTTCGGCAGCGTCGGTGAGTTGATCATTCGCGCCAAGGCCTCCGCGTCAACCAAGAGCTCGAAGTGCACGCCCCACAAAAGGTGCTGCAACCGCCGTACAATCTTGGTGACACCGCACAGTTCCAGCTTCGGCTGCGAATACCGACTCTCTGTCGCGGTAAAGTTGACCGATTTGTAGAGCACCGGCCTATCTTTTCCGTCCTCCTCCTGTGTCAAGACCCCCCTCCGCGCCGAGCTTGCTAGAGTCGACCGCCAGGCGTATCCCTCCGGCGTTGTAATCGAGGTTCCAAAGGACGATGTCGCGCCCCACGATTTCCTTGAGCTTCGCGAAAGCGGCATTGCATCCCTCGGTCCACTTCCACTCCGCCCCCTTACGCGTCAATGCCCGCATTGGGCTCGCTACTTCCGCGAACCGCTCGATGAACATGCGGACGTAGCTGCACAACCCCAGAAACTGCAGGACGTGCGACACTGTCCGAGGGGTTGGCCATTCAAGAACCTTATTCCGCTTCTTCTCCGCTATTTGCCTCACGTCGTAGGCCACGACATGCCCCAGTACTTCGAGCGCCGGAACGCAGACCGCCAACTTTTTCCCGGACACAGTAAGGCCTGCCTCCTCAATTCGGAAGAGGACTCGTTCCAGAGTTTCCGCGTATTCCCAGATGAATCGCCGGATCGCGGGTGCATCCTCTAAGACCGCGCCCTCGTAGTCTGTTCTGGGGCCTTTAATGCCAGCATTGTCGATGAAGATCTGCACGCCTTCCGGAAGGTCGTCGCGTAGTATCCAGGTCATTTGGGCTTGGTATACCGCCACTGAGTTGGTCGCACCTTGCGGTAGCCGCGTCAGCTGCATCCTTCCTAGCCCGGTTTCAAACGCCGTCAGTGGCCGCGAGTCAGGGTGGAGTTCTCGCTGGTCATATCCCCCCATCACGTCCACCAGCCCGTAGCAAGCGCGCCCGGCCATCGACTCCAGAAATTCTTCAACACGCGGGGGAAGCCCCGCGTCGCAAATAGTGAACGAATTTAGCCTCTGAAGGTCGTGAACAATCCTTAGCGACTTCCCGTCCTGCTTAACGACCGCGAAGATAGGACTCGAGTAGCTTGACGTGGATTGCTCGTAAAGCCCCGTCCTCACGCGCTCCCGTACCAGCTCCAGAAAGGGCTCCCAAACGGTACGGGGGATCGGAATCGGCTTGATTTGCCACGGTTCGTGAGGGACAGTGGGAATAACGTAAGGGTCCCCAATCTCACTTCTCAACAACCCGCGCTCGTCCGGTCCAAAAGCAAGTGCCTTCTCCCTTATTACCAATACCGACACCAGCAGATCCATCTCCTCCGCACTCAGCCATCCCGTCGGTCCGAAGTTAAGGGCGTCCACCCGCTCGTCCGTGATTTGCGCCGACCGCGTTACCCATCCATTCTTCCTAAGGGGCGTCTCCCACGGGTCGCGGGACCACGCAATCGGTCGTAAGGGTCCGTTGAGCCCCTGAGGCATTGGCTCGTTCCGCGGCCGGACTTTCCGCGCTACCGGTTTGTACTTGCCCGCATTGCACCGCGCCATCCAGACCCAATCGTCGCCGTCGTAAGTCCTAGTAATGACCAGACCGGGGCTTTCGCCTTTGCTCACGACTGTGGCACGATGATAGGGTTTTCGAAGCGTAGAGCCTTCCGGCGATGCATACCGAGGAATGGGACTTACTTCCGGCACCTGCGCCCCACGCGCATCCTTCCCCGCCTGCTCCTCATCTGTCGGCCGCCCGTGCGGAGCCGGAGCCTGCTCCGCACGGTTCCCGCGGCCGACTAGGAAAAATCCTCCGCAGGGTAACCCTTACGGTCCACCCCCGCGCCGGACTCTTTGTTGCCGCCAGACATTGGGTCCTGTACCCATTTCCCTCTCCCGTGATCGCAGATCGTCGTCTTGAACCGTGCTCCGAGAGAGTCTTCGACGGTCAGCGCCTCCGTTCCTTCCTCGGCGTTGAAGGCCATTTGGGCTTGGAACCCAAACATGAATGGCCGTCCTAGAATCACGTCTCCGCACTCTACTGAGAGAAATGACAGAGGCTTACAGACCTTGGCGACTTCCACCTCCTCCGCCTCTACTACCCCGTCCACGCGACATTCCCCGCCATTTAACGCCCGAAGACCCATCGCACACTTCCTCCGCACCAGACCGAGCTCGTCCACTAACCTTGATGGGAGCAGGTTGACCATCGACCCGCTATCCACCATCGCCCACACCTTCCGCCCGGCGATGGTCATTGCAACATAAGCAAGCGGGACGGATACCGACTTTGACCGGCACGGCTCGGGATCCATTTCCTCCTCCGCCACGTTAACCCGCTGAACCGTCGTCGGCACCCGACCCTGACCGCAATCTTTCAAGGCCTGGACCATCTCGTCAACGACCGCGGGGGACACCGCCGCTAGCTCTCGTAGGGTCAGGGGTATTGGTGAGTCGTTCCCCATTACCCTCTGGACGATGTCCGCGGCCTTCTTCTTTCCCACGGGATTAGAGGACGGCCCGTCCGAAATCGGCACTCGCGCGACTGGCTTCGAAGCCGTTGATCGCTCGTCGACATCCATTGCAATGCGCTCATTCGTTGCCAACGCCCTGACTTCGGCCTCCACTCTTGGAGCTACCCAGGTCCCGGGCGCGGTGACAATCCCGAGCGAGACCCGAGCAGTCTCGGTCTTAGCCTTCGCTCTTTCCCGCACTTGCACCATTGGTGGCGGCTTGTCCTTAGTCAGATCCACCGATTCACCCGTCGGAAATATGTACGTCATCCCGGATGCGCGAACAAGCCCTTCGTCCATGTCCCGAGTGAGATCCTCACAAACTGACTTCCACCGCCCTCTCACCCCGCAATATGAACATCGCGGCGACCCGTACGATCCGGATGATCCGCTAGGAGGCTGGAACCCTTCCGCCATGTGAGGCGGCACCGCGCGCAGTTGAGAAGGAGCCGCCGGAAACGGTACGGCTGCCGGAGCTGTAGGAGCCGGTGTCCGGTTGAGGAAAACCCTTATGTCCGGCAGAATCTCCGTTATCTCCCCGACTGATGGTCCCGGAGGCTGCTGGGAAAGTCCGACATGAGAGGGCGTCGACGGCCGCGCGGCCGAAGTTTGGTCGGGGGCCGGCGCCGAGATCGTGACCGATTTCTTGGAGGAAGACGGGTACGTTCGTGCCGTATCCGCGATGAGCTCGTCCAGATCGATTTCGCTTTCCACGGCTTGACGGATAACCAAAAGATCGGGGAGAATCGCGACGCTCCCATCCAACGACCTCTTAACCAGGCCGTGGTCGTACAGGTATCTTTGCACCCTGGAACGAAGCTGGGGCGCGAGACCCCCCAGGAAAGCCCGCTTCATGGCACACGTCTGACCCGCGACGACCTCGTTCTTTGCAAGGTACCCGTAGATTCGCTCAAACCTTGACATATATTCCACTAATCCTTCGCGCGATCGCACCCCGCCATTCTCGATTGCCTCCTCCGCAGCTCGATCGAAGTCGCTTTCCCGAAACCAAGGTTCACGCTTTCCCCACCTCGCCAACATCTCGCTTTTCAACTTCCCCCAGTCTTGCCTCTTGTATCCAACCATTTCTTCCACGTCCCGCAGCTTCTCCTCCTTGGTAATGAACAGCACAATAGTCCGAACCTTATCTGCGCCCGACGCGCCCTCCGAGTCCGCGATCCCTTCGAACCTAGAAAGGAACCGCTCAACATCCGAAGTACTGAACCGAAGATGGGGGAAATCCCTCGGCCTCAACCAAACGCGGCAAGGGGCCTCTACCGCCATGTCCGACGACCCTTCCGAGGGAGGAGCGAACCCGCTAACTCTAGGAGCATGAGCGGACGGTGGCGGAGGGGGTTGAGCAGCAGAGACGGGAGTCGGGCGTGGAGGGTAGGGAAGGGGAGCATTGGATCCCGGAGTGGTTGTCGGTAGCATTCTGCGTAATCTTCAAGAGACTGAGAACGGATCGAAAGGGTTCCCGGCCAGACCCCCAGATGTGGAAACTTTAGAGGTTGTCCTCACAAAGTTGTCCCTAGTTACGGGATCGATGGTTCTAGCGTCTGTAAGACCGAGAATGCTTCCTTCCTTTTACTCCGAGAGAGAGAGAGAGAGAATGAGATGTGGATTGATCGATGCCAGGATGCTGCCCTCCCTACAACCCGAAGTCGAGGGGAAGGGTGTTTGAGCCCTCCCCCTCAACCCTAACCTAAGCACAAGCACAAAGACAGACTGACAACCATGAAGAAGGAAACCTAGACCCAGAACCCTAACCCATCCCTAAACCCATACCCATACCCTACCCCCGCCAGCTCGCCTGTCATTACGCGCATCCGGTTCGTCTTTTCGTGGCGCGGCCCTCCACCGCGCGATACCCAAGATCCACCGCGCTTGCGCGCATCCACCCGACGCGCCGTCGTGAATTTCCCGTCCTGTGGCCGGCCCGCGCTTGCGCGCGGCTGCCACGCATATAGCCCCGCTGTCGCCCCGCTTCTTCCTTCCCCGACTAGCCGCTCCGAGAACCCGGTCGGCCCGGCTCCATCCATGAGTCGGACATCCAAGCGGGTCGCGGCCCGCCTCCCTTAGTCAGGCCCGGCCCGCAGTCGCGTGCTCGATCCCGCCGCGCCTACTGCTGAGCCCGCAGCGGCTGCTGCTGAACCCGCAGCGGCTACTGCTGAGAACCGGCGCACCCCAACTGCTGAGCCTAACCTACCAGATGCTGAGCGTGCAGGCCGCGACGCAGTCCCCGACCCGAGGCTATATAATGACACCACACCGGTGGTCATCTTGTCATCGCCTCCTATTGGACCGGACCCTCCCGTTGGATCCCCTGAGCGCCCGTCCGCACCAGCCCCTCCTCCCGCCGACTCTCCCGAGATCCCGGAGATTCCGGTCGTGATGGCGCTCCCGGCGGCCGGCTTCGAAGTTTTTGCGGAAAGGTTGACTACGATGCTCCGCCAATACCTTGCAACTCCCAGAGCCCAATCCTCGGAATCCCAGCGCAAACTCTTGGCGTCATTCCAGGCTCTACTGGCGTCATCTAGGGTGGAAATGGAGGAAATGATGAAGATGGCTTAAGCGCCTTGGCCTCGTCCCCTCTTCCCCTTTTCTTTTTCCCTTCCTTCTTTTATCCGCTTTTTGTTGTACCGCGTTTCCCTATTCATTGAGAGAAATACACGCCTCAAACGCGAATTTGTTTTACCAAGAAAAATCCGCGCCGCGCGCATCGTGAGGGCGAGAATGAGAGCTTGGTCCGCGCCTGAGTGAGAACTAAGACGCGAGGTTGAGAACCGCGTCCGCGCCTGAGAAATGATAAAAAAAATGAGAAGATAAGAAAAAAAAGCGACGAGTGAGAAATGATAGAAAAGGTGAATAGTTCTTTTTTTTTTTTTTTTTTTATATCCCATCGCCGCGCCCGCGCCCTATCCTCTAGTTCCCCCCCCAAACTTAGCTGCTGTCCCCAGCTGGTGGCTTCAGCCAATGCCATGAGGGTCGCGTCCGTTGCCTGATCTCCCTGCATTCCTCCAAACCATGCCATCAGTGCCTGATCCGTCCGATTCTCGGTCCCGGCGCGCTTCCCTTTCCCGTTTGGTGTCTGTCTTTTCCGCCGTCAAAAGGGTCTCGCCTCGGTTACAATTGCCCAACACATGACCTGCTCCCACCACCGCTTGTCCCCCACCTCCCATCAGATTTATCCGCCGTTCGCCGAATCCCGAACCGCGCGGAGTATCCTCTTCTCGCTTTGTCCTCGCTCGCTTCCCGCGGTTAGACTGAACCGGTCCCGCCAATACCCGCTTCCCCAACACGCACCCCGCCTCTGCTGGCATCGGCTTGATTGGGTTTGCCGTCCGACTCTTGTGTCTTGTCCGCCCACCATCACCGTTGCTTCCACGCGCGCGTGCCCGGGGCGCAGACATGCTAGGACGCTGGATACTCTTCAGATAGGCCTCAAGGCCCTCCGCCACCTCTGCGAGTTTGTCAGCCCAAGGGGTGGCTACCAGCGGCAAGGCTGGGACGCGCGCTGCCCTGTAATACAGCTCCGCGTAGCCCGGTTCCATTTGCCACCGGTCCCCATCGCGCGTGTCCGCTCCATAGCCCGGTTCCGCGGGTGGCCTGAAGTTTCTTCCCTGGAAATGAGAGTCACGCCCCCCCCCATCTAGCCAGCATGTTCCCCTTCAACGTTGTCCAATTCCAGTTCAGATAGCCGCTCATCTCCTCCACGTCCCGATTTTCTTCCACACCTTCAATGAACAAGACAATATAGCGTGCCTTCTTGGAATCTGATGCGCCTTTGGAGTCTGCAATCAGGTCGTAGCGTGAAATAAACCTCTCCACACCCGCGACGTTGAAGTGGATGTGCGGATAGTCCCTTGGGTCAATGAGGAGCTGGCAAGAGGAGGAGGAGGAAAGAGGAGAGGCAAATAGCATCTGAGTACCTTTGAGAGACATTGACAAAAGAGTTTCCCAGCCAGACCCCCAGATGTGGAAACTTTAGAGGTTATCCCTCACAAAGTTGCCGCAGGTTCAGGAGTTCTTGGGTCTAAGCGTCTGTAAGGATTAGATACCAAGCGTAAAGAGAAGTTTTTGAGAGCCTGAAGAGGAGAAAAGGAGAGAAGAGGGGAGGGATTCTGTTTTCCTAAGTCCGCTCCCTTTTCCGCTCCCCGCCTCCTGATGATACCATGGTAAGATGCCCCCCCTACAACCCTGAGTTGAGGGGAAAGGTATTTGAGCCCTCCCCCTCAACCCTAACCTAAGTACAAGCACATGAACAACCCAACAACAATGAAGAAGGAAACCCTAGGCCCAAAACCCTATCCCATATCCTAACCTGTACCCTGTCCGTATCCTATTCCACTTGCTCGCCTGCCATTACACGCATCCGGTTTGTCCCCCGCGGCGCGGCCCTCCGCCGCGCGCTTCTCGAAGTTCACCGTAATTGCCCGTATCCGTCCGACGCGCCGTCGTGAATTTCCTAGTCCCGTAGCCAGCCCGCGCTTGCGCGCAGCCGTCCACGGGTATAGCCCCGCGATTGCTCCGCCCTTTCCTTCCCTAACTAACCGCCCGAGAACCTGATCGGCCCGGCTCCATCACTGGGTTGGACACCCAAGCGGGTCGCGGCCCGCCTCCCCTAGTCAGACCCGGCCCGCAGCTGCGTGCTTCGCCCTGCTGCGCCTTCTGCTGAGCCCGCAGCGGCCACTGCTGAGAACGAGCGCACCCCAACTGCTGAGCCCGACCTATTAGATGCTGAGCGCGCAGGCCGCGACGCAGTTCCCGATCCGAGGCTATATATTGACACCACACCGGTTCCATGTGGGATGCCACACAACTACATTTGAGTGGTGTACAACTCCACACAGCTTGGATATAGTTATGTGGAAGTCCACACGGCAGCAGACCGGGCTGGGTGGGCCGCACAACTCCTTGAGCCTTGGGGGGTGGTACATGGCTTGGATTGGAACCTGTGGCATGCCACACAGCCCTTTTTTAAACATGTGCATGGCTCAATGAGCCATGAATATAACATTACCCTTTTTTTAATCAAAAAATCATCATCTTTTGATCTTTTGGTTGATTTCTGTTTTTTTTATATGTATTTTAATTTAGTTTGTTTTAGCTTTTTATTTGCTTTATTTATTTATTTTGGCCCACAAAACTTGAATTTGTGTGGCACAAAACACGACTACATTCAAGTTGTGTCCAAGCCCACATAAACCAAATGTGGTTGGGTTTTGTGCCACACAACCTGGACCATTGTGTGGGGGCCGCACAACTACACTCAGGTTGTAAGGCGGCTACACAACTACACTCAATTTTCACAGCGGCTAAAAAACTAAAATCAAGCTGTGTAGCATGCCACATGGACCAAATGAGTTGTGTACACAGCTCATTTGGGCCGTGAATTTATCATCACCCTTTGAAAAATTCAACATAATATCTGAGACAAATTCTCTGATTTTAGATTGAGATACTTGAATTCCCAAAGATAATATTTTTATGAAGCTTGTTTAAAATATTGAAAAAAAAATTAAAACAGTGCAATGATTTTTGTGAGCCTGTTTCCCACATCTATCCCACCCATGTTCTCAGAGGGCCAACAGGGTTGAAAAACATTTTTGATTGATTGAGGTAGGTTGTGAAAAACTTGGTGTCTTTCTTCTCTTTCTGAGTTATTTAATCCAAAGGAATGAATTAATTAATGGCCAAAATTTATTCCTTGTTGGACTTATCCCAAACAACCAACTTTACGCAGCTGAAGAGGTAAAAATTCTTGACTAGCACTTGAGCTTTCTGGAGCTCTTTTTTGGTTGGATTATGGGTAAACTTCTTGTTTTAATGGTTGATAGCAGGATAAATATTAAATTTGTTAGAGATTGGGTGGACCAGTTAGTTTAATTTCCAGGTTGGAAGAAATACGTATCAATTTCAACCAAAAAATTCAGAGATCTTATGTTGTTCCCAGTTCCCCCTCTGGTTGGCATGCTTCTGCTTGTTCTTATTAATTGTAACCTGATTGCCATCCATAATTTACTTAGCCTCCCAAATCTTTGAGTGGCTGAATCAACAATGGAATTTCCAAAAGATGTTTTTAATTTCAAAACTCAAAAAGCATTTACAAAAAAGGAGGCCCATCAGAATGGAAAAGAGAAAAAAAATGAAATTCATGTTATGATGCCCATTTTATGAAAAAAAGATAAAGACAGAAAAAAAAATAAAAATAATAAAAATTACCTAGGTTGACCTAAGAAAAAACAAAAAAGAAGGCAGCATCAGCTTTTGGTTTGCAGTGAGATCAATCAGGAAAAAAAAGGAAAAATTGATGACCTAAGAACAAAGGAGGCAAAGGCACATCAGCGTGGTTGGCCTTCATAAATCACAAATTTATGTCTAATTGATTAGAGAATTGATTCAAAAATTGATAGCAAAATTGATTTTCTGTTTATTTTATTTTTTATTTTTTTACAAATTGATTTGGCTGTCAATTAGCAAATAGATTAGTGATTGATTTTCTAATCAATAGCAAAATCAATTTGCTATTGATTTTAAAATTGATTTTATCTTGATTTTCTAACCCTGTACCACTAGGCTACCAGGCCATTTCTTCTAGGTCTGGATTTTTCTAAGTTATATCTACACATGTGAATGGGTCTTCTTTTTGACTTCTTTTGATGTCACAATATGAATTAGCATTCTAATGGATGAATGATGATAAAAATGATGGATTTGAAGTTTGAAACCTTCCATTTTCAAATGAACCAGTTAGGGGTTATGTGCCTGTCAAAAACCCACCATCAAAAATGACCGGTTCATGAAGGTCAATTTGTCAACTCTGATATGTCCTATTGGTCCTCCAAACCACAACTGCCCTCATTTTGTGCAGTTTTGACTTGATTGACAAACTCAAGTTCATGCAGTTGTGTACCTGACATGATCTAGATTGCTTCTCCTCTAAAATGCCTCATGAGTTAGCTTAATCAACCAGTTGTCCCAAAAATCTGTGTGACGTGGGGGGTTTAGTTGGCAACCTGCCTGATTGTGCCGATTTAATTGGTGCGCCCTACTTATTGCCAGTCTGTGGCCCACCGGGTGTTGGTTGGACCGATGAGGTCAAGTCCGAGTGTGTGCCGCGGGTGTGGGGTGGCCCCGATCTCGGCCCGATGAGTGGCCGGTAGGAGATACTTCCCCATGCAGGCGGAGTACTGGTTGGGTGGAACCTGAACCAACGACGATAATTTGAAACCGCAAATCGAATATTCGATTACACTAAGATGAGAAACCCAGTCTCGATTACTATCCCATCTCGATTGGCTCGTCGGACGATCTCGTGAGTAAAGGACTGTCAAGTCCCATCCATTCAGATATCTCGGCTCGACACCATATTTCAAGAACCTCACTCGTTTTACTCACGATCGATTCCAACATTTTACCTGGTCGTCGCATCTCTCACATCTTCACGAATTCCAAAAAAAAAAAAAGCTCACCCAATCTCGCGATCGCACAGGCTAGGTCTAGGTCACTCTACCGGGATTGGTATCGTGCCGCGCCTGAGATTTGTCAGGTTGGTCCAGGAAACTCTAGTCTTGGCCTGCTTTCTCTCCAGTTTTCGAAAACCATTCTGTAACCTGACGGTGCGACGGAGCGTTCTTACGAATCGGTTTAAATTTCTAATCCAACAAAAGAGATAGAAAAAAATATTACTCGAACGCTCTGCTAATATTACCTTTTTGGTTTCCAATTCAACTTCGGTCTTCAATGCAACAATTGACCACGATGATCAAAACGTTCAATCATACCATTAGCTCTACGCTCTTGACGTTCCATATCCAATTCTAAGAGCTAAAATCCGGCAGATCTTCGATCGATACTCTAACGTTCAAGATGTTCAAGCGATCGACGTTTTGATCGCCAAATCTCATATGGAGTACCAAGAGTTCATGAACGTTTGGAAGATGCCTTCTCAAGTCATGAGATATTTCGAATCTGAACAGGTCTGTCTGGATTCTCATCTCACTTCCTCCATCTTTTTTTAAAAAAAGCGCATCTACACTCAGACATTAATATTTGTCGAATTCGTGGTCTTATCTGATTTCCGCTTTGATCTGGTCTTTGGAACGATATGATGACGCTCTGTTTGCACCACTTTTTATGATCTGGATTAGGCCCCTCCCGTTCCCAACACATTCATGGAGAAGTTTTTGTGAGTAGATGGTCTTGAGTTCCTTCTGCTTGTGATGCCAATTTGGCCCACCATAGCCCTTAGTGGGGTACAATAGAACTGATCTCATAATTTTTTTTTCTGGTTTGCCGTTGGATTTTGGTCTCCGTGATGGATTACAAAGAGCTGGAAAGGACGATAATGCGGTCTTGCCCGGTGCATGATCTCCACCGGATAAAACAACGTCAACTACACCTTGTGTATCTATTTGCATGCAATCATTACCCACCCTATCATCGAACCATTCCAATGCGTTTAAAGCCAACTTGGTCGCAACCTGGAATTTTTCTATAGTTCCGGCGGACTAGCACAGCAGCTTATCGTGTCGCGAAAGACTCTCAGTGGTATTGAGAGACATGTACCCACAATTTTGGGTTGAAAAATAAACAACCAAATTGACCAAATGGTCTATAACTCCCAGTGGACTGGATCGATCCTGTCACTCGAGCGATCGAAATGTTTGCGGCCGTCCAATGAAGTGAGACCCTAGATTGGAATCGTGTTACCAGCGATCTAGGTTGGCAAAAGTCCATTAAGCAACTTGGAGTTATATAAAGGACTTTTTTTTATCGAAATGAGCAGCATTTGGATCACGGGGAGAAGACTTGCAATAATCACCACAAGTTGGATCTCCTCTTTGCACATCTAGAGTGAGCCATCCTGCTGACTTGGCCTCAGGTATCTCTGCCTTTTTTTAAAAAACGTTTGGCAGTCTACTAGATACCAGGACCCTTGCAATCTTTTAGCTACTGGAGGTGATAAAGTTGGAATAAATCAATTATTCAAGGTGGTAAAGCGATGATCCATAAATATATGGATAAAGCAAATGCAAGGAGGTGGTTGGTATGGGTTAAGGGTGAATTAATTAATAAATAAATTATCAACTAAATAAAACAAGGGGCCACAGTTAATATTGGGTATCTTTAACACCTCTCTTCAGGAAATTCAATTTATCATCCATGCCCCTGGAGCTTTGGAACCTTGATACAACGGGATTCTTATCCAGGAAATATGTGGTATGGCTGAGCCAGGTTAGCAAACCAGCCAAAGCAGAGAGGAATTACTTACTGGGTAGACAGTTGATGCCAGGGTACCTGCAATAACTGTACTGAAGGGTATTTAGTGGACCTATTATGATTCTTTGAGCGCTGTGGTGTCATTATATAGCCTCGGGTCGGGGACTGCATCGCGGCCTGCGCGCTCAGCATCTGGTAGGTTAGGCTCAGCAGTTGGGGTGCGCCGGTTCTCAGCAGTAGCCGCTGCGGGTTCAGCAGCAGCCGCTGCGGGCTCAGCAGTAGGCGCGGCGGGATCTAGCACGCGACTGCGGGCCGGGCCTGACTAAGGGAGGCGGGCCGCGACCCGCTTGGATGTCCGACTCATGGATGGAGCTGGGCCGACCGGGTTCTCAGAGCGGCTAGTCGGGGAAGGAAGAAGCGGGGCGACAGCGGGGCTATATGCGTGGCAGCCGCGCGCAAGCGCGGGCCGGCCACGGGACGGGAAATTCACGACGGCGCGTCGGGTGGATGCGCGCAAGCGCGGTGGATCTTGGGTATCGCGCGGCGGAGGGCCGCGCCACGAAAAGACAAACCGGATGCGCGTAATGACAGGCGAGCTGGCGGGGGTAGGGCATGGGTATGGGTTTAGGGATGGGTTAGGGTTCTGGGTCTAGGTTTCCTTCTTCATGGTTGTCAGTCTGTCTTTGTGCTTGTGCTTAGGTTAGGGTTGAGGGGGAGGGCTCAAACACCCTTCCCCTCGACTTCGGGTTGTAGGAGAGCATTCTATCATCGACGGAATCTACATCTCATTCTCTCTCTCTCCCTCTCGGAGTAAAGGAAAGGAAGCATTCTCGGTCTTACAGACGCTAGAACCATTGATCCCGTAACTAGGGACAACTTTGTGAGGATCAACCTCAAAAGTTTCCACATCTGGGGGTCTGGCCGGGAACCTCTCGATCCGTTCTCAGTCTCTTGAAGATTACGCAGAATGCTACCGACAACCACTCCGGGATCCAATGCTCCCCTTCCCTACCCTCCACGCCCAACTCCCGTCTCTGCTGCTCAACCCCCTCCGCCACCGTCCGCTCATGCTCCTAGAGTCAGCGGGTTCGCTCCTCCCTCGGAAGGGTCGTCGGACATGGCGGTAGAGGCCCCTCGCCGCGTTTGGTTGAGGCCGAGGGATTTCCCCCATCTTCGGTTCAGTACTTCGGATGTCGAGCGGTTCCTTTCTAGGTTCGAAGGGATCGCGGACTTGGAGGGCGCGTTGGGCGCAGATAAGGTTCGGACTATCGTGCTGTTCATTACCGAGGAGGAGAAGCTGCGGGACGTGGAAGAAATGGTTGGATACAAGAGGCAAGACTGGGGGAAGTTGATAGGCGAGATGTTGGCGAGGTGGGGAAAGCGTGAACCTCGGTTTTGGGAAAGCGACTTTGATCGAGCTGCGGAGGAGGCGATCGAGAATGGCGGGGTGCGATTGCGCAAAGGATTAGTGGAATATATGTCAAGGTTTGAGCGAATCTACGGGTACCTTGCAAAGAACGAGGTCGTCGCGGGTCAGACGGGTGCCATGAAGCGGGCTTTCCTGGGGGGTCTCGCGCCCCAGTTTCGTTCCAGGGTGCAACGATACCTGTACGACCACGGCCTGGTTAAGAGGTCGTTGGATGGGAGCGTCGCGATTCTCCCCGATCTTTTGGTTATCCGTCAAGCCGTGGAAAGCGAAATCGATCTGGACGAGCTCATCGCGGATACGGCACAAACGTACCCGTCTTCCTCCAAGAAATCGGTCACGATCTCGGCGCCGGCCCCCGACCAAACTTCGGCCGCGCGGCCGTCGACGCCCTCTCATGTCGGACTTTCCCAGCAGCCTCCGGGACCATCAGTCGGGGAGATAACGGAGATTCTGCGGGACATAAGGGTTTTCCTCAACCGGACACCGGCTCCTACAGCTCCGGCAGCCGTACCGTTTCCGGTGGCTCCTTCTCAACCGCGCGCGGTGCCGCCTCACATGGCGGAAGGGTTCCAGCCTCCTAGCGGATCATCCGGATTGTACGGGTCGCCGCGATGTTCATATTGCGGGGTGAGAGGGCACTGGAAGTCAGTTTGTGAGGATCTCACTCGGGACATGGACGAAGGGCTTGTTCGCGCATCCGGGATGACGTACATATTTCCGACGGGTGAATTGGTGGATCTGACTAAGGACAAGCCGCCACCAATGGTGCAAGTGCGGGAAAGAGCGAAGGCTAAGACCGAGACTGCTCGGGTCTCGCTCGGGATTGTCACCGCGCCCGGGACCTGGGTAGCTCCGAGAGTGGAGGCCGAAGTCAGGGCGTTGGCGACGAACGAGCGCATTGCGATGGATGTTGACGAGCGATCAACGGCTTCGAAGCCAGTTGCGCGAGTGCCGATTTCGGACGGGCCGTCCTCTAATCCCGTGGGAAAGAAGAAGGCCGCGGACATCGTCCGGAGGGTAATGGGGAACGACTCACCAATACCCCTGACCCTACGAGAGCTAGCGGCGGTGTCCCCCGCGGTCGTCGACGAGATGGTCCAGGCCTTGAAAGATTGCGGTCAGGGTCGGGTGCCGACGACGGTTCAGCGGGTTAACGTGGCGGAGGAGGAAATGGATCCCGAGCCGTGCCGGTCGAAGTCGGTATCCGTCCCGCTTGCTTATGTCGCGATGACCATCGCCGGGCGGAAGGTGTGGGCGATGGTGGATAGCGGGTTGATGGTCAACCTGCTCCCATCAAGGTTAGTGGACGAGCTCGGTCTGGTGCGGAGGAAGTGTGCGATGGGTCTTCGGGCGTTAAATGGCGGGGAATGTCGCGTGGACGGGGTAGTAGAGGCGGAGGAGGTGGAAGTCGCCAAGGTCTGTAAGCCTCTGTCATTTCTCTCAGTAGAGTGCGGAGACGTGATTCTAGGACGGCCGTTCATGTTTGGGTTCCGAGCCCAAATGGCCTTCAACGCCGAGGAAGGAACGGAGGCGCTGACCGTCGAAGACTCGCTCGGAGCACGGTTCGAGACGACGATCTGCGATCACGGGAGAGGGAAATGGGTACAGGACCCAATGTCTGGCGGCAACGAAGAGTCCGGCGCGGGGGTGGACCGTAAGGGTTACCCTGCGGAGGATTTTTCCTAGTCGGCCGCGGGAACCGTGCGGAGCAGGCTCTGGCTCCGCACGGGCGGCCGACAGATGAGGAGCAGGCGGGGAAGGACGCGCGCGGGGCGCAGGTGCCGGAAGTAAGTCCCATTCCTCAGTATGCATCGCCGGAAGGCTCTACGCTTCGAAAACCCTATCATCGTGCCACAGTCGTGAGCAAAGGCGAAAGCCCCGGTCTGGTCATTACTAGGACTTACGACGGCGACGATTGGGTCTGGATGGCGCGGTGCAATGCGGGCAAGTACAAACCGGTAGCGCGGAAAGTCCGGCCGCGGAACGAGCCAATGCCTCAGGGGCTCAACGGACCCTTACGACCGATCGCGTGGTCCCGCGACCCGTGGGAGACGCCCCTTAGGAAGAATGGATGGGTAACGCGGTCGGCGCGAATCACGAACGAGTGGGTGGACCCCCTTAACTTCGGACCGACGGGATGGCTGAGTGCGGAGGAGATGGATCTGCTGGTGTCGGTATTGGTAATAAGGGAGAAGGCACTTGCTTTTGGACCGGACGAGCACGGGTTGTTGAGAAGTGAGATCGGGGACCCTTACGTTATTCCCACTGTCCCTCACGAACCGTGGCAAATCAAGCCGATTCCGATCCCCCGTACCGTTCGGGAGCCCTTCCTGGAGCTGGTACGGGAGCGCGTGAGGACGGGGCTTTACGAGCAATCCACGTCAAGCTACTCGAGTCCTATCTTCGCGGTTGTTAAGCAGGACGGGAAGTTGCTAAGGATTGTTCACGACCTTCAGAGGCTAAATTTGTTCACTATTCGCAACGCGGGGCTTCCCCCGCGTGTTGAAGAATTTCTGGAATCGATGGCCGGGCGCGCTTGCTACGGGCTGGTGGACGTGATGGGGGGATATGACCAGCGAGAACTCCACCCTGACTCGCGGCCACTGACGGCGTTTGAAACCGGGCTAGGAAGGATGCAGCTGACGCGGCTACCGCAAGGTGCGACCAACTCAGTGGCGGTATACCAAGCCCAAATGACCTGGATACTACGCGACGACCTTCCGGAAGGCGTGCAGATCTTCATCGACGACGCTGGCATTAAAGGCCCCAGAACGGACTACGAGGGCGCGGTCTTAGAGGATGCACCCGCAATCCGGCGATTCATCTGGGAATACGCGGAAACTCTGGAACGAGTCCTCTTCCGAATTGAGGAGGCAGGCCTTACTGTGTCCGGGAAAAAGTTGGCGGTCTGCGTTCCGGCGCTCGAAGTACTGGGGCATGTCGTGGCCTACGACGGGAGGCGAATAGCGGAGAAGAAGCGGAATAAGGTTCTTGAATGGCCGACCCCTCGGACAGTGTCGCACGTCCTGCAGTTTCTGGGGTTGTGCAGCTACGTCCGCATGTTCATCGAGCGGTTCGCGGAAGTAGCGAGCCCAATGCGGGCATTGACGCGTAAGGGGGCGGAGTGGAAGTGGACCGAGGGATGCGATGCCGCTTTTGCGAAGCTCAAGGAAATCGTGGGGCGCGACATCGTCCTTCGGAACCTCGATTACGACGCCGGAGGGATACGCCTGGCGGTCAACTCTAGCGAGCTCGGCGCGGGGGGGGGGGTCTTGACACAGGAGGAGGACGGAAAAGATAGGCCGGTGCTCTACGAATCGGTCACCTTTACCGCGACAGAGAGTCGGTATTCGCAGCCGAAGCTGGAACTGTGCGGTGTCACCAAGATCGTACGGCGGTTGCAGCACCTTTTGTGGGGCGTGCACTTCGAGCTCTTGGTTGACGCGGAGGCCTTGGCGCGAATGATCAACTCACCGACGCTGCCGAACGCGCCCATGACCAGGTGGGTAGCGTTCCTCCAGTTATTCTCCTTTGACGTGGTGCACATCCCGGGAAAGGCGTTCACGATGCCGGACGCGCTGTCGCGGTACCCGCGGGACGACCCATACGAGGGGGCGGAACCTTTGGACGTGGAAGCTCCGGTCGTTCGGGTAGCAAAGACGGAGGCGTCGGTTTGTCTTCCGTTGCGTCAGTCGGGACGTTACGCGGTCTTGTGCTCTTATTTGCAGGATCTCCGGTTCCCCGAGGGCACGACGGAAACGGTCACCCGATGGGTGAGGCGAAACGTTCTGAACTTCTTCTTACAGGACGGTCAGCTATGGCGGCGGAGCGGCTCCGTGCCTCTTGTTGTCGCGACTTCTAGGGCCGACCAGGAGGTGATTCTAGGAAGTCTGCACGATGACCTTGGTCATCGGGGTGAGGTCGAGACGCGGAGGAGGGTGAAAGCGAGGTTTTGGTGGCCGGGGGTCGTTCGCGCGGTGCGCGACTGGGTAAAGTCGTGCGAGGCCTGCCAACGGCGAAGCTCGAGGCTGCCCAAGGAGGTCGGCCACCCCACGGGCGAGGACGCGCTGTTCGGGCGCGTTTCGCTGGACCAGGTCCACATCAAGGCGGGTAAGTTTGCGTATTTGCTGGTTGCGCGCGACAATCTGTCTGGGTGGGTGGAAGCGAGGCCCCTGGCGAAACTATCAGCGGAAAAGGTGGCTCAGTTTCTGGAAGAGGACTGGTTCGCGCGCTACGGGTCGCTTCGCTTGGTCACCGTCGACGGAGGGGCGGAGTTTCGGGGACGCTTGATGACGCTGGTGCAGAATTGTGGAGCAAAGTTCGGCCGCGTGACGGAATACTACCCGGAGGGCGCGGGGATGATCAAGCGGGGGCATCAACCAATCAAGGATGCCCTGGTGAAAATGTGCGGCGAGGACGGCAAAAGGTGGCAGATGGCACTCCCCGCGGTCCTTTTCGCCGATCGGATCTCCGTGAAGCGCTCAACGGGGTATTCGCCTTACGAGTTACTCTACGGGCAGCGGCCCGTGCTTCCCGTGGACATCGAGCTGAACACGTTTTTGGGCGTGGATTGGTGGAAGGTTAAGACGTCCGCGGATCTGATCGAGGCGCGCGCGGAACAGCTCCTTAGACGTGAGGAGACCTTGGTAAAAGCCGCGGAGCGGTTGAAGAAAACCCGGACGGCGTCAGTCCGCTATTGGGACGAGCGCTGTTCCCATCGGCTCCGGGATCCGCTGCGGAAGGGGGACCTGGTCCTGTTGTATAATCGGAGTCTGGAATCCCAGTGGGGCCGGCTTTTCGCCGACCGGTGGAACGGGCCGTACCGCGTGGCCTCTAAGTTTTTGGGCGGCAGCTACGGGCTTGAGGAATTGGACGGGACGCCATTTAAACGGAAGGCCGCGGCTTCGCACGTAAAACGCTTCTTCGCGCGCGGTTCCACTTCCTTTGACAAGACGGCGAGCGATGATTCGGGGCCCGGGGGGGAGGCGGTCTCGGAGTCGGACGACGGCGCGGATTGTTCGGACAGCGAAGTAGCGGCGCGCAACGCGCGACCCCGGAGAAGTAGGAGGTTGCAGACGGCTGGGGACAGCTGTCAAGCTGGGGGGGGGCGCTAGGTGGTTAAAGAATGATTTGGTAAGGGGGTGTTCTAGCCGGTTCACAGCCGGGACAACTAGACACCCCAGAATGTTCGTTTCCTTATGTTTTGGTTTGGGCTTGGCTTTGGATTGGTACTGGCTATGGGTTATTTATTGCAGGTACGCGGGCGCGGCGTGGTGTCGGGCCCGCAAACGCGAGGACGAGCCCCGCTCACGGATGGCGGGACGAAGAGCTAACTAACTGTAAAATAAAAAAAAAAAAAAAAAAAAAAAAAAAAAAAAAAAAAAAAAAAAAAAAAAAATGAATGAATGGAATAATAAATATAGGATATTCTCTTTCTCTTCTTTGGATTCGGGCTGTTTCCTTTCTTTTTTTTCTATTTCTCTCCTGTTTCTCTCTTCATTGGTTGCGCGCGACGGTCGGGGATGGTATGGACGCGGATTTAAGCTTAGCTTGGTAAGGGGGTGCTCTAGCCGGTTCACAGCCGGAACAACTAGACACCCCAGAATGTTCGTTCCCATCGCCTCTCCCTTATACTCCCGGTTGTGAGCGCGCGCTGTCGGCGCGGTGTTTGTTTTGTTTTGTAGAACGGGTACGGGGAACTGTGTGGCAGTCCGTCTGGGGCGGTCCAGGTACCTCTTTTCGTTGGGATAACTGGTCGCTTACGGTCTCTCACAGAGGGAGCGCGCAAACGCGGATCTCAACCTCAACCTCACTCACACTCACTTCTCGCGCGGACGCGGATCTCGGCACTCACACTCACTTTCCACCCGGACGCGCGGACGCGGGCTTTTCGTTTCCTCGCGCAGCAGAATATATTTCTCCAACGAACGCGGTACAACAATAGGACTAGAAAGTACACGGGAAAGGAGAAAAGGGAGGGGGTGAGGGCGTCTAAGCCATTCGCATCATCTCTTCCATGTCCGCCCTCAATGATGCCAGAAGGGCCCGGTAAGACGCCAAGAACTCGCGCCGGGATTCGGAGGATTGGGCTCCGGGGGTCGCCAGGAAGTTGCGGAGCATCGCGGTCGACCGTTCCGCGAAAGCCTCGAAGCCAGCCGCCGGGAGTGCCATCACGACCGGGATCTCCGGGATCTCGGGGGAGCTGGAGGAGGGCGGTGCCGGTGCTGGGACGGGGCTTGATCCGAGCGGACGAGGAGGTGATGAGGGGGTCCCTGGGGCATCGCGCGGAGGGCTCGGTCCATCTGGGGGCGACGACGGAACAACGATCGGGGACGGCGGAGGTGGGACCTCGGGAGTAGTAGGCCTCCCGTCCGAGACCACTGGTGACGCGGGCGGCGGTGGAGTGCCTTGTGGAGCCGGGGCGGAAGGAGCCGGTGTAGGTGCCGGAGGGGGAACCGGGGCTGCAGCAGCGCGGCGCCGGAGAATCTCATCGAGTCGCGGGTCCCTCGCGCCTTCCCTCATCCAAACGCGGTCCGACCAGAATCGTACGGCCCTCCGATAGTCGTCAACGGACGAGAAATCCTCCTTCCGCGGCGGTCCCGCGCGGCGAAAGGGGGAAGCCGAGTCGCGATCCTCGCTCGGCGGAGGGCGGCAGGAAGGGGAGCCCGGCGGAGTCCACGAGTCCTCCGAGATGGTGTCGTCGTCCGAAACCACGAACGGGTCCGGACGAGCCCTTTTGCGCGGCCTGGGGCGGGAGCCGAAGTTGGGTGGAGCTCGGGGCATGCGATCGCTAAGTGAGCAACGGCGATGGCCGCGACGGCAAGCGACACAGGCGCGTCGACCAGGAGCGATCGAGCACGCCTGCCCGGTCCGGGCGCAGAATTCGCAGGGGAGCATGACGGCGATGAGTGTGGAAGGGGAGTTGGTGGAGTGCAAAAAGAGGAGTGGGTAGGGAGGAGCGGGGTGCAGGTAGTCGAGGTGGCGATGGGAAGGGACCTCTGGGGACAGAACTCAAGTTGGGGGGGGATGTGGTGTCATTATATAGCCTCGGGTCGGGGACTGCGTCGCGGCCTGCGCGCTCAGCATCTGGTAGGTTAGGCTCAGCAGTTGGGGTGCGCCGGTTCTCAGCAGTAGCCGCTGCGGGTTCAGCAGCAGCTGCTGCGGGCTCAGCAGTAGGCGCGGCGGGATCTAGCACGCGACTGCGGGCCGGGCCTGACTAAGGGAGGCAGGCCGCGACCCGCTTGGATGTCCAACTCATGGATGGAGCTGGGCCAACCGGGTTCTCGGAGCGGCTAGTCGGGGAAGGAAGAAGCAGGGCGACAGCGGGGCTATATACGTGGCAGCCGCGCGCAAGCGCGGGCCGGCCACGGGACGGGAAATTCACGACGGCGCGTCGGGTGGATGCGCGCAAGCGCGGTGGATCTTGGGTATCGCGCGGCGGAGGGCCGCGCCACGAAAAGACAAACCGGATGCGCGTAATGACAGGCGAGCTGGCGGGGGTAGGGCATGGGTATGGGTTTAGGGATGGGTTAGGGTTCTGGGTCTAGGTTTCCTTCTTCATGGTTGTCAGTCTGTCTTTGTGCTTGTGCTTAGGTTAGGGTTGAGGGGGAGGGCTCAAACACCCTTCCCCTCGACTTCGGGTTGTAGGAGAGCATTCTATCATCGACGGAATCTACATCTCATTCTCTCTCTCTCCCTCTCGGAGTAAAGGAAAGGAAGCATTCTCGGTCTTACAGACGCTAGAACCATCGATCCCGTAACTAGGGACAACTTCGTGAGGATCAACCTCAAAAGTTTCCACAGCGCTTACCACAGTGCAAAGGTTGAGTTATAAGGGTTGACTGTGCAATAGAATGGTCATACTAAAGCCATTGATCACTTACTTATCCTGATAAGTATTTTATTCTTGTATGGCACAGTATCTGTATGTATAAGAAATGAGTAGCTGGGGGATATACAGGCTAAAAGAGGCCTGTATTTATCCATTTTCAGTTTATAAGGGCTTTCCATGAGGTTTATCAGGGTAAATGGAGGGGAAGCAACTGTGTTCTGGGGCCAGAAGTGCAGTCATTCATAGCCCCCAGGATTTTTTTGGTGGTGTAGTCTGGGTGGCCTTGCCACATGTCAAGAAATATGTTATTTCTGGTATTTTTTGCATGATATTGGCAGGGGAAGAAGGGCTGCCATCCAGGTATACATCACTTTGGTGAATTTATTTATATTTGTGTAAGTTTCTGTGACATTCTATCTGTTTATTTATAATTTTCTGAAAATTTCTATGTTATGTAGATATTGTAGGTGTCACTTGCTCAGGCTTGAGAAGTCTTTAAAAGTGGATTTTGGTCAAAATTGTCAACTCATGTTTTGAAGGGTTGTCACATGCTTCCCCTTTCATGCTTTGACTTATCTCAAGGTTTTGTGACATGATTGATGGATTGGCATACATATTGCATAAGCATGCCTTTCCCATGTACTTTTTGACCCTTATGTCAGGGGTTTTTGTGGTCATTTTGGCCCTGGAAGCTGGGGTGCAGCTGTCAGTCTGCATACTGGCCATGGCCTGGCTTTGATGCAGCTGTGCACAGAAATTTTGGAAAAAAGGCCTGAATGTGTCTCAGGCCTGTTAATGGTGCACATGGCTGCATGCAGGAATTTGGAAAAAAACCAAATATGTCCATAAATCCTAAACTATTACACAATAATGAATTTCTGACTTCATTTTGGTCAGTTTACATATATGTGATGTATCATGTGAAATGTTAAAATTGCCAAAAAGTTCTAACTTGGTGCTATGGTTGTTTTAGCCCAATTAATTAAAGTTTCAAAAACCCATAAATCTGCATGTCAATTGCTAGCAAGTGACATCAAGGAGCTCATGCCCAATGTATGACCAAGCTCAGGTCAAGCTCCTGCCAATCTCAGGTCAATATTTATCCAAGCTCCAATGCACAGTGACTGTGCACCAAAACATTTTTGCAGTTTCAACATACCTTCAACAAGATATTGGAGAGAACTTCAACTAGACCTTCATTGATGGCACTTGCTAGCAAGTGCCACCACTTTTATTGTGGTGCAAGGAGTTGGATTTTGGGGGTAGATCCAGTGGGTGGCCCTGACTAATTTGAGGTGGCAAATCCATTTTTTCAATAATAATATAGAATTTTGCATTATTTATGTGAATTATTATTATTATTATTATTATTATTATTATTATTATTATTATTATTATTATTATTATTATTATTATTATTATTATTATTATTATTATTATTATTATTATTATTATTATTATTATTATTATTATTATTATTATTATTATTATTATTATTATCATTATTATCATTATTATTATTATTATTTGTATTTTTGGTACTTTTTTCAGTGGGCTCTGCAATAGTAGCGGGCTGGCAAAATTTGACTGTATTTTAGGGATTTAAATTCTAATTAGCGCCAAGATATCATCCCAGCCAATGATCATATTTAAGGAAGAGAGAAGGTATCATGAAATTAAGAAAGTTTATGTTTGGAAGATAAATATAAAGATTGAATGCAAGAGCACTTAATTGAAAGGGAAGGTTGATGACAACAAGGTATGGTTTCTATCTCCTGTTATGACTGTTTTTTGATGATCTTGGTGATCTCAAATTATGCAAACAGCTAGGAATTTCACTGAGTAAGAAATAAGAATTTAAAAGCCCAAAATTCCATCATTCATAGATAAAAGCATAAAGAGGAGAAACATGAATTAAAATCCTAGAAAAAAAAATCAGCCCACAGTCTAAGCAACAAGGGTGAGTTTAAATTATTCCTAAAAACTTTCTCTTCTGCTGCTTGACTTGTGAGATTCAACCAAATTTCAACCCTGAAGGTCTTGTTTGAGGAAAAAATTTGACATATACCTTCACATGTCAGTATCTACTTTCAAACCAAACGTGTGAAACCTCTCCAAAAGCACTGGGATTACTTAGTGCATTACACTTACTAATAAAAAAACCAAAAGTAAAGGATAATTTCATTTTGACTTAGTTAATCCTTTTGAATAAATCTTTGACTCTTGCATTGCAAATTTGACTATGAATTCATCACCTGAAACAAAAATTCAAATCTATCAAATTATACTTACTTTTCAAAAAATTTATGTTTCAGTTGATCTTCAAATACCTTGCATTGCCTCAAATCATCAATCATGGAATTTGAACCTGGTTGATCAACATGCTTTTCTGTTTCCTAGATTGATTAACCTCATTCTAAGTGAGCTTCACACAATTCTTCAGCACCTTGCTTTTCCCACATCTTATCCATTACTCATTGACACAAACCAGTCATGCCAAGGATCTGAATTCTATTCCTTTTTATCTTTCACCCATACTTAGTTTTTTTCACTTAATTTAAATTTAGGCCAATGTTAAATTTGCAACCTAAGGCTTGTGAACAGGCGTTAAGTGCCTTTCACAACCCATATGGGTTGCAAATGGCAAATCACAGCCCAAAAAGGAGTGAGCCAAGTTGCTTGCAACTTGTGCATCCCCCTTTTTGCAATCCATTTTGAGTTTTAACCAAGGGTTTGCAACCCCCCAGGGGATGCAAAAGTGGCAAGCGGGCTGGCACGTATCTTCCTTGCCCATTTGGGCTACTTCCCCCCCCCCAAATGGGCCATTTGAGGGGGGGATTAATTTTTATTTATTTATTATTTATTTTTGTTTATTTTTGGCCTTATTTTTATTCATATTTATTAATTTTTATTTATTTTTTTCAAGGTCTCTTCTTTTTATTTTATTTTATTTTATTTTATTCTAATTTTAATTTTCTTTCCACAAATGGGTTGTGAATGGCCACTCACAAATCTGAATTGCACTGTGAGTGGCTGTTTGCAACTGAGGCGGGTTGCAAATGGCTGTTCACAACTGCAATGGGTTGCAAGTGGCTGTTTGCAACCCAAAGTGGGTTGGGAGTTGCGCCATGCAACCCTTTTTAGGTTGTGAAGGGGGGTTGTGAGGTTGAAAATTTAAAATTGGCCTTAAATTAATTTTGATTTGCATTGAATTTGATTTAATAGTCATCTAATTCAATTTAAACATTTAGATTTAGTTTAAACTTCACTTTGATTTCAACATTCATTCTTAGCTTGTGCTGACTTGTAATGTCCTTATGAAAATTACTACTTCCAAAACTAGATTCAAAATTACTCAGGTTTTATTTCATCTATGGACTAGGATTTAGATTAATTCAAAAGCAGAAATACTTTCTCCTGAAGTGATTTTCCTCAGTTCATCAATTTCATATTTTCCTGCATTTTATGTGTAACAAGTATCAAATCAAGCTTATGCCAGTGCTCTTCTTGAAATACTTTCCAAAAACTTGCACTATATTTTGAAGCATCTGCTTTGAAATTCAAAGAAATTTTTTCTATCTTCAATATTTATTGTAGCATTGGTCTCTTCCATTCACACAATTCCAACCTAATTTCCTTTCCACTCCAAAAGTATGTGGTTTGGGTGTGTGACAGATCCTCACAGTACTCACAAGTATCATTCAGAATGAACCTGTGATGACTCTGGATTTTAATGCTCCCTTCCCCCTCTCTTCCCCCCAAATCCCACTAATAAATCTGAATTCAGGGTTGAAAGTAGATATACACTTGAGTTTGGAATCCAATGTTTGGATTTGATTCTAATTAAAGCTTAATTTTTTTGAGTTGAGGAATGGTTTCCATGTTTTGAATTCCTATTTCTTAGAAAGAAAGAATTGAAGAAGAGAATAATTAGAGAATTAAGGACTAAAATCAAAAAAAGAAAAAAACCAGCCAGATCTTTCATGTAGATTTATATTTTGAAATACTAAATCCAATCTTCATCTTTCTATCTTTGTAAGAAAGCTTGTAGGTGAACAACTGATCATCAATTATTGATGGTTTCTCAATTTCTTCCAAAAAACTGAATTTGAAAAAAAATTGATTAAACTCATCTTCAGTCCTTCTGATAACTATAATTCAAGTAAGATTTGGTATAAAACCAATCCATCCAAAAAAAAAAAAAAATCAAAAAACCTCAGTTATTGAACTCAATCTTATTAGAGATAAATTTTAGGAATATTTCAGTTTCAATCTTGACTAACCTTTGAGAATAATATTACAAGGTTAATTTGGAGTATTTTCATATCTTAAAAACAAGCTCAGTTACTCTAGAGTTTCTGATTTTCCATCATGAATTCTATTGCGAGATCACTCTAAATTCAGGAATGACTGGGCATCTTTTTTCCAAAACTTGACATGATCTTACATAGGCTATATATGTATGAATTGATCCCCCTTTTACAAAATTGATCAATTGGCTTGCTTTGAATTCAATCCAGGGTGACCCGCTCCTAGTGTTGCTCTAGACATGAATCATCCCATTTTGCCTTTGCATTCTCATCATATCATCCTGCCAAATCAATCCCCTTGAGCACTTGATCCCTACACTTACCAAGTCTTCCAACTGGTGATGACTCA
Organism: Puccinia polysora; assembly: GCA_025617555.3. Taxonomy (NCBI): domain Eukaryota; kingdom Fungi; phylum Basidiomycota; class Pucciniomycetes; order Pucciniales; family Pucciniaceae; genus Puccinia; species Puccinia polysora. The sequence continues at coordinate 56,112,229 of CM062628.1, forward strand.
ATTGGAGCTCCTTCTAGAAGCTCTTCTCTCCCATATTGTTCCTCTGCAACCCATAGCTGCTTCCCATCACTATCTCAACATCCGTTACTTACACATTGTATGCTCTTATCATTTCACATAGCCTGAAATTACTTCTTGTTGGCCTTTCTCAATCTGTTTCTTGAGCTAATACCTTCCTTAATCAATCATTGATCCCAATATCACCCTTATTCTAAGTTTCATGGACTCTGATCATCCCAATCATCTTGGAATCTTTCCAAAAGGCTGTGAGAATGGTTAACCAACCATTCCATTTGCAAGTTTTGGGGTGTCACATGCCACCATGTGACACCTAGAATGGTTGGATGAAGGCCAAGAGGGAAGTTATTGGGATTCAGGAGACAGATTCAAGCTCCAACCAAAGCTCTCACTCAACATGAAATCATGTGGATCTATCTTGCAGATATCCAGAGCTCAACTTCATTATTCATTTTTGGCTTTTTATCTTCTTTTGATGAGCCATTGGAATGTGTTTGGTTTGTGGTTTCTTTGCTTCACCCTCAGAACTCAAAATAAAGTTTCATGCCTTCAAGATGTTCAGGGGGTAGGAATAGACAAAAAAAAAATTGTATTAATGAAACTGGAAACCTTCCCTCCCCCTCCCCCCCTCCCAGAAATATAATAAAATTCAGCTAAAGAAGTGTATCTGGGTGGCAGAGGTGAGGGGAGCAGGGATAGGAAAGCTGACAGACATTTTTTTGATAAACACCCAGAAAAAAAACACTAATAAATAACTAATAGATTCAATCAAGAGTATCTGTTGTAATATCTTGACCCAACAAGTCACCAACGGGATGTCTGGCCCAGGACTTGACTTTAACCAGAAATCAGGAAACCCTAAACTTGTGTATCACCAGTTAGGCTGTGGAATCTTTTACCTTAGTTCCCTTATAATGTTGTACTTTCTCTGTCTCTTTTTACTCACTCATTTTTAATTCCTCCTCACCACTCATACCTTGTTCAGGTATAACCTCTTGCCATTTCCTTTGCCCCATAATTTGTCCTTCAGCCAACTCTGATTGCTGGTCCCTTCATTTCAGGTCTTCCTTCTTTTCTTCTTCTATGTAATTTGTTTCTCAATCTTCCTTTTTCTTCTTGCATCTGCAATCAATCACTCATTGTTGATTCCTTGTCACCACTCATACCTCATTCAGGTATAACATCTTTCTGTGTCCTTTGTCCCATAATTTTTCCCTCACCCAACTCTGCTTGCTGGTCCCTTCATTTCAGGTATAACATCTCACTGTCTCCTTTGTCCCATAATTTTTCCCTCACCCAACTCTTCTTTCTGGTCCCTTTGTTTCAGGTTATGAGCCCAGTATAAATACCAGCCATGTGGTCAATAGGACAAGAAGCCTAACAAAGATTCAATAAATACTGAATTGTGGCCAAACCTACCTCTCCCCTTTTCCTTCCATCTCCAACCTCTCTGGCACCTCCATCATCCCCTTCTTCAAATTTTGCCTTTCACTCTCCATGCAGCTTGACCTCATCATCTGGAGATACAGTCAAAGATCTAATAATAGGAAACAAAAATAGATGCTCCCATTCTTTTCTTGTTGCCATGACTGACTTAACTGAATCCAGGGGCATGCTCTGTGAGAAACTCTCTGGACCTGCCAACATCTCCATCTGGAAAAAAATGTGCTCACTGCTCTAGGTTACAAGTAACTCAATGGCATTATTCTCAAAATAACCAAGGAAGTCACCACTGAGACAAAATTGAAGATGAAGCAAGCAACCACCTTCATCCAACTTCATCTGGACCAACAAAACTTCACCCACTTTGTCAAGGATCCCACCAAGTATAAACCCAAAGGTCTGTGGTACACCATTTGTGACCACTATGCCACTAAATACCTCAATAACATTGTCAACTTAATAGATAGACTGTAAAACATCCCTTTTTCCAACAGCAACCTTCAGAACTCCATTAAAAATTTTTGTGAAACATTCCAATTACTACTCAAAGTCTATTTTGCAAACCTTGACACCACCACCATAGAAACTCTCTGTGCAATCATCATTCTCAAACAATTACCCCCATCCTCTGCTGTCATGCGTTCTCTTCAATTTTCCCAATATAAGGGAAAGAAAGCCAAAATCCCAATGGATACCTTTCTCTCTGATCTTGAACTGGAGATCCAACAGCAATCTGAATCCACCAATAATACAAAAGTCTCAGCCTTCAATGTATTGAGTTCACTCCCTTCCAATTCCTCCCAAAACAAAACCAAAAATAAAGACCTTTTTGCAAGAACAGTGTGGTGGTTATTTATAGACACAGAGGCGAGTAGGCTGACCAATGGACATTCAACTTGGAGCAGCTCAGCTGTGGGTGGAAGTCCACAGTAAAATAGGCTCAGAGAAGCGCGTTGGCGGACTGTCTATTCCGGGGTAAATTAGCTGAGGGCTTTGCATTGGTGTGGTGCGCGCTTTTCATGGGAACAATGACAAGAATGGGCTGGAGTTTTTTCCTTTTGCGGAAATTTTGTGGTCAAACATAACCTTCCCTCTGCGGCTGTGAGTTTACTAATGCAGAAGCAAGTGATCAAAGCTAAGTAGTACGGATTAGGACAATTATGGGATATGCACTGATATTGCGGAGAGCTGTGGGGAAATGAACGCTAAATTTGAGGAAGCAGCATGTGGGTTGTCGGGGATCAGTAGTTATGCCACATGCAGGATTGGGAGTGATCCGCTTGGGAAGATTGATGAGGATCTGTTGTTAGTTATGCATTGGCCCAACTCAACTGTTAGGGGGAATAAGCAACAGGATCATTGAATCTACTGCAAATCATTGGATTGGGCAAGGATTGGACAATTGGTAAGGAGGATCAGTGAAAACGCAAGGAGGCAGTGGGAAAAGGGGTCTTTTTTCAGCATTTCACGTTCCTTTTTTGGAAAAGCTAAGGCTGGTAAGTGCGCAATGCACAGAGACAAGAGGGGTCTTTCATTTGTGGCTTGCATTATTTTTGTTATATATATAAGGAAGATTTTCTTTTGTTGTAGGAGGGGGGGAGCACAATTATCACAATTATTGGGGGAACAACACAGGAGTTTATCACCATTGGAGTTTAGCATTATTGGAGATCACATCATCATTATCAGAGCTTTTGCAGCAAATTATAGCTTGATTCTTTTCTTCTGTTCCTTTCAAGTTTAATAACCAGCAAGAGTTCTCGGAGGTCATATTTAGGGAAATAGTTCAAGTGCAGAGCTTTTTGGGGAGTCCAAATTTTTTATTTACTATTATTTCATTGCAATTTAGCTTTAGAGGTTTCCAGCTTGGGTGTGGAAGCAGAGTTTGATTAGGAATTGCGGAGGTACAGGAGTGTGACTGAAGGGCTAGTGGGCTTTCAAGAACTTGGAGTGGGATTGTTGCAGAGAATTTTATATTGTTTCAGGGAATTTACCAAACACACAATCTCTTTCCACAATGGTGTACACAAACCCAACACCACTCACTCAACTGAACAATTCCATCAATTGCACCCTGAACTAGCCATAGATTACCATCAAGCCGCCCTGTCTTGAATCCAAAACAAAAGAAATCATGGGCAGGCAAACCTCAGCTTTTACAAAGTCCACCCAGGCCTAGTCATCCTCAATAGTGGTGTCTCTGGCCACTACCTCAAACACCAAGAATATTTCAGCTCATTCACTCCTTCTAACTCCCTTCTCTACACCGCCATTGGCACCCCCCTTAAGGTTGTAGGTTTTGGAGTGGCCATCATACTGCTTGAATCTGGTATATTAGAAATCCCTCATGCTCAACTTGTCCCGGAACTATCAAACTCTCTAATTTCCATGGCCCCTTATCTTCAATCCGGCTACTAAATCAATACAATTGAAAACAGTTTTCAATGCTCTAAGAATGGCTTGCAACTCATGTCTGGAAAATTCTCTGACAATGTGCTTGCACTCAACCTATGTCAGTCCAGAGCCCTTTCCACTCAGACCTTCCTAGACCTACATCAATCACTTGGTCACCCCAGTGATTCCTACCTTTGAAAGCTTTTTCCTCCCCTCCAAACTGAACCACTCAACTGCTTGGAGTGTCTCACTGCAAAAATGGACAAAACTCCATTATCTAGGCATTTCCCCACCACAATTTCTCAACTCCAGTGTGTTCACATGGACCTCTGTGGCCCTATTTCCCCTATATCCAAAGGAGGAAACAGATATTTCATGAAGATTGTTTATGGTCATAGTTGCTATGTTTTCATATACCCCATGGGATGTAAGTCCAACTCATATGATTGATTTGTTTCCTTTCTCAACTAAGCTGAATGCTTCACCGCATGTAAATTCAAATCTGTAGTCTTGGAAAATGGAGGAGAATTTTTCAACAAAAAGTTCAAGCTGATTTTCAACAAGAAAGGCATCAACCACATCACCACCTCTCCCTACACACCTCAACAGAATCCACTCTCCAAGTGTGGTAATTGCACCACCATTGAAAAGACCAGAGCACTCCTCCTCACTTCTGGAGCACCTTTGGAACTCTGGGGGGATGCTTTCATCATAGCGGCCTTTCTTGAAAACCAAACACCCCATTACTTGCTGGGCCTTACTACCCCCTATGAGAAATGGGCTGGCAAGTCTCCCTGCCTTGATCACCTGGCCCCCTTTGGGTGTAAAGCTATTGTGTTTACCAAGAAGAAATGGAAAGAGTAAAAGTTATCACCATCCCTCAAAGAAGGTGTCCTCATTGGTTTTGAATCTCATCACCAATCCTTCAAAATTTGAATCCCATCCTCAGACAAGATTTTTTGGTCTCACCATGTCAAACTTATCCATGATAGTTTCCCTCTCAAGGATAAAACTCTTAAATCCAAACACCCAAATCATCTTCTCTTTCTTTTTGAAGACCACCCTCCTCCTTTTCACTCCCCTAATCCATTAATTCCCATAGCTGCTCCCTCCAACATCATTCAAGACAACTTGTAACCTTCTCTATAGTGTTCCAAGACATTTCCATCCACACCTCCTATCCCTCCTGTCACTGCAATGTGGAAACAAGAGAGGTGGACTCCCCAAGTTGTCCCTAGTTCCAGAATCAATGGTCCTAGCGCCTTTAAGTATAAGGATTCACCCATTTAAAGAGAGAGAGAAAGAGAATGAGAGAGATAGAGAGATATATTTCCTTCCTCCCTTTTCCTTTCTGTACCGTCCGCCGTGATCCAATGATATATCCTCCAAGCTGGGGTTGAGAGTGCAACCTTTATGCCCAACTCTCAACCCTAACCTAAGTACAAGCACAATGAAAGCCCAAAAAAAAAAATAGAAAATAAACCCTAAAAAACCATAACTCTTTCCCATGCCGCAACCACCCTCAAGCCCACCTACTGTTACACGCACCTGGTTTGTCCTTCTCATAATGCAGCCCTCTTCTGAGCCCTACTTGGAGCCCCCCGCATTTTCCATATCCACCCGGCGCGCTCAGTGATTTCCTGCCCCGCTCCTATAGCCCCAAGCGCCTTTCTCCACCTTCCTAAACTAGCTGCCCCCAAACCTGGTTGGGCTGGCTCCATTCTTGGGTCTCCAATGTCCGTGCAGGCCGCAACCCACCACACCCAGCTAAGCCCAACCAGCGCCCGGTATGCTGAGCCCACAGCAGCCACCTCTGAGACTGTGCGCATTCCAAATTCTGAGCCTGACCTACCAAATGCTGAGCGCACCGACCGCGGCACGGTTCCCAACCAAGACTATATAACAATACCACATCCCCCCCAACTTGAGTTCTATCCCCAGAGTTTTTCCCATTTCTAACTCAACCAACTCTGTGCCTTCCCCATACCAACCAACCCCTTCCTTGCGCTCTTCCTTACACACCGCTATGGCCACATGCAATTTCTGTGCCCAAAACAGGTACAAGTACTCAACTATCCCCGGTTGCTGCGCCTGAACTCAATGCCGCCAGGGCCATTTTTGCTCCTCTCTCAGCAAGGGTATGCCTTGAGCTCCTCCTTGATCCAGTCCTCACCCTTGAAAGAGGGCGCATCAAGATCCATTTGTGGTGTTGGACAACAAAACCATCTGGGAAGACTCTTGGACCCCACTGCTTGCAAGCCCCGCTACCTCTGTCATCACCCAAAAGCCACAACTTGGCCTCTCCCCTCCGCCATGCCGGACCACCTTTTTGGGTTGAATTTGACAGTTTCACAGCCTACCAAGCTTCCAGTTAGTACTGGGCCAATTGAGTCCACATCAACCAGGGCACAACAGACCTGGGCCTCAAGGAACTCTTTGGATGGCCCCTGGCTCCTCCTCTGCCCCCTAGACCCACTTCTGCGCAACCGCCTCCTCCTCCGGCACCTCCATCCTCCGCTCCGTGGTTGTCTGCTGAAAACAATTCCGTGCCACCACCTCCTCCTCCAAGGCAAGCCACTACCCCAGTGTCTGCAGAGAGGGTTTTGATCTCTTCCTCCCCTCCAGCCCCTCCTCCTCAACACATTGCTACCCCCATGATCCTGGACATCCCTACTGGGCTGGCGCTTTGCAAGGCCCACTTTGAGGAATTTGCGGCTAGGTTGGACAAGATTCTCCAATTCTTCCTCTTGGCTCCAGGTGCCCATGGATTGGAATCTCAACGCAAACTCCTGGCAGATTTCCATGGCCTGTTGGAAGCAGGGCGGTCGGAAATGGTGGAGTTTATGGATCTGATCTAGGTGCATTGCCCCCCTCCCCCTACTTCTTTCCTTTTCCTTATTTCTTCTTGTACCTATTGCATCTGCGCTTCTCCCAAAAACCTGAGAAATACATGTTTGCACGTGTTTTGAGTAAATCCATGAGATCCAACTGCGCCAAAAGTAAGTGAGAGAGGAAGAAATTGGTGTCCACGCACCAACCCTGAGTCTAGGCTTGAAAGTGAGAGTGAGGAACCGGGAAGCAAACTTGAGTCAGAGATATGAGTTCCGGTCCATGGCTGGGTGCCATGAGTAAGTGAGAAAGAAGGAGATCTGCCTCTGTGCGCCAACCCTTAGTGACCAAAGTTTTTGGGAAGGTACCTGTACCTCCCCAGAAGAACTACCACACAGTTCCCTGCACCTTTCCTACAAAGATACAACAGACAACAAGCCACCAGCACATGCGCAACACCACTGGAGAGAGAAAGTAGGTAAGGGGAACAAACATTATGGGGTGTCTAGTTATTCTGGCTGTGAACCAGCTAGAGCACCCCCTTTCCAAAGCAAACTTTTCCCACGCACACTCCAACCATACCCATCCGTAGAGAAGAAAAAAAAGATAATAATGAGAAACAGACCAAGAATAGAGAAAGAATTTTTTTTTCTTTTTCAGCGCTCCTTGTCCCGCCTTGCATTCTGTCATTCATTGCAGGGCTTGTCCTTGCATTTATGGACCCGGCATTGTGCTGCCCCCGCATTCCTGCAATAATATCCCTTCTGTTTGTCCCCCCCACACCTAGCTACTTTCCCGAGTGGTTTTCAACCTTCTGCTCCAACGGGAGAGATTTGCACAGCCTCATCCAATCCCACATTGGTTGTGTCCACAGGCTGTTGTCCTAAACTTCCTTCCAGGCGCGCCTTCTGTTGTCAAAGCCTTTGCAACCCCAACCTCCTTCTCACCAGCCACACCATTGACACCCAATCCCTTCCCATTCTGCACCTGAAGCCCTGTTGCGCATTTCTATGGCACCAATGCCAAAATCTTTGCTAGTTGTGATGGCAACGGGCCCGCCGTTGGCCCATCCATCCCCCACTCCCTGCGCTCCACCTCCTTCCATTCTGCATGCATTCTCCCCACCCTTGAAGGGGTCCAACTTTGGTTGAAATCCTTCAATGCCTGGTCTGTTCCTTCCACCACTCCTCCCCTCCTCTCCGCAAGACCCATGCACCGTTGATTGGTTCCCAAAACGCGCACAATATTGGCTGCTTTCTTCTCTGCAAGCCCCATCCACCATTCATTGGTTCCCAAACCGCACACAATATCTGCTGCTTTCTTCTTCTCTGTAAGACTTGCCTGCCACCCATTGGTTCCCAAATTGCATGCAACGGGCCTTGGAGCAGCCAGCCGCGGTTGCTCCTCCACATCCACTCCCATTCCATCCCCCGCAGCTCCTCTTCCCACTGCTGCCATCAGTTCCGCTTCCCATCCCCTTGTCCTCACTCACTTCATAGCAATGGGCTGATCCAACTCCACCAAGACCCGCTTTCCCAACATGTATCCTGTCTCCGCTGGGGAAACCAATCCCATGTTTGAATCCATTGTCCAGTTCTTGCATCCCAACTGCCAATAGCCATTATTGTCACCATACGTGCACACCCAGGGGGCAGGTGCGCTAGGGAGCTGAAAACCCTCCGCTGCGCAAGGTGGCAAACCACAACAGTGCTGCAACATGTGGCTCATATAGATCTTGAGGTCCCTTGCCAACTCTGCAAGTTCACTAGCCCAAGAGATGGTTGCCAGGGGTGGGGCCAGAGCACATGCTGCCACATAATCCAATTCCACTTGAAACCGGACCCTGCCATGTGTGCTTGCCTCCGCCGCAGCTTGTTCAAAATTGCCTTCCTGGAAACAAGGCTTGCGCTTCCCCCACCTTTCCAGCATTTCCCCCTTCAGTTTTGGCCAATTGAGGTTTTGGTAGCCTTCCATCTCTTCCATGTACCAATGCTCTTCCTTTTCCATTATGAACAGGACAACATGGAGAGCCTTGTCTGAATCTGATGCGCCTTTGGAGTCTGCAATCACTTCATATTGTGAGATGAATTGCTCCACATCCGCAATGCTGAATCAAATTTGAGGGTAATCCTTGGGCTTGATGCAGACAGGGAAGGAGGAGAAAGAAAAAGGAGGAGAAGTGGTTGCTGGTAGCATCCTGATTACCTTTGAGAGACTTGGACAAAAGACGTTCCCAGCCAGAACCCCAGATGTGGGAACAAGAGAGTTTGACTCCCCAAGTTGTCCCTAGTTCCAGAATTGATAGTCCTAGCACCTGTAAGGATAAGGATGCGCCTTTTTAAAGAGAAAGAGAGAGATGAATTTCCTTCCTCCCTTTTCCTTTCCATACCCTCTGCCATGATCCAATGATATATCCTCCAAGCTGGGGTTGAGAGCGCGGACTTTATGCCCAACTCTCAACCCTAACCTAAGTACAAGCGCAATGACAGCCCAACAACAAATAGAAAAGAAGCCCTAAAAAACAAGAACCCTAGCCTAACTCTAACCCTTTCCCATGCCGCAACCACCCTCAAGCCCAAATACTGTTACACACACCTGGTTTGTCCTTCTCATGATGGGGCCCTCTGCTGCGCCCTACTTGGAGCCCCCCACATTGTCCATATCCACCCAGTGCACCGCGTGATTTCCTGCCCCGCTCCTATAGCCCCAATTGCCCTGCTCCACCTTCCCAAACTAGCTGCCTGCAAACCTGGTCAGGCCAGCTGCATTCTTGGGTCTCTGATGTCCGAGCAGGCTGCAACCCACCACACCCAGTTAAGCCTGACCAGCGCCTGGTATTCTGAGTCCTGTGGTGCCTACTGCTGAGCCCACTGCGCCTTCTGCTGAGCCCGTAGCGGCCACCGCTGAGACTGCTGTGGAAAGTAAGAGAGAGCTACTCCCCTAGTTGTCCTTGAGTTCCAGTATCAATGGTCCTAGCGTCTGTAACAATAAGGATGCTCCAGTAGAGAGAGAGAGAGAGAGAGAGAGAGAGAGAGAGAGAGAGAGAGAGAGAGAGATAAATTTCCTTTCCTTTCCATCCTTTATCCACCATCCATCCAATCAAATCAAATCCCATCTGATCCCTGTAAATATATATCTCTGTGTATATCTGTGCAGGCTGGGGTTGAGAGTGCGGAATTTATACCCACCCTCTCATCCCTATCCTAACTACAAGCGCAACAACAAATAGAAAAGAAACCCTAGAAACCAGAACCCTAGGCTAACCCTAGCCCTTTCCTATACCGCAACCACCCTCAAGCCTGCCTACCGTTACACACACCCGGTTTCTCCTTCTCATGACGTGGCCCTCCGCCGCACCCTGCTTGGAGCCCCCCGCATTTTCCATATCCGCCAGGCCCGCTGCATGATTTCCTGCCCCGCAGGTTGGCCTGCGCTTGCGTGCACCTGGCCTGCTCCTATAGCCTTTCCCATACCGCAACCACCTTCAAGCCCACCTACCATTACACACACCCAATTTGTCCTTCTCATGATGCGGCCCCCCGCCATGTCTTACTTGGAGCCCTCTGCGTTGTCCATATCCGCCTGGTGCGCCACGTGATTTCCTGCCCTGCAGGTTGGCCTGCTCCTATAGCCTCAATTGCCCCACTCTATCCTCCCAAACTAGCCACCCGCGGTACGGTTCCCAATCCAAGGCTATATAATGACACCACATCGCGGGCATCCCAAATGCTGAGCCTGACCTACCAAATGCTTAGTGCCCCAGCGTAGCATGGTTCCCAACCAAGACTATATAACAACACTACAGCAAACAATCCAGCCCCTATTGCCAAACACTATGACTATGTCCCTTGGTAGGATTTGGCTCCCAAGGAAGTTGGGGCCAACATATCCAAAAGTTGCATCCTCACCTCAAAAAGATGCAACCAAGCTCTTGCCATCACCAACAAGCTCCTAACTCATGAAGATCCAAACTCCATATCTGAAGCAAAGAAGTCTCCTGATTGGCCCAAATGGAAAACTGCCATCAATGTCAAAATACAACTGCATCCAACATCAAGTTTGGGAACTTGTGCCAAAGCCATCTAATGTAAAGAAACTGGACACTACTTGGTTCCTCAAAAACAAGTTTGACACCAATGATCTTTTCATAAAAAAGAAAGACCAACTCTGCGCCAGGGGTTTTTGTCAAGTGGAAGGAATAGATCACAATGAGAAATTCTCTCCCACTGGTCAGTTGCCCTCCCTTGGAATTCTTCTCAGTCTAGTTGCCTCCCTTGACCTGGAACTTCACCAGATGGATGTCAAATGTGCTTTCTTGAACGGTGTTCCGGAAGAAGAAATTTTCATCAAGAACCCAGAAGAACTGGACATTGAGGTCCCCCCTGGACATGGTATTTGCCTCAAGAAATTGTTGTACGGTCTCAAACAAAGCCCTTGATGCTGGTACTCCGCCTTAACCTCCTTCTTCAGCTCCCTCAACTTCAAATCTTCCAAAGTCAACCCATGTCTTTTCATTCACTCTGATCCTACCAAATTGTGCATGGTTTACGTCCACGTTGACAATCTAGTCATTGGGGGACGCAAGGAAGACGTCTTGGACTTCAAACATCAAATGAAATCTAAGCTCAAAATGGAGGACTTGGGAGAATGTGAATGGATACGGGGCATGAGAGTAACACGCAACCGTGAAGCCCGTACCATTCAACTACACCAAGACCGATACATTGAAAACATGTTGGCTGAGTACGGCATGACCAACTGCAAGCCTACGTCCACTCCACTTCCACAAAAACCCTCAAAGATCCCAATCTTGGACACTCCCATTCAACCCACTTTCAATTATTGTTGGGGGGTTGGACTCCTAAACTATCTAGTTCAGTGCACACCAGGCCTAACCTTGCTTTTACCTGGAGCTATCTCTCTCAGTTTCTTAAGAACCCCTCCATTTCCCACCAACATCAATTCTTACATTTACTTTGCTATCTCAATAAGACTAAGACCTTCAGAATCACCATGGGCGGTCCTTGCTCCACCGCTTTTGCACTAAAGGCATACTGCGGCGCCGACCACGCCTCAAGTAATGATCGGCGGTCATTCACTGGAAACTCTGTCTCCCTGAATGGTCCCGTCATCTGGCGGTGCTCCGAGCAGGCCGTTGTTGCCCTCTCCACTACCAAAGCCAAACACCAAGCATGCTTGGAGTCCGGTCAGGATCTACTGTGGGCTTTGCAACTCCTCTCCACCCTCTCAAAAATTTTAACTGTTCCTTCAACTCACCTTCCATCTTATGCAATAATCAAGGGGCGATTGCCCTGTTAGAAAACACGGTCTACCAACATTGCACTTGCCACGTTGACGTTTGACTACAATGGATTAGGCACCACAATGCCGCAAATGATTTTTCCTTACATTACGTTCAAACCTCCAACAACCTTGCTGACGGGATGATCAAAATTCTCTCTCCTCAGCTCCACAACAAATTTCTGAAAGAATCTCGCATTTCCCCACTTACCGCAGAATAGCAAGCAGGAGGGGGGAGGGGGTGCTGGAATATCTCGACCCAATAAGTCACTGACAGGACGACCGGCCCAGGACTTGACTTTGAGCGGAAATCAGGAAACCCTAACCTTGTGTATCACCAGTTAGGTTTTGGAAGCTTGTACCTTAGTTCCCTTATAATGTTGTACTCGCTCCGTCTCTTTTTCCTCACTCATTGTCGATTCCTCCTCACCACTCATGCCTCGTTCAGGTATAACATCTCGCCGTCTCCTTTGTCCCATAATTTATCCCTCACCCAACTCTGCTCGCTGGTCCCTTCATTTCAGGTCTGTTTTCTTTTCTTCTTCTCTCTACTTTGTTTCTCAATCTTCCTTCTTCTGCTTGTATCTGCAATCAATCACTCATTGTTGATTCCTCCTCACCACTCATACCTCGTTCAGGTATAACATCCCGCCGTCTCCTTCGTCCTATAATTTGTCCCTCACCCAACTCTGCTCGCTGGTCCCTTCATTTCAATATCCAATAGTCCCGCTCGGGCTCTTTCTTTATCTCTCTCTCTCTTGTTTTCTCTCTCAATGTAATGTTCCGCCATCCTCCCATCTTTCTTAGTCGCTCAGGCAGTCAGGCAGCCACTCCACATCCTCAATTCAAATCGCATTCAAGGATGACGGTGATGGATTGAAGGAGTCCCCCGATCTGAACTGACAAGATGCTAGCCCATCCATCCGGTTGTGCGAAGGGTGATGCTTCATCTCACCGATGAGAGAGAGAGAGAGAAAAGCAAACGTAAGCGTAGGATGAGAAGATGCCCAGAAAGGTGAGAGAGAGAGACGAGGTAGGGGATCGTGCAAGAAATTCCAGAATGATCAAGACGAAAAGGATTCGATGATTCTAATCGTCTCCAATGTTGGCCTGGCACCTGAGCAATAATAGATGGGCAAAAAAAAGAAAGAGCGATGATGGTAATGATTAGGATTGTGGTCTGGATGAGAGGGGACGGATGGAGTTGGAAACGAACGAAGCCATCTTAGGGCATCGTCCAGGCTCGACCCAACCTTTTTCTATAAAGTACCGAGCCATCGAAGGGTCTCGACGTTTGATCGCTCTCTCCAGCATGAGATCGGTGACTTGAACCCGATCCTCGAGTTTGATCCGTTTGCTCTGACTACCAGCCTCGATCTGCCGTCGTCGGGTTCGATGGTGATCTGATTGGGATGGGAGGATCGGGTTGATCGGATGGGATCGGTGTCGATCATCTTCGACTTGGGGTGGATCAAGATGAGGTGAAGAAGATCTTGGGTTAGGATCGATCGATTCTAAGGGGTGGATGTAATCGGGTTCGATGAGCAATCTGAGGATCTCCAAATCACCCGTCTCGATGGCGACCATGATGACGAGGTTCTGATTGATCGAAGGTCGAGCTCCATGGTCGAGTAAAAGTCGGATGAGACGGATGTTACTACTCAAGACCGATCTGGCCAGGGGGTAACCTCCGAGCTTATCGGGGGAGGCGCCGAATTCGGAAAGCAGTAGATCGATAAACCGATAGGCTTCGTCGAACGACTCAACGACCGTAGGGTTCGAGTTCGATGATGATGATGAGCCGGGGTGGTGGGTCGAGAGGGACTTAAACAATCGAGTGGGGATCTGATGGATGATGATTTTGAACGATTGACGTTGAGAGCTAGGAAGGTCTTCGAGTTGAAAGGATCTGAGGACCTTGAGGACTGGGATCGAACAGGCTCGATTGGTGACGATCGAATCCCAGCGTTTGGAGTGTTTCCTACTACGATGGACGGATTGAGCGAGTTGGTGGTAGTAGGCATGCTGATCGCCAGCGACCCGAGGGTCTTGGAGGCTCTTTGGGAGTAGATACTTCCTCCATAGATAGATCGCTCGATATCGATCGGTGACGGTAGTAGAGTAAAGTTGGTAGAGTTTCTTGGAGGCTAAAGGTAGGTGCTCGGAGGATGAGAGGAGATGGATCTCGTGTAAGATCTGTGATGCACTTGGAGATGGATGATGATTGGGGTCAAGATAAGTTTTGAAGGAGTGATCTTGAGTTGGTTAGTAGGTGGAGTAAGCATGATGAGATGGTAAGGAATGGGGTTAAGTGACATACCTCGATGGGAAGTGAGAGTAAGCTAGCCGTCATCGAATCCAGCCTGGGTTCATGGATGATGATGGTGAATTGATTCTTGGAGGATGGAGAGTGGAGATGATCATGAATCAGTATTGGGTCGAATGACGATCCAGAAAGAAAGCAGGATGAATGAGGGAGGATTGACTCACTGAGGATGGGAGTGGGCAGTAAAGGGGAAGGAGAACTTTGTGGTTGTTTGTTGGTGATCTTGATGAGTGAATGTGGGATGGCAAGTAGAGTCAAGCTTGAAGGTGGGTTACTTTATAATTTGGCCCGTGAGAAATTCACGACCCTACACGACCCGTACACGACTCGAAATGGGTCATGTGGCACGGTTAACGCGTTACCCATTAGATTTGTGTACAGGGGGGGGGGGGGCGGGGGGGGACAAAAGTCATCCCACTTTTTATTTTTATTTTTTTATTTTTTGTACCATTTTTAATTCTTTGCTTTTCAAACAAACAAACAAAAATTTAAAAATTTAAAATCATGTATTTATAGAGTTTTAGAGCATCCCCAATCGTCTCAGTAATCCCGCTCATTAGCTAAGTTTACCAAGCAATTTTCACAATTGTGCATAAGTAAGGGCTTGCTAGCAAGTGAGCTCCATAAGTTTGCCAAGGTTTCCATAAACTTATTGGAATTTAGCTAGCTTGCTAGCTCCCCCGCTTGACATCTCTTGCATATCCTATATGCCAATACCCCGCCATACCCTGCCACCCTTGTATGTAGATCCCCTCCATCCATCCCAACTTTGATATCCTCCCCAGCAATATCCTCCCCACATATCCCCCACCCACCTCCCCCCTCCAACCTCCCCCCTCCCTCCTCCCACCAGCCCAAGCTCTGATATGCCCCACTCCCCCAACTCCCTCCTTCCTTGAAGCATATCACCGCCAATCCGAATCCGCCACCATCTTCATCACCCAATAGGGACCCCACCAGCCTCCCATCTAGCATGCCAACCAAGACTCACAAAGCTAAGAAGAAACAAGTGCCCAACTGGACCCCTCAAGAAGAGGAGCAGCTTGCTCGATTGTGGGTCCATGTAAGCAAACATCCGGAATTTGTGACAAACCAAACTGGCATCAACTTCTTCAAGTGGGTTGAGAAAGACTTCAACATCCACAGCAAAGGCGTTTACCATGATTTGAAGAGTATCCGGACCAGGTAAGATTTGATTTTTCTCTTGATCTCTCACTTCTCTTGGTGGTACACAAACTAACATTTGTTAGAATTCTAGTCTTGTATTGTGTGTTGCCTAATTCTTGAGTGCAATCATCTTTCAAGCTTTATATTCTTTTGTTATGCTCTAAGTGTTATGTCTTGTTTGATCTCTATAATAAGCTTGTTAGTCTTATTTCCAGTATCATCTTTATCATAACCTACAGTGGCTTTTGCCCTAAGTATGATTGTCTAGTGAAGTCTTTATGTTGGTCTGGCAGTATCAACTCTAGTGCTTTCTTTATCTTTCATCTATTGTGGCCCAAATTCCTAATATTTACTTATCTTGTGACATCTTCTGTTTCACAGTTATGCTTATCAAACTTATCCTTTTCATTCATCTTGTCAACCATGAGTCAGCCTGAATGTATTTAGTCTATTTAAGCTGCTGGTTTCCAAGTCAATGAACCCTCATCTGTTCTTACTTACACTGAACCAGAGTGCCCCTCATCAGACTCCTAGATCTGCTCCTCTTAGCGTGATAAGATTACAATCCTCATCTCTGAAGTCTTTCAACCGGAGCACTCAACTCAAAATCTTCACACGGTTAAAAGCCAAAATACTCCCATGACCATCTCAGTTGAACTCATAGTTCCTCATCCCTCCTCATTTGGTGATCATCAAAGGATGACTTCTCTTTTGCAAACTCAAAAGCTTTTGCTTACTTGTGACAACTACTAAATTTGGTCCCTTGCAATGGAAGGGAAACTTGACTCAATTGATGCCTTAGAAATAACTTCAGGACAAACAACTCAACCTCTTGAAACTGACCAGAAGAACATTGAACAATTCAATTGCCTGAAACTCAAGGCCTACAATCTCATCCTTGACCACCTTGACTCAGACAATCTCTCCTTTGTCGCTGGATCCATTCCAACTGATCAAAAGAAAAATTGCAGAGCCTTATGGAACTTACTGTTAGATTGATAAATGTCCAACAACTCTGTAAATAAGACTCTTGCATTTGCTCAGTTTAACAAAATTGAGTTCCAAAAGGATATTGTCAAATTTGTGAATCAAATTCAAACTGAAACTCAAAAAATGCAATCGGTAGGTTTCAAACTAGAGGACGTGTTGACTATCATACTTACCCTTTCCAAACTTACAAACCATTTCAACTACCTCAAAAATTTCAACAATTATCAAGGGAAAAGAATTGAATACCTCCGTAAGAAACTGGAAAAGGATCACACTCAAGATCAAATCAAAGACCAATCCTCCTCAGCCTCAAATATCCCTGTGAACACTGCTCTGTACTCTGCTCCCTTAACATGCCCACTCTGCAAGAAGCCTGTTCAATGAGCCACAAACTGCTGGGTAAAATATCCAGGGAAGGCTCCTAAGGCATCTAAACAATACTCTGATCCAACTCAGGAGGAGGACCATGCAAACTTTTTTAGTGTTTTATTAAAATTGTTCTCCTTTGCTTTGGTCATCTTTTCCAAATCCCCACTTAGTTCCTAAATCTCTCTTCCTGTTTTCTCTCTCCTATCTTTCCTTCTCTTTACTTCCTTTTGGTTGCCCTTCAATCTCATCATCCAGCAATCTTGATTAATCTTGCTTTATTGGCTTAAGATCAACTTCCCATTTAACTACTGGTGCCCTCTCCACTGTCATCAATTTGTTTGGCCACATCATCTACTTCAACTATTTGCTCTTGCGCTTGTCTGTCCAACTCTTCAATTGACCTGTCCCTTTTCTACCCTCCATCATTGGCTTGCGACCACCATTGTTGTCATCTCACCAAGTGCCAATCTTGCGTCTCTCGGCCGCCTTGCTTCATTTTCATCAACTGATTGCTCTTGCACTTGTTCAATCCATCAATAGTAACTCCATCACACTTGGTCAATTGATCTATTTCCAGCTCACCTTGACCAATCTCCCCATCCTACTTTGAATGCTCAATCATCCTTATTGATCCCGCATTTACTCAGCAAATCATCATCCCAACTCAATTGTCATTTTGTGGCTATTGTCCTTGGCCTTCCTATTATCTATCTAATCCGGTTTGGTTGCTACCATTTAAAGTCATCCGGTTCTGCACCTCCTCAAGTCTAGATTTTCTGCAACCCCGCGCTTGCTTGCTTTGGTTGCTACCTTTATAAGTCATCCTTTCTACTTATTCTTTGGGTCTGTCTTGCTCTCCTCAAGTCAAGCAGTGTGGTGGTCTTTTATGGAGGAGAGTTGGAATGGGCTGCGCCCTGCCCGCTCAGCAATGGTTACAGCCTTGCCACAGAAAGCCGTGCTACGGGCTCAGCAGCAGTCAAATTGGGCTTGGCATCCGGAGATGCGGGGCGGATTGGATTGGATTGGAAGGATTGCATGGATCGGATTGCACAGATGTACCTAGGATATCTGGAATGGCACATCAGGCGGATGCAGACAAGCGCAGGGGGCTCTGAGTTGGGCGCGGCGCAAGGGCTGCATCATGACAAGGACAAACTGGTTGGATGTGATGGAAGGAGAGCAATACGGATGGGATATGGGGTAAAGGATATGGGATATGGATCATGGGATGGGATGGAAGGATAGAGTTGGGGCTAGGGTTCTGTACTTATGGTTTGTATTTCATTATTCTTGCTTGCTTGCGGTTGCACTTTGTTTATGGTTGAGGGGGAGGTTACTTAAACCGCACCCTCAACCCAGATGAAGCAGGGGGAGGAACATGGGATCACATCAGGTTGGAAGGCTCTTTTAAAATCATCTCTCTTATTCTCTACCTCTCTATCTCTCAATTGTAGGGTGAAAAGTCGCACTCAGGGTTTACAGACGCAAGGGATCAATAACTTCCAAACTTGGGAACCATTAAAGGAGAAGTCCTCTACTGATTTCCACATCTGGGGTTCTGGCCGGGAAGTAATCTTTTGTTCCTTGTCTCTTGAAACTAAAGAGTGTGATTTCCCAGTACCTCCCATCAACCATTTTGGGGTCAACTAACGTGACCCCCACTCCTCTTCCTCCTCCTCCTCCTCCCGCTTCTCAGAAGAAACCCTCATCAGGGGCGGAATACAGTGTCCCTTGCTCCAAAAATGGCGCTTATCACAAGCCCATTTGCATCAGGCCGCGGGACTATCCACAAATTGGGTTCAACACTGAGGATGTTGAGCAATTCCTTGAGCAATACAAAGGAATTGCCAATGTGAAAGGTGCAACGGGTTTGGATAACACTTGACTGGTTGTCCTTTTCATTATGGACAAAGAGAAGCTTTGGCATGTGGAAGAGATGGAAGGATACAATGAAATTGATTGGCCAAAACTGAAGACAGAAATATTGGTGCGGTGGGGAATGCCTGAACCTTGGTTTTGGGGAAGCAACTTTGAGAAAGCGCAAATGGTGGAGTCCGGACAGGGGGCAATTGGGGGAGTATTTGGCAATGTTAAACTGGATCTACCTCCACCTGGCAAAGAATGAGGTGATAGTGGGGCAGATGGGCGCAATGAAAAGGGTGTTTTTGGGTGGACTTGGTCCCGAACTCCGCACGCAGGTGCAGCAGCACTTGTACAACAACAACTTGGTAAAGAGGTTGTTGGATGGGAGTATTGCGGTTCTTCCAGACATCCTGATCATCTGTTGGGCGGTGGAGAGCAATTTGGACTTGGAGGAACTGATGGAGGACATGGAAAGGTCAAAGAATTCCACTTCTCACCCTCCGGAAGCACCAACACAGGCTCCTCAAATAAGGAACACGCTCCAGCAACACCACCGACAACAAGCCCGGAGATTAGCAAGATGACCAAATTGATGAAGGATTTATGGATCTTCCTGAGTAGACCGTTGTCAGCCCCGCCCAATCCGCCTCCTCACATTGGGGGACCGCTTCTGCCGTCAAATTCTCCCGGGCCAAAATTATGCAATTACTGCAGTGACAGCGGGCATTGGCCGTTGGGGTGCAATAACATGACAAGGGACCTCAAGGCGGGATTGGTTTGATCAGTGTGGAAATCAGAAGAGGAATTCTCCTAAAATGGTTCCCAAGTTTGGAAGTTATTGATCCCTTGCATCTGTAAACCCTGAGTGTGACTGTCCCCCCTTTGACTGAGGGATAGAGAGGTAGAGAATAAAAGAGCCTTTAAACCTGATATGATCCAATGCAATGATCCCCCCCTTCATTTGGGTTGAGGGTGCTGTTAAAGTAAACCTCCCCCTCAAACCTAACCTAAGTACAACCGGAAGCAAGCAAGAATAATGAAATGCAACCCCTAAGTACAGAACCCTAGCCCCAACCCTATCCTTCCATCCCATCCCATGATCCATATCCCATATCCCATCTGTATTTCCTGCCTGCCATTATGTCCACCCATTTTGTCCTTCTCATGACGTGGCCCTTGCCCTGCGCCCAACTCAGATCCCCCCGCATGTCTGCATCTGCCCAACGCGCCATTCCAGATATCCAAGGTACATCTGCGCAATCCGTCCAATCCAATCCAATCCACCCTGCGTCTCAGGATGCCAAGCCAATTCAACTGCTGCTGAGCCCGCAGCATGGCTTGCTGGGGCAAGGCTGCACCAATTGCTGAGTGCACCCCCACTGCTGAGCCACCCATTGCTGAGCTGCAGCCTCTGCTGAGCCCACTGCTACTGCTGAGCCCGCAGCACGCAGCCCATTCCAACTCGCGTCTATAAAAGACCACCACACCTGTGGGAATGGGATTCATGTTTCCAATGGGCAAGCAGATCTCCACTGAGCCTGGGAATCCAACCATCATGGAGCAAGTGCATGTGCAAGGTTGGGAATTGGGGGTAACTGCTCAAGCTTTGCTTGGGATTTTGACTGGTCTGGGGGTATGGCAACCATTGCGTGTGGAAGCAGAAGTGAGGGTACTAGCAACATAGGAGCCAGAAGCAGTTGAAAGGATTGATGTGGATGCCAAAGAACGGGTTCCACTGGTAGCCTCCAAGCCAGTTGTGCACATTCCGGAAACAGACAGACGGCCGGTGAATCCAGTAGGGAAGAAGAAGGTGGCGGAGATTGTGCGCAGAGTGATGGGGAATGAAACAACTATTCCCTTGACCTTGAAGGAGTTGGAAGTGGTGTTGCCAGTGATAGTAGATGAGATGGTTCAAGCGCTGAAGGATTGCGGACACAATAGGATCCCTCCAACGGTGCAGCGGGTGAACATGGCTTGGGATGACACACAGCGCAATCTAGTGGGGATGAAATTAGTTTCAACTCTGCTGGCTTATGTTCTGATGAATATTTCTGGAAGGAAGGTATGGGCGCTGGTGGATAGCAGTTCCATGGTGAACCTCCTTCCGTCTAGATGGGTTGATGAAATGGGATTGGTTTGGCGTAAATGCGCGATGGGGCTTTGCACGGTTAATGGCAGGGCATGTTGCGTGGATGGGGTTTTGGAGGAGGAAAAAATTGAGGTTTCAAGGGTCTGTAAACCCCTTTCTTTTCTATTGGTTGATTGCAGGGAGGCTATTTTAGGATGGCCATTCATTTTTGGGTTCCAAGCGCAAATGATGTTTGATCCAGAAGCAGGGATGGAAGCATTGACAGTGGAAGATTTTTCTGGCAGGAAATTTGAAACCACAATCTGCAATCAAGGGTTGGGAAAGTGGATGCAGGATTCTGCAAGAGAAGAAGAGGTGGATCCCAGCGCAGAGTTTGTTTGGGAGGGTAGGATGGAGGTGGATTTTTACTAGTCAGCCAAGGTTACCACATGGGGCAAGCTCCGGCTTTGTGCTGGGTGTTGACCAGCAAGGAGCAGGTGGGAAGTAGGGAGGAAGTGCAGTAATTGCAAGTGCTGTAAGTAAGTCCCCTTCCTCAATATGCATTGCCGGGAGGTACTTTGCAAAAACACTATCATTGTGCTACGCTTGTGAGCAAACGCAAAAGCCGGGGTTTGGTTTTGACTAGGACCTATGGTAACAGATGCATGCGGATGGCGCGTGGCAATTTTGGGAAGTATAAGCTGATTGCGCAAAAGGTCTGTCCCCGGAACAAAGCAATGCTGCAGGATCTGAATGGACCACTCCAACCAATCCCTTGGTTGCGGGACCCTTGGAAATCTCCACTGAAGGTGTCAGGATGGGTAATGCAATTGGATTGGATGACGGATGACATGCATCACAAGACGCATGGATCAGATTGCACGGATATATCTTGGATATCTGGAATGGCCTGTCAGGCGGATGTGGACATGCACGGGGGGCTGTGAGTTGGGCACAGCGCAAGAGCCACATCATGAGAAGGACAAACCAGGTGGACGCAATGGCAGGTAGGCGGTACGGATGGAATATGGGGTATGGGATATGGGGTGGAAGGGTAGGATTGGGGCTAGGGTTCTGTACTTAGGGTTTGTATTTCATTATTCTTGTCTGCTTGCAGTTTTACTTAATTTTGTTGAGTTGAATATCCCTTGAGCTGTCTCCCGGTGCCAAGACTTCAAATGAGGACCACCCCACCACTCTTAATCAATCAATTCTCCTTCCAGCTTGAAGAATCTCCTTACATCTGCATCCCTTACATCTGCATCCCTCCTGCTTCCTATTTTGACCCTCCTCTGAACTCTCCTCAATTCAAACTTCCTCTCATCTCTCCTTGACTCTCATCTCTCCCATCAGCTCTCCTTGACCATCTCTCTCTTCATCCTTCTATCAAATTCCCTCTTCTCAACTCTCACCCACTTTTCTCAAGTCATCTCCTCCTATCACCTCATATCCATTTCCAATCCTCAATCACTCTTGTCATTGACCTTCCTCATCACTTCAACATTTATCAACTTCAGCCCTTCCAAGCATTAACATCTGTCAACTCTATTTCTGTTGTTCAGTTGTGGGAAACTTCACTTCTCTCATTTTCTGTTGGCCTCATTCTAACCTCTCCATTCAGTTCTCCTCATCCATTCCCTCCTGTCCTTGTTGTCATCTCAAATTATCAACTCAATCAGTTTTTTGGCACTTGAGTCTGTTCTTCTGAGTTTCTGTCTCTTCCTCCTACATTTTTTCCTCAACAATGACATCTCATTCAATTCTATCTCAAATCTCTTGAGAATTGTTTATTGTCATATCTAAGCTGTTTTTGTCTCACTCCCTCAAGTCTGCTGGCCTTAGTTTCCTCAAAATTAATTGTCAACTCTCTTCACGTTTAAAAGCCAAAACTCAACCTAGCAAAACCATAGACAACTCTGCTAGGCCAGCGGACCCAAATGCCTCCCTTCTCAGGACGTTAACGGACTCTATCCGCAACCTTCACAAGTCAAACTTCTCCTTGTGGCGCTTGAAATTAACTACCATCTTCTCACTGAAGGGAATTGCGCACTGGCTCAACAAGAACAACACCAAGGAATTCCCTCTGGAAGTGAATTTTGAGATTGCTGGCTATATTCTTGCAAAACTGGACAACCAAACTTTTATAAACTGCGTCAAGGACACTGGCTCTCAAAATGGCATTGCCCTTTGGAAGTTGATAAATGAATTCTACGCCTCTTTCCAAACCTCAAATTGATCTCAAATTTTCTTCAACTTCCTAAACCTTACATTTTACCCTAAGAATGTTGAAAAATTTATCACCAAAATGCAAGCTTGCCTACTTCAGATCGCGGAGATAGGAATAAACTTGGACAAAGACATAGTGGCTTACCTTATCCTGTACAAATTTCTGCCACAGTTGGAACACTTGAAAACAACCATAACTCACTCACTTGGAGAGGCCAAGATAAATGGTGATCTTGCCCTTAGACATTTGAATCAAAGCAAAAACAAAGTGGCTGCTTGAACCTATGCCTTTTCTCTTCTCGCCAACCAAGAATTACTGCAGTTTAAGCCCAATTGGCACAACCCTCAAGCCTTCCATCCAAAGAACAAATTCTTTGCCCCATATCCTCATCTTGGACCCAACCATCATGCCTCCAACAATAACCACTCATTGAAGAATCACACCGCAAACAACCTCCAACTCCAAAGCCTCTGCAAACCTAGCGTACGTATTTGCCCTTGCCAACTTTCATCACATTGATTGTGGCACCTTTCTTCTTGACTCTTTTGCCTCAAAAAACATGTTTAACAACCCTACCTACTTTAACTGGCTCAAAGACAATCGCACTGAGGTCAACACTGGAAAGCCCAATGCCTCCATCATGTCCCAAGGAGTTGGAAATGCAACCATTCACATGGAGACCGCCTCACTCACCCTTACCAACTCTCTTCTAGTTCCTGATCTTGCCATCAACCTTATCTCTATTGGTCAGCTTATCCAAAAGGGATGCTTGCTCTCCTGTCTTGACCCCAAAAGGTTTGGTGTGTTCTTTGAAGGGAAGCTGATCATCTCCAGTTGCATTCAAAACAATCTTCTCTACATAAAAGAATCAATCCCCAACTCAGCCAACTGTCATTCTTTTCTCACCATATCCACAATACACAAACATTTTGGTCACATCCATTGTGAGCAGGCTAAACTCCTTTCAAACTCCTTCCCAAATCTGAAGTGGGATGACAAAGCCTGAATTTCCTGTGGAAAAGGAAAAATCCATTGACTACCTTTCAAGAATCACATCCCTTCAAGATCTTCTCCTTTCAATCTTATCCACGCTGATGTGTGCGGACCAATCACTCCCATCTCTACCTCCGGACATCAATGTTACCTCCTTCTGACTGACAACTTCTCCAAATTCAAGACTTGCATACCAATCAAACTCAAATCTGACGTTTCAGAAGAGATTATCAACTTCATTAGGTTGCAATCCAAATGCCTTGGCAAGATGCTCAAAATCATTCACTCTGACAACAGCAGCAAATTCATCAATACCCGCCTGTCCTCTTTCCTAAAGGAAAATGGGATTCTCCATACCACCTCTGAACCATACACACCTCAACATAACCCCATGGCCAAGCAAGGAAATTGAACATTTGTTGAGGCCACCAGAACTGCAATGCTTGACATTTCAATTCAACTTGATCTGTGGGATAATATTGTATTCAGCATGTGTGAGACTCTCAAATCAATACCCTCAGTAACCTCCAAAGTTTCACCTTTTGAGTTTTGACATGAAAAAGCTCCAAAGCTAAACATTTTCCAAACACTTAGCTCCAAAACTGTAGTCCTTAGCAACAACCTAAATCACTCCAATTTTGAAGAAAAGGGTGTTGAGGGAATTCTGGTGGGATTTGACCTCAATCTCAATTCCTACAGGGTCTTCTGCCCCAAATACGGCCTGATTGTTTGTAGTAAACACGTTAAAATATTTGAAAACTTGAAATTCAATGAAATCTCCTCCTCCTCCTTATCCTCCCCTTTTGACTCTGTCCTTAATAATCCATTAACTGACCTTCTTACCTCTCCTACCCCCAAAAATCTCTCCACAAACTGCACTCCCTTGAACCATGTTTCAATTCCATCCTAACTCAATACTCCCTCCTTGTCATCAACCTCTCTTTCCAATGTCTCACCTACTCACCATCCAAAACCTATGCCTCAGACTCTGGAGATCAAACCCTCCTCCAAGTTGAGCTCCAATGCCTCAGACAACAATCAAATTTCCAATCTCCTTGTGCCATGTAACCCCTACAATTTTGGCAATTGATCCAACATCCAAGGCCCACAACACTTTGGTTTTCTGATGCTTTATGTTCCCAGGTGCTACAAGGATGTCAAAAAAAGTCCTTACCAAGACCGTTGGCTTGGATCCATGAAGGTAGAGCTAGATGGCATCAAACTGCTCAAAGTATTGGAGGGTTGTCATACCCTTCCTGATGGAAAAAACGCCCTCTCCACCATCTGGGTTTTTAGACTCAAGGAACAAACCAATGGTTCCAAATCCCTCTTCAAATCAAGGCTGTGCCTCTAAGGATTCAAACAAATGGAATTTGGTGACTATGGAGAAACTGACGCTCCTACCGGCTCAATTTTCACCCTTTGCGTGCTCCTCATCTAATCCTACCATCACTCCCTTGAGATCTTTCAAATGGATGTTAAGTCCGTGTTCCTTCATGCCGCGCTTGACAAGGAAGTGTATATAAAACAACCCAAAGGATACTCCTCTGCCTTTCCTTACTTCAAACTCAATAAGGCCCTCTATGGGCTGAAGAAAGCCAAGAAAAGTTGGTTTGACACACTTTGAGGATGGCTTCTATCTGAAGGCTTCAATATCTCAAGCTCCAATGCCTGTCTGTACATCAACAGCAAGTGCTCAATCTTTGTATTTGTCTACGTCAACAATCTAATTTTAATTGGTCCGTCAGCTGAGTTTCAAAGTTGGATCAAGTCTCAATTCTCCATCTCCCACAAATGTCTTCTCCAGAAGATTCTTGGTAACCACCTTGTCCACACCTCTCAGGGCATGGATCTCTGGCAACCTAAGCACATTGAATATGCTTTGAAAAAATTAGGACTGCTAGAGGCCAAACCCATAACTACTCCAATGATGCCCAACGTTCACCTATCTCAAGCCTCTGACAAAGAAAACCAAAAATTCCTTGACCTTCACATCAACTTTCAATTGTTGTCAGGCTTCCTCAACTTCATTGCCAGTGAAACTTGTCCCAACCTTTCTTATGCAGTGTCAGATCTTTCTCAATTCAACACCAAGCCCGGCCCTCAACATTGGTTGGAAGCCAAGCACGCCTGGCGCTACCTCAATCACACTTAAAATCTAGCGCTTTGACTCAAATCAGCCCATTTCAAGTACAAAATTGAATTTTTCAGCAATTATGATGGGGGCAAAAACACAATAACTTGAAGGAGTCACACCAGCTTCATCATTCTTCTGTATGGCTGTCCAGTATCCTGGAACAGAAACATTCAACCTTCCATATTGCTCTTGTCCACAGAAGGGGAATTGAAGGCCCTAGTGGCTGTTACTCAAGAAAAATTGTGGCTTGAGAACCTGCTCCGCAATTTGAATCCCACCATTGACTTGTCTCATTGCTTCAACATCAACAACAAGGCAGTAAACAACCTAGTCAATTTCAAATCACACCACAGTGCCCTCAAGCACATGGATACTCAAATAAAATGGCTCAGGGAGCATCAGGAAGCCAAGAACCTAATTAAAAACCTTATTCCATTTCACAAAATGCTAGCCAACCCGTTGACCAAGCCCTGAATCAGATCCTCTGTTCTGAATCTGACTTCCTTCAACCTGATTCCTCACAACTGAACACGGCGGTGTTTTGAGTTGACTGTCCCTCAAACTGTCTCCCGGTGCCAAGACTTCAAATGAGGACCACCCCTCCACTCTTACTCAATCAATTCTCCTTACATCCGCATCCCTCCTGCTTCCTGTTTTGAACCTCCTTCAAACTCTCCTCAATTCAAACTTCCTCTCATCTCTCCTCAACTCTCATCTCTCCCATCAGCTCTCCTTGACCATCTCTCTTTTCATCCTTCTATTAACTTCCCTCTTCTCAACTCTCACCCACTTGTCTCAAGTCATCTCCTCCTATCAACTCATATCCGTTTCCAATCCTCCATCACTCTTGTCATTGCCCTTCCTCACAACTTGGACATTTATCAACTTCAGCCCTTCCAAGCCTTAACGTCTGTCAACTATGTGTCTGTTGTTCAGTTGTGAGACACTTCACTTCTCTCATTTTCTGTTGGCCTCATTCTAACCTCTCCATTCATTTCTCCTCATCCATTCCCTCCATTCCTTGTTGTCATCTCAAATTATCAACTCACTCAGTTTTTGGGCCTTTGAGTCTGTTCTTCTGAGTTTCTGTCTCTTCCTACTATCTTGTTTCCTCAACGGTGAGATCTCATTAAATTCTATCTCAAATCTCTTGAGAATTGTTTATTGTCGTATCTAAGCTGTTTTTTCTCACTCTCTCAAGTCTTCTGGCCTTAGTTTCCTTGAAATTCATCATCAACTCTCTTCAAGGTTAGGTTTGAGGGGAAGGTACTTAAAATGCACCCTCAACCTGGATAGGGAGGGGGGAAGATCACAGAGGATCACATTGGATCATCATAGGTTTTTGGAAGGATCTTTACTCTCATTTCTCTACCTCTCAGTCAAAGGGTGAACAGTTGCACTCCGGGTTTACAGAAGCAAAAGATCAATAACTTCCAAACTTGGGAACCCTTCTGAATTCCACATCTGGGGGTGTGGCCAGGAAGTAATATTTTGTTCCTTGTTTCTTGAAACAAACAAGCGCAATGTCCCAGTACCACCCATCAACCGTTGTGGGGTTGTATAAAGTTACCCCCACTCCTCTTCCTCCTCCTCCTCCTCCGGCTTCTTGGAAGAAACCCTAATCAGGGGCAGGATACGGTGTCCCTTGCTCCAACAATGGCGCCAATCACAAGCCTTTTTTCATCTGGCTGCCGGACTATCCACATATCCAGTTCAACACTGAGGACATTGAGCTGTTCCTTGCGCAATACAAAGGAATTGCCAATGCGGAAGGTTCAATGGGTTTGGATAAGGCTTGGCTTGTTGTCCTCTTCATTACAGACAAAAAAAAGCTTTGGGATTTGGAGGAGATGGAAGAGTATGAGGAACTTGATTTTCCTAAAATGAAGGCAGAAATCTTGGTGCAGTGGGGAAGGCGCAAACCTTGGTTTTGGGAAAGTGACTTTGAGCAAGCTGTGGCAAAAGCAAGTGCAAATGGTGGAGTCTGGATGTGGGCGCAATTGGGGGATTATGTAGAAATGTTTGATTGGATCTATTGCTACCTGGCAAAGAAAAAGGTGATATTGGGGCAGAAGGGCGCAAAAAAGAGGGCTTTTTTGGGGGGACTTGGTCCCCAACTCCACAGGCAGGTGCAGCGGCACTTATAAAACAACAACTTTGTAAAGTGGTTGTTGGATGGGAGTATTGAGCTTCTTCTGGAAATACTTGTCATTTGTTGGGCGGTGGAAAGGGAGTTGGACTTGGAGGAACTGATGGAGGAAACAGCAAGGTTTTTCCCAAAGAGGTCAAAGAGCTCCGCTTCCCACATTCCGGCAGCACCAACGCAAGCTCCGGTTGCGGGCACCTCAAAAAGAGAACACACCCCGGCAACATCACTGACAACAGGCCCAGAGGTTAGCAATATGAAGGAATTGATGAAGGATTTATGGATCTTCCTGAGTCAAACCTTGTCCGGGCTGCGCAATCTGCCTCCTCACATTGGGGGACCGCTTCCTCCATCAAATCAGCCCGCATGGCAGTTATGAAATTACTGCGGGGACAAGGGATATTGGTGGTTGGGGTGCAATAACATGACAAAGGACCTCAAGGTGGGATTGGTTTGACTGGTGGGAATGGGATTCATGTTCCCAACAGGCAAGCGGATCTCTGCCAAACCTGGGAATCCAACTGTCATGGAGAAAGTGCGCGCGCAAGGACAGGAACCAGTGGTAACTGCTCAAGCTTTGCTGGGGATTTTCACTGGTCCTGGGGTATGGCAACCACTGCCTGTGGAAGCAGAAGTGAGGGTATTAGCAATGGAGGATTCGGAAGCGGTGGAAAGGATGGATGTGGATGCCAAGGAATGGGTACGCTGGCAGCTCCTAAGCCAATTGCGTGCGTTCTGGAAATGGATGGAAAGCCAGTGAATCTGGTGGGGAAGAAGAAGGTGGTGGAAATTGTGCGCAGGGTGATGGGGAATGAAACAACTATTCCCTTGAACTTGAAGGAGTTGGGGGCAGTGTTGCTGGTGGTAGTAGATGAGATGGTTAAGGCGCTGAAGGATTGCGGACACAATATGATCCCTTGAATGGTGCAGCGGGTGAACTTGGCTTGGGATGACACAGAGTGCAACCTAGTGGGGATGAAATCCATTTCAACTATGCTGGCTTATGTTCTGAAAAAGATTTCTGGAAGGAATGTATGGGCGCTGGTGGATAGTGGTTCCATGGTGAACCTTCTTCCATCTAGGCTGGTTGATGAAATGGGATTGGTTTGGCAGAAATGGGCAATGGGGCTTTGCGCTCTTAATGGCAGGGACCTTTGCGTGGATGGGGTTGTGGAGTAGGAAGAGGTTGAGATTGCAAGGGTCCATAAACCACTTTCTTTTCTATTGGTTGATTTCAGGGAGGCTATTTTAGGACAGCCATTCATGTTTGGGTTCCAAGCGCAAATGAACTTTGATTCAGAGGCGGGGACGGAAGCGTTGACGGAAGATTGGTCCGGCGGGCAATTCAAAACCACAATCTGCAATCAGGGGTTGGGGAAGCGGATGCAGGATTTTGCAAGATAGGAGCAGGAGGAACCCAGGGCAAAGTTGGTTTGCAAGGGTGGGCCAGAGGCAGATTTCAACTAGTTGGCCAAGGTTACCACACAAGGCAAGCTCCGTCTTTGTGCAGGCGGTTGACCAGTGAGGAGCAGGTGGGAAGTAGGGAGGAAGCGCGGGACGTGCAGGTGCTGGAAGTAAGTCCCTTTCCTCAGTGTGCATCACCGGTAGGTACTTTGCAAAAACACTATCATTTTTCCATGCTTGTGAGCAAAGGCAACAGCCGCAGTTTGGTTTTGACTAGGACCTATGGTAACGGATGCATGTGGATGGCATGGTGCAATGTTGGGAAGTATAAGCCGGTTGTGCAAAAGATCTGTCCCCGGAACAAAGCAATGCCGCAGGATCTGAATGGACCACTCCAACCAATCCCTTGGTTGCGGGACCATTGGCAATGAAGAGCTAAAAGATGTTTGATTACCTGAACCAACAGCAAAAAGAAGTTTGAAGAAAGCTGAAGGTTCTCACTCAGTGCAGACATGAACAAAATTAAGGCGCTTGAATGACAATGAAAACAGGAGGAATGAAGAAATGAAACAGATTGGGCTGAATAGGAATGTTTTGAGATTGGCCAGCAGTTGTCATGGAATCTGAAGTAAATCAACCTTACATATGAACAGGAAAGGAAATCAGCAAAAGGATTGATTGAGGAGTGTGTCAACAGTTGAGGTAAGAGTTGATTGTCAAGGAGAGTAGGTCAAGTGTTGGATGGGAGCTGATGAAGCTTGAGGAGCTTATATGAGAGTCAAGGGATGATGATGAAGGAAAAGCAGAGGAGAGATAGAAGGGGACGGTAGGACAGAATGAGGAAGAGCGGGGATTTGAGTGGATGATGGAGGAGCGGATGTGAGTGGATGATGGAGGAGCAGATGAGTGGATGATGGAGAAGCCAATGAGTGGATGATGGAGGAGGGGATGATGGGATGATGAATGAAGAGCGGTGGTGACAAAGATGGGAGTGGGAGCAGGGTTTTAGGTAAAATTTAGCGGGGAGCGGGAGCGGTGTAAGAAGCTAAACTTGAGTGGGGAGCGGGAGCGGTGTAAGAAGCAGATTTCCTCTCAACACACCGCTGTTTTCAGATGAGAGGTTGCAGAATCCTTTTGGCAAGGCGCTTGAATGAGTGTTTAATGGCTGATTTCATCAACAGGTTGGCTAGCATCAATTCTGAAGGGACAAGGTTGGTGATGAGGAGTTTGGGGTCCTTTTGCTCCCAAAGCCATTTGATTTGAATGTTGAAATTTTTGAGCGCATTGTGATGAGACTCAAAGTTGATGAGATTGTTTAGGGCTTTGTTGTTGATGTGTGAGCAATGGGTGAGAGAGAGAGGGATTTAATTCTTTCAAGAGGTGTAAAAATCTATATTTCTTATTGAAAGAAAAACAAGAGTCTAACACAAACATGATTAGAAAACAATAGCAAATAACAAATAACTGAGATAAGAAAAGATTCATACCCCCACTCCCGTAAATGTCAAAGTTATAATTTAATATATGAAGAAATAATAATAATAAGACAGCAGTTCCACCCTCTCTGACTTCAATGAAGAGAACTGGATGATGATTAGTATAGTAGATCATAGCCACAATCTATAAGGATGATCCGTACCAAATTAGGATAATGTTCGGGCCGAATGGTCTTCTTTCTTTGAAGGGTTTATTTGACTGCCTTGATGTTGATTGAAGGTCCCCTTCAGAATGAGGAAAAGAAAGTCGACGAGTTTTCTATCAAGCTCCTAGGCTTCCGAGTTCAAGTATTGAAATTGAGAGTAAGCCGGGTAAAATGAATATGATAATGAATTGAGATCAAGGTACTGGTTGAGAGAGAGTTATGAGGAGGTCGCAGGAATCAGGATAATGTGTGTGTGTGACATACTGATCACAGACTGAGTGACATACTAAAGAAATAGAAGAAAATAGAAAAAGAAAATAAAGACAAGAAAATAAAGAAATACTACAAGTAGAAAGAAGATGTATAAATATGTTCAATAACATATTCAACATCCCCCCATAATTTGGTGCGGATCAAAGAAAGACATGTTTCATGAGAAGCTCAACCATCCCTCTCCCCAAAGATTTGGATAGTGCATCCGCAACCATCTCCTTGGTCGGAATGAGCTGTACTTTCAGTTCGTCTTTCTCGTACTGTTCCCGGATCCATTTCACCTTCATGTTGATGTGCTTTGTCTTTGAGTTCGAGCCAAAGTGGCGAATCTTGTCCCACAGACCTTTGTTATCGATTAGAAAAGACGTGGGAGGAATTTTCTTTTGCCATAGCTCCTCTGTAATCGATTTGAGCCAAACGGACTCCTGAGCTCCATTGGTAAGCGCGTTTAGTTCAGCTTCTGTAGTGGATTAAGTGATGTTTGTTTTTTTGCAGCTTTTCCATGCCACTGGGCAAGACATCAATTTGATGAGAAAACCGGATTGTGATCTTCTTGTTTCTGGATTGTCTGCCCACGTTGCATCGGAGTACACCTTGAGGCCTTTGTCGTCAGTACAAGGATGTAGGCTGAGTGACTTATTGACCGTCCCCCCTAAGTACTTCCAAACATGCAAAACCTCCTTCCAATGCGACAGTCCCGGCTTTTGATTGAATCTGGACAGAATTGATGCATCAGCGGAAATATAGGGTTGGGTTCTGCAGGATAAGTGATTTAAGATTCCTGTGAACCTCCTGTAGTTGATGCCAAGACTTTTGAATTCTTCATGATCCTCGTCTGTGGCTTGTGTTAGGTGGAGACCCGGTGTCAGAGGAGTGATTACAGATCTATTCGCCAGCCCGAGTTCTTCCAGAGTGTCCACAATGATCGACCATTGATTGAGTGTAATTCCGTTTCCCTCAGTAGATACCTCCATGCCAAAACCGTGTCAGGATTGTGAGAAGACAATCTTGGAAATTGATGAAGAAACAAATTCTCGAACCATTCCACTTCCCCCACAACAACAAGATTGTCCACATGAAAAAATAACGCCGATTGTTTATCCTCATGAATGTACAGGCATGGATCAGATGCCAACTCGCCGTAGCCTATGGAACGCAACCAGCCTGTTAGAGTTTTAAACCAGTTCACAGGAGCCTGATGTAGTCCATATAACGACTTCTTTAATTTAAGGAAGGTTGATTGGCAATTGGATTCCTGTGGTCGCAATATGTATATATCCTCCTCAAGAGGAGCGAATAAGAATGCCGCCTTTACATCAAATTGACGGATTTTTAGTTTTTGGTGAAGTCCATAGATCAGAAGAAGAAGCAGCGTAGCAAACTTTCCTGTAGGAGAGAAGGTATCTCCAAAGTCCACTCCCGGCGTCTGAAGGTTACCCATGATGCAGAGGCAAGACTTTTTCCTTTCCGCCGACAAAACCGTTGCAGGTTTCACCTTATACACCCACATGGTCCTCAAGAAGTGATCAGGAGTCCCATCAAAATTTTCCCAAACTTCCTGGCTCTTGATGTCTTCGATTTCTGATTTCCGTGAATCCTTCCAGTCAATGCTAACCTTGCTGTTATGAGAGTATTGCGCCGGCCTGATGCGTTCAGTGCGCTCCCTTAGACCGTACGTTCTCACGTTGGTGGAGACACCAGTGTTTGGTTGGCTGGAATTTTGACCCTCATTGAATGATTCAACGCATCCTTGGTCGCGCCTCGATCCTTCATTTCTCGATCCAGTGATTGAGTCTACTATGAGTGTTTGTGGAGGAGAATGACTTTCCGTCTGATCAGAGGCATTGTCATCATTGGAAGCACTTGAAGAAGGAAGAGTTGGGCTTGAGTTTACAGGATTGCATAGATCAAGATTGGCAGGTTCAATATCCAGTGGAGGATTGATCTTCGATATCGGAGCGTCAAAATCTAGAAACCTGACACTCTTCGTGTCGACGATTTTGTTATCTTCTGTCAGAACCTTGTACGACAGCAAATCCTCGTTGTACCCTAACAACCTTCCAAATGAACCCCGAGGCTCTAGCTTAGTAGACGGGGGTTTCTCCCCAGCAATAAATGTTAGTGGATTTCCAATAGGGTGAAAATAGCTCAACTCAATCTTTCAACCCTTGAATTGTTTGTAGGGAGATTCATTGGACCTGTGCAATGGAAACTGATTTATTGTCAGGACGCAGGCCTTGAGAATAACTCCCCAGTAGTTGTTGGGCAACCCTCCATCAAATAACACCGTTTGTAGACATTCAAGAATTGTGCGGTTGTACCTTTCTGCTAGGCCGTTTTGCTGTGGTTTATAGGGATTGGCAAAGGTTTCTTTGATGTTGTTGTCTGTGCAGAATAGTCTCATGGAATCATTTGAGAATTTGGTCCCCCTGTCGGAATGAATAATCATGGGTGTATACCCAAACCTCTTTGATTCCGACTTGATTAAGAAATGAAGTGTCGATCCAACTTTGCTTTTGTCCTTCAAGGGAAGGGCGGCCACATACCTGGTAAAACTGTCGACTACGGTCAAAATATACGCCTCATGATGAATACTTCTTGGTTTGATGGGTCCGATTAAGTCGCAGTGAAGCTCTTGGAATGGTATTTTGGCCCGCGGATGCTTTTTTGTATACGGTGCACGTGCAATCTTACTGATAGCACAAGCTCTGCACTCGCCTGGCTTAGATACCTTTATTCCTAGCTTCTGCCTGATACGATGATAACTGGCATTCCCCAGAGATTTATGAAGAAATTCGTCGTGACTTAAGTAGGAGACCGAGGAACAGGCAGCATGATTCAGATGAATGAAGGGTCTATTGCACTCATATTCTCCACTGGTTACCCAACTACCTTTTGATAATCAAACCTTATCAGTTTGGAAAGACACATCAAAACCATCTAACAGAAGAGAACAAAGAGATATTAAATTGGCTGTGGAGTGTGGTGTGTAAAGAACATCAGATAGAGTGATTGATTGCAATTTGTCGTTCACTAGCATTATTGATCCTTTTCCTTTGTAGCAAAGACTGTTTACCCCTGAGCTGGTAGAGATGTATCCCACTATTGATTGGTCTATATGTTCAAAAAATGAAGGGTTAGACACCATGTGTGTTGAAGATCCGGAGTCAAGGAAAAATTTTTTGGATGAGGAGTTTTTGATATTAGTATGAAAGGACCTGACACTTGTCACCGCACTCTTTGTCTCAGATCCCTCTGACCTCTTCTTCTTCGGGAAGTTTGGTTTGAGTTTAGGGAACAACTTCCAACATCAACCTTCTGGATGAGCAGCTTTAGGGTTGTGCCACCCTTCTTTACAAGGTTTGATGGTTTTATTAAAGAAAGAAACCGTGTTGTGATCGTCTTTCTTGCCCTCGTCCGTGGAGCTACTTCCTAAAGTTCTATTATTGTGAAAGAGGCAAAGATGATCCAGAACTTGATCTGGAGTGAGTTTCTTGTCCGAGTGCGTTATCTGTTGGATGACTGTGTCCATCAAAGGTGGTAATTTCTCAAGAATGAGATAGGCTATGATATCGCTCGGTAGTTTGATTCCGACTTCATGTAATCTCGAGATGGTTGTCTTGGTATCAGTAATGAACTTGAGAACATTTGAGATAGTGAAAGGAGTTCTTAAAAATTCCTTGAACACTTGAGCGCGGTTAGAAGCATGGTTGGAGGCGAAATACTCATGGATGCTGACCCAGATGAGATGGGCGTCCTTTTCGTTCTCCGGCGTAATGATGTTGGCCTGCACTGATGTATCGAGTTTAGAGGTTAAGATGGTACAAATGCGTACATTCTCCATGTTGCTGAGGCCAATGGGAACTCCATTTGCGTCTGTATTCTTCTTTGTGAGTTTGGAATAGAGATCCTCTTGCAGGTCCATCATGTTGACCACGCGATTACGCCAAATTGAGAAATTATCCATGGTTAAGAGAGGGATGGCTTCAATTGCTGTTTTTAGGATGGTTGCTGAAAGTGATTCTGACATGGCTGACTCTGGTTGATGTCTTTATTGATCCCCGATAGTTTTGACTGTTAATCGTGTAAAAATCTATATTTCTTATTGAAAGAAAAACCAGAGTCTAACACACACATGATTAGAAAACAATAGCAAATAACAAATAACTGAGATAAGAAAAGATTCATACCCCCACTCCCGTAAATGTCAAAGTTATAATTTAATATATGAAGGAATAATAATAATAAGACAGCAGTTCCACCCTCTCTGACTTCAATGAAGAGAACCGGATGATGATTAGTATAGTAGATCATAGCCACAATCTATAAGGATGATCCGTACCAAATTAGGATAATGTTCGGGCCAAATGGTCTTCTTTCTTTGAAGGGTTTATTTGACTGCCTTGATGTTGATTGAAGGTCCCCTTCAGAATGAGGAAAAGAAAGTCAACGAGTTTTCTACCAAGCTCCTAGGCTTCCGAGTTCAAGTATTGAAATTGAGAGTAAGCCGGGTAAAATGAATATGATAATGAATCGAGATCAAGGTACCGGTTGAGAGAGAGTTATGAGGAGGTCGCGGGAATCAGGATAATGTGTGTGTGTGACATACTGATCACAGACTGAGTGACATACTAAAGAAATAGAAGAAAATAGAAAAAGAAAATAAAGACAAGAAAATAAAGAAATACTACAAGTAGAAAGAATATGTATAAATATGTTCAATAAAATATTCAACAAGAGGTTAAGGATCAAGATTTTTTCTTGAGTAGCTAGGAAAAGGGATTTGAGTTCCCCTTTGGTTGAGGAGAGCAATACCATGGGTTGAAACTTGCTGTGCCAAGAAAAAGCACAGCCGTAGAGTATTATTAAGTAGCCAGTGTGACTTCTTCTCGAGATGGGATCATTACCTCCATTGGAGTCACTCCACGATTCCAGATCAAATTTGAAGGAACTGTTTTTGAGGCAAAGAGCAAGATGTTGGGTTGTTTTGACGTAGCGCCAGGAATGCTTGGCTTCAATCCAGTGAGACAGAACAGGCTTTGAATTGAATCTGGATAGGGAGGAGACAGGGTAGGAGAGGTCTGGTTGAGTTTGAGTGGCGATGAAATTGAGGTAGCCCTTAGAAGAGCGGTAGTTGATGTTAAGCTTGGAAAAGTTGGAAGCATCTTCATTGGTA
Organism: Puccinia polysora; assembly: GCA_025617555.3. Lineage (NCBI taxonomy): Eukaryota > Fungi > Basidiomycota > Pucciniomycetes > Pucciniales > Pucciniaceae > Puccinia > Puccinia polysora. The sequence continues at coordinate 56,148,995 of CM062628.1, forward strand.
GCAGGTTTGAGTGCGATGCCGGGAGTAATGGGTGTGTTGATTGGTTTAGATTCTGAAAGTCCAAGTTTGGTCAGTCCAGTTTCAATTTGATTGGGTTGATGTAGGCAGGGTCCTTCCAGCGAATCAACAATGTAGTTGCCAAGGATTTTGGTGAAAGTACCTTTGTGCAAAATAGCAAACTTGGTTTTTAGTTTTGTTTGGAATTCTTGTGAACTTCTGATAATGACCAGGTCATCAACGTAACAGAAGATAAAGAGCTGAAGGGATTTATTTATGAATAGAAACGGGTCAGCAGCAGACGCAACAAAGTTTTGATCAAGAAACCACTGCTTGAGAGTGTCAAACCAGCTCTTAGGGGCTTGTTTCAGGCCGTATAGGGCCTTGTTTAACTTGAGATAGGGAAAAGGAGTATTGTATCCAGAAGGGGCCTTGATGTAGATGTCTTTTTCAATTTCAGCGTGCAGGAACACGGACTTGATGTCCATTTGCATTATTGGCAAGTTGTGATGAAGAGCGTACACCAGCAATGTACAAAGCGTTGTCATTTGACCTGCGGGTGCATAGGTTTCCCCATAATCAAGAAATTCTAGTTTTTGAAAGCCTTGAACACATAGTCTTGCCTTGAAGATGAGACCATCATTGTTGGGGTTGATTTTGAGTTGATATACCCACACGGTTGACAGAGCCTTTTTGCCTTCTGGCAATGAGTAGCAGCCGGTCCAGACACCCATGGATTCAATTCCAGTTAGTTCCTTTTTCATGCCAAGAGTCCAATTTTGACTATTGGGCAAGAGTTTGGCCTCTTCATAGCTTCTGGGAATGCTCCTGGTGAGAAATCCATAGCATTGGGGACGTTGAAGAGAGGAGCAGTCTCTGAGAGTTATGCTGGAGGGAATGAGTTGAGATACTTGATCCTTTCCGTCCAAAGAGTTGGAGTTGGATTGGGAAATTTGAGAAGTCTCCTTCGGAGTTTCAGGATCAGGCGCGGGTTTGGTGGATGGTGATGATTCTGTGTGTTTGGAATCATCAGAGCTTTTGTCAGAGCCTGGTGGCTGATTTTGATTTGTTGAGACCAGGGTGTCCAGAAGGTCAGAGTTGATTTGAAGAAGAGTTTCAAATGGGTGTTTTCCCAAAGAGGAGGATTCAGTCACCTTTATATTTTAAAAGATCTTCACATGCTTAAAGCGGATTGTTTGCCCAAGTTCTGGGACAAAGATTCAATAGGAATTAAAATGCAGGTCATGACCCACAAGGATTCCTTCCCAACCTTTTTTTTCAAACTTTCCAACATTGTGACAAAGATTGAGAACAATGGTTTTGGATCCTAGGGTTTGGATCAAGTTGAGTTTGGGTTTGAGTCCATTCCAAATCTACAAGGGGCTTAATTTTGATTCTTTTTCTGGCAGAAGATTGAGGATTTCACAGCTTCCCACCAGGATTTGATCCCAGAGCTCAACAGGAATGGAAATATTGATGAGAGTGGTCCTCGCGGCTTCAACTATTTTTTGGTTTCCTCACTCCGCAATGGGGTTGTGTTGAGGAGTGTAAGTTTTGGATGTGGTTTGTATGATTCCTGAGTCTAGAAGAAATTTGGTGAGTTTGGAGTTTACAAATTTGCCACCGTTGTCTGAATGGAGCAATTTGAGTTGATATCCAAACTGATTTGAGTGTACTTTGATGAATTTGATTATTTCATCTGTGACGTTGGATTTAAGTTTAATGGGAAGACAGGTTTTGAAACGGGAGAATTTGTTGGTGATTAATAAGAAATATTGATTAACAGTCTTGGACACTGCATTGATTGGTCCACATAGATCAGCATGTAACCTAACAAACGGTTCGGTTCAATTCAGTATGTGACCCTTAAACAATGATTTGTGAATTTTCCCCAGTGCACACAATTCACATGATAGCTCACACCATTTGATTTTTGGGAAGTCTCTAGACAGAAGTTTGGTTTGATCCAAATGGGGGTGGCCAAGAAATTTGTGAAGGGTAGTGAGCGTGACAAAGGCATGGGTTGATTCAGATTGAGAGAGAGCAAGGTCTTTGAGGACTAGGAGATTGTCTTCTATGGATCCAAATAAAATTTTTTCATGTTTGAATTTCACAACAAAGTTATTTGGTCCTGATAGATGGAGGGAGCAGCCCTTGTTCAGTAGTTGTCCCAACAATACCAGATTCAACGCCAATTGAGGAATGTAGAGTGATTGGCTTAGAAGAAAACTGCAAGTTTCTGACAGAATTTTGGCTGTTCCAATACCTTTGGTGTAGAGTGACAAGTTCTCTTTTCCAGTTTGAATCTGTGTCTTGTCTTCTGTAAGGGCTTCAAAAACATCTGGTGAGTTGAACATGGATTGGGATGCCCCAGAATCTAGTATGATGGCTTGCTTGGAGAGAAGTCAAGAGTTGATCATGGCAAAATTGTAGGAGGTACAGGATAGATTGGTGGAGGCAGGCTTGTTTTTTTTTGGTTTAGAGTTGTTTTTGGGATTTGGATGGAGGTGGGGGTATAACCACCAGAATGCGTGCTTAGGATGGGAGGACTGAGGATTGTGCCAGGTGGCTTGGCATTTGATAGTGTCTTTCTTTGTACCTTTGTTCAAGATTTCTGAGGCATAGGTTCCAGAAGCAATCTCATTCTTGATTTGATTCAGATGTCAGAGTATCAGATTGCCATCAATTTTGGATTCTCCCAACGAGTGGGTGATGGTGGTCTTGAGATGTTCAAGTTTGGGTGGGAACTTGTAGAGTATAAGGCAAGCAACTATATCATTGTCCATCTTGATTCCAATTTCTGAGATTTGAATTAGGCAAGCTTTGACTTTGGTGATGAATTTATCAACATGTTTTGTGTCAAATTGAAGATTAAGAAAATTGAAGAAAACTTGAGACCTGTTTGCCGTTTGAGACAAGGCATAGAATTCATTTATTGACTTCCAGAGTTCTATCCTGTTGGTAAGATGATAGTCCTTGACACAATTGATATACTTTTGATTGTCAAGCTTGGCCAGGATGTATCTGACCAATTAAAGATTGATGTTGGGAGGGCATTTCTTGGGTTCAGAGGTCAGGAGCCATTTAGCAATACCTTTAAGGGACAAAATGGTCATGAGTTTTGAGCGCCAAAGTGAGAAGTTTGATTCCGTCAAAGTGGGGATAGAGTCCGTGAGGGTCTTGAGAAGAGGGGAGTTGAGATCCATTGGTTCAGGTAGGGGTTCCATGCTAAATCTTGTGGTAATTGGCAGATTTGTGGCGTTTCTGCTTTTAACCGTGAAGAGCTAAAAGATTTTTGATTACCTGAACCAACAGACTAAGAAATGAAAATTAACAAAAATTGAGAGAGAAGAGTAAAAAAAGAAGGTTGTAGAAAGCTGAAGGTTCTCACTCAGTGCAGACATGAACAAAATTAAGGCGCTCAAATGAAAATGACAACAGGAGGAATGAAGAAATGAAACAGATTGGGCTGAATAGGAATTTTTCAAAATTGGTCAGCAGTTGTCATGGGATCTGAAGTAAATCAACCTCACATATGAACAGGAAAGGAAATCGGCAAAAGGATTGATTGAGGAGCGTGTCAACGGTTGAGGTAAGAGTTGATTGTCAAGGAGAGTAGGTTGAGTGTTGGATGGGAGCTGATGAAGATTGAGGAGCTTTTTGTGAGTCAAGGCATGATGATGAAGGAAAAGCGGAGGAGAGATAGAAGGGGACGGTAGGACAGAATGAGGAGGAGCGGGGATTTGAGTGGATTATGGAGGAGCGGATGTGAGTGGATGATGGAGGAGCGGATGAGTGGATGATGGAGGAGCGGATGATGGGATGATGAATGAAGAGCAGTGGTGACAAAGACGGGAGCAGGAGTGGGCTTTAGGTAAACTTGAGCGGGGAGCGGGAGCGGTGTAAGAAGCAGATTTCCTCTAAACAGGAAATCTCTGCTGAAGGTGTCAGGATGGGTAACACAATTGGAGCGGATTATGGATGAGCATTTCGCAGCCCTTAACTTTGGACCGCCAGACTGGTTAAGTGCGGAGGAACGGGATTTGCTGACATTTGTACTTTTCCTCCACAAAAGGGCACTTGCCTTTGGACCTGAAGAGCGGTGACTGTTAAAGAGCAAGATAGGACACCCTTATGTGATTCCAACTGTTCTGCATGAACCTTGGCAGATCAAGCAAATTCCAATTTGGCGGGCAGTTTGGGGCCCTTCTTAGAGCTGGTGTGCAAGCGTGTGGGGACGTGCCTTTACAAGCAATAAACATCAAGTTACTCCAGTCCAATCTTTGCAGTGGTTAAGCAGGATGGGAAGTCTTTGCCAATTGTTCATGATCTGCAGCAGCTCAATTTGTTTACAATCTGAGACAAAGGACAACCTCCGCGCGTGGACAAGTTTCTGCAATCTATGGAAGGGTGCGCGTGCTACGGGTTGGTGGATGTGACGGGTGGATACAATCAGTGTGAACTCAATTGGAGTTTTCAGAAAATGATGGCCTTTGAAACTGGGTTGGGCAGGATGCAACTGACGTGGATGCCCCAAGGCGCAACTAACTCAGTTGCAGTTTACCAAGCGCAGATGACCTGGATTCTGAAGGACAATCTTCCGGAGGGGGTGCAGATTTTCATTGATGACGCAGGAATCAAATGCCCAAAGACAGATTACAGAGGGGAAATGCTTACAGACGCTCCAGAAATTTGCCAATTTGTCTGGGAGTATGCGCAAACACTGAAACCAATCTTGTTACAGATTGAGGAAGCGGGGCTTACAGTGTTGGGGAAAAAGTTAGCATTCTGCGTACCTGGGCTGGAGGTTCTAGGGCATGTGGTGGCTTCCAAAAGAAGGCGCATTGTGGAAAAGAAACACAACAAATTTCTCAAGTGGCCAACCCCAAATACTGTATCACACATTCTCCAGTTCTTGGGATTTTGTAGCTATTTATGAATGTTTATTGAGCGGTTTGCGGAGGTTGCTAGTCCATTGCGGGTATTGAGGCATAAGGGCGCGGAATGGACCTGGGGTTCAAAATGTGAGAATTCCTTAGACAAACTCAAGGATATTTTTGGACGCAATATCCTACTGCAGGACTTGGATTATGACGCCGCAGGAATAAAGTTGGCCATGGATTCATGCAAGCTTTGCGCGGGGGTGGTGCTGACACAGGATGATGAGGGGAAAGATTGACCGGTTCTTTATTAGTCCATTACATTTACGCCAATGGAGAGCCAGTATTTGCAGGCAAAGTTGGAGCTTTGCGGGGTCACTAAGATTGTGCAGAGGTTGCAGAATTTGCTATGGGGGATTCAATTCATGCTCCTGGTGGATGCAGAGGCACTGGCATGGATGATCAATTTGCCAACACTGCCAAACGCGCCTATGACCAGGTAGGTTGCATTGCTTCAGTTGTTTTTTTTCACAGTGGTACATGTTCCAGGGAAGGCCTTTACAATGCCGGAAGCGCTGTCCCAGTACCCGCGCAATGATCTGTACAAAGGTGCGGAACCACTGGATCTGGAGGCTCCAAGGGTTAAGGTAGGAGTGGTGGAAGTAGGTGTGCGACTTCTGCTCCAGCAGTCCAGGAGGTACATGGTCCTCAGTTTGTATTTGAAGGATCTTTGGTTTCTGGATGATATGCCAGAAAGATTGTTAGATGGATTCAGCGGAGAATGGGAAATTTACACCTGCAGGAAGGACAGCTGTGGTGGCGGAGTGCGCGGGTACTGCTCATGGACAGCACGTTGAGGGCGGATCAGGAGGTAATCCTAGGAAGTCTGCATGAAAATCTTGGTCATTGCGGTGAGCTTGAAACGTGGAAGTGTGTGAGGGAAAGGTTCTGGTGGCCAGGTGTAGTACGCGCAGGGCAGGAGTGGTTAAGGTTTTGCAAAGCGTGTCAGAAATGGAGCGCAATGTTACCTTGCAAAGTAGGTATTCCCACTGGGGAGGATGCCTTGTTTGGGCGGGTTTCTCTGGATTTTTTGCAAATCAAGGCAGGTAAGTTTGCGTACCTCCTTGTTGCGTGGGATGATCTGTTGGGATGGGTGGAAGCGCAGCCACTGGTGAAGCTCTTGGTGGAAAAAGTTGGTGAGTTTCTGGAGGAAGATTGGTTTGGGCGTTGTGGTTCACTTTGCCTGGTAATGGTTGATGGAGGTGTGGAGTTCCAGGGACAGTTGGCAGAGTTAGTGCAAAGTTGTGGAGCAAAGTTTGGGCAAGTGACGGAGTACTATCCAGAAGAGGCGGGGATGATTGAGCCCAGTCACCAGCCAATCAAGGACGCAATGGTGAAAATGTGCAGCAAGGATGGCAAGCGGTGGCAGGAAACCCTTGCGGTAGTTCTTTTTGGGGATTGGATTTTGGTGAAGAGATTGACGGGTTTTTTGCCGTACAAGCTGCTATTCAGGTAGCAACCCGTGCTGCCAATGGACAGCAAGCTGGAAACCTTTCTGGGTATTGATTGGTGGAAGGTTGGGACAGCCATGGATCTGGTTGAGACCTGCGCCCAGAAACTCCTTCAACGGGACAAGATGTTGGAGAAAGCTGCTGGAAGACAGAAGGCAACCCGCAAAAAGTCTGTCCGCTGCTGGGACAAGTGCTGCGCGCATAAACACCGGGACACGTTGCGGAAGGGGGACTTGGTTCTGCTTTACAACCAGAGCCTGGAAACTCAATTGGGGAAGATGTTTGCTAATAAATGGAACGGGCCTTTCCGCGTGACTTCCAAGTTCACCAGAGGTAGCTACCAGTTGGAGTAATTGCATGGAACTCAACTCAAACAGAAGGCCATGGCTTTTCACATGAAACAATTCTTTGCAAAGGGCTCAAATTCATTTGACAAGATGGCTGGTTTGGATAGAGAAGGAGACAAAAACACGGATCCTTCCTCCAAGGACAAGCCAGCACGCGCACTTCGCGTCCAGCGGAGTAAACAATTACAGACCGCTGGGGACAGCAGCCAAGTTGGGGGGGAAAAAATGGATGAATAGGGGATATGATGGGATCTGGTGAGGGGGTGTTCTAGCGGGTTCACAGCCAGAATAACTAGACACCACAGAATGTTTGTTTTCTTATTTCCTTCTCTATGGATTGGCTTTTGGGATTACTGCTTGCTAGGGGTGGTTTATTTCATGTAAGGGCACGGCGCAAATATGGGTCCGTCAATGCAAGGACAAGCCCCGCATTCTGAAAGCAAACACATGAACAATTTCTGACGGATGATTCAGGGAACTAGGAAAGTGCATGGCGTGGAACAGATGTGGGCCAAAGAGCAAGGCGTAGGCTTGGCAACAGTTTTATGCTTAAAAAAAATCTCTTTAAGTTTTCTTTGGTTATCTTATAGATGGAAGGTGTGGATGGGTTTGGGCGGATACTTTTTCTCTTTCTCTCTCTCAAGGATGTGTGTGGGCGTCTGGTATTCTTTGTACTCTCTCTGTTCTGTAGATGGGTAAGGGGAGCTGTGTGGAAGTTTTTCTGGGGTGGTCCAGGTACCTTTAGTGGATACTCTCAGTGGCGCAGGTTTTTCTCACTCTCAGTGGATTCTTCCAGTGGCGCGGATTTTCTCACTCTCAGCAAATTCTTCCAGTTTCATGGAATCTTCTCACTCTTGCGGATCTTGCGCATGGCTATTATTTCTCTCAAGGTTCTCAAAAAGCCCAAAGGCTACTTAGGATTGCATGGAAAAAGTCCTTTTCTTTGCAAATAGGTGTGCAGATGGAAACAAGAAGGAATAGGAAGAAAAGGGGGGGAAATCTGCCTATGTCGGCCAGGTCCTCATTACTTCCTCCCCTTCCGGGCAAGCCGCCGCAGATAGGGATTGGAAGGCCGCCAAAACCTTGCGTTGCGCATTGGCGGTGTGCGCTTAGGGCACTGCTAGAAAATGCGGGAGTAGCTTGTCTGTGTTGTTCACCATTTTTTTCAAACATTGCCAAGGGAAGTGCCAGAATAAGGGGAATCTCCAGGATCTTGGGAGTGGTTCCAGAGGGGTTGCAGCTGCCGCAGGTTCTGGCCACAATTTGATAACCACTGGAGCCGGCGCGCGCGCAGGTTCTGGCAAAGATCTAGGCATTGGTGATGGAGACAGCAGTAGAGGAGTTGGGGTTGGAGGAGTGGGGGGATGAGGTGGTGGCAGAGGAGGAGCAGGTCATGGTGGTGGTGGGGAGGCACAGCCAGACAGTTAAAAATCCTTGGGTCCGTCCCTGGTACGTTCATTTGTACCCACGTGGCCCACTCATGGGCGGCGTTCCAAAAGGACACAAATTCCGGAAAGTCCTGGCGCCTCCAAGGTCCAGCCCAACTTAAGGGTGATCCCGAGTCATGGCTCTTGCACAACAGAGGGTTTTGGGCAGCGCGTTGCGGTTGGTTGCAGGGTGAGCCAGGCGGGGTCCACTCATTGGTTGAAACCTCCTCATCACTTGAAGCCACAAAAGAGTTGCGCCAGGTCCTCTTGCACGGGAAACCTTGAGGAAGGTTGCAGGGAATGCCATTCAATATGGAACAGCAGCAGTTTCCGGTTTGGCACAGAACACAGGCGCGCCGGCCCAGAAGGATACAACAAGAAAGGCCATTCTGTCTGCAATACATGCAGGACATTTTTTGATGAAGGAAGGGTGGATGGGGTGGTGGCTTTCTTTTCTTTGGTGTGATGAAGCGGCGCAAAGGGGAAGGGTGGGAAGCTAGGGAAGGCAGGGGTAGGTGAGATAGTGGTAGATCTCTGGGGACAGAACTCAAGTTGTGGGGGATGTGGTGTACTTTATGGACACAAGTTGGAATGGGCTGTGTGCTGCGCGCTCAGCAACGGGTGGCTCAGCAGTGGCGGCGCGCTCAGCAATGGGTGCGTCTTTGACGCAGCAAGCCGCGCTGTGGGCTCAGAAGCAGTTGGATTGGGTTTGGAATCCCGAGATGCGGGGTAGTATGGATTTTATTGGATGGATTGTGCATTGCAAGACGCACGGATTGGATTGCGCGGATATATCTCAGATATTGGGAATGGGGAATTGGGCAGATGCAGACATGCGCGGGGGGATCTGAGTTGGGCGCGGTGCAAGGGCGGTGTCATGAGAAGGACAAACTGGGTGGACATAATGGCAGGCAGACGGTACGGATGGAATATGGGGTATGGGATATGGGATGTGGATTATGGGGTGGAAGGTTAGGATTGGGGATAGGGTTCTGTACTTAGGGGTTGTCTTTCATTATTCTTGTTTTCTTGCGGTTGTACTTAGGTTAGGGTTAAGGGGAAGGTACTTAAACCGCACCCTCAACCCAGATAGGGAGGGGTGAGATCACCAAGGATCACATTGGATCATCATAGGTTTTTGAAAGGATCTTTACTCTCATTTCTCTACCTCTCAGATGAAGGGTGAACAGTCGCACTCAGGGTTTACAGACGCAAGGGATCAATAAATTCCGAAATTGGGAACCGTAAAAGGAGCATTCCTCTTCTGAATTCCACAGCGGCTTTGCATGTGAAGCAATTCTTTGCGCAGGGCTTGACTTCATTTGACAAGAAGGCTGGTTTGGATGGCAAAGGGGGTGACAACACGGATCCTTCATCCAAGGAAAAGCCTGTGCCCGCCGTTCAAGTCTGGCAGAGTAAAAAACTGCAGACCGCTGGGGACAGAAGCAAAGGTGGAGGGGAAAAATGGGTGAATAGGGGATATGATTGGATTTGGTGAGGGGGTGCTCTAGCTGGTTCACAGCAAGAACAACTAGACACCACAGAATGTTTGTTTTCTAATTTCCTTCTCTCTGGATTTGCATTTGGGATAATTAATGGCTAGGATGAGCTTATTTTAGGTACAGGCACGGCGCAGAGCTGGGTCCGCCAACACAAGGACAAGCCCGGCATTTTTGAAATTCAAACCCATAAACAATTTCCAACAGATGATCCAGAGAACTAGGAAAGTGCATGGCGCAGAAAGGATGTGGGTTGAAGAGCAAGGCGTGGGCTTTTCAAAGGGTTGGTTCTTAAAGAAAAAAAAATAAAAAAATGAGAATCTCTTTTTTTAGGTTTTCTTTGGTTATCTTATAGAAGGAAGGTATGGATGGGTTGTGGTCAATACTTTTTTCTCTTCCTCTCTCTCAAGGATGTGTGCGCGCGGCAGGTTTTTTTGTGCTCTCTATTTGCTCTGTAGATGGGTACGCGGAACTGTGAGGCATTTTGTATGGGGTGGTCCAGGTACTCTCAGCGGATACTCTCAGTTGGCGTGGATTCTCCTCACTCTTGCGGATTGCTCTCAAAGCACGGATCTCACGCTGTGGTGGTCTGTTATAGACGTGAGTTGGAATAGGCTTCTTGCTACCCGCTCAGCAGTAGGAGCGGGCTCAGAAGGGGAAGTGTGCTCAGCAAAGGGTGCAGCTTTGCCGCAGAAAGTCGCGCTGCAGGCTCAGCAGCAGTTGAATTGGGCTCAGCATATGGAGAAATGGGATGGATGGATTGCGCGCAGATTGCACGTTGCAAGACCCGGATCCAGATTGCACAGATATATCTTGGATATCTGGAATGGCATGCCGGGCAGATGCGGAAATGTGTGGGGGCTCCAAGTTGGGTGCAGCGCAAGGCCACATCATGAGAAGGACAAACTGGGTGGACATAATGGCAGGCGGGTAATATGGATGGATATGGGATATGGGATATGGGATATGGGTTGTGGATTATGGGATGGGAAGGATATGGTTGAGGCTAGGGTTCTGTGATTAGGGGCTGTTTTTCATTATTCTTCCTTGTTTCTGGTTGTACTTAGGTTAGGGTTGAGGGTTAGGCTACTTAAGATGCACCTTCAACCCGGGTATTATTGAGGATCAATCATGGAGGATCATTGGTTGCCATAGGTTTTGGAAGGATCTTTACTCTCAATTCTCTATCTCTCAGTCAAAGGGCAAACAGTTGCACTCAGGGTTTACAGATGTAAGGGATCAATAACTTCCAAACTTGGAACTATTAAAGGAGAAGTCCTCTTCTGAATTTCACATCTCGGGGTCTGGCCGGGAAGTAATCCTTTGTTACTTGTCTCTTGAAACTAACAAGCGCAATGTCCCAGTACGACCCATCGACCATTGCGGGGTCATCTAACGTTACCCCCAAACATCTTCCTCCTCCCCCTCCTCCGGTTTCTCTGAAGAAACCCAAATCAGGGGAGGGATACAGTGTCCCTTGTTTGAACAATGGTGCCAATCACAAGCCTGTTTGCATCAGGCCGTGGGAATATCCTTGCATCTTGTTCAACACGGAGGACATTGAGGGATTCCTTGCAAAATACAAAGGAATTTCCAACACAGAAGGTGCAATGGGTTTGGATAAGGCTTGGCTTGTGGTTATCTTCATCACAGACAAAGAGAAGCTTTGGGATGTGGAGGAGATGGAGGGGTATGAGTAACTAAATTGGCAGAAACTGAAGGCAAAAATCTTGGCACAGTGGGAAAGGAAAAAACCTTGTTTTTGGGAAAGCAACTTTGAGCAAGCTGCAGCAGAAGCAAGTGCAAATGGCAGAGTCCAGACGCAGGCACAACTGGGGCACTGCATAGCAATGTTTGATTGGATCTATTGCTACCTGGCAAAGAACAAGGTAATATTGGGACAGACGGGTGCAATGAAGAGGGTGTTTTTGGGAGGTCTCAGTCCCTCACTTGGCAGGCGGGTGCAGTGGCACCTGTACAACAACAACTTGGTGAAGAGGTTGTTGGATGGTAGAATTGTGCTCCTTCCGGACATCCTTGTCATTTGTTGCGTGGTGGAAAGCAAGCTGGACTTGGAGGAACTGATGGAGGACACGGCAATATTGTTCCCAACAGGGCCAAAGAAGTTTGCTTCTCACACACTGGTGGCACTGACACAAGCCCCAATCACAGGCCCCTTGAAAACAAAATGCGCTCAGGAAAACCCTCTGACAATGAGCCCAGAGGTTAGTTAAATGATGAAATTGATGAATGATCTACAGATCTTTATGAGTAAAATGTTGTCCGGGTTGTGCAATCCGCCTCCTCACCTTTGGGGAGCGCTTCCGTTGTCAAATCCGCCCGTGTTGCAGTTATGCAATTACTGTGGGGACAAGAGTAATTGGCCCTTGGGGTGAAATAACATGACAAAGGACCTCAAGGTGGGATTGGTTTGACCGGTGGGAATGGGATTCATGTTCCCAATGGGAAAGCAGATCTCCTCAAAACCTGGGAATCCAACTGTCATGGAGCAAGTGTGCACGCAAGGACAGGAATTGGCAGTAACTGCTCAAGCCTTGCTGGGGATTGTCACTGGTCTGGGGGTATGGCAACCACCGCGTGTGGAAGCAGAAGTGAGGGTGTTATCAATGGAGGAGTCAGCGGCGGTGGAAAGGATGGATGTGGATGCCAAGGAACAGGTAACGCTGGCAGGTCCCAGGCTGGTCGCACCTGTTCTGGAAACGGCCGGGAAGCCGGTGAATCAGGTTGGGAAGAAGAAGGCAATGGAAATTGTGCACAGGGTAATGGGGAATGAAACAACCATTCCCTTGACCCTGAAGGAGTTGGCGGCGGTGTCACTGGTTGTTGTAGACAAGATGGTTCAAGCTTTGAAGGATTGAGGGAACAATAGGATCCCTCCAACGGTGCAACGGGTTAACTTGGCTTGGGATGATGCAGAGCACAAGATAGAGGGGATGAAATCATTTTAAAATCCACTGGCTTATGTTTTGATGAAGATTTCTGGAAGAAAGGTGTGAGCGCTGGTGGATAGCGCTTCTATGGTAAACCTCCTCCCATCTAGATTGGTTGATGAAATGGTATTTGTTTGGAGGAAATGTGCAATGGGCTTTGCGTGCTTAACAGCGGGGCGTGTCGCGTGGATGGGGTTGTGGAGGAGGAAGAGGTTAAGGTTGCAAGGGTCTGTTAACCATCTTCTTTTCTATTGGTTGATTTTGGGGAGGCTATTTTAGGACGGCCATTCATGTTTGGGTTCGAAGCGCAAATGACTTTTTATCCAGAGGCAGGGACAGAAGCATTACTGGTGGAAGATTCATCCAGCAGGCAAATTGAAACCACAATCTGCAACCAGGGGTTAGGGAAGTGGGTGCAGGATTTGGAAAGAGAGGAGGAGGAGTACCCCGGTGCGGAGTTGGTTTGCAAGGGTGGTCTGGAGAAGGGCGGTGTAAGACTCCAAATGGTGCTAGACCGTGGCAGTTCTGTGGAGGGGAAAGGTGCTGTTTAGGCTGCCCTCCTGAGTGTTACAAAAATATTTAAATGTAACCAAGATCAAATTCCAGATCCTGGTAAATGGGGGACCAAATTTAAGAGGATAAAGATTATAGTAGTCGGTAGCTGGGAAACAACACTATCTGAGGCAAGATGATGTCGGGGAAAACTTGAATAGAAGGAGTCAAGAATTGTTCAGAGTTCAACAAGACAAGACAATTGTGAGTGACAACGCCCACAAGCTAATAGCTCTGGTTGTCAGCAGGAGCTTAGGAAAGATCAACTCAATCCCAAACAACCTCCAGGTTCTCAATGAACCTGCCCAACTCTCTGCAATCAAGCACTTGAAGGGTACCAGATAACTGTGGGTGGCTGCAAAATACAAAGCTTAATTGTTTGAAGAAGCTCTAGAAGAAAAACAATAAATGATTCAAACAAGGATAACCCAGCACTTCTCAAGGGACTCAAGAGTAGGGTGCTGGAATTCAACTTCAAAAGAAATGAGGGGAGGTTTAACACTCCAGGTTTAAAAATTTATAAAACCTCTTCAATAAAACGTGACTGGTTCCAGAAAGATAATCAAAGGATGATCAGGACCAGTATGGTTGGATAAAGGGTACAGGAGTGGTGTAACACACTCAAGAATTCAATCAGTCAAATTCTTCTTCAACCAGCAAGGCTATTGGTTGGTGATAAGGATCAAGGATCAAGGGGAAATCATAGATATACCCAAATTTTTGTCTCAGATAAAGGGGAATGAATACCCCATGGATGATGTATTTCAAGAGGATACTGATAATCTTAGGATGTGGGGTGGGATCCGCTGATGATGATGTGGGATGTTCTGATCTCCTGATAAGGTAGCATGTGCTTACCTCCCTCCAAAAGGCAGGGGAGAGCCCCTCATTATATGGGCAGGAGGACCTGTTAGACTATGTACAAGGGATACTACAAATGGAGCGGTGTGGTGTCATTATATAGCCTCGGGTCGGGAACTGCGTCGCGGCCTGCGCGCTCAGCATCTGGTAAGTTAGGCTCAGCAGTGGGGGTGCGCCGGTTCTCAGCAGTAGCCGCTGCGGGCTCAGCAGCAGTTGCCGCGAGGCTCAGCAGTGGGCGCAGCGGATCGAGCACGCGGCTGCGGGCCGGGCCTGACTAGGGGAGAAGGGACGTGATCCGCTTGGATATCCGACTCACGGATGGAGCTGGGCCGACCAGGTTCTTGGGCGGTTAGTCGGGGGAGGAAAAGGCGGGGCAACAGCGGGGCTATATCCGCGCGGGCCGGCCACGGGACGGGAAATCCACAACAGCGCGTTGGGCAGGTACGGGCAAGCGCGGTGAACTTTGGGTAGCGCGCGGCGGAGGGCCGCGCCGCGGAAGGACAAACCGGATGTTTGGAAGGGCAGGCAAGCTGAAGGGATAGGGTATGGGTATGGGTTGGGGGATGGGTTAGGGTTCTGGGTCTAGGGTTTCTTCTTCATGATTTTCAGTTTGTCTTTGTGCTTGTACTTAGGTTAGGGCTGAGGGGAGGGGATATAAGATACCTCTCCCCTCAGCACGGGTTGGAGGGACACACACACACACACACAGAAGGGGAAATAGGAAAAAGGAAAATTAGAATCTCACACTCTCTCTCTCCCGGACAAGGAATTGTCCTTGAGTCTTACAGAGGCTAGAACCATCAAACTCCTTGACTTGGGACGACTTTGTAAGGGAAAACCTCAAAAGTTTCCACATTTGGGGGTCTGGCCGGGAACTTCAATCCGTTCTCAGTCTCTTGAAGATAACACAGGATGTTGCCGACAACCGCTCCGGGATCCAATGCTCCCCTTCCCTATCCTCTACGTTTGACTCCCGTTCCTGATGCTCAACCCCCTCCGCCGCCATCCGCTCATGCTCCTAGAGGTAGCGGGTTTGCTCCTCCCTTGGAAGGGTCATTGGACATGGCGGCAGAGGCCCCTTGCCGCGTTTGGTTGAGGCCGAGGGATTTCCCTCACCTTTGGTTCAGTACCTTGGACGTTGAGCGGTTTCTTTCTAGATTTGAAGGGATTGCGGATTTGGAGGGCGCGTCGGGCGCGGATAAGGTTTGGACCATTGTGCTGTTTATTACCAAGGAGGAGAAGCTGTGGGACGTGGAGGAAATGATTGGTTACAAGAGGCAAGACTGGGGGAAGTTGAAGAGCGAGATGTTGGCGAGGTGGGGAAAGCGCAAACCCCGGTTCCGAGAAAGCAACTTTGATTGAGCCGCGGAGGAAGCAAGCAAGAATGGCGGGGTGCAATCATGCAAAGGGTTAGTGGAATATATGTCAAAGTTCGAGCAAATCTATGGCTATCTGGCGAAGAACAAGGTCGTCGCGGGCCAGACGGGTGCCATGAAGCGGGCGTTTCTGGGGGGTCTCGCGCCACAGCTCCCTTCCAGAGTGCAGCAATACCTGTACAACCACGGTCTGGTTAAGAGGTTGCTGGATGGAAGTGTTGCGATTCTTCCCAATCTTTTGGTTATCTGTCAAGCTGTGGAGAGCAAAATTGATTTGGACAAGCTCATCGCGGACACGGCACAAACGTACCCGTCTTCTTCCAAAAAATTGTTCACAATCTCAGCGCCGGTCCCCAACCAAACCTTGGCCACGCGGCCGCCAATGCCTCCTTATGCCGGACTTTCCCAACAATCCGCGGGACCATCAGTTGGAGAGATGACGGAGATTCTGCGGGACATAAGGGTTTTCCTCAACCGGACATTGGCTCCCACAGCTCCGACAGCTCCTCCTCAACCGCGCGCGGTACCGCCTCACATGGTAGAAGGGTTCCAGCCCCCCAGCGGACTATCCGGGTCGTTCGGGTCGCCGCGGTGTTCATATTGCGGGGAGAGAGGGCACTGGAAGTTGGCTTGTGAGAACCTCACTCGAGACATGGACGAGGGGCTTGTTCACACATCCGGGATGACGTACATATTCCCAACAGGTGAATTGGTGGATCTGACCAAGGACAAGCCGCCACCAATGGTGCAAGTGCGGGAAAGAGCAAAGGCTAAAGTCGAGACCGCCCGGGTCTCGCTTGGGATCGTCACCGCGCCCAGAACCTGGGTAGCGCCAAGAGTGGAGGCCAAAGTCAGGGCATTGGCAACAAACGAGCGGATTGCGATGGATGTTGATGAGCGACTAATGGCCCCAAAGCCAGTCGCGCGCGTACCAGCATTGGACGGGCTGCCTGCTAATCCTGCGGGGAAGAAGAAAGCCGCGGACATTGTCCGAAGGGTGATGGGGAACAACTCACCAATACCTCTGACCCTACGGGAGCTAGCGGCGGTATCCCCTGCGGTTGTCGACGAGATGGTCCAGGCCTTAAAAGATTGCAGTCAGGGCCCGGTTCCAATGACGGTTCAGCAAGTTAATGTGGCGGAGGAGGAAACGGATCCCAAGCCGTGCCGATCGAAGTCGGTATCCGTCCCGCTTGCTTATATCACAATGACCATTGCAGGGCGGAAGGTGTGGGCAATGGTGGACAGCGGGTTGATGGTCAACTTGCTTCCGTCAAGGTTGGTGGACAAGCTTGGCCTGGTGCGGAGGAATTGCGCAATGGGCCTTTGGGCGTTAAATGGCAGCAAATGCCGCGTGGATGGAGTAGTAGAGGCGGAGGAGGTAGAAGTTGCAAAGGTTTGTAAGCCCCTGTCATTTCTCTCAGTGGAATGCGGAGATGTGATTCTAGGTTGGCCGTTTATGTTTGGGTTCTGAGCTCAAATGGCCTTCAACGCCAAGGAAGGAACGGAGGCGCTGACCGTCAAAGACCCACTCGGAGCGCGGTTCAAAACAACAATCTGCGATCGCGGGCGAGGGAGATGGGTACAGGAGCCAGTGTTTGGCGGCAATAGGGAGTCTGGCGCGGGGGCTGACCGCAAGGGTCACCCTACGGAGGATTTTTCCTAGTTGGCCGCAATTACTGTGTGGGGCAAGCTCTGGCTCAGCACGGGCGGCCAACAGGTAAGGAGCAGGTGGAGGGGGGTGCGCATAGGGCTCAGGTGCCAGAAGTAAGTCCCATTCCTCGGTATGCATTGCCGGAAGGCTCTACGCTTCAAAAACCCTATCATTGTGCCACAGTCATGAGCAAATGTGAAAGCCCCGGCCTGGTTATTGCTAGGACTTACAACAGTGACGGCAGGGTCTGGATGGCGCGGTGCAACACGGGCAAGTACAAAACGGTGGCGCAAAAAGTCCGGCCACGGAATGAGCCAATGCCTCAGGGACTCAACGGACCCCTACGACTGATTGCGTGGTCCCGGAACCCTTGGGAGACGCCCCTTGGGATGAATGGATGGATAACGCGGTCGGCGCAAATCACGGACAAGCGGGTGGACGCCCTTAACTTTGGGCCGACGGGATGGCTGAGCGCGGAGGAAAGGGATCTTCTGGTATCGGTATTGGTGCTGAGAGAGAAGGCGCTTGCCTTTGGACTGGACGAGCACGGGTTGTTGAGAGGCAAGATCAGGGACCCTTATGTTATTCCCACTGTCCCTCACAAACCGTGGCAAATCAAGCCGATTCCGATCCCCCGTACCGTTCGGGAACCCTTTCTGGAGCTGGTACGGGAGCGTGTGAGGACGGGGCTGTACAAGCAGTCCACGTCCAGCTATTCGAGTCCTATCTTTGCGGTCATAAAACAGGATGGGAAGTTGCTAAGGATTGTTCACAACCTTCAGAGGCTCAATTTGTTCACTATTTGCGACGCGGGGCTTCCCCCGCGTGTGGAAGAATTTCTGGAGTCAATGGCCGGGCACGCTTGCTACGGGCTGGTGGATGTAATGGGGGGATATGACCAGCGAGAACTCCACCCTGACTTGTGGCCGCTGACGGCGTTTGAGACCGGGCTAGGGAGGATGCAGCTGACGCGGCTACCGCAAGGTGCAACCAACTCAGTGGCGGTTTACCAAGCCAAAATGACCTGGATACTACGTGACAATCTTCCGGAAGGCATGCAAATCTTCATCGACAAGGCTGGCATTAAAGGCCCCAGAACGGACTACGGAGGTGCCGTCCTAGAGGATGCACCCGCGATCCATCAATTTGTCTGGGAATACGCGGAGACTCCGGAACGAGTCCTCTTCCGAATTGAGGAGGCGGGCCTTACTGTGTCCGGGAAGAAGTTAGCGGTCTGCATTCCTGTGCTTGAGGTGCTGGGGCACGTTGTGGCCTTTGATGGTAGGAAAATAGCGGAGAAGAAGCGGAACAAGGTTCTTGAATGGCCGACTCCTCGGACGGTGTTGCACGTCTTGCAGTTCCTGGGGTTGTGCAGCTACATCTGCATGTTCATCAAGCAGTTCGCGGAAGTGGCGAGCCCAATGCGGGCGCTGACGCGTAAGGGGACGGAGTGGAATTGGACCAAAGAATGCGATTCTGCGTTTGCGAAGCTCAAGGAGATTGTGGGGCGCAACATTGTCCTTTGGGACCTCGATTACGACGCCAGAGGGATACGCCTGGCAGTCGACTCCAGTGAGTTTGGTGCCGGGGGGTCTTGACACAGGAGGAGGACGGAAAAGATAGGCCAGTGCTCTACGAATTGGTCACCTTTACCACAACAGAGAGTCGCTATTTGCAACCAAAGCTGGAGCTGTGCGGCGTCACCAAGATCGTACGGCGGTTGAAGCACCTTTTGTGGGGCGTGCATTTTGAGCTCTTGGTTGACGCAGAGGCCTTGGCGCGAATGATTAACTCACCGATGCTGCCAAACGCGCCCATGACCAGGTGGGTAGCGTTTCTCCAGTAATTCTCCTTTAGCGTGGTACACATCCCGGGAAACGCGTTCATGATGCCGGAAGCGCTGTCGCGGTACCCGCAGGACAATCCCTACAAGGGGGCAGAACCCTTGGACGTGGAAGCGCCGGTGGTTTGGGTAGGAATGGCGGAGGCGGCGATTTGTCTTCCGTTGTGTCAGTCGGGGCGTTACGCGGTCTTGTGCTCTTATTTGCAGGATCTCCGGTTCCCCGAGGGCACGGTGGGCACGGTTGTCTGGTGGGTGAGGCGTAACGTTCTGAACTTCTACTTACAGGATGGTCAGTTATGGCGGTGGAGTGGTTCCGTGCCTCTTGTCGTTGCGACTTCTAGGGCCGACCAAGAGGTGATCCTACAAAGCCTGCACGACAAACTTGGTCACCGGGGTGAGGTCAAGATGCGGAGAAGGGTGAAAGCAAGGTTTTGGTGGCCGGGGATTGTCCGCGCGGTGCGGGATTGGGTGAAGTCGTGCAAGGCCTGCCAGTGGCAAAGCTTGGGTCTTCCCAAGGAGGTTGGCCACCCCACGGGTGAGGACGCGCTGTTTGGGCGTGTTTTGCTAGATGTGGTCCACATCAAGGCGGGCAAGTTTGCGTTTTTGCTGGTTGCGCATGATGATCTGTCTGGGTGGGTGGAAGCAAGGCCCCTAGTGAAGCTATCAGCGGAAAAGGTGGCTCAGTTTCTGGAGGAGGAATGGTTTGCGCGCTACGGATTGCTTCGCTTGGTCACCGTCGACGGAGGGGCGGAGTTTTGGGGACGCCTGGTGACGCTGGTGCAGAGTTGTGGAGCAAAATTTGGGCGCGTGACAGAGTACTACCCAGAGGGCGCGGGGATGATTGAGCGGGGGCATCAGCCGATCAAGGATGCCCTGGTGAAAATGTGTGGTGAGGACGGCAAAAGGTGGCAGGTAGCGCTCCCGGCGGTTCTTTTTGCCGATTGGATCTCCATGAAGCGCTCAACGGGGCATTTGCCTTACGAGCTACTCTACGGGCAGCGGCCTGTGCTTCCTGTGGACATTGAGCTGAACACGTTCTTGGGCGTGGATTGGTGGAAGGTCAAGACGTCTGCAGATCTGGTTGAGGTGCGGGCCAAGCAACTCCTTAGGCGTGAGGAGACCTTGAGAAGGGCCGCGGATTGTTTGAAGAAAACCCGGACGGCGTCCGTCCGCTATTGGGACAAGCGCTGTTCCCATCGGCTCTGGGATCCGCTGCGGAAGGGGGACCTGGTCCTGCTGTATAACCGGAGTCTGGAATCCCAGTGGGGCCGGCTTTTCGCCAACCGGTGGAACGGGCCGTACCGCGTGGCCTCTAAGTTCTTGGGTGGCAGCTACAAGATTGAGGAATTGGACGGGGCGCCACTTAAACGGAAGGCAGCGGCTTTGCACGTGAAATTCTTCTTCGCGGGCGGTTCCACTTCCTTCGACGAAACGGCGGGCGATGATCTGGGGTCCGGTGTGGTGCCCCATCCTGGACACCCTGGCTGCCTTAAGACCTCAATCCATAAACTGTTGCGCAAACGTACCGCCTGGCCAAACAACTTATCCTCAGGCTCATACAAACCATTATTTACCCGCGCGCGCGCGCCGCGCCGCGCGCGCTGCGCTTCCATTATCCGCGTCGCGCGTCCTTTATCCGTGTTGCTTGTCATCTCTGCCGTTGTTATAGCACGTCCTCATCTTTGTTGTTGCGTGTCTTTGTCTTTGTCGTTGCGCCTCCCAATCTCCTCATTGCTACCGTCGCGCGGCGCTCATCCATGATCTACTGAATCCATCCCGACCGCACCCGCAAGCATTTGGCAGATCCTTGACCAACGCGAGTGACCACATGGTTGCCTTCCCTTTTCCGCTCTATTTGTAGAATCCGTTGTATATAGTCTAACAGGGCCTCCTGCCCATATAAGGAGGGGCTCTCCCCTGCCTTTTATCCCATCATCCCATCATCGGAGCATCAGAGAATCCCATCATCCCATCATCGGAGCATCAGAGAATCCCATCATTCTATCATCATAAACAATTTATCCGTGGGCATCCTTCCCCACTTATCTGAGCAAATTATCCGGGTATATCTATGATTGCCCCTTGATCCTTTGAGCCTCCATACTCAACTCAGTCCTTTGTGACCTTGATCCTTATCACCAACCAATAGCCTTGCTGGTTGAAGAAGAATTCCTGTCTGCCTGAATTCTTGAGTGTGTTATACCACTCTGATCCCTTTTTCCAACCATACTGGTCTTGATCTCTCCTTGATCATCTTTCTGGAGCCAATCACGTTTGATTGAAGAGGTTTTATTAAGCTTAAAACCTGGAGTGTTATACCTCCCTTCTTCTTTGAGGTTAAATTTTGCC
Source organism: Puccinia polysora (assembly GCA_025617555.3). Taxonomy (NCBI): domain Eukaryota; kingdom Fungi; phylum Basidiomycota; class Pucciniomycetes; order Pucciniales; family Pucciniaceae; genus Puccinia; species Puccinia polysora. The sequence goes on from CM062628.1 coordinate 56,170,242, forward strand.
ACGCTATTCTTGAGTTCCTTGAGAAGTGTTGGGATATTCTTGCTCAAATTCGTTAATGATTTGCTTCTAGAGCTTCATAAACAAATTGCTTTTGTTTTGTTCAGCCTCCCACAGTTATCTGGTACCCTTCAAGCGCTTGATTGCGGAGAGTTGGGCAGGTTCATTGAGAACCTGGAGGTTGGTTGGGATTGAGTTGATCTTTCCTAATCAGCTGCTGACGACCAGAGTTATTAGCTTGTGGGCGTTGTTACTTACAACTGCCTTGTTCTATTGAACTCTGAACAAACCTTGACTTATTTGTTCAAGTCTTTCCCTGCACCATCTTGTCTCAGATAGTGTTGTTTCCATTGCTACCGACAACTCTTATCCTCTTCTCTTAGTTTGATTTCTCATCCATAAGGTTCTGGACCTCGATTCCGGTTACATTTAAATATTATTGTAACTCCTAGGAGGGCAGCCTAAACAGCACCTTTCCCCTCCACAGAACTGCCACGGCTTAGCACCGTTTGGAGTCTTACATTTGGTCCCCCGGGCCGGGATCGAACCAGCAACCTTGGGATTTACAGTCCCAACTTGAAGAATCAACTCCGAAATCCTATCCAATTTCTCTTTCTTTTTCTGTTCGTTCTTTTTTTTCCAATCCGTGGAGGCAACTTGGTCTAGAAGTAAGTCCTCCCAATTTGTGCACCGCTTGCGCAAGATACTTGTTGTTTTTGGCAAAACCCTACTCTTGTCACACTCGTGAGCCACTTTGGAAATCTGCTCTTTGGATCCCCTAGGAACTCTGTTATTCAATATGGCATCTCCCGCTACTCCAACCGCCTCTGTTTGACCTAAGATGGTAAAGATCAAACCCCAGAACAAGAACTTAGGCTTCAACGGTACAAATGTCGAGCAATTCTTGGACTCCTACGAAATGGCTGCTGAAGTAGATGGAGCTAGTGAATTCGATATGGCTTATCAGTTGCAATTCTTTATCTCCTCAGATGAAGTTATGGAGGTAATCGAGTCTTTTGAGGGATTCAAATCCCACAACTGGACGCTTCTCAGGGAGGCTATGTTGGCATACTGGGGTAAAATAGATGTGGCTAGGTTTACTCTGCAGGATTTGGATGCACTGGTTTCTCAGTGGATCTCCAATGGTGTTATTTCTTCAGCCTCTGACTATCAGATTTTAAGAAAGTCTTGGGATCCCATTCAAAACTATCTTATCCAAAACGATCACATTGACACAGTGGAAAAAATTTGAGCAAAGTTCTTCCAATCTTTTTCGTCGGCTGTGCAGGAAAGGATTAAAGAAGAACTGGTCAAATCTGGATCCATGATTACTACCAGGGATAATTGATTTAAGCTCCCTGTTTTTCTTACCCTTAGGAGTACTGTGGATAAAGTCATGAAAGGTCAAACTGCTCTTACCTTTGAAAAGCCTAGAACTACTGAACCAGTCCATGCTCCTTCTTTTAAAGAGTCAAACAATATTATGATTAAAATGGAGGCAGATCGTAGGCCTAAAGCAGATCCTAATTCCAATCGAGAACCTCCTACTATAGATGAAATCACCAAGTTACTTAGAGCCTTTGAGAACAAAATAGATCAAAAGATTTCTTCGCTAGCTACTCCTAAAACTCCTTCTTCTGTCCCAAATCAACTCTGGTCTGTTACTACTGTCATAGGGAAGGCCATGGAACCGGACAATGTCAAGAACTTCAGAAGGACTTAAAGGAAAAGTTGGTAGAGCAGAGGGGAAACAATTACTTCCTCCCTAATGGTGCCCTAATCCCTTTTGACTCGTCTCGTCCTATCCGACATGTGGTGGCCTCTTACCAGCCATCATCTCCTGTGAAAGCATCTCTTGCTTCCTTTGAATTTTGATCATCCTGTGGTACCCTCCAACCTTGGTATCCTCCAGCCATTTCTTCCTCTAGTCTTGCTGGGACTACTTATCAATCTGATCCAGCCAGGAAACAACATGAGGAACCTAAACCTCATAAGGCTCCTTCCTTGCCAACTTCAATCCTTCGAAAACCCGTTAAACGTCGATCAACACTTGAGCCTCCTTCCTCTGATGTAGAAGACATGGAGGTGGAAAAGGAACCACTCATGGAAAGGTTCCCAGATCACCCTGATCCTTCTCCCTCACCTCAACCTTCTAATCCTATCTTAGATTCTGCGTCACCTGAACTTCCTCCCCCCACCCAGCCCAAAGTTCGATTTGAAAGAGGCATCTCCAAGGATCACCCCAATGCTGTGGAGGGAGTATTAAAGAAAATTTCTGATCTCAAAATTCCTGATCTATCTGTGGCTGAACTCCTATCGATCTCTCCATCTGTTGCTGAAGGAATGAAGAAATGGGTCTCTTGTCGACGTGTGGAAATTGGCCCTGAAGAACTCAAAGTCTCCTCTGGCACTTTAATGGAGGACTCTGGTGGAACCAGTCCTTCTATAGAATCCAATCTTTATTCCTGTCCCCTTGGCTTTCTTCCTTGTTATCTTGGTGACTCAGCTAAAACTGTTTCTCCTCTTGTGGATTCTGGATCTCAGCTTAACTTAATCTCGGATGCTATGGCCTGCAAGCTCAAACTTAGTCCTAGGGTCAGCTTCAACTCTGAAGTATATGGGATAGGAAATCAAGCTTGTGAACTGGTTGGTATTGCTGAAGATGTACCGGTCAGGATTGGTCGAAATATCGTTGGAACCTGCCATTTTTGGATTACTCGTTTGGACAGTCCTATGATCTTGGGACGACCCTTCTTAATGGACTTTGGTGCAACCCTGATGTTTTCTGATCAAGTTGGGGAGAGAATTCTTCTCCCTGATGCTGATGGCAGAAAAATTGAAGTTCCTCTTTGCTCTTTGGATTCTGGTCGTTGGGAAAGAGATTTTCCTGGTCATTCTCCCAAATCATCTTTTAAGGGGAAGCAGAAGGATAACTCTAGTTCCTCTCATTTTTTAGGGGAATAGTTGATCCTACCAATGATTGTAGTTCTTTTCAGCCTCAGACTGCAACTCAAGGGTCAACTCCCATCCCTCAGGCTTATGTTTCATTCCTTTCATCATTCTCTTCTGAGCTCAAGAATATTAAAAAACAAAAACATATCAAAATAGAAAAATCCAAAAATATTTCTCCTCCATCTCCTTCTCTCTCTGGATCTGTTGTGTCTCCTTTTCCTTCTACTTTTAAGTCTGATCAATCTTCTCTCAGTTCCGGTTCGAATCTCCGCAATGAGTCTAAACTAGATCCAAATTGCAATTCCATTTTGGTGATTTTGGTATGAAGGAATATGGGCTGCAGTGGAGGCAATTTGAGGTACAAGTAAGTCCTCCCAATTGTGCACTGCCAGGGCAATCTTTTACCGTCATTTTCGAAACCCTACCTTGTGCCACACATGTGAGCAACGTATTATCTCCTGGTTCTCCTTTTATGGAAAAGGCACCCTTCAAGGATATTGCAGAACATTGGACTTGGAAGATGTTGGAACTTGGGCTCAGCTTTTGTAATCAAGTCTCTCTGGTCAACTCTTGGAGGAAACAAGAACTTCTCTCTTTTGCCACTAAGTATAAACCAGTTGCTAAAAAGATCCAACCAGTCAACCAGCCTATGCCTCTCAACCTCAATCCTCCCCTTATGCGTCCTCCTCTATCTCGCGATCCTTACTGTGGTCTTCCTCAATCTCTTACTGGTCCCTTTGTGCCTAATGGACGGGTCACTGAAGAACGTCTGAAGGTGGTCAATTTTGGTCCAGATGGATGGCTTCTTCCTGATGAGTTAAATTTAATCAAAAATGTCTTATCTCTAAGAGAAAAATCTATTGCTTTCTGTGAAGAGGAGAGAGGTCTCTTGCGGGAATCCTATGGCCTCCCTTATATCATCCCTGTAGTTGAACATGATCCTTGGCAAAAGAAAAAGATCCCTATCCCTGCTGCTAAAGTTGACGAATTCATCAAGTTGGTCCGGGAACGAGTTCGAACTGGCCTGTATGAACAGTCAACTTCTAGTTACTCCAGCCCCGTCTTCTGTGTCCTCAAGAGTAATGGTAAACTTAGAATAGTTCATGATCTTCAACCTCTTAATAAAGTTAATATTAAAGACTCTGGTATCCCTCCTGCTACTGAAGAATTTGTTGAATCCTTTGCGGGAAGAGCTTGCTATGGTCTAGGGGATATTATGGGTGGCTATGACGAACAATCCTTACATCCTATTTCTTGTCCTCTCACTACTTTCAACACTCCTCTTGGTCAATTTCAACTTACTTGATTGCCTCAAGGAGCCACCAACTTGGTTGCAGTCTATCAGGCTCAGATGATGTGGATCCTCCAGGATGAAATCCCTGATCATGCTGGTATCTTTATTGACAATGGCGGAATTAAAGGTCCAGTATCTGACTATGATAATGAGCTCTTACCTTGGCATTCAGGAATTCGTCGTTTTATCTGGGAATATGCTACTACCTTGGAGAGGATTCTGTTTTGAATTGAGGAATCTGGCCTTACTGTCTCTGGATCCAAACTGGCGGCTTGTGTCCCTGCTCTGGAAATTGTTGGTCATGTGGTCTGCAAGGAAGGAAGAAGGATGGCACCAGCCAAAGTCAACAAGATCATCTCTTGGCCTACCCCAATCAATCCAACTGAAGTTAGGGGCTTTCTAGGTGTTGTCACTTATGTTAGAATCTTTATCCCATCTTTATCCAAAATCTGTGCACCCTTGCTTCGTCTAACCAGAAAAGATGCTGAATGGATTTGGACCCAAGATTGTGAATGTGCTTTCCAGTTACTCAAAAGGATAGTTGGTAAAGACATAGTTTTGAAAAAGATCTCTTATGGACCTGGAGCTGGCAAGATCAAGCTGGCTGTTGATTCTAGTTATCAATCTGTTGGGGCTGTCCTTACTCAGGAAGATGAAAATGGTTGGGACCGTCCTGCTCTTTATGAATCTTTGTTGTTTTCAGATGTAGAATCTAGATACTCCCAGCCCAAACTGGAACTCTGTGGTGTGGCTCGAATGATGAAGGAACTTCAAACCGTTCTCTGGGGCCAACATTTTGAATTGTAAGTTGATGCTCGATCCATCATTGAAATGATCAACGCTCCCAGTCTTCCCAATGCTCCTATGACTCGTTGGGTGGCCTTTATCCAGCTTTTCTCTTTTGATATTGTTCACAGGCCTGGAAAATCTTTCACCATGCCTGACGGTTTATCTCGACGACCTCTTGGGAACAACAAATCTGATGTTGGAACCAATTTCAATGAAGAGGAACCTTTAATTCGACCTATTTTCTCTTTTTCTTCACAAAATTATTCTGGCTTTCAACAAGGCTTCTGGTTTAAATTAGAGCAGTACCTTTCAACTCTTCAAAAACCTCCTGATCTCTCTGCTAAGGAATTTTGATCTCTTAAACAAAAGTCTTCTAATTTTTTTGTTCAAGGCTCTAGACTTATGAAGAGGGGCAATCCTTGTGCACTTATTGTTGTTACTATTCCCTCTAAACAAGATTCTATCCTTGAAAGTCTCCATGAAGGCCTTGGTCATCGTGGGGAAACTGAAACTTATCGACGATTATCCGAACAATTCTGGTGGCCATCTTTGAAGAAATCCGTCTCCCAATGGTGCAAGAGTTGTGAAGTTTGCCAAAAATGTGATCTTAGGCGCCCAGCCGAAATTCGTTATCCTACTGGGGAGTCCACTGTCTTTGGAAGGATTGCTATGGATGTGGTTCATATTAAGGCAGGTGGTGCTAAGTACCTCATTGTGGCTAGGGATGATTTTTCCGGATGGGTTGAAGCAAAATTTCTTAAGAACCTTAGCTCTGAATCAGTGGCAGCTTTCCTCTACGAGACCTGGACAATGCGTTATGGCCTGGCTCAATCTTACTCTACTGATGGTGGCTCTGAATTTGGGGGCAAGCTTGCTGAAATGATCCAATCCCTTCCTGGACAACATAGAGTTACTACTCCTTATTATCCTGAAGGCCAAGGCATGGTGGAACAAGGCCATGCCCCTTTGAAGGCTGCACTTGTTAAACTGGCTGGTGAAAGTGGCAAGAATTGTCGCAAATTCCTTCCTCTTGTTCTCTTTTCTGATTGAATCTCAACCAAAAGGACTACTGGCTACTCACCTTATGAAATCATCTTTGGTCAAAGAGCAGTCCTTCCTTTGGATCTGGAAATGGAATCTTTCTTGGGTATCTCTTGGGAAGAGGTGTCCTCAACCACTGATCTGTTAGTTGCTAGATCCAAGCAACTGGAGCGAAGTGAAGACGTTTGTGACGAAGCTTATCAAACGATGATGGAGGCCAGAGAAAAATCCGTCCAGTATTGGGAGGACAAGCACTCTAATCGAATCAGGGAGCCCTTAAACCCTGGTGACCTAGTTTTAGCTTATAATCAATCTTTGGAAACCCAGTGGGGCAAGCTTTTCTCTAATCGTTGGAATGGCCCTTATTGAGTGGTTCATCAAGTTAGAGGTGGATCTTATGTTTTGGAGGAGCTGGATGGTACTCGGTTGGCCAGAAGGTTCTCTGCTGATCAAGTCAAGAAGTTCCATTGTCGTGGGGGCAACTTATCTCAGAAGTAAGTCCTCCCAATTGTGCACCACCAGGGTCATTTGCTGCGTTTTTGTTGTAAAACTCTACTGTATGCCACATATGTGAGCACCTGGGACGCCCTCCTTGTTCTATTCCTGCCGCTTCTAGGGTTCATTTGGAAGAATCAAGATATTTTCCTCAACTCTTCAACCACTCTCAAGATCAAAATGGCCATTCTTTGGTTTCAATCATCTGTCTTTCCTTTCTTTTCTTTCTATGGCATCAAACTCGGGAGCAGACTAGGGACAGTCTGTAAGTTGGGGAGAGATGTGGTGCCCCATCCTGGACACCCTGGCTGCCTTAAGACCTCAATCCATAAACTGTTGCGCAAACGTACTGCCCGGCCGAACAACTTATCCTCAGGCTCATACAAACCATTATTTACCCGCGCGCGCGCGCCGCGCCGCGCGCGCTGCGCTTCCATTATCCGCGTCGCGCGTCCTTTATCCGTGTTGCTTGTCATCTCTGCCATTGTTATAGCACGTCCTCATCTTTGTTGTTGCGTGTCTTCGTCTTTGTTGTTGCGCCTCCCAATCTCCTCATTGCTACCGTCGCGCGGCGCTCATCCATGATCTACTGAATCCATCCCGACCGCACCCGCAAGCATTTGGCAGATCCTTGACCAACGCGAGTGACCACATGGTTGCCTTCCCTTTTCCGCTCTATTTGTAGAATCCGTTGTATATAGTCTAACAGGGCCTCCTGCCCATATAAGGAGGGGCTCTCCCCTGCCTTTTATCCCATCATCCCATCATCGGAGCATCAGAGAATCCCATCATCCCATCATCGGAGCATCAGAGAATCCCATCATTCTATCATCATAAACAATTTATCCGTGGGCATCCTTCCCCACTTATCTGAGCAAATTATCCGGGTATATCTATGATTTCCCCTTGATCCTTTGAGCCTCCATACTCAACTCAGTCCTTTGTGACCTTGATCCTTATCACCAACCAATAGCCTTGCTGGTTGAAGAAGAATTCCTGTCTGCCTGAATTCTTGAGTGTGTTATACCACTCTGATCCCTTTTTCCAACCATACTGGTCTTGATCTCTCCTTGATCATCTTTCTGGAGCCAATCACGTTTGATTGAAGAGGTTTTATTAAGCTTAAAACCTGGAGTGTTATACCTCCCTTCTTCTTTGAGGTTAAATTTTGCCACGCTATTCTTGAGTTCCTTGAGAAGTGTTGGGATATTCTTGCTCAAATTCGTTAATGATTTGCTTCTAGAGCTTCATAAACAAATTGCTTTTGTTTTGTTCAGCCTCCCACAGTTATCTGGTACCCTTCAAGCGCTTGATTGCGGAGAGTTGGGCAGGTTCATTGAGAACCTGGAGGTTGGTTGGGATTGAGTTGATCTTTCCTAATCAGCTGCTGACGACCAGAGTTATTAGCTTGTGGGCGTTGTTACTTACAACTGCCTTGTTCTATTGAACTCTGAACAAACCTTGACTTATTTGTTCAAGTCTTTCCCTGCACCATCTTGTCTCAGATAGTGTTGTTTCCATTGCTACCGACAACTCTTATCCTCTTCTCTTAGTTTGATTTCTCATCCATAAGGTTCTGGACCTTGATTCCGGTTACATTTAAATATTATTGTAACTCCTAGGAGGGCAGCCTAAACAGCACCTTTCCCCTCCACAGAACTGCCACGGCTTAGCACCGTTTGGAGTCTTACACTGGGGGCGAGGCGGTCCCAGAGTTGGGCAACGATGCCGAGCGTTTGGGTAGCAAAGAACCGGCGCGCGACGCGCAACCCCGGAGAAGTCAAAGGTTGCGGACTGCTGGGGACAGCTGCCAAGCTGGGGGGGAGCTAGGTGGTTAAGCTTGATTTGGTGAGGGAGTGTTCTAGCCAGTTCACAGCCGGGACAACTAGACACCCCAGAATGTTTGTCTCCTTATTTTTTGGTTTGGACTTGGTTTTGGATTGGTACTGGCTACGGTTTATTTATTGCAGGTACGCAGGCGCGGAGTGACGTTGGGTCCGCAAATGCAAGGAAAATCCCCGCGCACAGATGGCGGGACAAAGGGCTCTGCAAAAAAAAAAAAAAAAGAAAAAAAAAAAAAAAAAGAAAAAATAATAATAAATATAGAATATTTCTTTCTCCTCTTTGGATCCGGGCTGTTTTCCTTCCTCCTTTTCTGTTTCTCTCCTGTTTCTTTATTCAACGGACGGGCGCGATGGACAGGGACAGTGTGGACATGGTCAAAAGCTTAGCTTGGTAAGGGGGTGCTCTAGCCGGTTCACAGCCAGAATGACTAGGAACCCCAGAATGTTCGTTTCCCATTGCTCCTCCCTTATACTTGCGGTTGTGAGCGCGCGCTGTCGGCACGGTGTTTGTTTGTTTTGTAGTATGGGTATGGGGAACTGCGTGGCAGTCTGTCTGGGGCGGTCCAGGTACCCCTTTTTGGAACAGCTGGTCAATCTCAATCTCACTCACAAAGCGGCGTGCGGACGCGGACCTCAATCTTAATCTCATTCTCACAAAGCGCGGTTGCACACTTTTTCTTGGAAGATAGGACCTCGCGCAGAAGACATGTATTTCTCTAGGAATAGGGGAAGCGCGGTACAACAAAAAACGGATGAAGAAAAAGGGAAGAAGGGGAGTGGGGGGCAATGCGCCTAAGCCATCTTCATCATGTCCTCCATCTCAGCCCTTGACAACACCAGTAAGGCCCGGAAAGATGCCAGGAGCGCGTGTTGGGATTCCAAGGATTGGGCTCCGGGGGTTGCAAGGTAATCCCTAAGCATTGTTTTTGACCTTCCCCCAAGGACCTCAAAGCGGGACGCTGGGAGTGCCATTACAATTGGGATGTCCGGAATCTTGGGAGGGCTGGGGAAAGGCGGTGCCAGTGCCAGGATGGGACTTGATCCGAACGAGCGAGGGGGTGATGAGGGGGTCCCCGGGGCATTGCGCGGAGGGCTTGTCTCATCTGAGGGCAACAACGGGATAAGGATTGGGGAAGGTGGAGGAGGGACCTTGGGGGTAGTAGACCCCTCATCCAAGACCGCTGGTGACGTGGGCGGCGGTGGAGTGCCTCATGGAGCCGGCGTAGGTGCCGGAGGAGGACCTGAAGCCGCAGCAGCGCAACGCCGGAGAATCTCATTGATTTGCGGGTCCCTTGCGCCTTCCCTCATCTGGACGCGGTCCGACCAGAATTGCAGGGCCCTCCGATAGTCATTGGCGGACAACAAGTCCTCCTTCTGCGGTGGTCCTGCGCGGCAGAGGGGGGAAGCCGAGTCGCGACCCTTGCTCGGCGGAGGGCGGCGACAAGGGGAGCCCGGAGGAGTCCACGAGTCCTCTGTGATAGCGTCGTCATCCAAAACTACAAATGAGTCCAGACAAGCCCTCTTGCGCGGCCTGGGGGGGGCTTGGGGCATGCCGTCACAAAGTGAGCAGCAATGATGGCCGCGACGGCAAGCGACACAGGCGCGTCGGCCAGGAGCAATCGAGCACGCGTGCCTGTTCTGGGCGCAGAATTCGCATGGGAGCATGTTGGCGATGGAGTGGGGGGAAGGGATTGGCGGAGTGTGTGAGTTGGCGATGGAGTAGGGGGAACGGTGCAAAGATGGTCGAGGTAGCGATGGGAAGGGACCTCTGGGGACAGAACTCAAGTCAGGGGGGATGGGGTGTCATTATATAGCCTCGGGTCGGGAACTGCGTCGCGGCCTGCGCGCTCAGCATCTGGTAGGTTAGGCTCAGAAGTGGGGGTGCGCCGGTTCTCAGCAGTAGCCGCTGCGGGCTCAGAAGCAGTTGCCGCAAGGCTCAGAAGTGGGCACAGCAGAGGCCTGACTAGGGGAGACGGGCCGCAATCTGCTTGGATATCCGACTCACGGATGGAGCTGGGCCGACCAGGTTCTTGGGCGGTTAGTCGGGGGAGGAAAAGGCGGGGCTATATCTGTGGAAAACCGCGCGCAAGCATGGGCTGGCCACGGATGGTGTAGAGACTCCAAGGGATAATGGGATTATTTAGCAAATAGCTTGCTGGCAGTCACTAGAAGGGGAATTTATTTTACCAATAGTCTTGAATAGATAGAGGTAAGCTAAGGTGGTTTTGAATTGCCTGCCCTTCTGAACTATAATAAGTCTGCACAATAATTTTTTTAATTAGTGGCTGGTTTCTTTGAGACTTAAAATAGGTCTCTTATCAGACCTAGATTAATTATTAATAGAGATTTTTAGGAATTGCAAGACTATTCCAGGTTGAATTGGATTATTGGCAAGCTTCCACCAATTAATAATCAAGAATTTTCGACTTTTTCCGACTATTTCTTTCAATTCCAATTAAAGGATTTAAGGGTTGACCAAAAGGTGCTTAACCAGTAGGGGGACCCAAATATGGGCTTGCCCACAGGGAGCTGGGCGGAAAAAAAGCTTGGTTGGTTGTTCTGTTGTGCTCTTCCTCTTTTATGAATTTACTATTCAAAAAATAAGGGGTTTTCCCTCTTAAAAACAGGTGCTGAATAACAGGCCTTTTCTCAAGAACCCTTCTTCAAAAACACCAGGGGTTTGGTAAAATGGTCAATGATAATTTCGTGTATGATCCTTTATTTCCTTTTAACTTGATTCTGGTTCACTGACAAACTGGTACTGATCAGGCAGAGGCCATAGACCTTAGGGGGATGATGTCATATTCTGGGCTGATGCCATGCTAGACAACTTGGATAGGGCAAAAGAGGCCCCTTAAATAGACAAATACTTCCTCAGGGGATGCTCAGGGCTCCCCTGAGTGCGGTTCTGAGCCTCTCTCTGCACTGTTGAAGCACAGGAGGGTACAGTTACATGAGGGAATAATGCTGGTGAGAAAACATGTGAAACAAGCCAAGAGATAGCTGTATTTTTCAGTATAAATTTTGATAGACAGGCAAAAGTATGAGGAAAAGGCTAAGATTGGTGAGTTATGGAAGCTTCTGGGAGCTTATCTTGTATAAAAGATGATGCAGAAGTTCCCTGCAGCTTGAGTGAATTTTGCTGGTTGGGAAAAGCATGAAACATGCTTGGCAGCTGCAAGCCCTCTTTGGTAACTGATGTTGTATAACTTGTATTGTTTAATTGGTGGAACACTGTTTTGTTGGGTGTTTGTCAGGACGCTTCTGAGGCCTTATAATGTATAAAATGTTGCAGGAACTGACTGCATGCTTTTTCAATGGAATTAGCTGTAGAGATATGAGGTATTTTGTTTTACCACATCCTCCCTTGGGTGACTTGAGAGTGTGGCTTGCAGGTGTTTTATGGTTGATATGGTGGCAAAATGAGTATCAGAGTGCTTCAGAGGACGGTTCAGAGGCCTTATCTGGTGGTGGAAGTTCCAGAAAGGTCATGTGTACTGAGGTTTTATTGCTGGTTGGTGTGAATTGAGATGTACTTGGCTGCATGAGCCCCTACTTCTGTTGGTGCATGTATGAGTGTTGTATGGTTGGATTGGTGGCAAACTGAGTGTCAGAGTGCTTCAGAGGACGGTTCAGAGGCCTTATCTGGTGGTTAAAGTTCAGAAAGGTCATGTGTACTGAGGTGTTATTGCTGGTTGGTGAGAATTGAGACATACTTGGCTGCATGAGCCCCTACTTCTGTTGGTGCATGTATGAGTGTTGTATGGTTGGATTGGTGGAAAACTGAGTGTCAGAGTGCTTCAGAGGACGGTTCAGAGGCCTTATCTGGTGGTGAAATTTCCAGAAAGGTCATGTGTACTGAGGTGTTATTGCTGGTTGGTGAGAATTGAGACATACTTGGCTGCATGAGCCCCTACTTCTGTTGGTGCATGTATGAGTGTTGTATGGTTGGATTGGTGGCAAACTGAGTGTCAGAGTGCTTCAGAGGACAGTTCAGAGGCCTTATCTGGTGGTGAAAGATCCAGAAAGGTCATGTGTACTGAGGTGTTATTGCTGGTTGGTGAGAATTGAGACATACTTGGCTGCATGAGCCCCTACTTCTGTTGGTGCATGTATGAGTGTTATTTGGTTGGATTGGTGGCAAAATGAGTGTCAGAGAGCTTCAGAGGACGGTTCAGAGGCCCTGAATTGTACTGAATGATCCAGGAAGGTAGTTTAACTTGGTGTCATAGTACTGGTTGTAGTGTAACATTGGTACTGGTATGGTTTAAGTCCTGCTGGTATGGGTCTGTTGTTTTGTTGTGTGGTTATTTTAATCATAATCTTTTGCCATTATATATTCAATGAATATTTCATTTAGTACTCCTTGTGACATCATCCAGCCTTTGCAAGGTGTTGGGTTGTTTGTGACAGGTGTTTGATATGGTTGAAGGGGGTTATCTAGTGATGTATTTGGGCTTTGAGGTTGGTTTTAGTTCAGGGTGCAGTTTATGAGAGGTTTGGAATTAATTTGTGAGGCTAATTTGATAAAAAGAACAATAAAAACTGAGTCTGATTGCTATAGGACAGGTTTGGTTTACCACAATGGGAAATCCACAACGGTGCGTTGGGCGGGTACGGGCAAGCGCGGTGAACTTTGGGTAGTGCGCGGCGGAGGGCCGCGCCGCGGAAGGACGAACCGGGTGTTTGGAAGGGCAGGCAAGCTGAAGGGATAGGGTATGGGTATGGGTTAGGGTTCTGGGTCTAGGGTTTCTTCTTCATGGTTGTCAGTTTGTCTTTGTGCTTGTACTTAGGTTAGGGCTGAGGGGAGAGGATATAAGATACCTCTCCCCTCAGCACGGGTTGGAGGGACACACACACACACACACACGGAAGGGGAAATAGGAAAAAGGAAAATTAGAATCTCACTCTCTCTCTCTCCCGGACAAGGAATCATCCTTGAGTCTTACAGACGCTAGAACCATCAAACTCCGTGACTTGGGACAACTTTGTGAGGGAAAACCTCAAAAGTTTCCATAGCAGAAAAAGAAAGAAAGAATTTTTTTTGATTTTCAGATTTTTAGGTGATCAGAAGAATTTTATCACGCAGGCTGGTGGAAATCTGGCCTGCCTGACCGGGGTGGGATCTATTTAATCCCTTCACCAGCTCCTGCGTCCGTCCATGGACGGACACGCGCAACAAATACCAGAATCACCCATCCCTTGCCCAAAGGTGGAAGGGGTGGGAAAGGAAAACAGATCAGACCACCCGCAGATGTCTGCAGACAGTAGACAACACTCTCCACCCCCACCCAAAGATGGAAGGGGGTGGGAGAGTCCCAGGAAGGGTGATGGATTGGTTGGGGAGCGGATGAGTTTTGTGCATGATAGGCTTGAGTGGGTGATCAATTGAGTGGGACAAGTTGGGGGTAAATGAGGATGCAAGAGCGTGATTGAGAGGTTGACATCTGGATGGGTGGTGGTGGCAGGGAAAGGATGAATGAAGGGGGGTGAATTGGTGGACGGTTGTTGATCAATCCAAGTCATCAATCGTCCAAACAAGTTTGCTAATTGGCCATTTCCAAATTCAAACAGCAAAAAACCAAGTGGGGAGGATGAATTTCTGGCTCAAAAAACATTGCGGTGCAAACAGAGCCTATGATTGCCTTTGTACAAAGATAGACAAGTGGAAACATCCAAGATGGACGGTCTGTGGGGCAGTGGCAAACAAGAACATGATAGTGGATGACATTTAATTGATTTTTAAGTTGAATCCAAACCGGTCCCGTGATTGGCGGAGGGACCTCTCATATGCGGTAAGGAGGAGGCCATGGAGAGTGGATTTTGGAGGGTTGATGAGGGGATGATGGGAAAGGTTGAGGAGGAAAGATTGTTGGAGTTGATCAAAGTCTGTTTGGCAGTGGAGATGGATGAAGATGAAGGGAAGTTCGGGCCAAGCAGGTCTTGGCCCGCGCGTTTGGCCAAAAGGAAGGGGGAGAATGAAGAGAGAAGGGATCAAACCTGCTACCTAGATGGTCATGCTGAGAGAGGCCTGTCCTAGACAAATGGGACAAATGAATGTTTGGCAGGATGAGGAAGTTGGAGAAGTGATACTAAAAAAGAAATTCCTTTTTTTTTTCTTGAATAACACCTAAATAAAAGAATTGTAAAAATTTTTTTTGAATTTTTCCGCATCTGGTCCAGGGTGTCCAGATTTGGTCACCACAGCGGGCCAGAGGAAGATTTTGACTAGTTGGCCAAGGTTACCCCATGGAGCAAGCTCCGGCTTTGTGCGGGCGGTCAACCAGTGAGGAGCAGGTGGGGAGAAGGGAGGAAGCGCAGGAGGCGCAAGCGCTGTGGAAACTTGAGAGGTTATCTTCCACAGAGTTGTCCCTGATTGCAGAGTCAATGGTTCTAGCATCTGTAAGATTTGAGGATGCTCATTTTATTTTCTTCCTTTCCCCCCCTTGCACGGGGTGTCCTCCCTCCACCCTGTGCTGAGGGGAGAGGCCTTTTACATCCCCTCCCCTCAGCCCTAACCTAGGTACAAGCACAAAAAAAACCTGACAACAATTTCAAGAAGAAACCCTAGACCCAGAAACCTAACCCATACCCTAACCCATACCCTATACCTTCAGCCCGCTGTGGAAAGAATAAAGGTTATCCCCCTATAATTGTCCCAAGGTTTGGAAGTTAATGGTTCCCTGCGTTTGAAAGGAGATGAGGATGTCCAAAGTCACACTTAAATAAGAAATAGAGATAAGGAGATAAGAGATCAAGAAAAGTAGAGAGAGAGAGAAATTGCCAATCCTTCAATCCTAAGAACTTTCCACCTGGATGTGTATCCGGTATGAGTTCCCTTAATCTCCCGGTGAGATGAGTGATTCAATCTGATGATTTGATGTGGTTCTTCCTCCTCTATTTCTATGCTTTGATCCCCCTCCTAACCCGGAGTTGAGAGTGAGGATAAGTCCTCCCTCTCAACCCTAACCTAAGTACACGCGCAAATAACAGTATGACAACAAAACAGAAAACAATCCCAAAACAGAAACCCTAGCCTCCTCTCCCCACCTCCTCCGTACCAAACTCCCCCTGTTGTCCGTACGCCGTTCCGTTCATCTGGTTCGTCCTTCTCATGATGCAGTCCTTGCACCGCGCCCTACTCGGAGCCCCCTGCGCCTGTCCGTATCCGTTTGTCCGCGCCCGTCGTGGGTGTTTGGTAATATCTGGCATGATCCGCGCGCGCAAGCGCGCGCTTGTCCGTTCTTTCATAGCCCGCGGATTGCTCCACCCCTACGTATCCGAACCAGCGCGCCCGCAAACCTAGTCAAGCGCACTACCTTCCGGAACCAATCTCTGGGGCGGATTGCCGCCCATGCCGCATTCGGTGCTGAGCCCAACCCGTCCGCCAGGTGCGGAGCCAAACAGCGGCTGCCGCTGCTGAGCACTCCGCATACCCTAATGCTGAGCCCGCTTGCTCCCAATGCTGAGCGCGCAGCCGCGAAGCAGTTCCCAATCCGTGTCTATAAATTGACACCACATCCCCCCCCAACTTGAGTTCTGTCCCCAGAAGTTTCCCATCGCTTCGCCATACCACCACCTCCGCTACTTCCGCTCCACCCCCACCACTCCCACTACCACCTTCCCTGTCTTCCTTCCTACCCCTCACCATCATGCTCCCTTGCGAGTTCTGCGCTTGGAACGGGCACGCGTGTTTGATCATCCCCTGTTGTCGCGCCTGTGTAGCTTGCCGTCGTGGTCATCGTTGCTGCTCGCTCAGGGAAGCATCCCTCGGGCTCCCCCCCAATCCAGCTCTTGCTCCAGGCCGCACAAGAGGGCTTGTCCGGACCCGTTTGTGGTTTTGGACAACGAGTCAATTTTGGAAGGCTTGTGGACACCACCTGGTTCACCTCCATCCCGCCACCCCCAAGCTCCGTCACCCACCACTTTGCACGTGAGCCGCAACTTGGCATCACCCCTCCGCTGGGCTGGACCTCCGCAAAGGGGCAAATACAAGACTTCGGAGGAATAGCGCGCGGCAACCCGCGCTTGGGCGGCTTCTGTTGGGGTGAACAGAATGGTACCGGACCCAAGACTCTCTGGAAGACCCGCGGCCGCGCCAGCACCTCCTCCTCCTACTCCACGACCGCCGACACCGCCCACGCTACCAGCGGACTTGGATGAGAGGCCTACAACCCCCGACGCTCCTCCCCCTCCATCACCAATTGTCGTCCTGTCATCACCTCCAGCTGGACCAAGCCCCCCTGTTGGTTCCCCGGCGGCCCCATCTTCACAGGCCGCTCCTCCAGCCAGCCCTCCCAAGATCCCGGAGATTCCAATTGTAATGGCGCTCCCGGCGGCTGGCTTCAAAGCTTTTGCGGAACGGTCAACCACAATGCTTCGGAATTTTCTTGCAATCCCCGGCGCACAATCCTCGGAATCCCGGCGCGAACTCCTGGCGTCTTTCCGGGCTTTACTGGTGGCTTTGAGGGCGGAAATGGAGGAAATGATGAAGATGGCGTAGGCGCATCACCCCCCTCTTTTCCCCTTCTCCCTTTCCTCTACTTTCTCTCTTCTTGTTGTTGTACTGCGCTTCCCTTTTCCATTAAGAAAATAAATGTCCTGCGCGAGGTCCTATCCTTCTGAGAAAAAAAGTGCGCGGCCGCGCTTTGAGAGAGTGAGTCCAAGATTGAGTCTGCGCCCCCGCACTTGCTTTGTGAGCAACCGTAAGTGACTAGCCATTCCAAAAGAGGCACCTGGACTGCCCCAGACGAACTGCCACACAGTTCCCCATACCCTTCCTGTAACAAACACAACAACCAAAACACCCGCGCGCGCCACCGTAAGGGAAGAGAGAGAGAGAGAGTAGGAGAACGGACATTCTGGGGTGTCTAGTTGTCCCGGCTGCAAACCAGCTAGAGCATCCCCTCACCAAATCAAGCTTATTCCCATACCAGCCACCCATCCTTGAGATATCCTGAGAGAAAGAAAAAGAGAAAAAGAAACCAATAGAAAAGAACACTTTTTTTTTGCGCGACGCCCGTAGACCGCCCGCAAATTGCTCTTTGTCCCGCTTCCCCCATCTGCAGGATTGCCCACGCATCCTGGTTCCGAGGGGCTTGTCCTCGCGTTTATGGACCCGGCTTTGTGCCACGCCTGTGTTTCCCTCCTACCTCAACCCCCCACTTAGCCACTTTCCACAGCTGGTCGCAGCCGCCGCGTCCGTTTCCTCCTCATACTCAGACAATCTCCTCCACTTTCCCTGCCCGTGATTGCAGATAGTTGTCTCAAACCTCCCGCCAGACAAATCCTCTACCGTCAACGCCTCCATTCCCGTTCCCGGATTGAAAACCATTTGTGCTCAAAACCCAAACATGAATGACCTTCCCAAAATCACATCCCTACAATCAACCAAAAGAAAAGAAAGGGGCCTACGGACCCTTGCAACCTCGACCTCCTCCTCCTTGACTACCCCATCCACACAACACTCCCCTCCGTTAAGCGCGCGGAGACTCATTGCGCACTTCTGCCAAACCAACCCTAAATCATCCACCATCCGCGATGGCAGCAGGTTCACCATTGAACCGCTTTCCACCATAGCCCACACCTTCCTTCCCGCTATGACCATCGGAACGTAAGCAAGCGGATTCAAAACCAATTTCGACTCGCACTCCCCTTGCCCCTCCTCCTTCCGTGCCACATGAACCCGCTGCACCGTCTGAGGTACCCGGCCCTGACCGCAATCCCGCAACGCCTGAACCATCTTGTCTACCACCACCGGAGACACGGCTGCCAGTTCCCGCAAGTTCAGCAGAACCGGAGTCTTGTTACCCATCACCCTTCGCACAATGTCCCCCGCTTTCTTCTTCCCTACAGGGTTTGCTGCCGGCGCCTTGGTTCCAGGCGCGCGCGCGGCCGACGGGGGTCGCTCCTTCGCGTCCACCTCCATTTTATTGGAGACCGCCACCTTTTCTTCCGTTGCCGCTACCCTTACCTCAGCTTCCACCCAAGGTGGTTGCCACGATCCGGGACCGGTAACAATGCCCAGTGACTCTCGCGCCGTTGTTCCCGCCTCCTGTCCCCGTGTGCACACCTGCTGCATTGCGGTTGGCTGGCTTGGCTCCATTGGAATCTGTTTGCCCGTCCGAAACATGTACCCCATCCCCACCGTTTGAACCAATCCCGGGCTGAGATCCTTTGTAAGCTCCTCGCACGCCAATCACCAATGACCGTTTGCCCCGCAGTACGAGCACCCCCTTGGCACAAAGGTACCGGGCGGCCAAAACCCTTCCACAATGTGAGGTGGAGGCCCTCGCGGCTGCTGCTGGCCCATACGGCTCATGCAGATCTTCAGTTCCTTCATCAGTTCTGTCCATTTGCTTAGCAGAGGGGCTGGCGTGGGTTGAGGAACCGGTGTAGAGACTCCTGTGGGATTATATAAATAAAAGTAGCAAATAGCTTGCTGGCAGTCCTTGAAGGGGAATTTAGTATTACTTCTACTCCTTTAGAGTATTAGTAAATACTAAGAGTGGTTTTGAATTGCCTGCCCTTCTAGTACTATAGTAAGTCTGCACAATAATTTATTTAAATTAATGGCTGGTTTCTTTGAGACTTAAAATAGGTCTCAGATCAGACCTAGATTAGTTATTGATTGATATTGGTAGGGTTTGTTGAAGAATGGACCAGATTTATTGGACTATTGGTTATTTATTGATCAGATATATTTGATCTTGACCAATATCCCAATATTAAAGGGTTCAAGGGTTTATCAAAGGGATGGTTCAGAAGAGGACCCAAGGATGGTTTTACCCACACGGGGCTGGGTAGAGGAAAAGGTTGGTGGTTGCTTTTGGTTGTGCTCTCTTTCTTTGTAAGGGTTATTTATTAATTGAAGGGTGGTTCTTCTTTAATTTTGGTGCTGAATATTTAGGTCACAGAAGAACCCTTATTCCAGCACCTGTTGGGTGTTCAATTGGCTAAAGATGGGTAATAACTTGGTTTCTGATTTCTTGTTTCCTTTATAACTGGTTCACTGATACTATTTATCTGGGTAGTTACCACGGATGGGTACTGATGTGTGAGCTGGGGTGGGATGTGCCAGATGGCATGAGGAGGTATGAGGATACAACTTGGATAGGACAGAGAGGACCTCCTTAAATAGACAATCTGGTCCTCAGGGGATGCTCAGGGCTGCCCCTGAGGGTGCCCTGGGGCTTCCCCTGTTACAGTGGGATACAGGTACATGAGACATTTTAGCTGGTTGGAAAAAGACATTGCATGAAACTGAGGGAATTATGCTGGTTGGACAAAATACACTGCATGAAACTGAGGCAATTCTGCTGGTTGGAAAAGGCTTTTACAGGTGTTTCCTGAATGCACAGCCCTGCATAAACTGCTGTGAAGTGCAGATAAAATATATTCCTGTGCAGTACTGGTGGTTTTTTTGGTGTTACTTTCTTCTACCTTCATGTATTTCTTGTGCATTACTGGTGGTCTTGTTTGTTGCTGCATGGTCTTGGCTGCCTGCATATATTTCTGGGTAGCCCTGTGGTACTTGTACTGGTGGGTTGTTTGGTATCACATGCTTCCGACTACATAAATTGCTGTGAGGTGCTGAGGGTTGTTGGTACTGGTAGTTTATTTGGTATCACATGCTACTGGATGCATAAATTGCTGTGTGGTGCTGAGGGTTGTTGGTACTGGTACTTTGTTTGTATCACATGCTACTGGCTGCATAAATTGCTGTGTGGTGCTGAGGTTTTTTTGTACTGCATGGTTCTGGTAGTTTGTTTGGTATCACTTCCTCCTGCATATATTGCTCCTGTATACTTCTGCACAGCCTTCTGTATGTATGCTTGCTTATTTGTTTGGTCCTGGTTGAGACTGGTTTCACTTTCTCCTGCCTGTACTGTTCCTGTATGCTTCTGCACAGCTTTGTGTATGTATATTTGCTTGTTTGGTTGGTTCTGGACTGGTTGCACTGCCTCCTGGATCTGTATACTGTATTCTGGATGAGGTGACTGGATCTGGCATGCTGCACTGCCTCCTGTGTCTGTATGCTGTATTCTGGATGGGGTGACTGGATCTGGCATGCTGGATGAGGTGACTGGATCTGGCATGCTGCACTACATCCTGTGTCTGTATGCTGTATTCTGAGTGATGTGACAGGAGCTGAACTAGTTGCACTGCCTCCTGTATCTGTATTTCTGTATTCTGGCTAAGGTGACAGGGTTGGTGTATGGTTCTGGTGTTGAGGGTAGGCTGTAACTAGTATGTACTTGAGGGTTTGCAAGGTATGTCTTTATGCCTTCCACAGAGCTGTGACACCTGGTAGGGTATGAGTTTGCCACAGTTGAAGGGTTCTTGGGCTGTATCTTCTAATCCATGAGAGATAGAGGGGTACTTTGGCTGAGTGACTATAGGTTATTTGTGATGTAGAATCCATTTCTGAGGTTACTTTGAGGGTTTGAGCTGTTTTTACACTAGAAAAGTGAGTCTGATGGCTATAGGACAGGTTTGGTCTACCACACCCAAACACGCGTGGAAGTAGGTGGAACTGGGGCAGGGAATTGCGCAGGAGCTGGAACCTGGGGGGCGGATTTCTTTGGTCCTGCTGGGAAGGACTTAGCGGTGTCCTTGATAAGCTCTTCTAAGTCAAGCTCACTCTCCACAGCCCGGCAAATGACAGCCAACTCCGGAAGGAGCGGGATGCTCCTGTCCAGTGACCACTTTACCAAGTTGTGATTGTAAAGATGCCGCTGCACCCTTGCCCGGAGTTGAGCGCCTAAACCACCCAGAAACGCGCGTTTCATGGCCCCCGTCTGCCCCCCCACCACCTCGTTCTTTGACAAGTACCAATAGATCTGATCAAACGTCAAGGTGTACTCCGCCAGCTCCACCCGCATTCTGACTCCTCCGCGCGCGCTCGCCTCCGAGGCCACGCGGTCAAAATTGCTTTCCCGGAACCAAGGTTTGCGCCTACCCCACCGCGTTAGGATCTCCGCCTTCAGTTTTGGCCAATCTTGATTCTCGTAGCCTTCCATTTCCTCCACATCCCGGAGCTTCTCTTTGTCCATAATGAACAGGACGACAAGCCGGGCCTTATCAGCATCCAAAGCACCTTCCGCATCTGCAATACCTTTGTATCTCAAGATGAATCGCTCCACATCCGCGGTGTTGAATTGGATGTGAGGGTAGTCACGGGGCCTGATGCAAACCAGACGGGTGGGTTCATGGTCACTGGAGACCAATGGGGAATGGAGTAGCTTGTCATGGGTTGAGCGGAGGGAGGGGGAGGAGGAAGGATGGAAGACAAGAGTGGGGTCGGAGTAGCGGACCCGGAGACGGAAGGAGAAGGAGAAGAAGAAGAAGGAGCGACTGTAGGGAGGTATGAATAGAACATCGCGCCCAGTTACCTTTGAAAGACAAGAAACGGAAGGTTATTTCCCAGCCAGACCCCCAGATGTGCAAAGAATAAAGGTTATCCCCCTATAATTGTCCCAAGGTTTGGAAGTTAACGGTTCCCTGCATTTGAAAGGAGATGAGGATGTCCAAAGTCACACTTAAATAAGAAATAGAGATAAGGAGATAAGAGATCAAGAAAAGTAGAGAGAGAGAGAAATTGCCAATCCTTCAATCCTAAGAACTTTCCACCTGGATGTGTATCCGGTATGAGTTCCCTTAATCTCCCGGTGAGATGAGTGATTCAATCTGATGATGTGTGTGGTTCTTCCTCCTCTATTTCTATGCTTCAATCCCCCTCCTAACCCAGAGTTGAGAGTGAGGATAAGTCCTCCCTCTCAACCCTAACCTAAGTACACGTGAAAATAAAAGTATGACAACAAAACAGAAAACAATCCCAAAACAGAAACCCTAGCCTCCTCTCCCCACCTCCTCCATACCAAACTCCCCCCGTCGTCCGTACGCCATTCCGTTCATCCAGTTTTTCCTTCTCATGATGCGGTCCTTGCACCGCCCCCTACTCAGAGCCCCCTGCGCCTGTCCGTATCCGTTTTTCTGCGCCCGTCGTGGGTTTTAGCCCAACCCGTCCACCAGGTGCGGAGCCAAACAGCAGCTGCTTCTGAGCACTCCGCATACCCTAATGCTGAGCCCGCTTGCCCCCAATGCTGAGTGCGCAGCCGCGAAGCAGTTCCCATTCCGTGTCTATAAATTGACACCACACCGCCTGCTGTTACACTCATCCGGTTTGTCCTCCTGTGGCGTGGCCCTCCGCTGCGCACTACTCAGAGTTCACCCCCCCTGCCCGTGTCCGCCCAACGCACTTTCATGAATTTCCCAGTCCTGTGGCCGGCTCCCGCTTGCGCGCGGCAATCCACACACATAGCCCTGCAATCACCCCGTTCTTCCCTCCCCAAACTAGCTGCCCAAGAATATGATTGGCGCGGCTCCATTGCTAAGTTGGGTATCCAAAAGGGTCGCAGCCCGTCCCCCCCTTAGTCAGGCCCAACCCACAGCGGCGTGCTGGTCCTGCTGCGCCTACCGCTGAGCCTTTCAGAAACTGCTGCTGAGCCCGCAGCGGCCACTTCTGAGAATGCACGCTCCCCAACTGCTGAGCCTGACCCACCAAATTCTGAGTGCGCAGGCCGCAAAACAGTTCCCAATCCAAGGCTATATAATGACACCACATCCCCCCCAACTTGAGTTCTGTCCCCAGAGGTCTTCCCATCACTACCTCAATTGCCTTTGCCCCGTAAGTAACTGGTTGTTCCAAAAGGTACCTGGAGCGCCCCAGACAAACTGCCACACAGTTCCCCACACCCATGCTACAAAACAAACAAACACCTTGCCTACAGCGCGCGCCCGCAACGGGAGGGATAGAGAGAAGCAATGGGAAACAAACATTCTGGGGTGCCTAGTCATCCCGGCTGTGAACCGGCTAGAGCACCCCCTCACCAAATTAGGCTTTTCCCACGACCACTCCAACCATATAACCACCTGCAACCTATCACACCCAACTGTTGAGAGAGAAACAGATAACAAGGAAAACAGCCCAGACCAAAAGCAAAGAAAGAAATACTCTATTATTACTACTTTTTTTTTTGCAGAGCTCCTTGTCCCGCCTCCTGTGCGTAGGGCTTGTCCTTGCATAAACAGACCCGGCATCACGCCGCTCCTGCATTCCTGCAACAAGTAAACCGTAACCAGTACCAATCCAAAGCTGAGTCCAAACCAAGGAGTAAGAAAACAAACATTCTGGGGTGTCCAGTTATCCCAGCTGTGAACCAGCTAGAACACCCCCTCACCAAATCAAGCTTTAACCTAGTGTCCCCCCCAGCTTGAAAGCTTTCCCCAGCAGTCTGCAACCTTCCCTCCTCCGGGGCTGCGCGCCGCGCGCCGGTTCCTTGTCATCCAAACAGTCTGCGTTTTCAACTAACCCTGGGTCCTCCTTGCCCCCAGACCCCATGCCATCACCTGCTGTTTCATCAAAAAAAGTGGAACTGCGTGCAAAAAAAAGCTTCACGTGCAAGGCCGCAGCTTTCCGCTTAAGCAGTGTCCTATCCAATTACTTGAGCTGGTAACTGCTTCCCAAGAACTTAGAAGCCACGCAATACAGAGTGTTCCACCGGTTGGCAAAAAGCCAACCCCACTGGGACTCCAGACTCCAATTATACAGCAGGACCAAGTCCCCCTTCTGCAGCGGGTCCCGGAGTCAATGGGAACAGAATTTGTCCCAATAGCGGATGGACACTGTCTGGGTCTTCTTCAACTGTTCCACGGCCTTTGCCAAGGTCCCTTCACGCCTAAGAAGCTGTCCAGCCCGCGCCTTGATTAGATCCGCGGGTGTCTTGAACTTCCACCAGTCCAGGCCCAAGAAAGTGCTCAACTCAATATTCACCGGAAGCAAGGGCCACTTCCTGTAGAGCAGCTTGTAAGGCAAGTAACCCGTCAAACACTTCACAGAGATCCAATTGGCAAAAAGAACTTCCAGGAGTTCCTCCTTCCACTTCTTGCCGTCCTCACCACACATCTTTACCAGAGCATCCTTGATGGGCTGATGTCCCCGTTCAATCATTCCTGCACCCTCCGGGTAGTACTCCCTCACGCACTCAAACTTTTCCCCACAGCTCTGCACCAGCGTCATCAGGCGGCCCCAAAACTCTGCACCCCCATCAACGGTGACCAAGCAAAGCAATCTGTAGCAAGCGGACCAGTCTTCCTTCAGGAACTGAGAAACCTTTTCTGCCAATAACTTTGCCAGAGGACGCGCTTCCACCCATCCCGACAGGTTGTCGGGCGCAACCAGCAAGTACGCAAACTTGCCCGCCTTGATGTGGACAACATCCAGCAAAACACGCCCAAACAACACATATTTTCCCGTGGGGTGACCAACTTCCTTGGGCAAACTCAAGCTTTGCCGCTGAAAGGCCCCACACTATTTCACCCAATCACGTACCGTGCTTACAATACCAGGCCACCAAAACCTTGCCTTTACACTCCTACGTGTCTCAACCTCGCCCCAGTGACCAAGGTTGTTGTGCAGACCCCTCAGGATCACTTCTTGGTTGGCCCTAGAAGTCGCAAAAACAAGAGGCTTGGAAACGCTTTGCCGCTCCAACCGGGTGTCCTGTAGGTAGAAGTTCAAAACGTGTCGCCTCACCCACCAGAAAACCGCGCCTGCCATGCCCTTAAGAAACCAGTGATCCTGCAAATAAGATCACAAGACCGTGTAATTCCCTGACTGACACAACGGAAGACAAACCTCTGCCTCCACCACTCCCACCCAAACAACCAGAGCTTCCACGTCCAGAGGTTTGGCCCCTTTGTATGGGTCCCCCCGTGGGTACCACAATAGCGCTTCTGGCATTGTGAACACCTTCCCTGGAACCTGCACCACACTAAAGGAAAATAACTGAAGAAACGCCACCAACCTGGTCATGGGCGCATTTGGCAACGTTGGTGAGTTGATCATTTGCGCCAAAGCCTCTGCATCCACCAAGAGCTTGAAATGCACGCCCCACAAACGGTGCTGCAGCCTCTGCAAAATCTTGGTGACGACGCACAACTCCAGCTTTGGCTGAGAACAGCGGCTCTTGGTTGCAGTAAAGGTAACCAACTTGTAGAGCACTGGCCTATCTTTCCCATCCTCCTCCTGTTTCAGGACCCCCCGGCACCAAATTTGCTAGAGTTGACCGCCAAGCATATTCCCCCAGCGTTGTAATCAAGATCCGTCCTGGTTGATGACTGCGAAAATAGGACTTGAATAACTTGATGTGGACAGCTTGTAAAGCCCTGTCCTCACGCGCTCCCATACCAGCTCCAGAAAAGCTTCCCAAAGGGTACAAGGAATCGTAATTGGCTTGATCTGCCACGGTTTGTGAGGGAAAGTGGGAATCACGTAAGGGTCACCAATCTTGCCCTTCAACAACCTGCGCTTGTCCGGTCCGAAGGCAAGGGTCTTCTCCCTTAACACCAGCACCAATACCAATAGATCTCTTTCCTCAGTACTCAACCATCTTGCCGGCCCAAATTTAAGGGCGTCCATACGCTCATCCGTGATTTCCGCTGACCGCATTACCCATCTGTTCTTCCTAAAGGGGGTCTCCCGCGGGTCTTGGGACCACGCAATTGGTCGTAAGGGCAGTTGAGCCCCTGAGGCATCTGCTTGTTCCATGGCCAAACTTTCCGGGCCACGTGTTTGTACTTGCCTGCATTGCACCGCGCCATCCAGACCCGGCCATTGCTGTTGTGAGTCCTAGTAATAACCAAACTAGGACTTTTGCCTTTGCTCACGACTGTGACACAATGATAGGGTTTTTGAAGCTTAGGACCTTCTGGAAATGCACACTGAGGAATGGAACTTACTTCTGGTGCCTGCGCCCTACGCGCGCCCTCCTTCACTTGCTCCTTGCCAGTTGGCCGCTGTGGAAACTTTAGAGGGGCAACACCCCAGAAGTTGTCCTTAAGTTCCGGAAGTTATTGATCTAAGCATCTGTAAGGAGATTGAATGCAGCCGTTCAAGAGAGAGAGAGAGAGAGCAATAATAAGATGAGTTCCTTCCTTTCCAATCCAATCCAATCCGATGCCATAAAAAGTGATATCCTAGAGTGCAGTCCAGTCCGTGAAGTGAAGTGAAGTGAAGTGTTTTCCAGTCCTCCCACCCCCCGTCCTCCTCCTACAACCCGGGGTTGAGAGCAAAGTATTTAAGTCCTCCCTCTCAACCCTAACCTAAGTACAACCACAAGTAAGCAAGAATGATGAAATAAAACCCCTAAGCACAGAACCCTAGCCCAATCCTACCCCTCCATCCCTTGCCCCATAACCCATTCCCCTCAATATCAACGTACGCCCGGCTTTCCTGCCCGCGCGCGTCCGCCCAACAACCCGTTCCAGGTATTGGCGTACCCGCGTGACCCAATCCGCGCGTCTTTCAATGCGCGGTCTTCCTGGTCCGCGCAAGCCGTCCAATCTGCGCAAGCTTTCCAATCCGCGCAAGCCTTCCAACCCGCGCAAGCTTTCCAATCCGCGCAAGCCTTCCGATCCGCGCAAGCCTTCAAATCCGCGCAAGCTTTCTGGTCCACGCGATCCGTTGTCTCCCGTCTCCAGGTGCTGAGCCCAACCCAACCGCTTCTGGGCCTACCTGACTGCTGCTGAGCGCGCCGCCTGCAGCCCTTTCCTGACTTGCGTCCATAAAAGAGCGCCACACCGCCCGCGCTGAGCCGGAGCTTGCTCCATGCGGTAACCGCAGGCGACTAGGAAAAATCCTCCGCAGGGTAACCCTTAAGGTTGGCCCCCACGTTGGACTCCTTGTTGCCTCCAGCCACTGGCCCCCGCACCCATCTCCCTCTCCTGTGATTGCAGATTGTTGTCTCAAACCGCACGCCAAGTGAATCCTCAACCGTCAGAGCCTCCATTCCTTCCTTGGCGTTGAAGGCCATTTGAGCTTGGACCCCAAACATGAACGGTTGACCCAATATCATGTCCCTGCATTCTACTGAGAGAAACAATAGGGGCTTACAAACCTTTGCAACGTCAAACTCCTCTGCCTCCACCATCCTGTCCACGCGGCATTTGCCGCCATTTAACGCCCGGAGACCCATCGTGCACTTCCTCCACACAAAGCCAAGCTTTTCCACCAACCTGGATGGAAGCAAGTTGACCATTGACCTGCTTTCCACCATTGCCCACACCTTCTGTCCCGCAATAGACATTGCAACATAAGCAAGCGGGAAAAATACCAACTTTGACCAGCATGGCTCGTGATCCATCTCCTCCTCCGCCACGTTCACCCTCTGAATTGTTGTTGGTACCCGGTTCTGACTGCATTCTCTCAAGGCCTGGACCATCTAATCAATGACCGCTGGGGACACTGCCGCTAACTCTTGTAGGGTCAGGGGTATTGGTGAGTCATTCACCATTACCCTTTGGACAATGTCCGCGGCCTTCTTCTTCCCCGCGGGATTAGCGGACGGTCCCTCCGTTGCCAGTGTGCGTGCCATTGGCTTTGGGGCTGTTGGTCGCTTGTCAACATCCATTGAGATTTGTTTGTTTGTTTCCAATGCCTTGAGTTTGGCCTCCACCCTTGGCACTACCCTGGTCCCGGGCACAGTGACAATTCAAAGCAAAACCCGGACCGCCTTGGCCTGAGCCTGTGCTTGCTCCCACACTTGCACCATTGGTGGCAGCTGGTCCTTTGTCAAATCCACCCACTCGCCTGACAAGAATATGTACGTCTTCCTGGATTTTCAAACCAGCCCCTTGTTCATGTCTTGAGTGAGGCCTTCACACACTGACTTCCAGTGCCCCATTTCCCCCCAATACATACAAGTGGGAACCCCAAACAACCCGGAGGGTCCGCTGGGAGGTTGGAAATCTTTTACCATGTGAGGCGGTGTTGTGCGTAGTTGAGCAACAGCCACCGGAGACGTAGTGGCCGTCAGAGCCGCAGGAACCAATTTTTGGTTGAGGAAAAACCTCAGGTCCCGCAGAATCTCCATTATCTAATCAACCGGTGGTCCCAGAGCTTGTTGGGAAGGTCCAGCATGAGAGGGCCTTGGCAGCAGCGCATTTGAGGTTTGATTAGGAGCCGGCGCCAAGATCATGACCAATTTCTTGGAGGAAGTCAGGGTAAGACTCCAAACCGCCCAGGGCGTTGGCAGTTCTGTGGAGGGGATAGGTTCTTTTTTAGGCTGCCCTCCTGAGTGTTACAAAAATATTTAAATGTAACCAAGATCAAAGTCCAGAACCTGGTAAACGGGGAACCAAAAAGTAAGACAATAAAGATTGTAGTGGTCGGTAGCTGGGAGACAACACTATCTGAGGCAAGATGATGTTGGGGAACACTTGAATCAAAGGAGTCAAGAATTGTTCAGAGTTCAACAAGACAAGGCAATTGTGAGTGACAATGCCCACAAGCTAATAGCTCTGGTTTTCAGCAGGAGCTTAGGAAAGATCAATTCAATCACAAACAACCTCCAGGTTCTCAATGAACCTGCCCAACTCTCTGCAATCAAGAGCTTGAAGGGTACCAGATAACTGTGGGTGGCTGCACAAGACAAAGCTAATTGTTTGAAGAAGCTCTAGAAGCAAAACAATAACTGATTCAAACAAGAATAACCCAGAACTTCTCAAGGGACTCAAGAGTAGCGTGGAGGAATTCAACTTCAAAAGAAGTGAAGGGAGGTTTAACACTCCAGGTTTTAAGCTTAATAAAACCTCTTCAGTCAAACGGGACTGGTTCCAGAAAGATAATAAAAGGATGATCAGGACCAGTATGGTTGAATAAAGTGATCAGGAGTGGTGTAACACACTCAAGAATTCAATTGGAAAAATTCTTCTTCAACCAGAAAAGCTATTGGTTGGTGATAAGGCTCAAGGATCAAGGGGTTTGAGTATGGAGGCTCAAGGATCAAGGGGGCAATCACATATATCTCATGTAATGATAGGATGTGCTGATGTGCTCATTCCATGCTGGATCCTCTCCCAAAAGGCCGGGGGAGAGTCCCTCCTTATATGTGCAGGAGGCCCTGTTAGACTATGTACAACAGATTCTAAAAATAGAGCGGAAAAAGAAAGAAAATCAGGTGATCACTTGCGTTTGTCTGTGGATGGGTGCGCGCGACAATACCGGAATCACCCACCCCTTTTCCAAAGGCAGACGGGGTGGGAAAGGAAGACAAACTAGTCCAGACCGCCGCCAATGTCCGCGCGCGGTAGTCAACACTCTCCACCCCTCACCCCAAGGTGGAAAGGGGTGGGAAAGGAACATGAACCCAACCGCCACGGATGTCCGCGGGCCGTAGTCGACACTCTCCACCCCCACCCGGAGATGGAAGGGGGGGTGGGAGAGTCCCAAGAAGGGCAACGGATGAAGTTTGTGAGAGCGCGGATGGGCGGATAGGAGATTGGCTTGAGGCAATTGAGTAAATCCTGATGGGCTTGAGATTGGAAAATGACAGACTGAGTGAGGTGGGAGATTGATGGGTCCGAGGATTGGACAAGTGCTTGGAGGTGCGGTTGGGATGGGTTTTGGTAAGACAAGGATGAGCAACAATGACAATGACGGACACGCAATGATGACAATGAAGGAAGCGCAATGATGACAATGAGGATGAGCGACGCGCAACACGCAAGGATGAGGATGAGCAACGCGTGACACGCAAGGATGAGGATGAGCAACGCGTGACACGCAAGGATGAGGATGAGCAACGCGTGACGCGCGATGATGACAATGAGGATGAGCAATGCGCGAGGATGACAATGAGGATGAGCAACGCGCGATGATGACAATGAGGATGAGCGACGCGCAATGCGCAAGGATGAGGATGAGCAACGGGCAACGCGCAAGGATGAGGATGAGCAATGCGCAAGGATAGGAAAATTTTTGAATTCTTTTCCCGTGGTGTCTCAAATGGTTCACCACATCTCTCCCCAACTTACAGACTGTCCCTAGTCTGCATCATAATTTTGAAAACATGAAAAAGAAAATAATTAAGTAAAAAAAAACGTTGAAACCCATCTTGGTCCATCCAAAAGAGCCTAAATGTGGAGAAGATAAAAGAAAAGGCGTCCCAGGTGCTCACATATTTGGCATATAGTAGAGTTTTTACAACCAAAGGCAGCAGGAGACCCCGGTGGTGCACAATTGGGAGGACTTACTTTGAACCCAAATTGCCCCCACAACAATAAAATCTCTTAACTTGATCAGCAGAGAACCTTCTAGCCAACTGAGTACCATCCAGTTCTTCCAAAACATAAGATCCACCTCTAACTTGAAAAACCACTCTATAAGGACCATTCCAACGATTCAAAAAAAAGTTTTCCCCACTGAGTCTCTAAAGATTGATTATAAGCCAATACCAGATCTCCAGGGTTTAAAGGATCCCTGATTCAATTTAGATGTATATCTTCCCAATACTGAACTTATTTTGCTCTTGATTCCATCTTCCTCTGATAAGCTTTGTTACAAATATCTTCACTCCGCTCCAGTTTCTTTGATCTGGCAACTAATAGGTCAGTAGTTGAAGAAACTTGTTCCCAAGAGATGCCCAAGAAAGACTCCATTTCAAGATCAAGAGGAAGAACAACCATCTGACCAAAGATGATCTCATGAGGAGAGTAGCCAGTGGTTTGCTTGGTGGAAATTTGATCAGAGAAGTGGACCAAGGGGAGAAACTTCCAACAATTCTTGCCACTTTCACCAGCCAGTTTAACCAAAGCAGCCTTCAAGGGAGTATGGCCCCTTTCCACCATGCCTTGTCCTTCAGGATAATAGGGAGTAGTAACTCTATGTTTCCCAGGGAGCGATCAAATCATTTCAGCCAGTTTTCCACCAAATTCCAAGCCACCATCAGTAGAATAAGATCAAGCCAAACCGTAACGCATTGTCCAATTCTCATGAAGGAAAGCTGCCACAGATTCAGAACTAAGGTTCTTAAGGAATTTGGCTTCAACCCATCCAGGAAAATCATCTCTAGCCACAATGAGGTACTTAGCACCACCTGCCTTGATATGAACCACATCCATAGCAACCCTTCCAAAGACAGTGGACTCCCCAGTAGGATAGCAAATTTCAGCTGGATGCCTAAGATCACGTTTTTGAAAAACTTCACAACTCTTGCACCATTGAGAGACAGATTTTTTCAGAGATCGCCACCAGAATTTTTTGGATAATTGTTGATAAGTTTTGGTTTCCCCACAATGACCAAGGCCCTCATGGAGACTTTCAAGGATCAAATCTTGCTTAGCCGGGATAGTAACCACAACAAGCGCACAAGGAGTTCTTCTTTTAATAAGCCTAGAATCTGGGCTAAGAAACTAGAGGACTTTCTTTTAAGGGATCAAAATTCTTTGGAAGAGAGATCAGGGGGTCTTTGGAGAGTTGAAAGTTACTGCTCTAACTTAAGCCAGAAACCTTGTTGGAAACCAGAGTAATCTTGGGAGGAGAAAGAAAAAACAGGGTGGACCAAGGGTTCTTCCTCATCAAAATCCATTCCAACATCCGATTCATCGTCTCCAATAGGTCTTCTAGATAAACCATCAGGCATAGTAAAAGATTTCCCAGGCCTATGGACAATATCAAAAGAGAAGAGCGGATAAAAGCTACCCAGCAAGTCATTGAAGCATTTGGAAGACTGGGAGCATTGATAATTTCCACAATGGATCAAGCGTCAACTTGCAATTCAAAATGTTGTCCCCAGAGTACTGTTTGGAGTTTCTTCAGCATTCTGGCCACACCAAAGAGTTCCAGTTTGGGCTGAGAGTATCTAGATTCTACATCCAAAAATAGCCAAGATTCATAAAGAAAAGGGCGGTCCAAACCATTTTCATCCTCCTGAGTAAGGAAAGCCCCAACAGATTGATAACTAGAGTCAACAGCCAATTTTATTTTGCCAGCTCCAGGCCCATAAGAGATCTTTTTCAAAACTATGTCATTGCCAACAATAGTTTTGAGCAACTGAAATGATTGTTCACAATCTTGGGTCCAGATCTATTCAGCTTCCTTTCTGGTTAGACGATGCAAGGGTGCACAGATTTTGGATAGAGAGGGAATGAAGATCCTGACATAAGTTACAACACCTAGGAAACCTCTAACTTCAGTTGGATTTATTGGAGTAGGCCAGGAGATGATTTTGTTGACTTTAGAGGGTGCCATCCTTCTTCCTTCCTTGCAGACTATATGACCAACAATTTCAAAGGCAGGGACACAGGCCAAGTTTTGATCCAGAGACAGTAAGGCCAGATTCCTCGATTCAAAACAAAATCCTTTCCAAGATAGTAGCATACTCCCAGATAAATCGTCAAATTCCTGAGTTCCAAGGTAAGAGCTCATTATCATAGTCAGAAACTGGACCTTTAATTCCACCATCATCAATAAAGATACCTGCATGATCTGGGATTTTGTCCTGGAGGATCCACATCATCTGAGCCTGATAAACTGAAACCAAGTTGGTGTCACCTTGAGGTAATTGAGTCAGTTGAAATCAACCAAGAGGAGTATTTAAAGTAGTGAGCGGCCAAGAAATAGGATGCAAAGATTGTTCTTAATAACCCCCCATGATGTCTCCTAGACCATAACAGGCTCTCCCAGAGAAGGATTCGAAAAATTTTTCAGTGGCAGGAGGAACACCAGTCCTTAATAGTAACTTTATTGAGAGGTTGGAGATCATGAACTACTCTAAGTTTACCATTACTCTTTAGAACAAAGAAAACAGGGCTAGAGTAACTGGATTTTGACTGTTCATATAGACCGGTACGGACTTGTTTGCGGACCAACTTGATGAATTTGTCGACTTTTGCAGCAGGGATAGGGATTTTTTTCTTTTGCCAAGGATTGTATTCAACTACAGGGATGATATAAGGGAGACCATAGGATTCTGTCAAGAGACCTCTCTCTTCTTCACAGAATGCAATAGATTTTTCCCTTAGAGATAAGATATTTTTGATCAAATTTAACTCATCAGGTAAAAGCCATCCATCTGGACCGAAGTTGACCACCTTCAATCATTCTTCAGTGACACGACCACAAGGTACAAAGGGGCCAATAAGGGAGTGAGATAGACCACAATAAGGATCACGAGATAGAGGAGGACGCATGAGAGGAGGATTGAGATTGAGAGGCATGGGTTGGTTGACCGGCTGGACCTTTTTCGCAACTGGCTTATACTTAGTGGCAAAAGAGAGAAGTTCTTGTTTCCTCCAAGCATTCACCAGCAAGACCTGAGTACAACAATTGGGACCGTATTCCAACATTCTCCAAGTTCAATGTTCCATAAAATTTTTGAAAGGTGCCTTTTCCATAAAAGAGGATCCAAAAAATAACGCTTTGCTCACATGTGTGGCACAAGGTAGAGTTTCAAAAACTATGGTAGAAGAATGCCCTGATGGTGCACAATTGGGAGGACTTACTTTTACCCCCAAGTTCCTCCACTGAAGCCCATACTCCTCCATACCAAAACCATTAAGAAAAGAATTGAGATCAGGATCTAGTTTATACTCATTGCGGAGAATCAAACCAGAGCTAGAGGAAGATTTATCAGTGATAAGAGTTCAAGGAAAAGAAGAAACAACAGAACTGGAGATAAGAGAAATATTTTTGGAATTTTGTGTTTTAACATGTTTTTGATTTTGGACATTTTCAAGATCAGAAGAAAAAGAAGAAAGATATGAAAAGGATTAAAAATATGCCTCAGAGATAAAAGTTGGATCTTTAGTTGAAGTCCAAGGCTTAGAAGAACTACAACTATTAGTATTGCCAACTATTCTGCTAAAAAATGAGAGGAGTTAGAAGAATCCTTCTGCTTCCCATTCAGAACCAATTTAGGTGAAAAACCAGGGAGATCTCTTTCCCAACAACCAGAATCCAAAGAACAGAGAGGAACTTCAATCTTCCTACCATCAGCATCAGGAAGAAGAATTATCTCCCCAACTTGATCAGAAAACATCAGGGTGGCTCCAAAGTCTATTAAGAAAGGACAACCCAAAATCATAGGACCTTCCAAACGAATGATCCAAAAGTGACAGGTTCCAGCAATATTTTGACCAATTCAAACTGGCACATCCTCAGAAATACCCACCAACTCACAAGATTGATTCCAAATTACATAAAATGCAGAGTTGAAGCTGACCCTTGGACTGAGATTGAGCTTGCAGGCCATTGCATCCAAAATTAAGTTTAGTTGGGACCCAGAATTGACAAGTAGAGAAACCGTTTTGGATGAGTCACCTAGAGAACATGGTAAAATCCAAGAGGACAAGAATAAAGATTTGAATCAGAAGGAGGATCTTTTCCACCAGAGTCTTTTATCAAGGTTCCAGAGGAAACTTTCAATTTGTCAGGACCAATCTCCACACGTCGTCGAGAAACCCATTTTTTCATTCCTTCAGCCACAGATGGTGAGATGGAAAGGAGTTCAGCCACGGTTAGATCAGGGATTTTAAGATCAGAGATTTTCTTTAATACCCCCTCCACAGCGTTGGGGTGGTCTTTGGAAATTCCCCTTTTGAATCAAACCTTGGGTTGAGCTGGAAGGGGAAGTTCAGGTGAGGGTGGAACTATAACTGGATCAGTTGGTGAAGGTGATTTGGAGGGCGGAGGAGCAGGATCAGATTATTCTGGAAACCTATCCATGAGGGGTTCCTTTTCTACTTACATGTCTTCTACCTCAGAAGAAGGAGGCTCCAGTGAAGATTGACATTTGACCGGTTTTCAAAGAACAGAAGATGGAACAGGGGGAGCTTTATGAGGTCTGGGTTCTTCATGTCATTTCCTAGCTGGATCAGATTGATAGGTTCAAGAAAAGATGGAAGAAGAGACAGCAGGAGGATACCAAGGTTGAAGAGTTCCACAAGCAGATCAAAAATCAAAATAGGCCAAGGACGCCTTCTTGGGAGCAGAAGGCTGGAAAGAGGCCACCACATGACAAATTGGGCAAGATGAATCAAAAGGGATAAGTGCACCATTAGGCAGAAAGAAGTTACTCCCTTTCTGTTCCACCAACATTTCCTCCTTGTCCTTCTGTAGTTCAGGACAGCAACCAGTTCCATGACCTTCTCCGTGGCAATAATAGCAAACTATGGTTGACCTAGGAACAGAGTTGGAGGGTTTGGGGACAACCAGCGAGGAGAGTTTATGATCCATTTTATTCTCAAAAGCTTGCAGAAGTTTGGTGATCTCATCAATAGTTGGTGTTTCTTGGTGGGTCTGAGGATTTGGTTTAGGTCTGCGATTGGCTTCCATCTTATTCATGATTTTGTTACATGCTTGAAAAGAGGGGGCAAGGACTGGTTCAGTGATTCTAGGTTTTTCAAAGGTGAGAGCTGTTTGACCTTTCATCACTTTATCCGCAGTATTCCTAAGAACCATGAAAGCAGGGAGCTTGAACCAATTATCTCTTGTGGTGATAATGGATCCAGATTTTGCCAATTCATCCTTGACTCTTTCCTCCTGGAGAGAAAGACTGAAAGAATTGCACTCAAATTTTGTCCAACGTATCAATGTGATTGTTTTGGATAAGATAGGATTGGATAGGGTCCCAAGATTTTCTGAAAGCTTGATAATCAGAGGCTGAGGATATACCACCATTGGAGGTCCATTGAGAGACTAGGGCATCCAGATCTTGGAGAGTGAACCTAGCTATATCAAATTTGCCCCAGTAGGCAATCATTGCCTCCTTAAGAAGTACCCAGTCATGGGATTCAAATCCATTGAATGATTCAATCACTTCCATGACTTCATCAGAGGAGATAAAGAATTGCAGTTGATAAGCCATGTCATATTTTCTGGCACCATCCACTTCAGCAGCCATCTCGTAGGGATCCAGGAACCGTTTGACATTTGTACCATTAAAGCATAAGTTCTTGTTCTGAGGTTTGATCTTGATCATCTTGGCCCAAACAGAAGTAGAAGGGGTACCAATAGATTCCATTTTGACAAAAGATTTCCTAGGGGATCCAAAGAACAGATTTCCAAAGTGGCTCACGAGTGTGGCAAGGCTAGGGTTTACAAAAAACGACTAGGATCAAACCCCTTGATGGTGCACAATTGGGAGGACTTACTTCTGGAAAAAGTTGCCTCCACGGATTGGATCTAGATGATAACAGAAACACAGAAAAAAAAGAAAAAGAGAAAAAGAGAAAAAGATTGGATTTCAAAGTTGATTCGAAAAATTTGGGACTGTAAATACCAAGGTTGCTGTTTTGATCCCAGCCCAGGGGACCAAATGTAAGACTCCAAACGGCGCAGGGAGTTGGCAGTTCTGTGGAGGGGATAGGTGCTTTTTTAGGCTTTCCTCCTGAGTTTTACAAAAATATTTAAATGTAACCAAGATCAAAGTCCAGAACCTGGTAAACGGGGAATCAAAAAGTAAGACAATAAAGATTGTAGTGGTCGGTAGCTGGGAGACAACACTATCTGAGGCAAGATGATGTTGGGGAACACTTGAATAGAAGGAATCAAGAATTGTTCAGAGTTCAACAAGACAAAGCAATTGTGAGTGACAACGCCCACAAGCTAATAGCTCTGGTTGTCAGCAGGAGCTTAGGAAAGATCAACTCAATCACAAAAAACCTCCAGGTTCTCAATGAACCTGCCCAACTCTCCGCAATCAAGCGCTTGAAGGGTACCAGATAACTGTGGGTGGCTGCACAAGACAAAGCTAATTGTTTGAAGAAGCTCTAGAAGCAAAACAATAACTGATTCAAACAAGAATAACCCAGCACTTCTCAAGGGACTCAAGAGTAGCGTGGCGGAATTCAACTTCAAAAGAAGTGAAGGGAGGTTTAACACTCCAGGTTTTAAGCTTAATAAAACCTCTTCAGTCAAACAGGACTGGTTCCAGAAAGATAATCAAAGGATGATCAGGACCAGTATGGTCGGATAAAGGGATCAGGAGTGGTGTAACACACTCAAGAATTCAATTAGACAAATTCTTCTTCAACCAGCAAAGCTATTGGTTGGTGATAAGGCTCAAGGATCAAGGGGTTTGAGTATGGAGGCTCAAGGATCAAGGAGGCAATCACATATATCTCATGTGATGATAGGATGTGCTGATGTGCTCATTCCATGCTGGATCCTCTCCCAAAAGGCCGGGGGAGAGTCCCTCCTTATATGGGCAGGAGGCCCTGTTAGACTATGTACAACAGATTCTACAAATAGAGCGGAAGAAGGAAGAAAATCAGGTGATCACTCACGTTTGTCCGTGGATGGGTGCACGCGACAATACCGGAATCACCCACCCCTTGTCCAAAGGCGGACGGGGTGGGAAAGGAAGACAAACTAGTCCAGACCTCCGCGGATGTCCGCGCGCGGTAGTCAACACTCTCCACCCCTCACCCAAAGGCGGAAAGGGGTGGGAAAGGATAATGAACCCAACCGCCACGGATGTCCCCGGGCGGTAGTCAACACTCTCCACCCCCACCCGGAGATAGAAGGGGGGGGTGGGAGAGTACCAAGAAGGGCAACGGATGAAGTTTGTGAGAGCGTGGATGGGAGGATAGGAGATTGTCTTGAGGCAATTGAGTAAATCCTGACGGTATTGAGATTGGCAAATGACAGACTGAGTGAGGTGGGAGATTGATGGGTCCGAGGGTTGGACAAGCGCTTGGAGGTGCAGTTGGGATGGGTTTTGGTAAGACAAGGATGAGCAACAATGACGATGACGGACGCGCAATGATGACCATGAAGGACGCGTGATGATGACAATGAGGATGAGCAACGCGCAACGCGCAAGGATGAGGATGAGCAACGCGCGACGTGCGATGATGACAATGAGGATGAGCAATGCGCAAGGATGATGATGAGGATGAGTGACGCGCAATGATGACAATGAGGATGAGCAATGCGCGACGCGCAAGGATGAGGATGAGCAACGCGCGAGGATAGGAAAATTTTTGAATTCTTTTCCTGTGGTGTCCCAAATGGTTCACCACATTGGGTACAATTGTGCCGTGTCTGCAATGAGCTTTTCCAAATCAATTTTTCTTTCCACAGCCTGGCAGATAACCAAGAGATTGGGAAGAATTGCAGCGCTCCCTCCAGCAACCTCTTAACCAGGCCGTGGTCATACAGGTACCGCTGCACCCTGGAACGGAGCTGGGGCGCAAGACCCCCAAAAAACACCCACTTCATAGCACCCGTCTGACCCGCAACAACCTTGTTCTTTGCCAAGTAGCCATAGATACGCTCAAAATTCAACATATATTTAACCAGTCCTTTGCATGATTGCACCCCCCACACTTGCTTGCTTCCTCCGCGGCTTGTTCAAAATTGCTTTCTCTCAAACCGGGGTTTGCGCTTTCCCCACCTTTCCAACATCTCACTTTTCAGCTTTCCCCAATCCCGCCTCTTGTAACCAACAATTTCCTCCACGTCCTTCAGCTTCTCCTCCTCAGTAATGAAGAGCACAATAGTCCAAACCTTGTCCGCACCCATTACACCCTCCAAATCCGCAATGCCTTTGAACCTGGAAAGGAACTGTTCCACATCCAAGGTACTGAACCAAAGATGAGGAAAGTCCCTTGGTCTTAGCCACACACGGCAAGGGACCTCCACCCCCATGTCCAACAACCCCTCCAAGGGAGGATAAAAACCGCTAGCTCTAGGAGCTTGGGCAGATACCAGCGGGGGGGTTGAGCAGCGTAAACAGGAGTTGAGCGCAGAGGATAGGAAGGGGGAACGTTGGATCCCGGAGCGGTTGTTGGAAGCATCCTGCGTTGTCTTCAAGAGACTGAGAACAGATTGAAGTTCCCGGCCAGACCCCCAGATGTGGAAACTTTAGAGGTTATCCCTCACCAAGTGGTCCCTGATTGCCAAGTCAATGGTTCTAGTGTCTGTAAGATTTGAGGATGCTCCTTTTCTTTTCTTCCTTTTCCCCCCCTGCACAGTGTGTCCTCCCTCAGCCCTTTGCTGAGGGGAGAGGCCTTTTAAATCCCCTCCCCTCAGCCCTAACCTAGGTAAAAGCCCAAGAACAACCTGACAACAATTTGAAGAAGAAACCCTTGACCCAGAACCCTAACCCACACCTTACCCCATACCCTATCCCTTCAGCCCTCCTGCCGTTACACTCATCCGGTTTGTCCTCCTGTGGTGCGGCCCTCTGCTGCGCGCTACTCAAAGTTCACCGCGCCTGCCCATGTCCGCCAAACGCGCCGTTGTGAATTTCCCAGTCCTGTGGCCGGCTTGCGCTTGCGCGCGGCCGTTCACACACATAGCCCCGCAATCACCCTGTTCTTCCCTCCCCAAACTAGCCACCCAAGAACATGATTGGCCCGGCTCCATTCCTAAGTTGGGTATCCAAAAGGGTTGCGGCCTGTCCCCCCCTTAGTCAGGCCCAACCCGCAGCAGTGTGCTGGTCCTGCTGCGCCTACTGCTGAGCCTTGCAGCAACCGCTGCTGAGCCCGCAGTGGCCACTGCTGAGAACGCGCGCTCCCCAACTGCTGAGCCTGACCCACCAAATGCTGAGCCCCCAGGCCACAATGCAGTTCCCAATCCAAGGCTATATAATGACACCACAGTGCTGGAAGTAAGTTCCTTTCCTCAGTGTGCATCACCAGGAGTTACTTCCCAAAAACACTATCATTGTGCCACGCTTGTGAGCAAAGGCAAGAGCCGCAGTTTGGTTTTGACTAGGACCTATGGTAACGGATGCAT
This sequence comes from Puccinia polysora, assembly GCA_025617555.3. NCBI lineage: Eukaryota > Fungi > Basidiomycota > Pucciniomycetes > Pucciniales > Pucciniaceae > Puccinia > Puccinia polysora. Next base: position 56,210,239 of record CM062628.1, read on the forward strand.
GCGGTTGGCGCAGTTCAATGTGGGAAAGTATAAGCTGGTCGCGCAAAAGGTCCTTACCTGGAACAAAGAAATGCCGCAGGATCTGAACAGACAACTGCGACCAATCCCTTGGTTGCGGGACCCTTGGGAATCTCCACTGGAGATGTCAGGATGGGAGACACAATTGGAGCGGATTATGGATGAGTGGATTGCAGCCCTTAACTTTGGACCACCAGACTGGTTGAGCAGGCAGGAATGGTATTTGCTGACTTTGGTACTTGCTCTCCGGGAAAGAGCGCTTGGGTTGGGACCTGAAGAGCAGGGACTTTTAAAGGGCAAGATAGGCAACCCTTATGTGATTCCAACGGTTCCGCGCAAACCTTGGCAGATCAAGCCAATTGCAATTCCGCAGGCGGTTTGGGGGCCCTTCTTGGAGCTGGTGCGCAAGGGTGTGGGTACAGGTCTTTAAAAGCAGTCAACATCAAGTGAATCAAGTCCAATTTTTGCGGTGGTTAAGCAGGAAGGGAAGTCACTACAGATTTTTCATGATCTGCAGCTGCTCAATTTTTTTACAATCCAAGATGTGGGAAAACCTCCCCGCATGGACAAGTTTCTGGAATCTATGGCAGTTTGGGCATGCTACGGGTTGGTGGATGTGATGGGGGGATACAATCAGCGCAAACTCAATTGGAGTTTGCGCCCAATGACTGCCTTTGAAACCGGATTGGGCAGGATGCAACTGATGCCTCTGCCCCAAGGTGCAACTAACTTGGTTGTGGTTTACCAAGCACAGATGAACTGGATTCTGAAAGAAAATCTTCCGGAGGAGGTGCAGATCTTCATTGAAGACAGGGGCATCAAAGGTCCAAAGACAGATTACGGAGGGGAAACTCTTACAGACGCTCCGGAGATTTGCCAATTTGTCTTGGAGTATGCGCCTACGCTGGAAGGGATCTTGTTCTGGATTGAGGAAGTGGGACTTAAAGTGTCAGGGAAAAAGTTAGTGGTCTGTGTGCCCGCGCTGAAGGTTCTAGGACATGTGGTGGCTTCCAACAGAAGGCTTATTGCCAAAAAGAAGTGCAAAAAAGTCCTTGAGTGGCCAACGCCAAAGAGCATCTTGCAAATTCTCCAGTTCTGGGGATTTTGTAGCTATGTAAAGATTTTCATCAAGCTGTTTGAGGAGGTTGCTATTCCTTTTCGGGCATTGAAGCAGAAGGGTGCGGAGTGGACCTGGGTTTCAAACTGTGACCTTGCCTTTGACAAACTCATGGAGATCATTGGGCACAATATTGTACTGCGGGACTTGGATTATGACATTGGAGGAATTATGTTGGCCATGGATTTGATCAAGTTTGGCGTGGGGGCGGTGCTGACCCAGGAGGATGAGGTTAAAGATTTTCTGGTTCTTTACAAGTTTGTTACGTTTAAGCCAACGGAGAGGTACTTGCAGCCAAATTTGGAACTTTGCGGGGTAAGTAAGATTGTGCAGAGGTTGCAGCATTTGCTATGGGGGATTCACTTTTTTCTTCTGGTGGATTGGGAGGCACTGGCGCGGATGATTGATTTGCTGATGCTGCCAAACACACCTATGACCAGGTGGGTTGCATTCCTTCATTTTTTCTCTTTCACAGTGGTGCATGTTCCAGGAAAGGCCTTTATGATGCTGGAAACGCTGTCTTGGTCCCCACAGGATGATCCATACAAAGGCGTGGAACCCTTGGATGTGGAGGCCCCAATGGTTAAAGTAGGGGTGATGGAAGTAGGTGTGCAACTTCCACTCCAGCAGTACTCAGTTTGTATTTGCGGGATCTTTGGTTTCCGGATGACACACCAGCCAAGATCATTTGATGGATTTGGAAGAGAGTGGGAAATTTCTACCTGCAGGAAGGAAAGCTGTGGCAGTGGAGCGCGCCGGTACTGCTTGTGGTCAGCACGTCCAGGGAGGATCAGGAGGTGATTCTGGGAATTATGCATTACAATCTTGGCCATTGCAGAGAGCTTGAAACGCAGAAGCGGGTGAGAGCAAGGTTCTGGTGGCTGGGTGTAGTTCAAGTGGTACAGGAGTGGGTAAGGTTGTGAAAAGCGTGTCAGAAGCAGAGGGCAACATTGCCTCGCAAAGTTGGTATCCCCACAGGGGAGAACACCTTGTCTGGGTGGGTTTCTCTGGATGTTGGGCGCATCAAGGCGGGTAAGTTTGCATACCTCCTTGTTGCGCGGGATAATCTGTTGGGATGGGTGGAAGCGCAGAAACTGGTGAAGCTCTTTGGGGAAGAGGTTGGTGAGTTTCTGGAGGAAGATTGATTTGCGCTTTACGGATCACTTTGCCTGGTAATGGTTGATGGGGGTGCGGAGTTCTGGGGACGGTTGGTGGAGTTAGTGCAAAGTTATGGAGCAAAGTTTGGGCAAGTGACGGAGGACTATCCAGAAGATGCGGGGATGATTGAGCGCCGTCACCAGCATATAAAGGATGCAATGGTGAAAATGTGCGGCAAGGATGGCAAGTGGTGGCAGGCAACCCTTCCAGTGGTTCTTTTTGTGGATTGGATTTTGGTGAAGAGATTGACGGGTTATTTTCTGTACAAGCTGCTATTTGGGCAGCAACCCATGCTGCCAGTTGAAAGTGAGCTGGAAACCTTTCTGGAAATTGAATGGTGGAGGGTTAAGATGGCTGCAGAGCTAGTGGAGACCCGCGCCAAGCAACTACTGCGACAGGACAAGATGCTGGAGAAAGCGGCTGGAAGACTGAAGGCAACCTGAAAGAATTACGTTGGCTACTGGGATGAGCGCTGTGGGCATAAACTCCGGGATTGGTTGCAGAAGGGGGACTTGGTTCTGCTTTACAACTGGAGCCTGGAAACTCAGTGGGGGAAGCTGTTCACTAATCAATGGAACAGGCCTTTCCAAGTGACGTCCAAGTTCACCGGAGGTAGCTACCAGGTGGAGGAATTGGACGGAAGGCCGCCGCTTTGCACATGAAAAAATTCTTTGCGGAAGGCTCAACTTCATTCAACAAGACGGCTGGTTGGATAGGGGAGGGGATGATAAACGGGATCCTTCCTCCAAGGATGAGCCTGCGCATGCCTTGTGTTTGGGGGAGTAAATGACTTCAGTCTGCTGGGGACAGCAGCCAAGTTGGGGGGGGGGAAGGTTGGATGATTAGGGAATATGATTGGATTTGGTGAGGGGGTGCTCTAGCCGGTTCACAGCCGGAATAACTAGACACCCCAGAATGTTTTTCTTCTTATTTTCTTCTCTCTGTATTGGCTTTTTGGGATTATTGCTGGCTATGGATGGTTTCTTTTAGGTGCAGGCACAGCAAAAAGCTGGGTCTGAAGAAGCGAGGACAATCCCTGCATCCGGATGCAAATGCATGGACAATTTACAATGGATTATTCAGGGAACTAGGAAAGCTTGTTGCACGGTATAGATGTGGGTAAAAGAGCAAGGCGCGGGCTTGGCAATGGGTTGTTTTTTTAAAAAAAAACCTTTTAAGTTTTCTTTAGTTATCTTATAGATGGAAGGTGTGGATGGTTGTGGGTGGATTCTTTTTCTTTCTATCTCTCATGGATGTGCGCGTGTGGATGGTTTTCTTTTTACTCTCTCTGTTCTGTAGATGGGTATAGGGAACTGTGTGGCAGTTTGTCTGGGGCGGTCCAGGTACCTTGAGCGGATACTTCTCAATCTCACAGATTCCTCACTCTTGCAGGTTGCTTTCAAGAGCGCAGATCTTGCGCGGGGATGTTCTTTCTTACTCTCACCGGATACTCTCAGTGGCATGGATCCTTCTCACTCTTTCCAATCTTTCGCGTGGCTCTTATTTCTCTCATGGTTCTCACAAAGCCCAAAGGCTACTCAAGATGGCAAGGCAAAAGTCCACATCTTTGCAAATGGGGGTGGGGATGAATACAAGATGCAATGAAAGGAAGAAGGAAGAAAGGGGGCAATCACCTACGCCGGCCAAGTCCTCATGACATCCTCTGCATTGGCGTGAGCCGCCGCAGCTAGGAACTTGCGTTGCGCATTGGCGGTGTGCCTGTAAGGAACCAATAGGAGCCGCCAGAGGAGTTTGTCCGCATTGTTTACCATGGCTTCAAACCTTGCCAAGGGGAGAGCTGGAACCAGGGGGATCTCCGGGATCTTGGGAGTTGCGGACAGAGGGGTTGCAGTGGTTGCAGGTTCTGGTGACAACTTGATCACCATGGGTGTGGGCTCCAGTGATGACCTGGGAGCGGGTGATGGTGACAACAATGGTGAAGATGAAGCCAGAGGAGGAGTTGGTCTTGGAGGGGTGGGAGGATGCAGAGGTGGCGGAGGTGGAGCTGGCCTCAATGGGGATGGAGGAGGCGCGGCCGGACAGTTGAGAATCCTTGGGTCCATTGCTGGTACATTCATCCAAACCCCCGCGGCCCACTTGTGGGTGGTGTTGCAAAAGTCTGCAAAATTTGCAAAATCCTGGGGCCTTGGAGGTCCAGCCCTGCAGAACGCCAAGCCCGAGTTGTGGCTCTTGTGCAATGGAGGATTGTGAGGGGCGCATTGCGGGCGGTTGCAAGGCAACCCAGGCGGAGTACACTCATTTGTTGAGATCTCCTCCTTGCTTGAGATCACAAAGGAGTCACAACAGGTCCTCTTGCGCGGGCAACCTTGGGTTGGCGTGCGGCGTGCCCTCCGACAAGGAGCAGTGGCAGTTTCCAGCTCAGCAGGGTACACAGGTGCGCTGGCCCAGAAGAATTTGGCACAGAAGGCTGTTCTGGCTGCAGTAGGTACAGGACATATTTGTTTAGGGGCGTTGGATGGGGTTTTTCTTTTTATGTCTTTGGTCTGATGAAGGGGTGCAGTTGGAAGTGGTATAGCTGGGGTATGGTGGGAGGCAGGTGAGATAGTGGTGGATCTCTGGGGACAGAACTCAAGTTGGGGGGGATGTGGTGGTGTTTTATAGATGTGAGTTGGAATAGGCTGCATGCTGCGCGCTCAGCAGTGGCAGCGGGCTCAGCAGGGGAAGTGCACTCAGCAATGGGTGAAGCTTTGCTGCAGCAAGTCGCACTGCAGGCTCAGAAGCAGTTGAATTGGGCTCAGAATATGGAGAAATGGGATGGATGGATTGCGCAACGCAAGAAGCGGATCTGGATTGCGCCAATATATCTCGGATATCTGGAATGGCGCGCCGGGCAGATACAGAAATGCGCGGGGGGCTCAAAGTTGTGCGCGGGGGGCTCTGAGTTGGGTGCAGCGCAAGGCCGGGTCTTCAGAAGGATAAACCAGGTGGACATAATTGCAGGAAGGTAATACAGATGGATATGGGATATGGGATATGGGATATAGGTTGTGGATTATGGGATGGGAAGGATAGGGTTGAGGCTAGGGTTCTGTGCTTAGGGGTTGTATTTCATTATTTTTGCTTGTTTCTGGTTGTGCCTAGGTTAGGGTTGAGGGGTAGGCTACTTAAGCCGCACCCTCAACCCGGGTATCATGGAGGATCAATCACCAAGGATCATTGGTTGCCATAGGTTTTGGAAGGATCTTGAATCTCAATTCTCTATATCTCAGTCAAAGGGCAAACAGTTGCACTCAGGGTTTACAGACGCAAGGGATCAATAACTTCTGAACTCGGAAATATTAAAGGAGAAGTCCTCTTCTGAATTCCACAGCCCGCAGTTCTTATTTCTCTCTAGTTTCTCACAATCTCAAAGGCTACTTAGGTTGGTGCAGCAAAAGTCCATTTTCTTGGAAAGGATAGGTGCAGTAATAGACACAAGATAGAAAGGAAGGAGAGAGGGGGTGATCCCCCTACGTTGGCCAAGTCCTCATTACCTTCTCCGCGTCTGCGGCTAGTTTTTGGAATTCATCCAGGACTTTGTGTTGGGCACCGGTGGTGTGAGCGTGGGGAACGGCTAGGAAGCACCAGAGTAGTTTGTCTGCCTTGTTCACCATTGCGTCAAACCTTGCAAGTGGAAGCGCCGGAATCAAGGGGATCTCTGGAATCTTGGGAGTGGCGGCCATGGGTTCTGGTGACAACTTGATGACTACAGGAGTTGGCAGGCGCCCAGGTTCTGGTGACAACCTGGGGGTCGGTGATGGAGATGGCAGCGGAGGAGTAGGAGTTGGAGGAGCAGGTCTTGGGGGAGTGGGAGAAGGCACTGGCGCTGGATGAGGCGCAGTTGGTTTTTTGAAGATCTGTGGGTCTGTCACCAGTTTGTTCATCCATACTTGTGCAGTGTTCCAATAAGCTGCAAAATTGGGGAAGTCCTGGCGCCGTGGTGGTCCAGCCTGATGGAATGGCAAGCCCAAGTCATGGCTTTTGCGCAAAGGATGGTTTGCAGCAGCGCGTTGTGGTCAGTCGCATGGTGAGCCTGGCGGGTTCCATTCATTGGTGGAGATGTTGTCATTGCTCAAGACCAAAAACAAGTTGCGCCAGGTCCTCTTGTGCCGACAACCTTGAGGACAGTTGTGGGGAATAATATTGAATAAATAACAGTGACAGTGGCTGGCTTGGCATGGAACACAGGCACGCTGGCCTGGAAGGATGCGGCAGGAGAGGCCGTAGCGACTGCAGAACGTGCAGGAAATGTTGAAGGGCTAGGATGTGATGGGCTTTTTTTCCTTGGTGTGGTGTAGTGGTGCGGAGAGGGGACGGGATAACTGGGGGTAGGTGAGATAGTGGTGGATCTCTGGGGACAGAACTCAAATTGGGGGGGATGTGGTGGTCTTTTATGGATGCAAGTTGGAATGGGCTGCGCGCTGCGCGCTCAGCAATGGGTGCGGCCTTGCCGCAGCAAGCCGTGCTGCGGGCTCAGAAGCAGTCAAATTGGGCTCAGCATCCTGAGATGCGGGGCGGATTGGATTGGATTGGATGGATTGTGCGGATTGCGCGTCTTGCAACGCACGGATGTACCTTGCATATCTGGAATGGCGCCTTGGGGGGATGCAGACATGTGCAGGGGGCTCCAATTTGGGCACGCTGCAAGGGCCGCTTCATTAGAAGGACAAACCTGGTGCACATAATGGCAGGCAGGCAATATGGATGGGATATGGGGCAAGGGATATGGGATATGGATCATGGGATGGAATGGAAGGATAAAGTTGGGGCTAGGGTTCTGTACTTAGGGCTTTTATTTCATTATTCTGGCTTGCTTCCAGTTGTACTTAGGTTAGGGTTGAAGGGGAGGTTACTTAAACTGCACCCTCAACCTGGATGAAAGGGGGGGAGGAACATGGGATCACATCAGGTTGGAAGGCTCTTTTACAATCATCTCTCTTATTCTCTACCTCTCTATCTCTTGGTGTTAGGGTGAACAGTTGCACTCAGGTTTTACAGACGCAAGGGATCAATAACTTCCAAAATTGGGAACCATTAAAGGAGAAGTCCTCTTCTGATTTCCACAGCGGTTTGGATGCTACTGAAGTCATCCGGTTTCTGCTACCTTAAGTCTTAGTCTTACTGTCCAATTATTACACTGCCCTCAAGTATTAGGCAAGGGGGCGTGTTATAATTCTATTCTTTTATTTTGTGTTGCCTGATTCTTGATTGCAATAATCTTTCAAGCTTTGTATTCTTTTGTTATGCTCTAAGTTTTATGTCTTGTTTGATCTCTATAATAATCTTTTAAGTCTTATTTCCAGTATCATCTTTATCATAACCTACAGTGGCTTTTGCCCTAAGTATGATTGTCTAGTGAAGTCTTTATGTTGGTCCGGCAGTATGAAATCTAGTGCTTTCTTTATCTTTCATCTATTGTGGCCAAAATTCCTAATATTTACTTATCTTGTGACATCTTCTGTTTCACAGTTATGCTTATAAAACTTATCCTTTTCATTCATCTTGTCAACCACGAGTCATCCTGAATGTATTTAGTCTATTTAAGCTGCTGCTTTCCAAGTCAATGAACCCTCATCTGTTCTTACTTACACTGAACCAGAGTTCCCCTCATCTGACTCCTAGATCCGCTCCTCTTAGCGCAATAAGATTACAATCCTCATATCTTAAGTCTTCCAACCGGAGAACTCAACTCAAAATCTTCACAACATTTTTCTTTCTCTCTATTCTATAGATGGGCCAACCTCAACACTGCCACCTTGAATTTTTTGGCCATCTATTGTGCAATCAAACAATCACCACCAAGCAGCTTGAGTCCAATGGACTTGATGCCCCATGCAAAAGAGATATACCACCAACAAAACAAGGGCCAGCAATTCAAAGTTGAAGGCGCTTGGGAAATTCTTTGACACCACCCAAAATGGATTGGCAAACCAGCCTCAGCAAGTCAAACACCCCTGCAAGCCAACTCCCATCATTTCCCTCCATTGCCAATTCCTTGGCTCAACCGTAGGGTGTTAAGACCGTAAAGCAAAATTGCTTGAACTCAGAGCCCAATTCCAAATATGGAAATGATTTGGTTTCACAACTCAAGATACTGATAAAGAACAACAAAATCAGTGAGTGGCAGAAAAACCTTGCAGAGAAGAAGTATAATTTGGAATGCAAGAAAGTGAATTTCAAGGTTGCAATTGGGCAGTTGAAAGTCATTTTGCAATCTGAAGAAGGACTTCCTGATGAGCACAGTAAAGATATGTTGATGATTTTGAAGCAAAAAGTCCAAGATTGACTAGAAGGGTGATTCAATAAACACAATTATCTGTCTCAAAGTACCCATATATGACTACTTTTACTCGTCAAATTGGCCTTTACCTCTGTTTGTTTTGGATTATTTTTTTTTACTCTGATTGATTCCAGATGAAGACTCTTTGAAAACATGAAATGGAAGATTGCAATATATATATTTATTTATTATTTGAAAAAAAATAATAAAATGGCAAGGAAATATTGTGAGATAACTTGAAATATAAGTTTTTTTTATGATTGGAAATAAAAAAAATAAAAGGGCAAAGAAATTTTGAGAGATTTAAAAAAATCAACCCTCAATTCCCCTCTTCATCCAATTGAGAATCTTTAGATCATTGATGAGCTGGTAATGAAGAGTTGAATCATGAAGCCTAGAAGTATTTTGACTGAGAGATTGAAAAGTATGAAATAAAGCAGGATCATGAAAATTTGAGGAGATGTCAGTTGTGGTAGAACTGGAAATATTTTGATTAAAAAAAGGATCACCGGGAGATTTCTCCTCCACAATAATATTATGAAGAATTATGCAGCACTTCATAATCTTAAATATATCTTCTTTGAACCAAAGTCTACTGGGTTGAGAAATTATTCCCAATCAACCTTGAAAAATTCCAAATGCTCTTTCTATGTCCTTTCTGGCTCCTTATTGAAGTTGAAATTAATGTTTACTGGCAGGATCTTGAGGAATTCTGTAAGATTCAACAAAGACTGGCCAGTTGGGTTATATTCCATAAGCCAAATAGTATCCATAGGTATATTGATGATTGTTGATCTCAAAAGATACATCTGATGGAGTAACTGAAGAAAAAATACCCAAATAATCCTTCAATAAGTCAAACAAACAAGAAATAAGGCAAATAAAATAATGAAAAACAATACCTGTGAGAAATTCATCAAATATGTTAATATTTTTGAGTATATTGATGTCATTGTGAGTCCCAGGTGATCTAAAGCAACAGTGCCATATTCTTAAATTTAATGATGCTACTGATTCTAAAACCATTGTTGGAAATACTTCTTTTCCTTGAAAATGACCATCCCAAGCTTGGGGGAAATTCTTTCAGACCCAATGCATTCCATCAATGCTACAACAACATCCTTGGAAACCATGTGCTTCATATTCTTTCATTATAACTGAGAGCTCTTCATCTGTTGCACCTCTGAGGTATTCCCCCTCAAATAAAAAGACAATATCATTCACCAATCTCTTCAAATTTTCCATTGCAGTTGATTTTCCAATTTGAACATTATTGTTGGTGCAGTCAGCAGAATATCCATAGGCTAATTGAAAAATTGCAGCAGTGATTTTCTGATGAGGAGAAAGACCAATTTTTCCACAACAGTCCTGAAAAAATTTTAAAAAAAAAATAAAGAAAAAATATATATTTCAATATTGATTGCATTCCGAAACAATGGAAGGAATTTCTTAGTCAGTAGGATTGATTGAATTACCATTCTTTGGGTTCAATAGGGGTCATGAGCCCCCAAATCCATTACTAGCCTTTTGAAGGTAACCTTTCTCATTCTAAATTTCCTTTCAAACATCTGGTTTGTGTATCTTGCATCTTGATTGCAATAATCAGCCATGAGATTAAGATGGCCTTCAACTTGGTTACAATTGATCATTGTTCTTCTTGATTTGTTCCTTCTTTGAAAAAATTGTATTTTATGAAGTTCTTCTTCAACTTCAAGGAAAACTTGTTGACGTTGAAAGTGGGAGCTGGAAAAAGGGAATTAATTTTTGAGGGTGAGGAAGGGGGCCATCTTCTTTTTGGAGAGGTGGTAGGTGGTATGTAGGTGTTTTGAGGATGAAAGGTTGGGATTTGTTGATTTGATTTTGGAGGATGATTGATTATGATGACTTGCAACAACGGGTTGCAACAACAAGTTGCAAGTTGCAACAAAGCGGGGTCCTAGCTAATGAGCCGGTGACATGGCACATGATTGTCCACTTTGGGTTGTTAGCTGGCTACTGTGGCCTTGTGGAGTGGACAGTTGTAAAAAACGCGTAGTAAAACGCTTGCTAGCTATTTTTTTTGGCTAGAATGTTGCTACCTAACAAGCCGCACTCTCCAACAATTTGGGATGCTTTTATATGTCTTATTTACATGGCCATGAATTTTATAACTTGAAATTGAAGATAAAGTGTCCTTTTCTTTTTGAAAAAAAATAATCTGAAATCAATAAATTGCTTTTTTTGTAACATGGATCCAACAAAACAAATGAAAAATATTGATTGATTGGAATTTCTTGATACTTGGTAAGGATTCAGGTCAGGAAAATAAAATAAAGAAAAAAAAAGGGAAGTTCTACCATTGAGTAGAGCCACCAAAAGATTTAATGACTGCCTTCATTTTTCAGGCATGATTTCAATGAGATGGATGAGTCACTACTTTGGAAAATCATCCAAGGCACTATTGAGGGCCTTATCAATCTCATCCAGGGACTTTGGTTGGTATAGCCTTTTTATATTGACCTTCATGGTATGCCAAATGTTCTCAATGGTGTTGTGGTCTGGTGATTGAGCTGGCCATCCTTGTCTTTTGAGGCCTTTCTCCTTTTGCCACTGTTTGAAAATTTTGGCCTTGTGAACTGCAGCACTGTTTTCCATCAGGATGGGATATTGATTATTGATGTTTGAAAGCCATGGCCCTAAAGCACCATTGTTAACAATTTCAATGAAATATTTGGCCATCCTTCTTTATTCAGGAATGAAAAACATTGGAGAGGTTCTTTCATGGGTGAAAGCACCCCATATCATCATTTTTGTTTGACCAATCTTGAATGTGGGGGATAGAAAGCTTGATCCAAACTTCTCATGGGGGAGGTGCCATACATTTACTTGCTGGGTGTTCTTGCCAACTTCAAAGGAAGATTTGTCTATCCAGATGATGTTCTTCCAATCCTCAATTGTCCAATGCAGATTCTCACAATCAAATGCCAATTTCCAAGTCTTGTGGGTGGCATTTAGAAAGGGTTTTCTTGCAGAAATTCAGCATTAATATCCCAGTTGATGGGCATGTTGGTGGATTGTCCTGGTCAAGACTTTGGTCACAATTGAATTGGCCATTTTTTTCAGGCTGGAACTTCTTTTGCCTCTCAAGACACAACCAAGCTGCCAAAAATCCCAATTCCCAAGTTTTGATTGCAAGCCCAATTTCTTTTGATTTTCAGTGGTCCCTCTGACATTATATTTTTCTAGAAGGCTGTAGATTGTTTATTGGTTGAGGCCCAATTTCTCACTGATTTTGTTACCCAAAATTCCACCCTTGTAAAGTGGGTGGACAAAAAGCATGGGACTTTTTGTCAAAGCAACCACACCCGGGTACTTCAAACAATGTAGATGAAGACCTGGGTTTTGCAATCTTGCTGTTGACCATCCCATCTTTAGGCTTTCACTCCATCCAACGCATTGCCACATTGCCACAGACTTGTTTGTTTGATTTTTATGTCAGAAAACTCAATCAATCCAAAAAATAAAGACGGTAAGTAATATTTTTGAAATCTTATCCTTCATCTTTGATTCTGATTCATGTTTTTGTTTCTTGATATTTAGTCCTCTTCTGGAAATTGGTTGTTTCAGAAAATCAAGATGGTCCAACCACCAGAAGAGGGTACAATTGAAATTGTTGGATTTGTTTTTAGAACAATGTGAACCACCTCCACTCCAATTCAACCTCAAACCAATATTACCTCAAGCCTCTCAAGACACCTCAAAGTGGTAAAAGTGCAGAGAAATAAAAAAATATGAACATCAGATGCATAGAGAGCTTGAATGAATGGTTTTTAGCTGCTTCCATGACTTCCAACCTAACTATGTCAACACCATCATCACCATCTCACCAAGGCCATCAAAAATCAACATCAATCAAAACTGGTTTTAATTATTTTTAGAAACTTTGAATATTAAAATTTCTTTCATTAAAACCATTCCTTTTGATCCTCTCTAACACCCCTATAAAGAAGAAAAAAATTTGATGATACAGAATTTTTCATTTGTTTTCCCTCCAGCATGTTTTTTGAAGGTTTTTTGCTTTTTTTGATTTTTTTTAAAAAATCATAATTTGATATTTTTTTCAAATTTTGATTGTTGTATAATTAAATTACAGATGTTGAAATACATAATACCACGAATAAATGTAAGTAAATGCCTTTTTTGAACAATAGATTCAGCTTGGAACACAGTTCTGAAAATAAATGGACTGTTTTAGGTCAGTCAGTCCCATTATTTCTGTCCACCCACTGTACATCCCCACAGTCCACCCCTTGAATTCATCCAAAAGTTCTTCTTTTTTTACTTTGTTTGAAATCACACTATTGTAAATTTGAAATTGAAAAAAAAGAATCAGTTTATGAGATTGAAAAGGACAAAAAATTGAGGATGGTTTTTTAGAAATGGATTTGAAATGAGAGGAAAATGAAACCCACCTGGTTTGATAGAACAAATCAAAATGGTCATGAGGCCAAAGACCAAAAAACAATGGAGTTCAACTGGCTGAGAAAGGTTTCCCAGACAGAAATACAAATTCTGGAGTTTTGGCACTCAGGCCCATTTCAAAATAGTAGGACAAATTTTGTCCCCCCCCTGTACAGCTCCCCACGGCCCACAGAGTTGTGAACAGACATTTGCAACTTGGATGGGTTGTGAGCCAGGCCACATGTCCCATTTTGAGTTGTTTTTTGCTGCTCACAACTTTTTCAAAACTCCAGGGTTGTGAGTAAAAAATAAAAATAAAATAAAAAACAGAAACAAAACAAAACAAAAACATCAAAAAAAGTTTAGAAAAAAACCAAAAAATTGAAAAAATATTAAAAACTATTAAAAAAATTACAAAAAATTGTGAAAATTCTGCAATTCCAGGCTCATGAATTCACATTTATGGATCTATGGATAAATGAAAATAAACCATGAAAAATTCTAAAAAAATCAAAAAATTGTGCCCAAAAAAATAAAAGGGCAATGTTAAATTTGCAACCTCACACCCTCCATTCACAACCTCTAAAGGGTTGCATGGCATGATTTGAAACCCAGATTGGTTGAAAGCGGCCTTTCAAAACCCAGATGGGTTTCAAAACATGCCACGCAACCTGTTTTGAGTCATGAACAAAGGGTGTGAGGTGGCAAATTTTTATTTTTTTTATTTATTTCTTTATGGGCAATGTTAAATTCACAACCCTGAAGTTTATAACAGCCCCAAAATTCCGTTTGCAACTTATCTGAGTCGCAAATGGCCATTTGAAACCCATCTGAGTCCCAAATGGCTGTTTGCAACCTTTTTTTATATTATTTATATGTATATATTTTCTTAAAAAAATATTTTTTGCTTTCTTTTAACTATTATTTCTTTTTTTTTATTTTAATTAAAAAATAAAGAAATAAATAAAGGGCAATGTTGAATTTGCAACCTCACAACCTCTGTTCACAACCTAAAAAGGGTTGGATGGCACAATGTGCAACCCACTTTTGGTTGTGAACAGCTGCTCACACCCCGGCCCAGTAATGAATGGCCACTCAAAACTCATATCAGTTGTTAACAGCCACTCACAACACAATTTTGGGTTGTGAGCGGCAGTTCACTACCCTGCTCACAACAAAATAAATAAATAATAGATAAAAAAAATTGAAAAAAATTCAAATAAATTAAATCCTGACCTAAATAAAAATAAATGAAATAAATAAAAATAAATAAAAATAGGGCGGACATTAAAATAAATAAAAATAAAAATAAATGAATAATTTCTTTATTAATATAAACCCCAAAAAAGGAAAAAACATTGAAAAAATACAAGCAACTTTAACTTATTAACAAAAACATCAAAAAGGTAAAAAAATGAAAAAATACAACTCGACTAGCCTTAAACTAAAAACTCCAAAAATTAAAAAAACAATGAAAGAGTCTATGGATCAGCCCTAAAGTAAAAGTGCCCAAAAATTCAAGTTCAACTTGACTAGCCCTAAAGTAAAAACGCAAAAAAATACAAGTTCAACTTGACTAGCGCTAAAGTAAAAACACCAAAAAATACAAGTTCAACTTGACTAGCCCTAAAGTAAAAACACCAAAAAAAGTTCAACTTGTTTTTTACTTCTTGTGATGGGATCAGCTTAACACAAGTTGAAGCAACTTACCATCAAAATCTCATTCAAAAAACTCAATATAATGATTTTAACTCAAAACACTCAACATAATGATCTTAAAAATGTGCTAACCCTTTATATTAATATAAATAGTTAGCTTCATTAGAATTACAATTTATATGAAACAACATGATGAAATGAACTCAAAGTCTATTATAATCTAGAATACGTTTGCAGTTGATATTTGGGATGATCAACCCAACAAGAGGCTTTTTTAGAAATCAAGGAATGGTTTTGCTACAATGGGTGGGATTGGAATCATTTCTCACTCAAGTAATATTTGAAACCAGTGGTTATTGTTTAAAAAGGAAATATAAGTAGGGTCTGATTGATCTCTAACACCTTTTTTCATTGGATTATAAGAACAAAATGACTCAAATGAAATGAGACATATATGTATGGCATATGTTTCTGCTAATATTTGTCCCATATCTAGTTGAGCCAGCGATTTTGAAGAGGGGATCTTTTGATTGATGTCTTAAAAATCAAGACTTTTTTTAATCTTTTCTACCTCTTTTGAATCACAAAGCATCTTAATGTAGCATTCTTTATGTTTCTATGATTTTTCAATCATTTCCTTCCTAAATTTCAACCATACATGTTCATTGTAACCAAGAGATTTAGAAATGGTTCTAAATGCGCAATTCCCATCTCCAATTGGATCTAAAACCTCACCCAAGAACCTATGGAATTCCTTGGGGATTTGGTTGAGGTATTTCACGTTTGTTTCCTATCATCAAAACTAACTTAGTATTCATTTTTTTAATCACATCAATGAAATGAATACTCACCAAAGATGAGCTTCTTGTTGAGCCTTCCTGCATGAACTCTTCCTCCAAAGAGGATTCAGATTCCAAATTAAGTGAAGCTGATCCACTAATAGCTTCTTCCTCTGAACTATGGAATTCAGATTCAGATCCTGCCAACTTTTACTAACAATTATCATCATCAGTTCATTCAACCAAAAAAATGAACATGTCTCCAAAGAAAAGACTTACAATCTTTTGTATTTTCTTTATTGGTTCCATCCTTGTCCTATTTTCCTGCTTTATTTGTTTTTCAACATGCTCAAACCAAGATGGTTCTCTCCCCGTATCTGTCAATTTTGGCTAACCCCTACTCTATTTTAAGAATTTAGGTTCAAGTCTTTGTTTTGACCAATATTTTGCAATATTCCAAATTATTTATTTCAATAACCTGTCTTGCTCATGATCTGGAGATTTCAAGATCATTGCTTTGAATTTTTAACATAACTGAAAATTGCTCAGCATTTGGTTGACATTGTGCTTCAAAAATTCAAAAGGATCAAACATTATTAAATTAGGAATAATTAATCAAAAAGCATTTCAAAAAGCATTAATCACAAAGTGATTTTAAAAATCCCACTTGAATAAACTTAAAGAAATAGAGATGCAAGAATCATAGTCCAATCTCCACTGAGGATGAACACTTCAGGTACCACAGATCCTTCGAATGATAGATGGTTACCTATTTGGTGGGAACAGGGAAAACCCATAGTCTTGGAGTATGACTTGGTGCAAACTTTTCCATCATGATCATGTTTGAATCGCTCAAATTGTTCACTAACAAGCTGAATTGCCTCTAAAGAAAAGTTTTATCCCAATGGTAACAGTTCAGGGGGAAGAACTGTCCCTAAATTAATTCACAAGTTATAAAGTAATGCATGAACCAATTTAATTTGATTCAAAACTGTTTGGTCAACGTTTTTCCAAACATCCAACACGCTTCCCAAAGAGTTTGCAAGGAATATTTTTAGAGTGGCATGGGACCCTTCAGCCCAAGAAGTTGTTTTGTTTCCAAATTCTGGGTTGATTCAAGTCCAATCTGTCACAAATGTCTCCTTGAAAGGGAATATGTTATTTTCCATATAATTGAGCACATACTCATGGCCTTTCAAGAAACACTATACAATCCAGAACGTCAGCTACCAAAACTAGGAAGAATAAGAAGCAGTGATTTGGACCTACTCTGATTTCTGCATCATTTACCTTCACCTCCTCCTTGGTCTTTGAGGCCCCATGATTTTCCCACGGAGTCATAAAGCTTTTCCATCCTTCAAATTCATTAACAAAGTGGCCTTTACAGTTTGCTTGTATGTTTTTAGAAAAGTGCCAGGTGCAGCATTGTCTTGATGACTCAGGGAAACTAGATTAAATTGCACAAATCAGAGCTTTTTCACAGACCATCACAAAGAAATTTGGAATTCTCTCAGGATCATAATCCAACTCCTTTAATTCATTTACAGACCAACTGTAGATCTCAAACGTTTATTTTTTTATAAAAACAAGATCTTTTGTGAAAGTTTTCTGGATGGCTGTAATTCCTAAAACATGCAATAGCGGGATTTTGTACTTATTTGTTTTATAAGTACAATCCAACATAGCAATATGATGGAATTTTTTAAAAAGCTTTAATGAATCTGGGTGTGCTAAGTACAGGGCCTCCAAGGGACCATCTCCACTGAGTTTTGACTGATGAATCCAACTTTTTTCTTCAATCTGTTCATTGAGTATGTCCATATCACTTTTCCCCTTCAGTTCTGCAAGCACTAACTTCCACTTAGTGTTATAGATTTTTCAGTCATCAAAATAACCTCCTCCATCAATCTTACTCAATTTTTGTTTCAGTTGTAGTGTATTGAGCCCATCTTTCATACCTTATTTTAGATTGTCTAAGGCTAACCCAGAGATTCTCCTCAGTTGAGGATGCACAGAGGGATTTTCTGATGGTTGATGGTTATGTTGAGTATCTTTGTAGGAGATTTGCCACAAGGGGTCTGCCTTTGTACAAATTGCACAGATTAAAAATTGGGACCCAACCTTCCTTGTGTGAGTTTGCCTGGACCCTTTGGTAATTAGTTTCCCCAAGTAGGAATCATATCTATCACAGTCTAATTCCACATATTTATCTTTCTTTGAGTTAAAGACTTTCAGAGCTTAACCATGCTTCATTGCCCATGTTTGAAAATAGTTTTTACCCTCTTCCCTAGTAGTAAAAGCTCTCACAGGAGGTGGGTAAAGTGGATCTAGTAAAAATTGATTGGTTAAGTCATAGTTTTAGTTACATGCACCCCATTAGTTTTGATCAAATTTGATACAGCAAAGACCTCAGTAACATAAAATTTTAATTGCTACCAGAGGTCAAATCCATCTTTGAAACATTTTTTTCCTCAATTGTAAACCTATATGAGGATTCAATAGGGGCTTCAAGTGATTCATTTCCCAAATCCTTTGTTTCAAAAGATTTGTTGCAGCACTATTGATGTAGTCCTTCAACTCAGCCATTTCATAAGGAGGGCTTTCCACTTCTCCCATGCAAAAAAATGCAATTGTATAGTTCATTATTCAATCCAAATTTCAATTGAACAAAAAAAAAATTCTCAATTTTGATTTTAGAAAGAATTGTTTGCAGGTTTTTATATTATTTCAAATTTTGCTTTACTTTCACTTTGTTTTTTCTTTAATTTCACTGTGGGTTCTAGAATTTCACTTTAGTTTCACTTTGGTTTCACTGTGGGTTCCCTAGGAGTCCCACATAGTATAAGTTGATACCAATTTCGGTTGAGGAAACCCAAATGTGGTCCAGGGGGTGCCCGAAATTCTGGAAAAACGTCTGGTGGGTCACATACCCCAAAAAACGGTCCTATAGAAACCCCAGGGGTTGCGCGTGTTTGGAAAGCCTTTTGTAGTCTTGTATCAGACCCCATGGCTTGAATGGGACGTATAGGCCCCTTAACCACTAAAAAACAACTGGAGTTGTGAATTTATCATCACTCTCTTATTTATTCATCAGGACTTATCAAAGTTAAGAAAACCCGTCATTTTTTCATGGTGGATTTCACCCCAAATCTTCCATTTCAAACCTGCCATTTAAAATAAATAAACTACTTATTTCAGATTGAATGTGTCAAAGTTGACATGAATTATGTGGCTTTTTTAAAGTAAAGTATATAAATTGAAGTTTTTTTTCCTACCCCAAAATGTCATTCACCCCCTTCCAACCCCAGATCCCACCAACACCACCATCATCATAATTATCTCATCAACTTCAAAATCAACATGGAAAACCAACTACTCAGGCCAGCCGTGTGTAATATTCTCACTAGATCCCTCAAGTAAAGAAGCTATGAAATTTGAGATCTTCCCTCTTGATTCTTGGAAGTGATGTTAACATCCCCACTGATATTGTTATTGTCCAAGTAACTTGCACTGGCCCCATCCTAACTCTCATCATCCATCCACACAGCCCAGTCTGAACTCATGATGATGAACATCCTCCAGCCATCCAAACCTTTGGCTTCATTTGGTAAAAGATGGAAAATTGATGGCAAAGCTGAGATTGACCATTGGATGCTCAGGATCTAGCTTGAGGTGTTGAACTGGTTGGCCACAATGATCAACTGAGTGAAAGTTCTGATTGGTTGTCAAAATCAGTCTCAATAGATCATCTGTTTTCTTCAATACCTTGCCTCCATTGGTTGTAATCCTCCTCCTACCCTTCATTCCAAACCTGATATCTACGGTTGGAGTGAACCCTCCAGCCTTTGGATTCCTCTGATGAAGTTCTTCCTCCAAAAAATTCCAATCAATTTCAATTGGTTGAGAGGAGTGTTGGTTGAAAAGAGGATCACCATAGGCTATTTCGATAAAAATTGCTTTCTGTTATTGTTCCATCACCTCCTTCTTTGTTTGGTAGGGTAGGAAGTTGCAAGCCATACATAGCTTTGAGATTTGGGTTTTACCAATTTATTGTTCAACCAATTATCATTACCATTATTTGACCGGCTTTTATCCAGTCATACAAGCCAAAAAAAAAAAAACTTTGAAATCCCTTGTGGAATAAGGCCCTCAATGCTTTGGTGCATTTCACCATCAAGCACGCAATCTGAGAGTAATGTTACTTTGGAATTCCAATGCAAAGATAGCACCCAGGGCGTAGTAGCCCCCCTCAGTCTTGCCAGGGACCAGTAAAAATTGGTGCAAGCGCAACAGTGAGCCTACCCCAAGAGTGGAGAACCATCACAATTTGACAGATATAGAACTGACATACCTTGGACCTATGATTTTTACAGTCCAGGAGATTTCAGCCAGAGCCTGCAGCCATACCCAAAAGAGGCCAGCATGGGGAACTTACAGTTTAAGCATTCCAGAATCATTTATCCCGTCATGCACCCAAGAAAGCCCACCATTTTTGCAAAAAATCCAACCCAAATGTGGTCATTAACCACTTCCCCATTAGGAAAACAGCATTATTCCCATTGAATGGAGCATGGAAGGAAAAAACTTGGGGGGGTGAGGAAAAGATGAACTGAGAGGTGGACTTTTGCATTAGGATATAAAAGGACACTTATCCTTTGCCCTATGAGCAACCATCACAGAAAATCAACATACATCCACATAGTCATATATTGCAATTTCCCAATTATTGTTACTAGACTTACCTGAGACACCAAACTTTTCTGCCTAGTAAAAAAGATCATAAGATCACCCAAACTGCTGTACAAATATAGCAGTTGATTAATTTTTCTCCTGGGAAGATAACTTGTTTCTCTAGCATTTTCAGAGCACACTTGAGCTTTCCTACGCCAGAGCCAAGAAAATTTACACGCAAAAGCCTCCAAGAGAAAGCACACAAACCCTTAATACTGGATGAGTTTTTTTATGGAAGTGGGAGAGATAAGTTCTTCTGAGTTGATTTGTTCTTCTTTCTCTGTTGTCTAACAATTGGTATTTTCAACCCATTAGAAAAACCAATGGGTCAACCAGCAAAACTTCAAATAAATCCAAGAATACTTCACAACTTTGAGTTGTTATCATTGACCAATCTGATGGATGGTCTTGGTTGGACACCATGGACTCTTGCTACATTTCTTCACTCCTTCCCCGCCCTTCCATCTCTCCTTCAGGTTAATCAAGTTTAGATAGATTGGCATCATTGAGCCTTTGCTTACTTCTAGCCTCAAGAAGGCGGGTTCATTCACCATGCATGCGTGTATCAAGTAAAGTAGATAGGTGGGTTTAGGAAATTTTCCTCTGGTATTTAAGATTATTTTTTTCCACATTTTTTTGCCTGCATGGTTTATTCAAACTAAATCCTAACTCCCAATGCCAAAAGATATCCCTTAATTGTTCCATGTTCTCTGGTGGAAAATTGGCTAGAGTGAATCTTCTCCTGAAAAATTAAACTTGAATTGAGGGCTTTTTGCAACTATTTCTGAGTTTGAAACAAACCCCATCGTACCCAAAAAAAAAGAACCAGTTCCTAATAAAGGACGAAAGTGTTACACTCAATAGAAGCCTCTGTTATTCTTAGTAGATTACCATTGAACCTTGAAGTTTACCCATCATTTGAGAAATTTGAAGTATTTCAGGGCATCTGATAGCCCAAAGAATGAAAAACTTCAAAAAACAGAATGAAACATAATACAGAGGGGGTCAACAAAGGAATTGGAAGCTACAAGAGATTAAACAATAAAAAGTAACAGCATGCACTTGAGATTTCTAAAAACAAACCATTTAATAAAAACAAGAGAGGGGGTGGGAAGACACATGAAGCTGAGGATTAGTGCTTGATCAATCTTCATCATCAGAGGCAATTATAAGTTTGCATTTGGTAATCTTGGGTGGCTCAGAGGGGCTAGATGTTGGTTCAGAAAATCTTTTATGATAATCACAATTGGATTTCCTCTTCTGATGAAATTGCTGTTCTTCTAACTTTTGATTGGATAGCTCAAGTTTGGTTAACTTGGGTTCCTGAAAAGTAGTTTTACCATCCTCCATATTATCATCCAAGTTCTATTGACCATCTTTGTCCATCTCTTCCTCTGAGTCATCTTCTTCTTTGATTTTTTCATAACCTAATTCACCTTCATCAGAGAGAAAAGTTGCATTGAACCTATGGCTCCAGGCCCCACCACTTCCTTCTCCTCTTGAACATGAATCACCTTTGGAGAGATAGGCTTGAAAATAGTTTTGAAAAGCTAATTTTGATTATTGTTTCTTGAGTTCTTTCAATTTATCTTCTTCATTAATTTCATTATTTTTCTTCTTCTTTTCTGGATCTAGGGTGATTAATCTAGATTGATTTTGTTTTTGAGAGTTTGCCTTCATTAACAAAAAATTAGCAACAATTATTCCGTGGGTCAATGAATTCAAAATGTATGGTCTCAGGGTGATTTGGCGCCTGGATCAATGGGCAAGGGACCAACAGGGATGCAAGTCTCTGGACTGGATTGAATTGAATATGTTTGCTTGATGAGTTTGTAAAAGCAATCTTATGTTTTGATTAAGGATTCTATAATTGTTAAGCTGACAGACTAAAAGAACTTGAATTATCAGAAAAATGAATCAGAAAAGAAAGGAAAACCACATTAAAAGTAGAAGAGAGGAATGACATGAAAGAACCAATAGAACTGGGAATAACATATTAGAAGGAGACACTGGAGGAACAGTGAGATTTGATCTTGAGGAACTCGTATGGAGTTAGATTGACAAGAGTTGAATCCAGATGGGTTTATGTTCTGAGGGAACTTGAAGGTCATTGAGGAAAGGTTATGAAAGTATTATCCGTAGATCAGCTGAGCAGATTTTGGCAAGTTAGATGGGGAAGGACAGAAAGGACTTGACACATTGGAAGAAGAAAGGAAGTCAAGGAGAACAGAAGAGGTGCTTACTTGACTGAGAGGGCCTGGAGAGCCCTGAGGGCAAACGCAGGATCTCAGTTAAGTAGTACAAATAGTATCTCAAGCTCCAGACTTGGAGTATGCGCACAGTGTGGTTGGTGACTAGGGAGAGCAGACATACTGGGGAGCGCATCTGCAAAAAATCAGTGAATGATAAAGGATAAAAGAAAATAAAGGAATATAAATAACAAAGAAAATAAGTGAAATGAGAAGGTCAAAGACAAAGATTCCCAGGTTCTGACACCCTGCCTGGCTTTAAACTCTCATTGAACATGCAATAATTTGAGGCAGTTTGTAAGCGGTATTCTTGAAAGAGCTTTGGTGAGGAAGTTGGCACAATTTTCTTTGGAAGAGTTTTTCTTTAATTCAATGGTGCCTTTAGCTATTTCTTCTCGGATGAAGTGATGCCGAAAGTTGAGATGTTTTGATCTGAAACTTTTTTGATTTTCCTGCTGCATAGCCTGCTTTATACAGCCTTCATTGTCTTCATGAACCAGAGTTGGAGAGTCAAACTTGCATTGGACAACTTTGCTTAAAAAGGTTTGCATCCGCAGAATTTCCTTCATGCCATCACCAACTGACTTGTACTTGGCTTCAGTTGTGGAGAGAGACACCATGGCTTTCTTTCTAGATTTCCATACTATCAGATTGCCATTCCAGGTGACCACCATACTTGAGATTGAATGGTGGGTTGAGGGACACATTTCCCAATCAGAGTCCACAAAGGTGGTTAGAGGTACATTTGAGTATTTAGATGTGAACTAAATACCCTTGCTGGCAGTATGTGAGAGATAGTTCAGAAATTTCGGAGCCACATTGCAATGAGATAGACTTGGAGCATTAAGGAACTGAGCCAGATAGTTGGCAGAAAAGGTAATTTCCGTTCTGGTGTTGATGCTAATATAGTTTAGTTTGCAAATTATCTTTTGGTAGTTGAGACCAGAGGAAGAAAATTCATTTTTTTCTTCATTGGTGGCATGGAGAAGTTTTCCTTAGGGTGCAAAGGGAACCAAGAGTTCTTTAAATTTTGGTAGCAGTTAGTTAGCTGAAATGGATTTGATGTACAACTCTTGAGAGAGTTGTACCCATCCGGGATCTTGGTGGATGTTTATTCCCAGGAGAAGTGAGGATTCTTGAAGATACTTCACCTTGAACCTGCTACCTATGAGAGTTGCAAACTACTTGGGTTGCTTGCTGAATATTGCAATGTCATTTAAATGAATGTAGAGCCAGGTGTCCTCGGAGAAAAACACGCAGTTATCACTTTTGCTTTGTTTGAAGCCTGATTCTAAAAGCCATTTTCTGAGTGTTACATACCAGGCTTGAGGGGCCTGCTTAAGCCCATACAGTGCTTTCTTGAGTCAAAGGGTTTTTCCTTGAGGAATCTCTACATTTGGAGGATTTTCTATGTGGATCCATTTGGCTATAGGAGCATTCAGAAACACCTCTTTGATGTTTATTTGATGGAATTTGAGGTTATTGCACAGGGCAAAGGAAATGAGAAGTGAAAAGGAGCTCTTGTTGCAAGTGGGTGCAAAGGTGTTGAAAAATTCTACTCCTTCAACCTGATTGAATCCCTGAGCACAGAGCCTGGCCTTGAACTCCACAATCTTGTTTCTTGCATTTTGTTTTGTTCTGAACACCCATATGCACTTGATTTTGGAAGCTTTCCCATCCTCCTCCACTTCTTCCCAAAATTCTTAGCTGTTGATATTACTCACCTCTTTTTCCATTGCTTTGATTCATTCAAATATGTACTTACTGTTGAGAGCTTTCTTGAGCGTCTTGGGATCTTCATAGTAAGCTTCCACCAGGTAGAGTTGTGAGTTCAGCCTTCTGGGGTGGTTGAGAATTTAATTGGTTGAAATTTTAAACTTGGAGTGGTCATGGTTTGTCACAGGAAAGGGTTTGGGATGATCCAAATCATTGGATTGATCTGTATCAGAGAACTGCGCAGGATTTTGATTCACATCAGGACTATTTACATCAGGAACAGAAGTATCCAGGGAGTTGGAGGCTTCAATCCCAGGAAGAGGATCCAAGTTGGAGCAAGAAGATTCAGTGCCTGCAAAGTCATTTTCCAGGAAGCATACATTTTCTGAGATGATGAATTTATTTTTTAAATGATTGAACACCTGGTAGTTTAAGAACTCATTGGCAAAATGACAAGGATAACCTTAAATCTGAATTGAGCAAGTTTAGATTGTCAAAGATTTTTGGGTATGAGTACTATAGTGGTACAGCCAAAAGGTTTTAGAAACTTATAGTTGACTGTTTTCTTGTACCAGAGTTTGTACAGAATGAGATTGTTATTGGAGGACACTGGGAGAAGATTAAGAAGATTTCTGGATGTATTGACGGCTTCTCCCCAGAGTCTATTCAATAGCTTGGCTTGTAACATGAGACATTGGGTCTTTTCAAGTTTTGACCTTTTGGCTTGTTCTGCAAGCCCAATTTTTTGCAGAGTGTACGGTGGTGAGAGGAAATGATTAATACCAGGATCCTTGCAGAAGAGCTTGAATTCTTGACCAATGAAATCAACTCCAATGTCAGTCAGTATGTTGATTATTTTGGAGTTGTGTTTTCTTTTGGCCATTTTTGTATAAGCTTTGAATGCATCTAGGGTTTTGGCTTTGTTTTTGAGGATTTTGATTGATTTGAATCTGGAAAAATTATTGAAAATGGAGAGGAAGTACCTACTGCATCCAAATGGAGGAGTAGAGAAAGATCCAACTAGATCCATATGGATGGTTTCCAAGACATGATTCAGTGGTTTCAAGTGACTGTTGAAGGGAGTAGAGATCATTTTTCCAAGTAGACCCATTTCACAATGCAAATAATATGGCAGGTTTGTATTGGAAAAAAGGATATTGATCTTGGCATTGCTGGTGTGACCCAATATATTGTGCAGATTGGAAGGAGAGGGTACTGAAAGATAGGCTTTGAATTTCTTCTGTTCAAACCTGATCCCACACAGTTTGAGAAGGTTATTTGATGTAGGTCCAACAAGCTTGAAGTTATCCAAGGAAACGGAGGACCAAGAGAATCCAACTTTCCTGATGAAGACTCTCTTGGACTTGAGTTGGGACAAGGAGATCAGGCATTAATTGATTTGTGGGAATAACAGAAAAATTGTTCATTTTAATTTGATCACCATTTTGTTTGAGAAGAAAGGCTTCACCAATTGCTACAGCTTTGAGAGCATTACTGTTGTTGCCCGTTCCAATCTTTATTTAGGTTTCTTTAGGATTGGGGATCCACCAAGGGTTGTTGACAATGTGATGCAAGGCTCCAGACTATAGGGCAGGAAGTAAGGATTCAGACACAAGAGACTTATTTTGAATATATATCTGCGCGCTGAAGCAAGCAGAAGGGTCTTGCAATTATTCTTCAGGAGGCTGTGAAGAGGAAGCTTTGGTGAGGTGGGCTTGCCCTTGGGGAATTTTGGTAGTTCTGAGATGGGGATGAAGTTTCCAAAAAATACTTTCCAGATGTTCTGCTAGAGGGTTGTGTTTATTCTTAGAGCAGGGATGTTTGGGTTGACGTCTTTTTGATTTGCCCTCCAAGGATTTTTACAGGGCAACTGACAACTCCTTGTTAGTAGAGAACTTTGACAATTGAGTGGACTCAAGATGAGTAAACTCTCTAAGCTTGTTCAGGACAAGGGTGGGAAATTTGAGGAGGTTTTTTCTCAGCAGAATAGCATTGACCACGTGATAGAACTGGGATGGCAGTTTTGCTAGAATGGTATAACTGAGGATATCAGGGGTTACTTCAAGTCTAACAGTGGGTATTTCATTCATGAGCTTTCAAAATTGCTGGATGTAGGCTGTAAGATCCCCAGTGAACTGATTTTGTATGAAGGAAAGCCAAATTTGTCCTCTGTTGGTGGTTGAGAGGGAAGTGCACTTTTCTGATATGGCAAGCCAGAGGGAAATTGGGTTGGATTGATTTTCAGGGTTGATGATAGCATCAAATGAAGTATCCCCCAGGTGCTTTATCAGTATGTCAGATGCTTCATAGCACTTTTTTTTTCAAGAAGCAGTGATTGGAATAGCTGGTTCTCTGTTTTCTTTGCCTTCTGTGAATTACAGGAGCCATGTTTGACGCAGATAGCTATGAATTTTTGGTACCTAGGAGAAATAATTGGATTCATTCAAGATTGGAAGGTTACTGCGTTTTGAGTTGTCTTTGCTGTCTGACATTGTTTGTTTGTTCTATTGGTTCTTTTGGGTTGAGTTGAGGATGAGCAATTGGGACTGTAAATCTGTTAAGATGAAAGACTAAAAGAAATTAAATTATCAGAAAAACAAATCAGAAAATAAAGGAGAACAAGATTACAAGTAGAAGAGAGGAATGACCTAAAAGAACCAATAGAACTGGGCATAAAATATTAGAAGGAGATGCTTGAGGAACAGTGAGATTTTATCTTGAGGAACTTGTATGGAGTTAGATTGACAAGAGTTGAATCCAGATGGACTTATGTTCTGAGGGAAATTGAAGTTCATTGAGGAAAGGTTAAGGAAGTATGATCTGTAGATCAGCTGAGCAGAGTTTGGCAAGTTAGATGGGGAAGGACAGAAAGGACTTGACACATTGGAAGAAGAAAGGAAGTCAAGGAGAGCAGAAGAGGTGCTTACTTGACTGAGAGGACCTGGAGATCCCTGAGGGCAAACACAGGATCTCAGTCAAGTAGTACAAATAGTATCTCAAGCTCCAGACTTGGAGTATGCGCACAGTGTGGTTGGTGACTAGGGAGAGCAGACATACTGGGGAGCGCATCTGCAAAAAATTAGTGAATGATAAAGGATAAAAGAAAATAAAGGAATATAAATAACAAAGAAAATAAGTGAAATGAGAAGTTCAAAGACAAAGATTCCCAGATTCTGACAATTCCAAGATTCTGAAAATAATGAGAGGGTAAGGCTGTGCTTCTATTCCAATGTTTATTTCAAGTCTTGAGAACAAAAAAGGATTGAATTGAGAGAAGGAGGAAGAGGAGGATGGAGAGGAAGTTTTGAGGCGCTAGGATGAGATGAAAACAAAGGTGGTGGGTTTTGATAAAAATGGCAGATTTCATGCTTTAAAACTGCCATTGTAAAATACACCAGTTGTGGGGTATGTGTATTTCAGAAACCCACCATTTTTAATGGCGGGTTTCTCATGGCAGATTTGCTAACTTTGATACACCCTTTTTATTTATTTTTAATTTACTTTTTTATTTTTATTTTTCTGGTTGAGTTGTGAACCTCCATTCACAATTCATATGGGTTTTGAAAAGCATCTCACAACTCATATGGTTTATGAACAGCCTCTCACGCCTGTTTGCAACCCCTGGGTTGAAAATTTAACATTGCCCAAAATAAAAAGATGGATAATAAACATAAAAAGGAACAAGATTCATACAATACATCCCTGAAATAAAATACAATACAATATAATCTTTGAATAAAATACAAAAATTTTATTGTACATTAAAAGATAAATTTAATTGAATCAAAACAAAATCAAACTAAATTAAATTAAACAAAATAAATTTAATTCATATCATTTCATAAAGTCAATCAATCAACCCCCTAAAATAAAGAATGTAATACCACCTCAATGGACTAGCCATAAAGTAAAAGTGCCAAAAAAAACAAGTTCAACTTGTGTTAAACTGATCCCAAAATAAGAAGTAAAGAGACTTCTTGCAATGGGATCAGACCAACACAAGTTGAAATTATTTGATTGGACCAGCAAAAAACTAAATCAAAAACCTCAAAAACTTAGGCTATACCATTGAGGTGGAATTGATACACATGTGCAACCCCCCAGGGGTTACACGTGTTGTGAAGGGTTTTGTTCACAACTCTTTCAGTTGTTACTGATGCATTCCTCACCATGAATATGTAATATTGACTTCTAACTAGATAAATTGGGAAAAAACTAGAATTCCCTAATAATGGAAAGATGAGAAAGAGCCTGTTGAGAAATAATATCAGTGAGTAAGAAATAGAAAGCAGGATCAAAAGGGGAGGGGAAAGTGGACTGAGGCAAGAGGGAGGGAAAGGGAAAAGGGGAAAAAATGGAAAAGCCTGATCTGAAAAAGAGGGCAAAAGGGGAAAGGGAAAAAAATGGAAAAGCCTGATCTGAAAAAGAGGGCAAGACAAATAAAAAATGACTAAGGTTGGTTAATTTTAGTAATTATGAATTCTTCACAGTCTAGGCAGTAAAAAGTTTAATTGAGAAGTGTGGAAGAGGGCATGGGAGACAAGGGCCAAAATGGTTAGGATGGAAGCAGAGAGGTTATTGTGGTATGACTGAACTAGGGTTTTCCAGGCTTAGATGGAGGTTTTTATGGACAAAATTGACCATTTTGGGTCTGAAGGCTATTTGGTATTGTCAGTAGCTAGTCCTTTAAATATGAATTGAGGCCCTGGGTTGCTAAACAAAGGACTCCAGACCCACTGTGGGGTCTTTATGGGGTAGAGTGTTTTGAATAATTAAAATGTGGAAACCAATTGAGTGAATTTAATATGTACTTAATTTTTTAAAGGAATTCAAATCTGAACTCAGATCAAAAAAAAAAAAACTTGATTCAATGTATGAAAAATAACAAAAATGATAAAAATTCATTTTGTTGACACAAAATGGAATATTTCCATTAAACTTTAAATACCTTTGTACCAAACATTCAAACCCATAGGAAAATTCTAAATTTGCATTTTTTCACGCTGAGAATTCAAATATTTTGTCATATAAAAAAAATCCCCCAGTACATAAATAATTTTAAACAATGTGGAAAAAAAATTTGATTGAAGAAAACTAAATATTTCTAATGGAATGTAAATACCTTAGTACCAAAAATAATATAATGAAATGCAGGGCCATGTTAAATCCATGGCCCTGGGTTACAAACAGGTGTGAAACACCATTTGCAACCCATATGAGTGGTGAACGCAGGTTCAAAACTCAACAAGCTGCAATTAAAGTTGTTTAAAACTTGCACAGCCCACAGGGGGTTTCAAACAACTTTTTTTAAACCAATCTGAGCCATAAAAAAGTATTCTCCAAACACTTGTGGGATGCAGAAGCCATGGATGGGGTGGCCCATGTCTTCCCTCTAACGTTTGGCCCATTTGGGGCAAAATAGCCCCAAATGGGCCATTTTAGGGGGGAGTTAGGGGTACCTAGGCACCCCTGGACCACATTTGAGGGCTTTCAACCCAAATTTGGGGATGTGGCATACATTTTTGGACTGTTTTTGGACCATAAAAAAGCTTGGGATCACATTCTGCCTATTGGAAAAAAAACTTTTAAAAACCATACACATCACTTGCTTGTCAGATAATTTTATTTTTCTCAATGCAAAAGTGAGCAGGCTTTGGAGTTTTTGAAACAGTTGCACTGAATAATAAATTGAATTAGGATATTTTCTTGCATTACAGGAGCAGTGGGAAGCCCAAGCCCCCCTGGTTTCAACATGGCTGTGTTAAAGGACTTAATTGAAAGTGTTGTTAACAAAGATTTTGAAGAATCTAAGTATTTGGGTAGGGATTTGGAAAATAAAAAGCTGTAAGCCCTAATTGCATCCTCATCTAGCATTTAAATCTAGGAAAAATATGTTTCACAACCAGAAGTGACTCAAGCTGGTGGGTCACATTTCATATGCCATTGGACTGAGACTAATTTGAATTCATAAATATTAATGTAACCATGGTGGCCGTAACTATGTAATTATGTAAATATGAGGTTCCAGAACCCTTTAACCCTCCTCCTGTGAGAGCCTTTCCTAGTAGAAAAGAATCTGAGAACTATTGTCAAAAATGGGCAGCCATTCATGGCTATGCATTGACAAAATTCAATTCAAAAAGAGATAAATACATTGACCCAGCCTGGGGAAGATTTGGTGTATATAAAGGGCCATTGCTAACCAAAAGGAAAAGGAAAAATCACAGAAGAAAGGTTGGGTGTCAATTCATTATCAATGCAAGTTTCACAGTAGCAGATCCCACATTCCACCTCTCCATTAGAAATGACTAACACAATCATAAACCATATGGAATCTCCTCAGTGCATCCTAACCTGAGGAGAATCTCTGGTTTATCCTTGGATAAAATCAAGGAAGGAATAGAAGATTTTCTCAATACATTTAAACTTCAAAGGAAATTGAGCAAGATCGATGAGGGAGAATACTTCAACAATAGAACAATCTATAACACTAAGTGCAAGGTTAGGCAAGCAGAAATCAATGATAAAAGTGTTATGGATGTGCTATTTGAAATCCTCCAAGAAAAGCAGTGGTTCTAAAGAATAAAATTCAGTGGATAGGGTCACTTAGAGGCCCTGTTCTTGGCTTTCTCCAATTCTATAAAACTTTGTAAAAAATTCCATCATATTGCTTTGTTGGATTGTACTTACAAAAAAAATAGGTACAACATCCCCCTATTGCATGTTGTAGGAATGAAAGCCAGCAGGAAAACTTTTAAAAATGCTTTCATTTTTATAAAAAAGAAAATTTTGAGTTCCAAAGTTGGGTTTGAAAGCAGTAAAGGAGTTGACTTATGATACAGAGAGGCTTCCAAAAGTATTTGTGACAGACCATGAGAAAGCTCTGATTTTTTAAATTAAACACGTTTTCCGTGAGTCATCCAGACAGTTGTGCTCTTGGAACTTGTCTCAAAATATTCAAGAAAACTGCAAGTTTTGCTTCAGTAATGATGTTGAAGTATGGAAAAGTTTTATTTCTCTGTGGTAAAATTATGGGGCCTCTAAAACCAAGGGGAAGGCAGAAGTAAATAACGTGGAACTCAGATTAGGTCAATTTATTGCTTCTTCTGTTCATCTCTTCTGGGATTGATCATGTTGAAAGTTGTATACAGTGTTTCTTGAAAGGCCTTGAGGATTTGATTGATTATATCAGAAATCAAATTTTCCCTATCAAAGAGAATTTTTTAACAGCATAGACTTGTGTCAAACATTCATTTGGAAATAAAAAAGTCTTGGGTAGAAGGGGAACATGCTACTTTCAAACACCTACTTGCAGGAGCTTTGGGGATAATTTTTGATGTGTGGAAACACCTCAAAGGAAAAATTGATAGCCAAATCAAATCAGTGGATTTTTTTTCTTAACAAATCTTGAATAAAGTTAGGAACCATTGTGGTGTTTATTTATAGGGAAAAATGCAAGTACGCTCAGCAGCAGCATTCTAACAGAAGGCTCAGAATTGGGCATTGTGGAATCTGCAGCACAATAGGATGGAAAGGCCAAGTCCAAATATTTGCCTACTACAGTGGAGAGGTTCAAGGGCTGAGCAGTGGGGGTGCAGGATCTGCAGCACAATAGAAAATCTGATCCAGGGTTTTTCCTTTTGCATAAAATAGATATTGGCAACAACCAACCCTTCTGCAATTATTTATTTTGGAAGCAAGTGATTGGAAATATAGTTTATGTATCCAAAAATAAAACTATGGGGTATGCATTAGGATTGCAGGAAGATATGTAATTGTTGGGACAATCAAACACTAAAGTGAAAGAGGAAGCATGCTGGTCAACAGGTATCCATAAGGAAGATAAATGGGGGTCTTTTTTTATGCTTTATGCAGGTCAAAGGGGATCTGCTAAGTGATCAAAAGGGATTTTCAGTGAGAAATCCATTGGGGAAAATAAAGTTTTAGGGTCATCAGAGATTGCAGAAGCATCACTGAAGCCAATTTATGTTTACAGATCAACTAATAAGATCATGGCTAATAGTGATCTAGGTCATTGAGAAATGCATGGGAAAGGTGGTGCACAGGGATTCATTGGTTTTTTTCTTCTTTCTTTTGGAGCTGTGTTTTGTGTTGTACATAAAAGGGAGGAGCATCTTGGGAGGGGATTGGTTCATCTTATCAATTTTTTGTATCAAAAAGTAGGAGTGTAATCACATCTTGTGTTATGTTTTATTGGAGTAGTTCCTTTTTTTTATTGGAGTAACTATGAGTATTAGCAGAGGAATATTCTAGTGCGGAGCTTGTTGCTGATTCTATATTCTTTATTACCGTTATTTTATTGCATGGTAGTCAAACAAGAGTCCAAAGTGTACGTAGTTGTTACACAAAAAAAGAGAAGGAATTCCCGGGTTTTTTCCATTTGTTGCAGGTTGTGGTTGTCTTTTCTGAAGAAGAAGATTTTCTGAGATATTATTTTTGGAGAAGGTATTGTAACTCAAGAACTAGAAACTTTTCCGGAACCATGATGGTGTTTTTTGTATATTAGAAGTAGCACACAATTTCTTAAAAAATAATTCTTACAAAATAATTCTTCCAAAAGAACTTTTAAATTTGGGTTACAAATTGTTGATTGAGGAAATTAAACTCATTGGGGAAAAATTCAACAAGTTAAAGCACAACCATGATGGAAATTTCAGCCTCATGGATGCCAAGATGCTTGCTATATTTTAGCTAACAGAGGTGATAGAATAAATAATAAATATATTATTATAAAAATGCAGCAATAATCCGCAAAATATTTTGATAAAGCACATGCAAGGCAATATGGTTTGGATATTAATGATTATTATTAATCAATATTAATAAATTTATTTTTAAATTAATAAAAAGAGGAACCACAATGATATTGGGGATCTTTAACACCTCTTGTTCAGGAAATTCACTTTTAAATATGTAGACCTGGTTACTTTGGAACGTTTAATTTATATTCTTAAAGGAGTTATTGCCCAAAGATAATATATATATAAAATATATGGTGGATTGGCAGGGCTTTTTAACCAAGCTGCCACAACAGAAAAAGGATAATAAACTCACTGGTATGTTATTTAATCCTTTGGGTACCTGTTTGGGATGTGTACTGATGGGTTAAACCTGTTATGGGGTTAAAAGGTTGTTCAGCAGTTTTACATTGATAAAAAGGGTTTTGGGATGGATAATATTGATAAGAATAAAGCCATGAATCACTTAATTATATCTTATAAGTATTTTATTACTTTGGCACGGTTTATGGATGTAAATATAACTGTCTCTGGGTTCTCAATAACCTCAAAAAGGGTCCTTTATTTATATTTTTTTGGGTCCCACTAATGTCCTGCTGAGGGCTATAGGGGCTCAAAGGGATGGGTGCTAAGGCTAGCAAGGTGACCAGTGGTAGCCATCACATTTTCTTGGTGCTATAAAAGGGGTAGAATCTATTTCCACAGGATAAGAGAATTATTTTCTTATTTAATTGAGTTTATTGGCATGTGAAAAACCCCTTATTTCTCCACCTGATCCTTATTTCATTGATTATCATTAGTAAATATTCCCAGGTTGTTGATATGACTTCTTATTAGACATTCCTATGGATAAAATGATGTAAGATAAGTTCTCATTATGTATTCACTGATGGGAAAAAATTTACAATAATTATTTTGGCCCTTATTTTTAAAATTTTGTTCATTTACTTGAAATAATTAATTAAAAATATATTCTGTGGTAATATATTTGATAACTTACATATTCAATTTTCTTGTTTTTTCACAATCATGTTTATATTTTGAAGTTCTCATATTTGTTAATTTAAGATATTTTAAGAGATTTCTCAAGCTGTTGTTATCTACTTTTGACATTTATCAGGTTTTCTTATTAAATTTAGTAAAAATATGTAAAAGGTGTTTTAATGTATCTTTTTAGTAATTAGGTAGGGTTCTAATCATACTTCACCCACAGAGACTTTTGTTACATATGTGGTATGTCTCCATCTGGGTAGCTGCACGTTTAGGTGGTACTTCCAGTCTCCCGCTGTCAGACTGTCAAGCTAGCCCGTATTCCCTGGGCTGCATACTTGTCAGATGCCTGGGACTGCCTACCCAGCCTGTCATTTAATGTAGACAAGGTGGTGGTGCTGCTACTCAGCTGCACACGGGGTTCTCAGTTGCCATGGCTGCATGCAGGAATTGTGACAAATGACTTTTCCGCCCGCAACTCCTCAAATATACAGAATTCACAGATTCTGACTAAATTTTCACTGTGAAACCTATAAATTGGGTTTCATGTGAAATATTAAAATGGCTAAAATCTCAAGGCTGTGCCTTGTGTCAATTTTTCATGAATCATTTAAAAATATAAGGGATTGGAATTTGGGGTAGGTGTCAGTGAGTGACCCTACCTTAATTTTGATGGAGAATCAGAATTTTAAGTGAAATTTTTAATTTCATTTCCTGTTCCATACTTATTTATTTATTTTTGTATGTTTATGTTATTTTCTGTTACTTTTTCAGCTTGCTCTGTAATAGTTGCAAGCTGACAGGAAATGTGTGCTCAAAGTCATATTCCAAGACAATGGGCTTTCCCGTTTCCACATCATAGAATAAATAATAGAATTGAGTGGACCTGTTGTGCCTGAGGATGTTCAAAATCAGTGGAGGTCATACTATAACCTGTCAAGTTCAGTTGGTTGGATTTTTTGAATTGCTTTTTGGTAAAGTCTTTTAATTCCTTTTTGCTTTACTAATGACTGAAAAATTTTATTAATGAGTGATTATTTTGATTTTTGAAAGCTTGAAACTGATCCAGTGCTTGAATCATCTCAATTTTTGGACAATATCACTTCAATTTTTATGGGAAAACCTGAAGAATTTAAAGTCAACCTTTTAAATACCATGGTAAAGTATACAGCCACATTGTATGCTAAGGTTTCTAGGACAAGGCTTGAGCCAAAGTTCTTATGGTCCATCCACAGTCAGCCCAAATTGAAAGAAAACTTTCATGAACTTTCTAAATTTGAGCATGTGGATAAGGAACTCAAGGAGGAAAAAAAGTTTAGAAGGGTACCAAAAAGACAAAAAATAGTAAGTCTTTTATTTTGAGAAATGTTGATTCTTATGGTTTATTGAGCTGATGGGAAATGATTATTATATGAAAATTACTTGGGCTCAGAATCTGAATTTTATAGCTCAGAGGAAGAGACTGAAATTGAATTATCCTCCCTTCATTTTTCATCAGAATCCTCTTTGTAGGAAGAAGAAGAAGCAGACAATTCAACCAGAAACTCATCTTTTGTAAGCCTTGCTTTCATTAAAGTGATTAGAATTTTGGCCAAGTAGTTTTTGATCATAGGAACCAAAAGTGAAATATATCAATCAAATATCTGAGAAATTACATAAGTTCTTGGGTGAGGTTTTGGATCCTTTTGGCAATGGGAATTGCGGATTTAGAGTCATTGGTATATCACTTGCGTACAATGACAATGGATGTTTTAAAGTGCAAAGGGAAATGATTTAAACAATGAGGAAGCATAAGGAATTATAATCTAAGATACTTGGTGGTATCAATAAGGTTGTAAAGATGGAAAAAAGATCTGACTTTAAAGAAATCAATGAAAAGATCCTCTCTTAAAAATGGCTTTCATATTTTGATATGGGCCAAATAATAGCATAAACTTATGGAAGGCCAATTTTTTCATCTAATTGGGCTTCAGGTTGTAATTTTGCTCCTATGAAACTGGGTGTCAAAGAAACCTCAGATGCCAGGTTCATTTGCTTTCTCAACAATAACCACTGGGTTCAGTTACTAATTGAGGAAGATATTAGTCCAATACCTCCCATTTTATCAAAACCAACTTCTTTGAATTCAAAGAAAGCAGCTGGTTGTGTTGGTCACCTCAAAGATCAACTGTATTTTTGTTCTAATTTCTAATCATCATATAATTTCTTCATTTGGGTTTTGATTTCATCATTTGGGTTTGGGCTGACATGTACTTCTGATTCTGAGCTTGTCATTCTATTAGCGCAAGGGGTTATCAAATTTTAAACATAACTATGTTGATTTTTTTGAGTTAACATCATTACAATGAGTGAATGATATTTTATTGGTAAGTCAGTTCAACTTGTGTTGGGCTGATCCCATTGCGAGGAGTATTTTTACTTCTTATGATGGGATCAGATTAACACAAGTTGACCTTTTTTCAAATTTTTAATTTGGGGCTAGTAAATTGAGGTGGATCAAGACTTCTTGTGATTGGATAAGCTGAACACAAGTTGAACCTGTTTTTTTGGTGAAATTTACTTGAGGGCTAATCCATTGAGGTGGACTTTTATGAAGTCTACCTCAATGGACTAGCCCTATTTTTGGGGGGTTTAATTTACTTTGGCACTAGTCCAATGAAATAAGTTCAAATTTTGTTGGGCTGGTCCCATCATAAGAATTATTCTTACTTCTTATTATGGGATCAGCTTAACAAAAGTTGAACTTTTTTTTTTTGAATTTTTAAGGGTAATGTTAAATTAACGTCCCATTGCGCCATGGACACAAATCAAAATTAGGCATGGACACGACTCAAAATGAGCCGTGTGGCACGCCACACAACCAAATTCAAGCTGTTTCCATTTCCCCATGGCTCAAAGAACTGTGCGGCCCACACACCACAGTGCAGGCTTGTGTGGGATGCCAGACAACTACATTCCAGCCGTGTAGAACTCCACACGGCTCAAATGTAGTCGTGTGGAATCTCACACGCCAATGGACTGTGGTGAGCCAAAAAAAAAAGGAATGAAAGGGTACAAAAACTTGGTTTTTTTTATATCAGTGCCTTACCAATAAATTGGTAGGGAAACAAATAACAGTAATTAATATCTCTGAAATATTAAGAATCATAATTGCAAAATGATTTTTCTGGTGGACCAATATCATCAAAAAACAGGAGAATATTATAATTGCCCTTGTTTTAATCAATTTTAGAACCATAAAAATTAGTTCAAATACAATTAAACCTTGAGCAAATTGGAAACTAAGCAGCTCAAAGTGCCTTGAATCTTAAAAAAATTAGAATTCTTGAAGAATATGAACATCAGATTCTTATAGAGCTTGAATATGCATTTATTTGTGGTTTCAAAAAATTCCAACCTACCTCTAACAAATTTCATCACCATCATACCAAGGAAATATAACTCAAAATTGATTTCAATTGGTTTTAATGGTTTGGAGAAACCCTCAATTTAAAAATTTATTTCATAAAATTAATTTATTTTTATCCTAAATCAAAGCCCTCAAAGCCTTATAAATAAGAAAACATACTGATGTTTCCAGATTGTTTTTTTCCTCCAGAATTTTTTTTATTTCTTGAGTTTTTTCATTTTTAGGATTTTATTTCATTTCAAAAAAAATTGACAATTAGATATCTATAAACTTTTCAGTTTTAGTTTAAGTAAACCAAAAATGCCTCAATATTAGTTCCTCTCAATAAAATTGACTCCATACCTTTTTATTCAATCCTGGAACAACTTCTGGGGGGTTGCGCACCCCCAAAAATGGTGGATTCAAGCCATGTATTGGGATACATGGCTCAAAATTTCTATTTGCAGGGGTCAAACAGCTCCTATAAAACCCCCTGGGGATTGCGCATGTTAGGAACGGCCCGTTGTAGTTGTCTATGGGCCCCCACGGCTCAAATGGGCCATGTAGGTCCCTAAACAACTACCACACGGTTGAAGCCGTGAATTAATCATCACCCAATTTTTAGTCTA
Source organism: Puccinia polysora (assembly GCA_025617555.3). Taxonomy (NCBI): domain Eukaryota; kingdom Fungi; phylum Basidiomycota; class Pucciniomycetes; order Pucciniales; family Pucciniaceae; genus Puccinia; species Puccinia polysora. Next base: position 56,248,152 of record CM062628.1, read on the forward strand.
GTGCTAGTCAATTGAGGTGTTTTTATTGTATTTTATTCAAATATGATATTGCTCCAGCGATTTGTTGTATGTAAATTGTTCCTTTTTATTTTTATTTACCCATTTTTATTCTTGAAATTTTTCATTTTTGTTTGGGCACAATTTTTTGATTTTTTAGAATTTTTGATTGTTCATTTTGATTTATTCATAGGGCCATGAAGTTGCATTCATGGCCCTGAAGTTGTGAAATTTTCACATTTTTTTAAAAAAAAATTAATTTTTTTTTCTAATTTTCTAATTTTCTTTTATAACTTTTTTTTGATGTTTTTTGTTTTTTTTTGGTTTTTTTGGTTTTTTTTCATGATTGTTTCATTTATTTTTATTCATTTTTGTTATTATTATTATTATTATTATTACTATTAACATTAATATTAATATTATTATTATTATTATTATTATTATTATTATTATTATTATTATTATTATTATTATTATTATTATTATTATTATTATTATTATTATTATTATTATTATTATTATTATTATTATTATTATTATTATTATTCTTATTATTATTATTATTATTATTATTATTATTATTATTATTATTATTATTATTATTATTATTATTATTATTATTATTATTATTATTATTATTATTATTATTATTATTATTATTATTATTATTATTATTATTACTATTATTATTATTATTATTACTATTACTATTACTATTATTATTATTATGATTATTATTATTATTATTATTATTATTATTATTATTATTATTATTATTATTATTATTATTATTATTATTATTATTATTATTATTATTATTATTATTATTATTATTATTATTATTATTATTATTATTATTATTATTATTATTATTACTATTATTATTATTATTATTACTATTACTATTATTATTATTATTATTATTATTATTATTATTATTATTATTATTATTATTGTTATTATTATTATTATTATTATTATTATTATTATTATTATTATTATTATTATTATTATTATTATTATTATTATTATTATTATTATTATTATTATTATTATTATTATTATTATTATTATTATTATTATTATTATTATTATTATTATTATTATTATTATTATTATTATTATTATTATTATTATTATTATTATTATTATTATTATTATTATTATTATTATTATTATTATTATTATTATTATTATTATTATTATTATTATTATTATTATTATTATTATTATTATTATTATTATTATTATTATTATTATTATTATTATTATTATTATTATTATTATTATTATTATTATTATTATTATTATTATTATTATTATTATTATTATTATTATTATTATTATTATTATTATTATTATTATTATTATTATTATTATTATTATTATTATTATTATTATTATTATTATTATTATTATTATTATTATTATTATTATTATTATTATTATTATTATTATTATTATTATTATTATTATTTTTTATTATTATTATTATTATTATTATTATTATTATTATTATTATTATTATTATTATTATTATTATTATTATTATTATTATTATTATTATTATTATTATTATTATTATTATTATTATTGAGGAACAGCCACATCAGGTACAATGGGTTTGATTGCTCTCTGCTTTGGGGCAGAATCAGGAGTGGCGGCTGGTTCTTCTTCTGGATTTTCAGTTGGTTTTGCTTGTTTGTTGGCTGGGGAAACACTTGGGGAAGCTTTCTGAGCAGGCTTCATCTTGCTCCTATTATTGCCATCATTATTAGTTTGGCCTTGGCCATTGACTAGATCCTTCAGCTTTGGAATCAAAACCAAGGAAATACCATCAGAAGACTTGATTGAAGATTAAATAGGTTTAGTAAACATTTCCTCCCATCATTAACCACACAAGTAGACAACTACATACAATTGATGATTTTCTCAAAGGATTTCTCAAGAGTTTTGAAGTGCAACTTGATCAAGCTAATCACAATTCTTTTTTAAAAAAATGGTCAATTTTTCTGTTCATTGTTAATGACTGTTATACTGCATGAGCTTCTTTTGATTCTCAGCCATTGCATACATATGTATTTAAAATAAAAAAAAAATCAGACAAAAAAAAACTCAGTGTTTTTGAAAAAGGGAAGTATGGGAAGTGGATTTTATGAGAGGAGAGAAGCTGGTTGGCCAAGCGCAACCAGCCTTGATTGGTGTCAAGAGGAGCTTTGTTGAGCAACAAGTTCTTCTCAATGAAAGCCTGACTCAATCAAGACCTCTGGGTGTCTATCCAAGTCCTGCTGGGCACACACCAAGTTTAACTTGGACATGCACCCAGACAGGCTTTATAGACCATATACCAGTTAGGGGGTATGTATATTTCAGAAACCTGTCATTCAAATGGTAGCTTTGATAAAAAATGGTGGTCTTTCCAACTCTGATACGCCCTATTGATTGGAAAAAATATTCATTTTTTCCAAATGAGGATATATTAATTTATTGCCCTGAAATTGATTTTCATACTTCACTTTGTGAGAAACAGTCCATATATATTTCAACTAGGCTTCAGCTTAAATCTTTTGAATCTTGGTTGAAATTTAATGTATTGGGTTGATAACTACAAAATCAAATGTTCCCAAAACCCTTTCTCCTGCCATTAAATTAGTTTTTTTTTTTAAAAAAAAACCTAGGAGGGATGTTTTGAAATTTGCCATTTTTTCTTGAATGCATTTTTTTTCCCACAAGAAACATCTTATAAAAATTCAAGTAACATTGAATAGGAAGTCCAAGTTAAAAACTCAAGAATTCCAACTATGCTAATAGAGATCTAGAAATTTTAAGAATTCATTGAAAACTTGGTTCAGTTTCTGTATTCAGGATTGAGTTCTTGTGTAATTAAATTCAAATTTCATCAACACTAGAAACAAACATTGGTCCTATTAAAAGCACATCCCAGTTGCACAGGAAATAAGCTTTTGCAACATGAAGAAAAAGGCTTTGGCATCAAAATCACATTTTATTTAAACTAAACATAACTTCTAGTGAAATTATAAAGACATTTCAGTGAAATTGAAGATACATTTCAGCAACATTCAAAAGATGTATTAAAGCATTTTAGCTTGCTGCAATAGAATTTTAAATTGCACCTCTTAAAAGTTTTGTTTTTCCTTTTCCCCATTGATATGAACAAGATATATTTTGTGGATGATTTTCTCAAAATAAAACTTAATTTCCTACTTATTCCTTTCCTCAAAAAAATAATTTGAACTGATTTTCTTTTTTTTTTCTAAGGAAAAATCAAAGGAGGGGAACTAAGCATGCATAAAATGGATGATCTGGGAAAACAAAAGAGAATTTTCTGGGAGATGCCATTGAAATCTGATTCTGTCAATGGGGAAATATATGCAAACCATGTTTTCTATCAAGGTAGAATTCTTGGGAATTTCACTTTTCTACCAAAGTGAAATCCAGTTCAAGTTCATTTGCCATCAGTTTCAAATCCTGTTTATTTTCATTTGTCACAAAAGTGAAAGCCAGGATAACTTCAGTTTACAACATTGTAAAATTCAGAGTCCATCTTTGTCAGTAGTTGGTGAAATTTTGCAGAGTTCCTGGAGACAACATGGGCCATCAATTGTGACATCATGTCACTGGTCAGCCAGATCCCCCATTTTGGCCGTGGTGTACTCTGCCGGTCGCAAGAACGCCTCCGAAACCCCGGGTTGCATATGCATGGATGGGTTGACCACAGGTGCCTGCGGAGCACAAAAAACTTGCCTCATCTTTACACCCACTGCGACTACGATCCTGTGAGTCCATTCAGGATCTAATGATCTCATCATCTGTCGGATTCTCGGGGCGATGTCATCCACCGCTTGGTTTTATGGTAGTGTTATATGTAAGTGCTCTGGCGTCGCTGAGAACCCGGAGTAGGCAGTGGTCGCGCTGCAGACTGGCAAGCCAGCTGCTGATCACCATCCAGCCCAGGCTCAGAGCAATTATCAACACAACGAAGCTGTGCATCGAGGGGGATCAGAAGCGCGCATGCTCATTCCTCACCAGTTCACCGTCCGTCTCTAGCAGGTTTCTCTATGATCAGTAACTTGTTGCTAACTGCTCCAGACTCACAACTCAATCCGTCGGACGCGGCTCAATTGATCCCGACTCTCGATTGATCCCACCATGATGGGCTCTCAACTTCACTAGACCGAAACGAACCCTGCAACCCTGCCTCCTTGCTCTTTAATCCAATAATATTTCAGTTCCACACATGACATCGCCCAGAAGCTAAGAGCGGCATGCCGCTCATAATTATGACAGCCGCTCACCGCTCATGGTGGTAGTAAATACTACGAATGTACATACATACTTGCGCACTTGTGTGCTACTTTGACCCCTAAACAGCTTCTCACTTGGTGAGCATGTCTTGTGAAGTCATCATGAATTCATACCGGGAGAAATTCTACGCTAGCTGCTCACCTTCCAACTGGGCCTTCTGGAAGTGCGGGCAATCGCGGTGTGCCTCCTTCCAGAAGGATCTCTGCTGTATAAAAGTGCCAATCATCCTGCATCAGACCCGGATGTCCCCCAACCCAGCGTACCACCTGTTACTGTTAGTTTGTTGACCCGACTTGAACCTGACACGCGCATCCAGACTTCGCAATGGTCCGATTGGCACTTGTTCCTGCCCTTTTGCTCGGTGAGTCGCCGCCCGCCAATTCTCTGTAGTGGGGTAGAAGAGCAGGTGTGAGCTAGCTGTCAACAAACAGGCTGACCTTGGAACCGGTTTCTAGCTGCTGGCCTCACCAGCGCCTATCCAACAGTCACGTATGTACACAATCCCTCCAGTCTGTCTGGTGCCGCTTCAGTTAACCTCTTTTACCGGTGACTCTAGCCGAGACCAGCTTATCCCCCGTCAGTCGATCACCACCTCCGAGGTTTCCAGCAAATTTCAGTCTTTGTCCTCCGACATCGAACAAGTGCGCACCTCCTTGGCCGGGGGGCAGATAAGTACTGAGGTAGCCCGCCAGCGAGTGCAAAAAATTGCTTCGCAAATGCAAAGCTCCTTCAGCTCATATAACGCGTGCCCCAGCTGTATAAACGGAGCCGGGGTTAGTTGGTTTAAGACTCACCGCCAATTTTTTGCACAAACGCGCTGACCTAATGATTTTCCGGCTCCGCACTCCAGGCTAATTTAGCGCCAGTCATTTCGAATGCTTTCCAGCAGTTTAACTCCCTGGTGCAAGACTCTCGCTCCACCTTCGGTAGCAACTTCTCCAATGTTTTCGGATGTGCGTGCTCGAAACTGCATACTTTCCCTATTTCACCGCGCAACACGCCCTAGCCTTCCACTAGACTGATACCCTTGGCCTTGTCGACCCCATTCTAGCTTCCTTTAATCAAGTTTCGAATAGCATGAGCCAGTTCTTCAATTCCGTGAGCCGCAGCGGAGTTCAACTTAACCAGATCGTCCCATCGGGCTTCACTTCAACGCTCAATCAAATCAACATGGGTTCTGCCGCTTCTTCCTTATCCCAATCAGGGTTCTGGATTTGATCCTGCGACTTTCGACCCTTCATCCTAAGAACAACGGGACAAACCTTCACTCATCCTATATTTAGGGTCCCCCCCCCACATCTATTACGAGATCTTGTAACGAGTTTCATTTTTAGTTACGCAAAGACAATATTCATAACCCTGAGGTACCTTATTTGCAACGGGGCCTGGCCCCAATCAGCTCGAGACCTTTCTAGTTTCAAGATGAGTAATACCCCGACAAATGCTGACTAGATTGAGGAGGGAGACACAGGGCTTTCGACTGGGGGATAAACGCCAGATGATGAGAGAGAATCCTGATTTGAACAGGTACGGATGAGTATGGTGACAAATGAGTTTAGTGTGGAAAGAAATCACAACAGGAGTTTAGTATAAAAGGAAGTGCAAACCCTGACGACAAATTTCACCAGAACGTCTAAACGGCTTGTTTTAAGGATCAGGGCAGACAATACATCGTCAGCTAGTCCAAGTTCCGGCCATGAGGAGTCAAGTCAAGCGCAAGTGAACAACAGCCACGTGTTGACAAATCCAATGCAGCCCGACATTGACGTGTTCAGTTCAATGCTGATAACGCAAGTTTGACAAGAAGGCTACCGCAGCCTGGTCCTCATAATAAAAGGTGCGTGGGCAGAAGGCCTGGTAGAGAATTTGGGAAAGATGGGACAAGTGTTGAGATGATGGGCGCAACAGGTCTTTCCCTGCCTCCAATCAGGATTTGTTTTCCGCAATGGGGTGTGCGAGTGCGCAGGCCGCTTGCTCTGGGCAGCGCTCCATGATAGATCCAATGAGCGTTGAGCATCTCTCCCGCGGCAGGTAAACGGCGAAGCTAAAGCCGATCTATACCTCCCGACCGCCCAAATATGCCCTGTCCCGCGGGTGCTATTCGCGAGTTCGTTTTACCTCGGGAGGTAAATCAGCATGTTATGGTGCCGGAGATCATCGTCCGTACCACACCATCATCTCAAAACCCCCGAAACCCCCGAAGAAAGAACCTCATTGCCTTTTTCGTCAATCATCATCAGGACACTGATCTCTTTGCAACACTCTCTCCCAGGCCATGGCCACCTTCCGCCCCCCCGACCCTCCTGGAATGGAGGGGATATCAGACGATGGAATAACGCCTGAATGCGATAGCCCCAATCACCCCCCGAACGCCAATCAGCTGAGTGGACTTGCTATTTTTATGACGCGATTGATCGCAGACAAAGGAAATTATAACGCGAACGGCCAACTACTGATAGATCACTCCATGATTGAATTGATTCAGATCCTAATTAACACAGAACGAGACCGGTCGGAAGCTGACAAGAGGCGAGACAATAGGACACAATTGATGGCGAATCAGATGCAGGTAATGTCGGAACAAATTGGTAACCTGCTCAATCAACAGAAGACAAACCAAATTACTGGACATTCCTTACCAACAACCACACCGAGACAAGCAACTTATGCTAAGAGGCCACCCACAACATCCCCATAACAGCCCGGAGACCCATGATTGCCCCGCCGACAAAGGAAGGTATAAGAATGTTTCGGCCTGGGAGAGCGGTAATCCACTCAAACCCTCAAAACAACCAACTTGACAAGATCCCAAGAATGCTATTTGTACAGAGAGCTAATGAAGCGCTGTCAAAACTGAATGCCAAGGTCCAAGATGAATTAGTAACAGTCACGGGGGCGCACGTGATGAATTCAGGCAATGTGGTTTTTTACACTAAAAATAAGATACATCAGAGGTGGCTGATGGATAATAAACATCTCTGGTCAAAACAGGTTCACCACAACTTAGAAGCAACGCCTAGCACATGGTCGGTACTTGCCCACAGTGTCCCAAAAGAGTTTGATCCAGCATCCAACTACAGCAAAACCAAATTAGCCACCGCAAATGGTTTGAATAAGGAGGAAATAGTGAGAATGAGATGGCTCTCAGACAATATGAAAACGGCCAAGAAAGCAGGATCAATTGTGGTATCATTCGCTGTAGAGACTCCTGTGGGATTATGTAAATAACTTAGCAAATAGCTTGCTGGCAGTCCTTGAAGGGGAATTTAGTATTACTTCTACTCCTTTAGAGTATTAGTAACACTAAGAGTGGTTTTGAATTGCCTGCCCTTCTAGTACTATAGTAATTCTGCACAATAATTTACTTAAATTAATGGCTGGTTTCTTTGAGACTTAGTATAGGTCTCAGATCAGATCTTGATTGGTTATTAATTGTTATTGGTAGGGTTGTTGAAGAATGGACCAGATGTATTGGCTTATTGGTCAGTGGTTGATCAGATATGTGTGATCTTTAACCAATATCCCAATATTAAAGGGTTCAAGGGTTTTATCAAAGGGGTGGTTCAGGAGAGGACCCAAGGATGGGTTTACCCACAGGGGGCTGGGTAGAGGAAAAAAAAGGGTTGGCAGTCCCTTTTTGTTGTGCTCTCTTTCCTTGGAAGGGTAATTATTGAGTGATGGGTGGTTTCCTTTAATTTGGTGCTGAATAGTTCAGGTCACAGAAGAACCCTTATTCAAAGCACCTAATGGGCTGGTTTCAATGGTTGATAAGGTTATAGAATTGGTCTTTGATTTCCTTTTTTTTTATTTTTACACTGAAAATCTCCTTTTTTTATATCTGGGTAGGACCACAGATGATTGGGTGGTAATTGGATGATGAGTAGTTGATGAGTGGGTGGAGCTCCTGGATGGTGGATGATGATGGTGATGGTAGTGTGGGATACAACCTGGATAGGGCAGAGAGGCCCTCCTTAAATAGAAAATCTGGTCCTCAGGGGATGCTCAGGGCTGCCCCTGAGGGTGCCCTGGGGCTTCCCCTGTTACAGTGGGATACAGGTACATGAGACATTTTAGCTGTTTGGGAAAATCTAATACAGTTACATGAGGCATTTCTGCTGGTTTGGAAAACCTAATACAGTTACATGAGGCATTTCTGCTGGTTGGAAAGAGGTTTTACTGGGGTTACATGCAGGCACTTGCCTACATTAATTGCTGTGTAGTGCTGGGTTGAATTTGTGCTGTGGTGAACTGGTAATGGTGGGTTGTTTGGATCTACATGGTCCTAGCTGCCTGCATATATTGCTGGGTAGTCCTGAGGTATTTTCACTGGTGGTTGTTTGGTTACCCATGTCCCAGACTGCCTGCATACATTGCTGGGTAGTCCTGTGGTGCCTGTACTGGTGGTTGTTTGGATCTACATGGCCCTAGCTGCCTGCATATATTGCTGGGTAGTCCTGTGGTATTTGTACTGGTGGTTGTTTGGTTACACATGGCCCCAGACTGCCTGCATACATTGCTGGGTAGTCCTGTGGTGCCTGTACTGGTGGTTGTTTGGATCTTCATGGCCCAGACTGCCTGCATACATTGCTGGGTAGTCCTGTGGTGCCTTGTACTGCTGGGTGTTTGGTTACACATGCTACTGGCTGCATAAATTGCTGTGTGGTGCTGAGGGTTGTTGGTACTGGTAGTTTATTTGGTATCACATGCTACTGGCTTTATGTACTGGTGGTTGTTTGGTTACACATGGCCCAGACTGCCTGCATACATTTCTGGGTAGTCCTGTGGTGCCTTGTACTGCTGGTTGTTTTGGTTACACATGGCCTTGCTTATGGTTCTGAGTATACAGGTGAGGTGATTGGTTGTATGTTTGGTTGAGGTGTTATGTTGGGATGTTACTGGTATGTCTTTAGGGATTCCAAGTATACCCATATGGCCTTTCACTAGTTTGTGATACCTGGGTGTGATATGAGCTGTCCACAATTTATTTTGGCTGTATCTTCTAAACCATGAGAGATAGAGGGGTAGTTTGGCTGGGTGACTATGGGTTATTTTTGGTATAGAATCCATTTCTGAGGTTAAATTTATGATTGGGATTATATTTATACTAGAAAATTGAGTCTGATGGCTATAGATTAGGTTTGGTCTACCACATCCTCCCCCAACTTAATGCTGTCCACAGCATTCCTTATCTATAGACATCAGACTCCCCATCCTCTTCTTCTCCTTTTGAATACTAGCATAAATATAATTATATAATAAACAGTGAAACACAAAGATCCAAGGAATTCCAAGTGTTCCAGTTGGTCCTGTTGCAATCTTGATGATTTATCTTCACACCTTTCCTTCTTCATTCCTTCTTGAGTGCATCCATGTAACAAGTAAGAGTATAATTAAATCCTTTCCATTCTTTCTGTTTTTATTAGTTCATAGCTGGGTTCCTCTGGGAAAGACAGGTTGTGCAGTCTTCTGGATTTTATTTCAAAATTTGATCTTCTTTTCCCTTCTCCATTAATCTGGTACTTCATGGCCAAAGAAAGATTCCTCTCTGATTTGTTTCCTCTTTTCAATCTTCTTTTCCCTTCTCCAATAATCTGGTACTTCATGGCCAAAGAAGGATTTTACTAAGTCTTCCAATTTAATCCTTGATGCCCTGTTTGCATCTATTCATACTTGATAGATTCTTTCCCATGTACCCACTATGAACCTTTCATTCAGTAAGTTCTAGATGAAGATTAATTGATTCCTTGTTTAATTGTTACCTTGAAACATCTTGAAATTATGAACTGGGTCCTGTATGGATTTAAACCAGTCTTGATGTCTTCAGTTCCTCCTTTCTTCCCAGTATCCTATGTTCCCTTGGTTGAAAGATTCCTCTTCCTTTGACTTCAGCAGTTTAGCCTCTTGCTTAGGAGACCTCTTTTTCCCATTTTTTTATTATTATTTATTTTATGGATCAGCGGTTTATGCTCTTGCTTAGGAGCCTTCTTTTTCCCATTTTTTTTATTATTATTTATTTTATGGATCAGCAGTTTATGCTCTTGCTTAGGAGCCTTCTTTTTCCCATTTTTTTATTATTATTTATTTTATGGATCAGCAGTTTATGCTCTTGCTTAGGAGCCTTGGTTTTATTATTTTATTATTTTATTTATTTATTTATTCATTTATTTATTTTTTTTTAAGGATGTGTTTAGCAGTTTAGACTCTTGCTTAGGAGCCTTCTTTTTCCCATTTTTTTTTATTATTTATTTTATGGATCAGCAGTTTATGCTCTTGCTTAGGAGCCTTCTTTTTCCCATTTTTTTATTATTTATTTTATGGATCAGCAGTTTATGCTCTTGCTTAGGAGCCTTGTTTTCCCCATTGTTTTATTATTTATTTTATGGATCAGCAGTTTATGCTCTTGCTTAGGAGCCTGTTTGTCTGATTGATCTTTGTAATGATAGATTTAGCAGTTTAGGCTCTTGCTTAGGAGCCTTCTTCCTCTTCTGGTTCCTCTCTGCCGTCCTCGTCCTCTTCCCTGCTAGCCCCCCTGCTATAGAACCTCTTGACCTGGCTAGCTGCAACCCTTCTGGCCATTCTTGTCCCATCCAACTCTTCAATCACGTAAGGCCCTTCCTTGATTTGTTCTACTATCCTATAGGGCCCGTTCCACCTGTTCTTGAATAAAAGGCCACACTGAGATTCCAGGGTTCTGTTGTAGACTAGGACTAAGTCCCCTTTTTTTAGTGGCTCCCTTATCCTGTGAGCTAGCTTCTGATCCCAGTATTTTACTGACGATTCTCTGACCTGCTTTAGTTTTAGCTGGGCTTTCTGTATATTTTCTTCCTTGTTAGCTAGCTGATTGGCCCTTGCCTGCAAGAGTTCTGCAGTGGTTGTGACTTGGTCCCATTCTATTCCCAGGAAGGTTTCCATTTCTAGGTCTATAGGCATTACAGCTGGTTGTCCAAACTGAAGTTCAAATGGGGAGAATCCTGTTGTCCTTTTTGTGGAGATCCTATTGGCAAAGGTGACCAAGGGTAGGTATTCCTTCCAATGGGCCCCGTTTTCCCCACAGACTTTTACTAGGGCATCTTTTATCTCTTTGTGGCCTCTTTCTATCATTCCTTGAGCTTCTGGGTAGTAAGGGGTGACCACCCTAAGTTTGGTCCCTACTTTTTTTATAGCCCTCTGGAGTTCCCCCTTGAATTCTCCTCCTCCATCCACTGTTACTTCCTTAGGGATCCCATATCTGTAAATCCATTCTGATAGGAACCAGTTGGCTATATTCCTTGAGCTCAGGCTGGTGAGTCCTACTGTCTCAGCCCACCCTGAGAGGTCATCTCTGGCTACCACTAGATACTTCCATTTTCCTGCCTTGAAATGGACTGCATCCATAGCCACCTTCTGGAATAGAGTGTTAGTGGTTGTGGCCTTTCCTTCTTCCTTTTGCTGAAGCTTGCTCCTTTTTTGACATTGTTTGCAGGATTGTACCCATTTTCTTGTCATTTTCTTCATTCCTTCCCACCAGAATCTGAGTTTATCCCTTCTGTAGGTTTCCCCACTTCCCCTATGCCCCATTTCCTCATGAAGCTTCCTCATGATTTCCTGCTTCTCCCTTTCTGAGAAAATTACTAATTGTGGGCCCCAGGTTCCCCTCCTCATTAGCTTTCCTCCTTCCATATAGAAGTTGGGCGACCTCCTCCTAATCCTGTTGAACTCTTTGTCTGAACTCCCTTCTGGTTTCTTCAGGTTTGTTAGGTAATCCCTCATCCATCTCCAGAACTTATTTTCCTCTTTGGGTAGCTGTGGGTCTCCTATGGAGTAGAGTGACTTGGTCGCCAGACCTGGGTGTGGGCTGATCCATTCTTCTTCCTCATCAAAATCCTTGAGTTCTTCCTCTGGGTCTTCTGGCCTTCTTGATAAGCTGTCTGGCATGGTGAAGGTCTTCCCTGGCTTGTGTACTAGGTCAAAGGAGAATAGCTGAATAAAGGCCACCCATCTGGTCATAGGGGCACTTGGGAGGCTTGCGGTGTTGATCATTTCAATAAGGGCTTTTGCATCTACTTGCAGCTCAAAATGTTTCCCCCAGAGTGTAGTTTGGAGTTTTTGAGTATCTTTGCCACACCACACAGTTCTAGCTTTGATTGGGAGTATTTCTTTTCTGTTTTTGAGAAGCCTACAGATTCATAATAAACTGGCCTTGGCCTCCCATCCTTGTCCTCCTGCATTAGTACTGCCCCAGCTGCTATGTAGCTTGAGTCCACTGCCAGAATTATCTTTCCTGCTCCCTTTTCATAGTTCAAGCTTTTGAGGATTATGTCCTCTCCTACTATCTTCTTGAGGAGGGAAAATGCTGCCTCACTTTTCTCATTCCACTTGAATTCCACTTCATCCCAGGTTAGCCTTCTGATTGGTGCTGATAATTCTGAATAGTTGCTAATGAAAATTCTGACGTAGGAGTAGAGACCCAAAAATCCCCTGGCCTCCTTCTTATTCCTTGGTGGGGACAACTCTGGATCTTGTTCACCTTCTGTTCTGCCACCCTTCTTCCTTCCTGGGATACCACGTGTCCTACTATGTTGAGGGCAGGGACACAGCAGGCAAACTTTTCTCCTGAGATGGTTAGCCCGGCTTCCTCTATCCTAAATAGGATCCTTTCCAAGGTTGTAGCATATTCCTAAATAAACTTTCTTATCTGAGCATTTTCTTCTAGGCATTCTCCATTGTATCTAGTCCTGGGCCCTTTTATTCCTCCATCATCAATGAATATTCCTACATATTCTGGGATTTCCTCCTGGAGAATCCATGTCATCTGGGCCTGGTAAACTGCTACGGAATTAGTTCCTCCTTGGGGTAGTCTTGTAAGCTGTAGCCTTCCAAGGGTGGTCTCAAAGGTGGTTAGTGGCCTGGAGGAATAATCCAATTCCCTTTCATCATAACCCCCCATGATATCCCCTAACCCGTAACAGGCTCTTCCAGAAAATGTTTCCACAAATTCTTCTATTTTGGGGGGCAGCCCAGCATCCTTTATAGTCACCTTATTGAGAGGTTGTAGGTCATGGACAATTCTTAGTTTCCCATTGGCTTTCCTTACCGGGAAGACTGGGCTTGAGTAGCTGGAGGTGGATTGCTCATATAGGCCTGTTTGGATTCTTTTCCTCACCAGCTCTGTAAAGGCTGGCCTGATTGCTTGGGGTATTGGTATGGCCTTTTTTTGCCATGGTTCATGAGGCACTGTAGGTATCCTATAGGGAAGGCCATAGGAATGCTTGAGGAGGCCTCTTTCTTCTTCTGTAAAGGCAATTGCCCTTTCCCTAAGGACCATCACATGCTGAAGGAGCTTGAGTTCCTCCTGAGACAACCAGTTGGTAGGCCCAAAGTTGACCAGCTTCAGTCTTTCCTCTGTTATCCTTCTTGTTGGTGCAAAACATGGAGGGTGAGGTGTTAATGGGGTTCTATAAGGATCCCTGGAGAGAGGTGGCCTTTGGAGAGGTGGTTTCAGATCTTGAGGTATGGGTTGATTCACAGGCCTGATCTTCTTTTCCACGCTCTTATATTTTGCTGCCATCATCTCTGGTTCCATTTCTTATGATTTGTGAAAAAAAAATTATTTTATTTTAAATGTTTTTTTTTGTTGGTGGTCTTGAGTGCGTAGCTGAGGTGGGGGGTGTGTATCTTTCTGCAGTTTAAGGTCGTGCAAGGACCCATTGTTCCCCGGCAGGGTTTGAGGGTGGAGAAAAAGCGTTGGGGCCAACGGAAGAATGTTGCCCCCAGGTTTGTCGAGCCGCCAATAGTGGATCCTCCCCTTACGGGCCCAATGCTAGCCCAGGCCCGGGGCTCTTCAGATGTTTACGGGGCGCGCGGAACCGACTAGGGCGCCTAGGCGCCTACTTTCTAGGGCACCGCGTTTGGCCCTACCTCGCGCACTGCGCACTGTAGTCGCTTGCCACCATGTCTTTATGGCCCGTGGCTTTCTCATCCGGGCCAGCCGGAGGTCCTCCATACCTTCAAGTCATCCTCTCAATCGGAATACAGCCCTTGGTGAGTCACCTTCTCAGCTAATCCCTTATCTTATAAATTCCTTCTGTCTTTTTCTTATTACTTATATTTATTTCTATATTATTTTTTTTATTCAACCAGTGCATACGCCTCTCTGCAGCTCGGCCCTCAATGTTTTGTTGATTGCGCGTTACCTTGCTGGTCACGTCAGACCAATGGTGGCGGTTCTTACATCCTGGCCCCTGTATGCCTCCTCCCTCCGGTCCGGATGCCTTTCTTCTGGTCCCCTTCCCTCGAGAGGTGAGTTATAGTTGCTTGCCCGTTGCCTATAACACATTTTGTCCCCCCTTTTTTGTTTGTTTGTTTACATATCTCATTTATTTATTTATTTATTATATTTTTTTTAGACCTTTTTTGTTTTTCTCTTTCCTGCAGCTTCCGTCCGCCGCGTGACTCCTTACTGGCGATGGTGGCCAGTATTACCGGGTCAATTGGTGCGTTGTCTTTTTTTTTCTTTTGCATTCCTTCCTAATTTATCTAGGTAAGATTCCCTTTGTGTTTGTTTTCTCGTTCCTCCGTCTTTGTTTGTTATCATCACTGCCTGCATCTGTGGCTATGTCCGGCCGTACTGGGGTCTCTTCGTCAAGGGGGGGGTCCCTCGACCCGGACTCTCGCCGCATCTGTTAGGGCCTCTCCTTCCTCTTGGTGGCGGCTCCTCGCTCCTTCCCCAGTTGTGCTTCCCTTCCTTCTCACGGGTCACCGTACGGTATATAAGGACCCCTTTCCTCCTTGCTTCCCTCCATCCTCATCACCTCCCCAGGTCTCCCAGTCCGTTGTCCAAGTCAGTAGTAGCTTTCTCCTCTCCAGCCCAAAGGACGTTCTGGGACACAGATGTACTAACTGCCCCTCTGTCCCTTTCCCTCACTTTCTCTAGGATGCCACCGATCAACAAACCAGCATCCCCTTCCTCGTGGTTAGTTTCGGACCCGCCACCCAATAGCAACCTGTCTTCCAAGGCCTCCATCACGGTTGTGGGATGTCACTTGGTTATTCCATCCCAACAGGAGTCCTCAAGTCAGCCTTTTGCTCAGTCGGCCCCTCCTTTTTCTCTCCCGAGCTCGCCCCCAGCGCTTAACCGCGCCCCCGAGTCAGTAGTGGTTTTTTTTTCCCTCTCTTTCTTTTATTTTTTTGTTTATCTTTTATTTTTTTTTTTTTTTTTTGGCCCTTAGGGCATTTGGGTTGCAGGTGTACTGACTACCCCCCTGTCCCTCTTTTTGCTTCCCCTTTTTTAGGATGCCTCCAATCAGTGACTCATCTTCCAAGGCTTCCATCACGGTCGTGGAATGCCATTCAATCATCTCTTCCAAGCGGAAATCCTCAAGCCCGCATTTCGCTTGGTTGGCCCCCCCTTTTTCTCTCTCGGACTCGGCCCCAGTGCCTAACCGCGCCCCCAAAGGCCATATCAACCCTCGTTTACGAGCCTCCACCTTCAAGCCGTTTGTTGATCCATCCCGGGTCTTCCTCTCACCAGCCGCGACATCAACTGCACCTGACGGCTGCCTTGCATCCTTGGTTGCCAACCCGTTGTCCCCCCTTACTTCTACGGGGTTTTCCCTTGATGGCTTCCCTGCCCCCGTCGAAGATCTGTCCTCCGATCTTCCCTCTTCTACCTCTTCTCAGGCTTCGACTAATCCTCCCTCGGACCACGAGTCTGATTACGACGGCAACAGTAGTTCAGCCGGTGGGTCGACGGCTGGGCCCAATAGTCCCATCTTCCTCCAACCCTTGACAAACCGTTGGCGGGGCGCCGACATGTATCCCCCCACCTTTTTTCCACCATTATCCTCTACGTTGCAACCCCCTAGACTCCCCGCCACCATGGCTTCGAACTTCGACTCGTTCCATTTTGCACTCTGGCAACTTATGATCAGTTTACCAAGGGGTTCCCACTTGCGTACCACCGTGGAGGGAATTCAGGCTCAATTAGACGAGTTTAGGGAGTGGTTTGAGCTCCTTCGCGCTTATTAGTGAGTTGTCCCCCCCTCTTCCCCCTTCTTTTTTTTTTTTTTTTTTTGATTGTTACGGATCAAACTGACGGGTCCACTGCTTCTTTCCCTTGTGCCACATGAACGATAATCTCTGATGGCCGCCGGCTCCCCCCTCGTCTCTATCCCCAATGGTCCCCAATGAATGCAAACTATCCCATGTCTTCTTAACAATTCTTTCTTGTCTTGTCTCCCCCCTTTTTTATTTATATATATATATTTTTTTTTATTTTTTATTTTTTTATTTTTTATTTTTTTATTTTTTTATTTTTTTTTATGAGGAGAAAAGGAAATCAAACTAGTACACGCGGCCCGCCCTCCCTTTTCTTGAATATTTTTTTTTTTTTTTTTTTTTTTGATGTAATACAATCGTGCTCCCCCCTTTTTTTTTGCGGGTTCTTAAGATCTAAGACCCCTTTTGGTACCCCCCTTACCCTTAGCTCCTCTAGGGGGGGCTGGCTGGCCTACAGTTCCTTCAACGGGGCATGTGACAATAGACAGGAAAAAATGAGAAGGAACAGGAGAGAAAGTATTTGGCTATAAAGAAAAAGTCTTCCCCCTTTTTTTTTTTTGGGACGTCACTCTACCAGGTACCCGTACCACCTGACATGGTCTGGTATTACCTTATCCATGGCTACCTTATGGTCCACCCACTCCTTAGCCCATTCTTCTCCATAATACAAACAGTACCTGACTATCCATGGAATCCTGCCATGATGAGATGGCCATTCACCATGGATCAAAAGAGTGTTTCCAGTGTAAGTATTGAGTAAGTCCATGAAATCTGAGTTGTCCAATCCTGCTCCAGGTAACTCTTGCCAGTTGGTCCCTTCCATATCTTCAGGGTTGGTCCAGAATCCTCCAAATATTTGTTGAAAGATTTCCAAAGTTTCTTCAGCTTCTTGTTTTTTCAAAACCTCCTCCCAACCTCTTTCTGCTGGTACTTCAGGAGTGATGATATTGTTTTCCCAGGGGTCTGGTAAGCCTTCAAGGTCTATTACTGGTATATTCTGTCCACTGATCCAAGCCTCTTCTTGGTCTAAGTTGGCTGTGATGCTATTTATGCCCATTGGTCTTCTGGGTGGTGTAATCTGCCACCCTGCTTGGTCTGGTGAACAGATTGGAATGCATAGCCTTTCCCCATCTGCTATCTCATAGCTTAAGAATTCTCCTTTATTTTTGGAAAGTTCCAGTCTGACTTTATGGTCCACCAAGAATGGTCTTCCAAGTACTGTATGAATTGATCCCTTGGCAATGAAGAAGTGGGCAGATTTTGGTTCCCCAGGTGTTATCTCAAATACTGTTCTTTCAGCCAATCCAATTAGTGGTGTAGAATGGCCTCCAATCCCTGTAACCTTCATAAATAATTCCCTGGAGACCAAGCCTGTCTGAATGGCCAAATGTTCTGGTATGACATTCAATTCAGCACCAGTATCCACCAGAGCCTTGATCTTTCTTCCTTTGATCCAAATATCAATAAATCCCAATGGACAAGCATAGGTGAGGTTGTGTCCTATGGAGCATGGGTATTCATCATCTGAATAGTCTTCAAAATGGTGTTGGCATCCATTAATCTTCCTTTTGTTTTTGCTGGCTAGTGACTTAGTGGCCTTATTCAAGTCCAAGGTTCTTTCAGGGGTCATATCTTTTAACTTCTGGAAAAAATTTGGTGCAACTGAAAGGAGCTCCTCCAAGGTAAGGTTAAAGTTTTGTTTTAATATTTTCTTCTTCAAGCTTTCTTCCATCTTGGTTCCTCCCTGAGGGTCCAATGTTTCTGACATTTCTTGATCTTTCTTCACAGGGTCAGTGACAGGTTCCCTGGGGGGCTCTTCTTCATCTTCAGATTCTTGGTCCATTTCCACCCATGCTCCTGGGTAACTTGATTTTCTCTTCCTTGGTCCTGGGGCTGGTTCTTTAGCTGGTGCTGAGGTTCCTTGGTCTGCTACTGGTGTCTCCTGGGTGTTATCCCTCTCTGGTGGATTTCCAGCCAACCTTTGTGATCTTCTCATTCCCCACTGAACTTGAGATTCCTTCATATTTACCTCTGGTGGTGTCCAGGCTTCCCAATCTCCCGTCTCCAAGAATGCTGCAACCTTAGTTGGTTCTTCTTTCTTCTGGGGTTCCTCCAACTTTGGGACTTGTTGAGCCTCTGAAAATTTCTTAACCTGATCTCTGAAGCTTTCCTGGTTGTTATAAGGTATGGGTTCTCTGTTTGGGAAGTAGTAGTTGGGTCCTTGCTTGAAGACCCTCCTTGCCTTTATATCTTCTGCTAACTCTGGGCAGGTGAGTTGAGTATGGAGCTCATCCTTGCAATAGTAACATTTGATTGGCCATCTGGGTCCTGCATTGGGAGCTGGGGGTCTGTAGGTTGGTGCCATCCCTTGGTTGGTCCTATCAAAGTGGGGAGGTGCCTGCTTCTGATTCAAAGCAATGGTGAGTTTTGCAATATCTTCCTTCATTTTAAAGAGCTCATCTACTCCTAGTTGCTGAAACTTCACTTCCTTCTTGGTCTCCACTAAGTTTTTGATGATAGGTTTAGGGGCTTCTTCTTCATCCACATCCCACAAGGCCAAGGTCATTTACACAAATTCCTTCAAGGTTTCCAGGTCTGGGGGAAGTTATCTTCCATCTCTTGCAACCTTGATCCTCCCTGCATGAGCCAATTCTCTGTTCACCTCCCTCCTGAGATCAGTGGACAAAGCTTTCCAGAGGTTCTCTCCACTCTCCCAGTTGGTGTTGTCATAACCCATTCTGATGAAGTAAAGAACCATCTCTTCATAACTCCCAATGAACTTCTTAAAGTCATGCTTGGTCTTGATGCCTCCCTGTTCTTGAGCATGTCTGAGAAGCCTTGGTATGGACTTCTCATTGAACCTTCTAAGGGGGGTAGCTGTGCCCCATTTCCTTTTTAGTTCCTTCTTCAAAAGGTCCCAGTCCCCATATTCATGTCCTTCCATATCTTCAATAGACTCCCTGATCTTCTTGTCTTGAACTAGAAAAGGTAATTGTAGAGCTATATCTATTCCCCCTGCCTTCTGAATCCTGGCCAGTTTCTCTACTCTTTAAATAAACTGTTCCACCTCTGTTCCATCAAATTCAAGGTTCACTTTCTTTCCATCTAATAACACTCCATTTTGTTCATTATTATTGATTATTGGGTTATCCTGGACTGGTCTTCTGGCTGGGGTTCCTTCAGTATATTGGCTCCTATGAGCTCTTCTTCCTTCTTCTCTAGCTTGGGGATATATATTTATTCCTGGGCTTATGGAGGGGTTTGTTGATTCTTCCATGGTTTCTGCTGGGATTCTTCCATATGCTGATCTTGGGGTTGGGGTCTGAAATCTGGTTCTTGGTTGGGTGTATGGGGTTTCTGGAATTCCCTGTGGTGTTCTTTCTTCAAGAATTTGGTTTATGACTTTGGTAATGTTGGCAAGTTTCCCCATTGCTTCTTCTGCAGGTCCTGGCTGATTCTGACTTCTTTCCTGGTCTTCCTCTGGCTTGTCTTGGGATCCACTGGGGATTTTGGTTTTTTCTTGCAGTTCTTTCTCCATCCTGATTATTGAAGATAGTACTTCTTGGTTATTATCTTCAATCCCTCTGAGTTGGTCCTTGAGGTCTTCAATTATCTGGTATGGGTTTCTTCTTTCTGCCTTCAGAATGGTGAGTTAATTCTTGAGGCTAATATTATACCAATATTATATGGCTTAATAACTAATCAAATCTAAAGGAAACAGGCCACTGTTGGGACACCAATTGTAGAGACTCCTGTGGGATTATGTAAATAACTTAGCAAATAGCTTGCTGGCAGTCCTTGAAGGGGAATTTAGTATTACTTCTACTCCTTTAGAGTATTAGTAACACTAAGAGTGGTTTTGAATTGCCTGCCCTTCTAGTACTATAGTAAGTCTGCACAATAATTTATTTAAATTAATGGCTGGTTTCTTTGAGACTTAGTATAGGTCTCAGATCAGATCTTGATTGGTTATTAATTGTTATTGGTAGGGTTGTTGAAGAATGGACCAGATGTATTGGCTTATTGGTCAGTGGTTGATCAGATATGTGTGATCTTTAACCAATATCCCAATATTAAAGGGTTCAAGGGTTTTATCAAAGGGGTGGTTCAGGAGAGGACCCAAGGATGGGTTTACCCACAGGGGGCTGGGTATAGGAATAAAAGGGGTTGGCAGTCCCTTTTTGTTGTGATCTCTTTCCTTGGAAGGGTAATTATTGAGTGATGGGTGGTTTCCTTTAATTTGGTGCTGAATAGTTCAGGTCACAGAAGAACCCTTATTCAAAGCACCTAATGGGCTGGTTTCAATGGTTGATGAGGTTATAGAATTGGTCTTTGATTTCCTTTTTTTTATTGTTACACTGAAAATCTCCTTTTTTTTATATCTGGGTAGGACCACAGATGATTGGGTGGTAATTGGATGATGAGTAGTTGATGAGTGGGTGGAGCTCCTGGATGGTGGATGATGATGTTGATGGTAGTGTGGGATACAACCTGGATAGGGCAGAGAGGCCCTCCTTAAATAGAAAATCTGGTCCTCAGGGGATGCTCAGGGCTGCCCCTGAGGGTGCCCTGGGGCTTCCCCTTTTACAGTGGGATACAGGTACATGAGACATTTTAGCTGTTTGGGAAAATCTAATACAGTTACATGAGGCATTTCTGCTGGTTTGGAAAACCTAATACAGTTACATGAGGCATTTCTGCTGGTTGGAAAGAGGTTTTACTGGGGTTACATGCAGGCACTTGCCTACATTAATTGCTGTGTAGTGCTGGGTTGAATTTGTGCTGTGGTGAACTGGTACTGGTGGGTTGTTTGGATCTACATGGTCCTAGCTGCCTGCATATATTGCTGGGTAGTCCTGGGGTATTTTCACTGGTGGTTGTTTGGTTACCCATGTCCCAGACTGCCTGCATACATTGCTGGGTAGTCCTGTGGTGCCTGTACTGGTGGTTGTTTGGATCTACATGGCCCTAGCTGCCTGCATATATTGCTGGGTAGTCCTGTGGTATTTGTACTGGTGGTTGTTTGGTTACACATGGCCCCAGACTGCCTGCATACATTGCTGGGTAGTCCTGTGGTGCCTGTACTGGTGGTTGTTTGGATCTTCATGGCCCAGACTGCCTGCATACATTGCTGGGTAGTCCTGTGGTGCCTTGTACTGCTGGGTGTTTGGTTACACATGCTACTGGCTGCATAAATTGCTGTGTGGTGCTGAGGGTTGTTGGTACTGGTAGTTTATTTGGTATCACATGCTACTGGCTGTATGTACTGGTGGTTGTTTGGTTACACATGGCCCAGACTGCCTGCATACATTTCTGGGTAGTCCTGTGGTGCCTTGTACTGCTGGTTGTTTTGGTTACACATGGCCTTGCTTATGGTTCTGAGTATACAGGTGAGGTGATTGGTTGTATGTTTGGTTGAGGTGTTATGTTGGGATGTTACTGGTATGTCTTTAGGGATTCCAAGTATACCCATATGGCCTTTCACTAGTTTGTGATACCTGGGTGTGATATGAGCTGTCCACAATTTATTTTGGCTGTATCTTCTAAACCATGAGAGATAGAGGGGTAGTTTGGCTGGGTGACTATGGGTTATTTTTGGTATAGAATCCATTTCTGAGGTTAAATTTATGATTGGGATTATATTTATACTAGAAAATTGAGTCTGATGGCTATAGATTAGGTTTGGTCTACCACATTGCAAATAAAGAGACAGCAGAAAGAGTTGCTTACACAGGACTATTTTTAGATTACGACTATCACAGGGTTACAAAATTCAAGCCGTACCCCGCACAATGCTTCAAATGCCTGAGAATGGGCCATTTTGGGAAATTGTTTAGACAACAACCAAGATGCGGACGATGCGACCGAGATCACATGACAAAGGACTGCCCAGATTGCCCCAAGAACAATGCCAAGATCACGGAATGTGTCCGCTGTAAGGAAGGTTTAAGGAACAAACTTAAAAGGTGTAGAAGACACGCATCATTTGGTATTCAGTGTACTATGCCCCTACAAAAGGACATGGTTACAAGCAAAGATGTCCCGATCAATGCCTCTCTCATGTTAAAGACAACATTATCTGACCCACAAACTGATATACCGGACCCATCTCCCTCCCCACCTTCTCCAAACTACTCACTTTCACAGGGAAGCAGAGTCGCCTCCTCAAGAGAGGGCCAGGCCACTGGTAACCTTTCCTTTCTTCAGTTAAATTGCCATTTCTCTAAAGAAATTGTACTCACACTTCTAAATCTTGAGATGATGGAAACAGTTCTGATTCTACAAGAACCGTGGGTTAACCCACACACTCTCCTCCCCCCAACACATCCTAATTGGCACATGATAGTGAGCTACAACCATATCCCAACGAATTGGAGGGACCAACACAAAGCATGCGTATATATCCACAACCTAGTCCCATCCAAGAATATCATTCAATTACCAACTGGATCCAAGCACCTGGTAGGGGCCATGATACAAGGATCGGATGACAAGGAAGTCACAATTGTAAATGTATATAATCCTCCAAGCACCAATGCTGGTCTGAAGGACCTTGAGTGTTGGCTGCCTCTTCATAACAACAGGAAAAACCCAATGTGCATATTCATTGATGCAAACCTACACCACAGGATGTAGAACCCAGTGGGCTACCACTCCGCGCAAAAAGAATTGGCGGACCTAATACGCTTATGTGGTAAACATGGCTTCAAACTCGCATCACCGCGCCATATCCCGACTTTCTATACAACTAAAGGCAGGGGAAACACAATTGATCTTATATGGTCTAACCACAAGGCATCAAGGTTAATAGCTGGAATTAAAGTCTCAGATGAAAACTTTGGGTCCGATCATCAGGCCCTAAAGGGGTCATTACACGTCACAGGATTCAAACCTCCCAAACGCTGGGCCAAACCGGAGTGGAGCTCTTTGGAACGGAAACCCATCTGTGATGCGCTAAAAGTGGAACTAGACAAACTAACAAGTAACCAGGATGTTGAACTGCCAGCTGAAAACATCATATCCGTTTTACAGTCCACCCAGAACAAGCTTGGTAAGATGGTAACTGTATGAGAATCCCGAACAAAATCTTGGTGGGAACCCAAAGAACTGAATACAATCCTGAAGCTAAGAAACTGGGCAAGACAATGGATGCTGATGTCAAAGTCGGAGGAAGCATGCGCATGCTACAATGACTGGAATACTTACTTCAGGGCAAAAGTCAGGGAAGCTAAGTGGAACCACTGGAAAACCTTTTTGGAAGCGTCCAACACTGACGTAACTTTTGATGCCCTTCGGAGGATAAAACCCATGGCCAGTGGCCAAGTCCTACAACTAAAGAGGCCAGACGGAACACTTGCGACGGGAAAAGCTGAACAAGCCCAACTACTTTTTACAGGAACCACTCTCTTGCAGAACCCCGCTGATCTATCAGACATCCCGATCACTGAGGAATGCAGACCAGCAATTTTTGATGAAATCACGGAGAGTGAAGTCTCCAGAACAATAGACAGGCTGGCAATTGGGAAAGCACCGGGGTCCGACCAAATCAGAAATGAATTCCTGAGGGTAACACAACGGGCAATTGCTCCCTATCTGACAGACTTATAAAACAGAGCCTTATTTCAGGGAAAGTATATGGGGTGCTGGAAGATTGCCACCACGGCAATCATACGGAAAGCCAATAAGCCGGATTATACTAACCCAGGAGCATATTGTCCCATAGCCCTCCTTAACACAGTAGGGAAAATCTTCAAGGCAATTCTAGCCAAGAAACTAGCGGAATGGGCCTCAGAAACAGGACTCCTACCTGACCAGCACTATGGAGGCCGCAAGGGAGTGGGAACCGAGGATGCCATACTATATCTAGACACGTGGACAAGGGATTGTTGGGCCAAAAAGAAGGTAGTATGCGCACTATTCCTGGATGTACAGTTGGCCTACCCCACAGTGAATCCTGACAGGCTAGTAAACACACTAATCGCCGGAAAATTCCCGGCTTAACTTGGGTTATAATAAGGGACTTTTTGAGAGGAAGGAGAACTACTATGCGCCTGGAGGACTATGTATCCCCAGTGGAGCAGGTCCCTTTGGGGCTTCCTCAGGGATCGCCCCTTTCAGTAATTTTATACATAATCTATAATTCAACGCTACTGAAACTGACAAACTTAGCCCACAAAGTGACCACTTCCATAGGATACGTAGATGACGTGGTGCACCTTGCCGCAGGTAGAACATTACAAGAGACGCTCAATGTTATAAAAATCTTGGCCAACAAATTGCTTGAATGGGCTCTGAAACACGTGGCAATATTTGACAGACAGAAGGCTCAGATATTGGTTTTATCAAACTCCAGAACCCCACCAACCCCAGCTGACCCCTTCACTTTTGGCAACACACCCATAGAATATGCACAGAAGGTAATGTGGCTAGGATTAACCATAGATCAGAGGCTGAACTATCATTCACATATAGGAAACATCCTGGAAAAAACCACCTCAACAATGAGGAATATTGCCCGTCTAGGCAACTAAAGATGGGGCTTACCTGAGAAGCAACGGGCAAAACTACTGAACATGGTCCTCCTTCCGCGAATCAAATATGCCGCTCATGTGTGGGCAACAAAACGGAACGCAAACTGTTTGGAGAGCGCAGCAAAGAAAGTAGACAGACTCTGTGCTGTATGGTCAAAAGGCATCTTTAAGAATACAGATAACAAATGGGTCCAGGCAAACTCAACCCACCGTCTGCTAATGGATGCCATTACGAAGGAAGACTTCCTCTTTTATACAAGGAAAATCACTCAAACAGGCTTCTCCCAAAGCATCAGAGAAGAGCTGATAGGCAGACTCCTGCATGAGAAGCGCGCAGGCCCGTCAGCGGTCAACATGAGTATATGCAGAAACATGCTAATGACTTTCCTTGATTTGAATGTGGAGACCATAACAGTTCAGCTTAGCACCAAGTCAAGGCCGCTAGTGGCAACCGCGTCTTACCTAAACTTGCAAATTTCGAAAAAAGAGGCGATTGCGGCAACGCAAGAGCTGATAAATAATTCTTTGGAGAAAGATGCCCTAATCTTCACCGATGGTTCATATGAAGAGGATAAAGGTGGTGGAGCAGCAGCCATAATTCTCAACACTGACAACAGATCTCTTCTCTGCACAGGGACAGGAGTTGCAATTTCCAACCATGAATGCAAAACTTTGGGCCTAATCGCAGCTTTCCAACTCATGAATAGATTGGACATTGCCCAGTTTGAACAAATCATAATATTCACTGACAACAAGGGGGTGATACAACGCACAATGCAACCAAATCAGGAGAAACCCGGGCAGTATCTCTATTGGGAACTCTCCAATACACTGACTAGGACTGATAACAACCTCCGAATATCTTTTGTGTGGTGCCCTGGCCATGTAGGTATAGAAGGAAACGAGGAAGCAGACAGAGAGGCGTGTGAAGCGGTGGTAAATGGCGACACACTCCCGTGCCCCCTTTACGGAAATCTCACAAAAGTCAAGCGGAAAATCCTATACGGAGTAATCGCAAAAGAGAAGACCCTAGCCCGCCAAACCCCAAAATTTGGGATCCAAATGTCAGCTGTGTTGAGCCAACTTGCATCTGGCTCCTGTAGCCTTAATGGATACTTATTCAAGATAAGTAAAGTATTGGACCCGTCATGTTACCAATGTGGCTGTGCAAAGGAGACGGTGACTCATTTTATGAATTACTGTCCCAAGTACAAAGCATCCAGAAAATTACTAAGAAAGGATCTGAGGAAGGAATGCGTGGCTCATGATGGGAACAACTTGAGTGCGGCATTAAAGAATCTGAAAGCCTGGAGGGCAATTGCAAAATTCATTCTCTCAACTGGAAGATTTCCCTTCCTTACACCAAGCCCAAAACTCACTGAACCGCCAATAACTTGGGAGAGCCCACGCATGCTACCAGCCAGAACACCGTAATCAGACTTAAGACAACCGGTTTTCCCTCCCTTCTTCTTTTCTTTTCTTTTCTTTTTCTTTTTCTTCCTTTCTCTTTCTTTTCCTTTTTCTTTTCATGGCATGCACAACCCAAAGACATGGCAGGGGTGGTCTCAATAAGCCCTGTGACTTTTGTATCTCCTCATAACTAGGCTCTTTGAATATGCAAAGTGGTCCGTGCGCAATGCAAAATCCACTAAAAACAAAAAAAAAATGTTATGGTGCCATACCTAGGACTGGACACCAATTGGCCGGGTTTGGGCCATACCCAATACTCAACCCTGTCGGGCCAAGTACCGTTCTTGCCTCTAGCTATTGGGTATGGCTTGGGCAATTTTTGGGTCGGGAGTTGTTCTTGAGCATTCTTGCAACCAGGTATTGGGTATTTTTATAGGTACGCACATAATAGTGCAGGACAGATCAATGTATGTGATATTTTTATATTACTGTAGGTATTTGTGTAGCACAGTAGATTAATCTTTATAAGACTCAATCTCATAGCTGAATAGGCCCCAAAAAAGGGTCCAATATCATAGTTCATTGAGTCTGAAAACAAACTGACCTTCTGTGTGATTATTGTGGGCTCAGGGAGACGGTGTGCCATGTAATAGATCACTGTGAAAAGTGTGGGCAGGCGCAATTGACTCTTTGAAAGAAGTTGAGAATGGAGAGAATTTGTTTTTGGTTCAATCAAATAACCTCTGCTCTTGGCAACCCCAAAGTTCACCCAGTGTTGGCTCAATTCTTTCTTCAATCAGGCTTCTTCAGTTTCAAATTCACCGGAAATCTTCTCTGATCACTTTCACTGCGCTGTAGAGACTCCTGTGGGATTATATAAAATTTAGAAAATTGCTTGCTGGCAGTCACTTGAGGGGGAATTTAGTACTACAACTATTGATATAATAGAGGAATACTAAGGGTGCTTTTGAATTGCCTGCCCTTCTAAGTAATATAGTAAGTATCACAACAACAAAAGAAAATAGATTTGTGGATTATTTTCAAATATATTTGCTACTATAGTAGTCTCTATCAGACCTAGGATCAATATGTTTCAAGCTTGATAAGGAAGAAGTGGTGGAACCAATGGATGACTTGGAGAATAGAAGCTGAGCAAGGGAAGAATCCTTTGTCTAGTATTTTCCTTTATGTATTTTATCTTGTTTTATTGGTTACTGATTAATACTCCTTTGATTTTACAGGTTATGATTGAATAAGGTTGAAATGATTGAGCCAATAGTTGATAAATGGTGATGGATGATGATGGTATGGATGGATGGTGGATGATGATGGTTAAGGTGATGATGATGATGATGTATGGTGATGATGATTAATGGATGGTGATGGTGATGGTCAAGGTATGTAGTATTGGTTGATGATGGTGGTGGATGGTGATGATGATGGTCAACATGTATGGTATTGGATGATGATGGTAGTGGTCAAGGTATGTGGTAATGGTTGATGATGATGGTTAAGGGGGTATTGTATTGGATGATGATGATTGTGGTGGATGGAGGTCAAGTGATGTGGTAATGGTTGATGATGGTGGTAATGTTTGATGAAAGGGTTTTTAATGAATTTAAGGGTTGATTATTTTTGGTAATGGTTTATGTTGTTTATAAGGATTTAATATCTTTTGTAAGGGTTTAATATCCTTTATAAGGGGTGACCACCCCAGGCTGGGTGCCTGGGGGGATGGGGGAAAAATGGCTGGGGAGAGGCCCTCTATTTATAGACATCAGGGGGTGTGAAACCTGTCACAAAATCTGTTATGGGTGGTGAAAGGTGTTGCTGGCTGACTTCTGGTTCTAAGTTTGTGAAGTGGTTGATATAGGATGGACCAACAACAAGAGGAGTGATACAGGACAATAGGACCAGGGGAGCAACACAAGAAGGAGGGAGATGTATACCTATAGGATGGACCAACAACAAGAGGAGTGAGAAGGGACAATAGGACCAGGGGAGCAACACAAGAAGGAGGGAGATGTATACCTGAGGAGCAGGTAGTACAGAGATGACAACAAAAGGAATGAGTGTGAATTTCCAGCAAGCATAGACAAACGTGAGACATGGATCAACAGAAACAAAGAAAAGGACAAGAAAGAATAGAGAGCAGACCTATAGGATGGACCAATGACAAGAGGAGTGAGACGGGACAATAGGACAAGGGGAGAAACACAAGAAGGAGGGAGATGTATACCTGAGGAGCAGGTAGTACAGAGATGAAAAAAAAGGAATGATCAAGAAAAGAAAAAGAAAGGAAAGAAAAATAGCAAGCGCATTGGGTTAGAAGAGAGTAGGTACAGGTGGGAGCAGTGAAACCTAATCTAAGGATAAAACAAGAATGGATTCCCAAGTTAAAGAATTTAGGTTTAGTATGTTCACTGTCATCATTTTTGGTCCCCAAGTGGTCAGAAATTTGTCTATTCCTGAACAGTTGACTTGTGGTTGCAACAGTTGAACTGCTGTGCTGTAACATTCCATTGGTTTCCACCCTGGTCAACTTGTGGTTAAGTCTGTGCTATATGATTAAATAATCCCTTCTGATATGTCCATGTATCTTTCACAGGCTTGTGACACCTGATTGGGATATGGTAGGACAGGGTTTATTTGAGCTGTATCTTCCAATCCATGAGAGATAGAGGGGTACTTTGGCTGATTGACTGTAGGTTATTTTTGGTGTAGAATCCATTTCTGAGGTTAATTTTAGGATTGATATTATATTTATACTATAAAATTGAGTCTGATGGCTACAGGTAAGGTTTGGTCTACCACAGCCCTTTGTTCCCTCTGATATCTAAGTTGCTTTCCCTTTTGTTATTTTCTATCTATCTATCTCTCTTTTCTTGTGTATTCTCTCTCTTAACCTATTCCACCTCTGCATCTTATGAGCTTACACTAGGAGGGACAAAAATTTGGTTATTGTCTTACACCCCTGGTCAACTGGGAGTACTTGTGTTTCCTTTTTGAGTATTCATAGTGCGCAATTCATATTGCCAAATTAAACTTTTTAAAAAAAGGGGGGGCATCTTTGTGAATGAGAAGGGTACTTGACATTGGGCCCCAGGTATTTACCTGATTTCTTGGTTATTGGGTTGGGCATTCCAAAATATGTACCCAAACTTTGGGTATACCCCTGGGTTGGATCTTGGCATTGGTTTTTGGGTTGGGTAGGCCTTGGGGTACAGCCTTAGCAATACCTGGCAACCCTCTAGCTCCCGTGATATCCTTGATATCAAATAAAATACATGTGCCACATGTGCAAATACCACTGGATATCTTTACCTCTGCCTCCCCCAAAAGTTACCACTGCCCCTCCCTGCCGCCAAACTTCCCAATTGTTTGGTTTAGGTGGCAGGGAATCACACATGTATAGCTTCCTCCAGTGAATGGGACAGCAGTTTGGGGAGTCAAATCCTGCTGCGCAAAATTGAATTTTACAGTTTGCCTCCCAAGTTTTACCTCCTGCAGGAGAGAACTTAGGAAATCTCTCCTATGGAAGGTAAAACTTGGGAAGCAAACTGCAAAGTTTGAGTTTGCAAAGGAGGTTTTGACTCTCCCAACCGCAGTGCCAAAAACTGCAGGGAGTCATCCATGTGTGATTCCCTGCCACTGGGACCTTGGCTGGTACTTTGCCAATCAAAAATAGGACCCAAAAACATGGAACCATCATTGTTGGTCCACCTTTTCAACAAAAAACCTATTGCCCTATCATCCCAACTCAAAAGAAAAGCTGAAGCATCCCAGATCATCCCAGTAATAATTGAAGAATGCAAAAAAACAAAAAATGCAAGAAACCAAAACCTCAAAAACAAAGAAATATGCAAACAAAGTATTCTTCACAATTTTGAAGGTGGCCACCAGCATTTGATGAAAGATTTTTTTTGGAAAAAACCCATAAACAGGGACTACCTATTCTGACAGCAATTCCAAATGCACCAGCACCTTTTCTTGAAGATTTTTTAAGACTTGGTGGCTCATAAGGAAGATGCTCCAGGATAACCAGGTCTCTACCCAATTCAAAAAATTGTGTTTCCAATCCAAATGCTTTCCTATGGAAAGTTGGATGATTCAAATTATGAATATTTAAGGATTTCAGAAAAAACCACCTTAAGAATCCTGCATCATTTTTGACAGGGGGTTATCAAAATCTATGGTGATCAGTACATAAAATATCCAAAGGAAGACAACCAAAAATTTCTGGTGTCTATGGGTGAAGTTTAATTATTCCCTGGGATGTTGTTTTTCATTGAATGCATGCACTGGCAATGGAAAAATTTCCCATTGACATGGGCTGGTAAGTACCAAGGAAAAGTGTTTTTTTTTGTCTTTTTGAATTTTTTGTACTAAAAATCCTTTGCAATTTCCAAAAAATATTATTGAGGCAGTTTATTATCAATACTTGTGGCTTTGGCACTTTTTTTGGTCTGCCAGGGTCTCAAAATGAAATCAATGTGTTGTGTCAACACTTTTTTTTCACAAAACTCACAATTGGAACAGCCCTTGTGTGAACTTTCTGGTCACTGGAAATACCTAAAACACAGATAATATCTTTGAAATGGAATCTAAACCATTAAGGGGGCTCTTATGAAAACCATATCTGGGCCATGGGATAAAAAACAATGTATGTCTCAAAACATTTTAATTCCATTTAGAATCTTGGAAAATAATTATTTTTTCATTCTAAATCTCCATTTCTTTGCAAAAATGCAAGAGGCTGCTTCAAAGTAGCTGAAAAGAGAATTTAGTGTGCTTCAAGCCTGCTTTTCAATTTCTGCAAGGCCTGCATGCAGTTAGAAATATAAAGAACTCCATTCTATCATGAGAACATTTTTGATCCTCCACAATATTATTGTGGAGGATGAATGAAACTTCAATGAATAATTTCTCTATGAAAAAATCAGCATAAACATCCAGATCAAACAAGATTCAAATGGCAAATTAAAAAAGTCCTTCAACAAGTACCACAAGATCAAAAATTCAGATTTACACCATTCTCTTTTCAAGGACATCATTGTACACTTATGGAACATTAAAGGTGATCTTGAGTAGTTCAAAGTTAAAATTTTTGAACATCCTTGTTTCTATTTTTATCTTTTGATCAACTTTTTTTGTATCAATCTTTTTAGAAACTTTTTATTGTTCTTAAACTCTGTCCTTATTCATTTAATTTTATAATTTGAATCAATCCAAACTTTTAAATTGAAATAAATAATTGTTTTTTTTGTTGAATTGTATAGTCATTTGAAAATTTTCCAATGAAAACTACTAAATTATAAAATTAAATTCACCCAAAAACAATTCAATAGATTCAAAATGAATAAGAATGATTTCTTTGAGATATATAAATCAACAATAATTCAGAAAAATTTAGGGCAGACTCTGATTTATTTTTGCTAATGGAATTAATTGGGAGTGAGATCCCAGATAATTGTGAAAGGAAATCTCCCAAAAGCATTCCAATGATTCAGGAAGGGTATTTTGAATAGGAATATTTTCTTTATTGGTCAGCCACCATATTGAGAATCCTGTCCCTCTTCACCTTTTTAAATTTTTCAAGTGTTGGGATGTAAGAATTAAATACTCTTTCCTATGAAAAAATCTTGAGAATGCATTTAAAGTGCCTTCCCATGCATATGAAGAATTTTTTTCTTCCAAGCCACTTCAGAGACCAATTGATTCTGGGTGTAATGTGTTCATGCCATTGCAAAAAACCAGAAACTGAGGATTCCTCTGACAAGAAATCCAATGGTTTCTACAAATTCTCTTGGCTGAATTTTTTCCAGTTTGTATTTGTGTTTTGGAAGGAATAAAGTTTCCATGGAAGGAATAATGTTTCCAAATATACTTGGGGATGAACAGTTAGTTGGGGCTGTTTCAAAATCACTTGATACTTGAATTTATTTTTTGGATTTTTTTTTTACAAATAATGCATGTAATCACTCCACTTTGGTGAATTCACTAGGATTTTTTAGCATTTCAAATCAAGGAATTCTATCTTACTGATCTCAGAATACAATCTGAGAATGGATGCAATTTTTTTGTGGTTATGTGTTTCACTTTGGTTGGCCTGATTGAATTGAATCACATGGCTGATGGATTTTTTGATGGTTTGCTGTATTGTTGCCCATTTTATATTGGGGATTGTGGAAGAAAAAGGATGCTTGGTTATATGCATTTAAAAGTTTGTATTAGGATGCACACAGAATCCTGTGGCCATCTGATAAGTGCAACTTAGAGGATACTGAAATTTTTCCAGCCATGAATTGTATAACTGCAAGTATTCCATTTTTCTATGGTGCATTCACAAGCAAAATGATTATTCTGTTTTTGGTTCCTTTAATGGCCTCAATTTTCACAAAATTAACGGGGGATGGTGAAATGGGCTCTACATGAATAAAAAAAATTATGAAACTCACTAATTCAAAAAAAGATAACAGATAAATCATTGGGGAAATATGAAAATTTTATTACAAGAAAGGGGAAGTTATTGAAAATCCACATGAAAATAAATAACAAATCAAGCCTTTCAATTTTTTGAGTGGTCCCAAGTCAAGGTGACAATTTCTATTTTTTTTTGGGGGGGGGGAATTCAAAAATGGGAAATGTTAAATTTGTAACCCAGGGGTTTCAAACGGGCATGAAAAGCTGTTCATAACCCATATGAGTTGTGAACAGAGGTTCATGACTCAAAAAGTTGCAAACAAAAATAAATAAATAATTAAATTAAATAAATAATTAAATTAAAAATAAATAGATAAGTAAGTAAGGAAGGAAGGAAGTAAATTAATAATAAATAAATGAATAAATAAATAAATGAATAAATAAATAATCAAAAAAATAAATAAGTTAAACTAAAAATATAAACATAAACATAAATAAATATGTAAATAAATGAATAAAAATCAAAATTGGAAGTTGCAAATGGCACACCACAACTCAAAACAGGTTGCATGGCGCAGTTTGCAAACCATCTGGGTTGTGAATGGCCTTTAATGCCTCAGATGGGTTGCAAACAGTGGTTCAAAACTCAGATGGGTCACAAACAGCCATTCAAAACCCATATGGATCACAAACTGCGCCATGCAACCCATTTTGGGTTGTGAACTGGTTGTGTATGGTTGCAAATTTAGCACTTCCCTTCAAAAATATAGTGAATTGGTTAGATGGAGGTTGAAAAAGGAAGAAATAAAGTGATGAAAAGCTATATATAGTGAAGAATTAGGACACGGTCTGGATCTTATTTTTAGGAAGAGGAAATATTTGGCATGGGTTTTGGTGAGGATTCAGGGAAAAAAAATTCTGGGAAGGTGGGGACAAATGAAAAATTGGGAAGTTTGGTGGGAGGAAGAGGGGAAGTAAAAAAATTTGAGATAGTCAAAGATAGAGATATCAATTGGGATTCACAAATATTGTACATGGATCTTTCAGGATATTAAGTGTATCATTTTAAGTATCATCTGGCAACCAAACATGCTGATATACCGCCCAAGGTAAAATAACTTTTTGGATGAGGAACAGCACATTTTTAGGGGTTTGGGAGGTAAATTGGCTTTGGCTTTGCTGCTTACCTACTGCAGAAGCGATGCCCTTGCAAAATTACAAATGAATGAGCATTTCTTTGTTTGAATTAACTTTTTGAATATTCATTTCTCACTATTAACATTCATTATGAGAGTAATAAAATAAAATGAGTGAGCCAAAAAATCAAAAACTGAGTGAATATCTACAGCTTTCATATGAAATTTTTTGTGGAAAGAATACTTAAAATGCAGAATAATAATCACCCCAAGGGTGAAAAATCAAGTTGGTGGATATATAAATACAAATTTTTGGATAGTTTGCAGGCAGTTAGAAATTTATTGGAAATACTTTGGCCTTTATGTGAATTGCATTAAATTGATGTGGTAAAAGCATGCAAAAAGGTCCCAAGGCCCCAAAAAAATTTGCTTCTTTTTTCTTATACTTGGGGAAAAAGTGAATAGAGGGAGCAACCCTTCCTTGATCTACCCAAATTGCATGCAGGGGGGATTTTAGGATCTCTGGATTTTCAAAGGTTACACCCTTAGTGGGACACCTAATGATGAAAGCTGGTTTAGAATTGAAGTGAAGACTTAAAAGTTGGTTTTTTGGAGGTGTGGTGGGGGAGGGGGGATGATAGTACAGATTTCAAGATATTGAACGAGCTTCTATCACTGTAATATGCATGATCTTTATTACATTAAACCAAAGAATATTTGAGTTTGATCAATATTTCTACTTCCCAGGCTATACTAACTACAAAAAATTACTAATATGATGCCCATGATTCCTTGCTGCATAATTTTAGCAAAAGAATTGCTAAGATGAGGCCAAAAGGTTTCAATGGTGTTGTATGAGTAATTTTATTTTACTATAATGACACCAAATGCCCTCATTTCACACACCAGGTAGGTGTGGGATAATAGGTGCCTCCCCCCTGTGACAGTCCAGAGGGGGGGGGTTGGCCCTTCCAGTGGCCCCTCCATCAAAAGCCTTCAGCCTGCACCACATGTTTTTGACAGCCTTGTTGAAACTGCTGCAACAACCAGTCAATGGTTTCAAAAACTGTTTCAAAACCCATGGAGGCACAAATTTTGAAAAACTGCCAGGGGCTTCACGGGTTTCAATCTCACACAGAGCTGAGTGAGGTGATGGAAGCCCTTTCCCCTTTTTTTTATTTTCTTATATATAGGGCATTAATTTTCTTGTGGCGCTATCCTTTAAATCACAGATTTTTATATCTGTGTGCTGTCACTCCCATAAGACAAATAATTTATTTCACAGATGTTTCAAGAGTTCTTTTTTTTATTTTTTTTGAAAAAATGGAGCTTCAGCCCTGTAGCTGCATTTTTCAAACCTTAGAACACTTTCAAAAATCTAATAAAAAAGAATTGCATTGCGATTTTGGATCCTTTTCTTTTCCATTTTGATTTTGTTTTTTGGTGATTTAAGATAATAAAGTTTAAAAAGCAATCAAAGAGCTTTCAAATATTTTTTTGTGATTTTTTGGATGTATTCTTGGCCTCCCAAAATCCAATCCAACATAAAAACACTTCAAGATAACAAATTTTTTACAATGGTTTTTTTTTCATGTATGCCAAGTTTCTCTCAATTTTTTTTTAAGAAATTGAGAAAATAATCCAAAGATTGAACTAAAAAATATTCTTGCTGCTTATAACAGGTATTAACCCACAAAATATTAATCACAGTGAAAATAACTGGAAATAAAAGGGGTGGTCCACATTTTTCATTCTACATTTTGTCATATTAGGGCGTATCAGAGTTAACCAAACCAGCCATATTTTAATAGTGGTTTTCAACCCAAATCTGCGATTTCAAAACCCCCATTAAAAATCAAAAAAGCACTTATTTCACATCAGACGTGTCATATTTACCTGAAAATAAATGGGTTTTTTCAAATAAAGTATTTACAGGCTTTCACCACCTCAACCCATCATTCCACATTATCACCCCTGGTTTCAACCTCCAAACTAATTGGAAAAACTTTAAATACAACCTCATCAAAAAAATTTGATTCATTTCTCTCATCACTTCAGCACTCTCATCTCTTGTTGCTATCCTCATTGATTTATCAATCTCATTGCATCATCACTCTCATCACTTTATTGCTTTCATCACATCCTAACTCTCATTGATTTATCACTCTTTTCACCTCCTCACTCTCATCTTTTCAATTCTACCTTCATTTCTTCATTTATCTAATCAATTTATTGCTTTCATCACATCCTAGCTCTCATCCCTTTATAACTCTTGAAACTTCCTCACTCTCATCTCTTCAGCACTATCCTCATCACTTTATCCCTTCCATCACTTTATTGCTTTACTCACATCCTAAATCTCATCACTATATTTCTCTCATTACTTTATCCCTTCCTAACTTTTACTCTTTTCAAATGGCCCCTCGGAAAACCTCCCCTGGCAAGTTTTCACAAAAATTAAATGGACCACAGGAAACACCCCCAAGGAACTCTAAAACAAACAATCCTCCACCATCAGCTTCCAAATGCTCAATTCAGCTCATGAGAGCTAATCACATCATACTGGTAACCTGGCTGAAAATTCCCTTGAATTATGGCACTTGATTTGGATCTAACAAAAAAAAGACAAGTTGGATGACCTTCATCCTCTAAGGTTTATGGTTATCTCCTGATGTTCAATGAACTAAAGAATAAAAAAAAGGTGTTGAGATATCACCTAATTTTCTATTATCTTGTTTTAATTTCTATTATTTTCTGTTATTTTTGTTGAATTTTATTTTCCTTTTTTTACTCTTACACTTTTATGTTGCGCAGGCACAGTTCAACATGCATATTCAATTTGGCCAACTCTACACTCATCTTAAATAACGTTCTCATCTTGTGTAGAACTTTCTTTCCCTCGCCGGACTTTATTACTTCTTCCCTCTCTACTCACATCACCAAATTATTCAACGGTCTTCACACAACGACAACATCCCAACAACTGTGAAAAATTGAGAGAAAGAAAGGATCTGTCATTGCTAAGGACTTGGTCTAATTTGGTGCGACTGCTTCCTAAATTTCTAGATCTCTCTAGTATCTTCTAACGTGTTTGTTTCAGACGTGTTTCCTTCAAGCCGTATATCTCTTCCATTGAACTACTTGTGGAGGATTAGTCATTATTCATTTGTGCCATGTCCTAGTTCATTGTCATTCAAACTAGCTTGGTATGGTTTCTGCCCGTGTAATCTCTTTTATCTCATTGTTTTCAATTTTATGACCTCAGTGTACAGTCCTCTGGTTTTTACTTCTAATTATCTGGAGAAAATTGAATTTATTTTAACACAATTAACATTTGAAAATCAAGATACCCTAATTGTGTTCAACCAGAAGGCAACATGACGGACTCACTTACGGCGGCCATACTTAAGACTGCTTTAGAGGCAATCCCTCTACTCACATTGGAAAACTTCTCTATTTGGCGGAATTGGGTTTTCAACATGATGGATCTTCAAGACAATCTCTATGGGAAACTTATCAGAGAGAAGAGAGACACCAATGGACACCCAATTGGTCTTAGTCACTCCAAAGACGTACAAATATGGACAATATTAACTTCCAAACTCAATACCACTGTTCAGGCTAATATTATTACACCTGTCAACAAGAAGGATGCTAACCAGATTTGGGCCAACATCAACAAATATTTTGCCTCCAATCATGCCTCCAATAGGGCCCATGTGTTCAAGGAATTCCTACAAACTCCTTTTTCCCACTCCAATATCCCGGGATTCATCACAAAAACCAAAACCGCCATCAACCAATTGCACAAAGTTGGCATCAACCTAACTACCAACATAACTGCCTACCTGATTTTGGAAAAACTTCCATCAAGCATGGATACTGTTGTTCAGAAAATAACCCATTCCGATAAGAAAATCACACCCAATCAGGTTCTAGATCATCTTTGAATTTTCAACAATAATAAGTTCCTGAGTAAGGAGGTCTCAGGCAATAAGCAAGAAGAAATTTCCAACTCAATTTCCTTTCATTCGTCCAATATCAAACTGTGTGAAAACAAGTGGCACAACCCTAAAGTGGCTCATCTGGAAGGCAGATGTTGGAAACTCTATCCTCATCTCAGACCATCCTTTCCTAAGAAGAAGAAAAACAGAATCAATTCTTCTGCGGAAGGTGCTTCTGTCAGCTCCTTTCACACAAGCTTGATTTTTAACTCTCATTGCCTTGTGGTGGAATCAGGCTCTTCAAGACACATCATGTCTGATCCCAATTTTTTTACTCACCTAGATCAATTTTTGAACGGTGTAATTTCCACTACATCTGGAAAGGATTCTCTGGGTTACAAAGGAGCGGGTACAATCAAGCTTGTTGATGACAACAATAAGGAGGTGTTTCTTTTGGATGTCTTGTTTTCCCCAAAGTCTACAGAAAATTTGCTGTCCATGTACTCCCTCATTCAGGATGGTTTTTTTGTTGAGTTCAATCTTGAATACTTTGTAATTCAAAAGAGCGACTGGAGGGTGGTAGGGACATATGACTGCAATATACCTATCTTTTGTGGAAATGACTACACATCAAATGAATTAGCTTGTCTCACTCATGATGAGTTTATTCATAAGTCTCTGGGTCATGCGGGCTATGGGAGAATTTTTAATAAGCTAGGCATTCAAATCAAAAAGCCGTCCACCTGCAAAGCCTGCGCA
The DNA here is from genome assembly GCA_025617555.3 of Puccinia polysora. Taxonomy (NCBI): domain Eukaryota; kingdom Fungi; phylum Basidiomycota; class Pucciniomycetes; order Pucciniales; family Pucciniaceae; genus Puccinia; species Puccinia polysora. Next base: position 56,286,714 of record CM062628.1, read on the forward strand.
CTCAGCAAGATTAGTCAAACTCCTTTCAACCATAAGCATCCTAGAGCAGAGAGACCGTTTCAAGAACTTCACTGTGATCTGGTTGGGCCAATTTTTCCCATGAGTATGAATGGAGATTCCTATTTCTTAACCGTAGTCAACAGTTGTACAAGATTCTTCACCATTATTCCGATCAAGAACACAAATGATGTGGCTTGTACTCTCAAATTCCTCATTGAGAATGAGTATAAAAGATTCAATTATCAACATATGATTATTCACTCTGATCATGGAACGGAATTCTGGAATCAATCAGTTTCCATCTACTGCAGAACTAATAATATCAGACAAACATTCTCTGATGCCTATTGCCCTCAAAAGAACGGACTGGCAGAACAATTCAATTGGCTAATTCTTGAGTCTCTTTGTACAGTTCTCTTTGATTCTCAATTACAAAAACGTCACTGGAAAACTGTCATCAAGTCCTGTGCGTTAGCAATCAATCAGATTCCTTCTCACGTTTCCAAGAAGTCTCCATACAAATTGTTTAAGGGAAAGAGCTTGAGTATTGACTACTTCCATCCCATAGGAAATCCTGTAACCTACATTCTGAGAGAAAAACCATCCTTTTCAAAGCTTGAGCCCCGGGGATTTTTTGGAAAGTTGATTGGTTATAATGACAACCTGCTTTCTTATAAAATAATAACATCTGATAACCGAGTTGTTGACACAAAACACATCACTCTGCTAGACTTTGACACCAATCTGAAGAAGTTTGAAAACATCATTAGGGTTGGTGATTGGTGTGAAGAATCTAATACGGTCTACTCGGAAGGTTTTACAACAGCTACGGACGCGGACCCCTCAACTCCTCCTCCTGTTTCACCAGTAGAGGCTCCATTGGAAAAAAATGCCACTGAATCAGTACTGTCTGCCGTAGTGAACCCGGTGGTTGACAATTCTCCAGCTCAAGTGGTTTCAAGCTACAACTTACGTGAGAGGATCTCATCTGTCAAACCATCAAGATATTCCCATGCTACTGTTGTTAAGAAGAGAAACTCAAACTTTTTAGAGGAAAGACAAGTTAAACTCAATGAAATTGAATCTTAAGATGTCTGGGAAGATAGCATTGTAGAACCCAATTGATTTCTCAGAACCATGTGGGTAGATAAAATCAAACCGGCCACCAGTCTATCACCGGCAAAGCAAAAATCACGCCTTTGCATTATGGGGAATCTTCAGACACCCGGTCTTGACTGTGGTGATACATATGCACCCACTGGTAAATTTACTACTCTCATTCTCTTACTACTAAGCAGCCTGGACCTCAATATGGAGATTCAACAGTTTGATGTTAAAGCACCATTATTGTTTGCTCCCCTAGAAGAAGATATTTACGTTCTGAAACCAAAAGAAAGCCACCAATTGTCAAAATTCTTAAAAATTAAGAAGTCTCTGTACGGTTTACATCAAGCCCCCTCAAATTGGTATAAGGCGCTTACGGGATGGTTGGGAGAGATTGGGTATACTCAATTCAATGCTGATCTATGCTTTTACACACACTCTAACTTACGCTTGTCTCTTTTCTTTCATGTGGATGATCTCATAGTGGCTGGAGAGGTGGAATGGTTTGAGAAGAATTTTTTAGAGAAATTTCCGCGTTCATCTGCTCACCAACCTGACACAATTCTCGGAATGGAGTTCTCTCAAACAGACAACATGATCACCCTTAATCAAAGTCAATTAATCAAAAAAACCTTGGAAGAACTCAATCTTTCTGAATGTCAACCAGTCCAGACTCCTCTCACCCCAGGTATTCAATTGGTTCCTGCTTCTCAAAGCAATAAACTCGAGTTCAACAAACTAAACGTGAACTTTAGGAAATTTACTGGGCTGTTAAACTAGCTATCCTGTCAAACACAACCGGATATTTCTGCAGCTGCGTCCATACTTTCTCAATTCAATCAAAATATGGGTCTTTCTCACTGGAAAGAGGTAATTCACGTATGGAAATACCTGGCGGGAAATTTTTCTCTGTTGCTGAAATTACAACCTGATTCAACCTCAAAACAGTCCAAGTTGCTGAATGCTTATACTGATTTGACCTGGGCTGACAATCTGCATAGTTGTAAATCACAAACCGGTTATGTCATCTTCTGGAAGTCTTTGCCAATCACGTGGAAAAGTTGCAAACAAAGCAATATCACTCTCTTGTTGACTGAGGCGGAGCTGAATGCTTTGACCAACGGTGCACAAGAGACAATCTGGATAGAATCAATTTTTTGCAACTTGTAGAGGAATAAATCTATTCAACCGTCAAGATTCTTTGTTCACAATAAGGGACTAGTTGACAAAATTCTACATTTTGGATCTAACTCCAAAATCAAATACATTGATATGAAAATGAAATGGCTATGAGATCAATCTAATTCAAAGAACATTCACTTCAATCTTATTCCTACCAAATCAATGGTGGCCAATTCTCTCACCAAATCATCCAGTTGGCAGGCTATACACCTTCTAACCTCCAGATGCTTTCATGGTGGGTTGCACTGAATTATGGGGGGATGTTGAGATATCACCTAATTTTCTATTATCTTGTTTTGATTCCTAATATTTTCTGTTATTTTTGTCAAATTTTATTTTCCTTTTTTTACTCTTACACTTTAACATTGCGTGGGCACAGTTCAACATGCATATTCAATTTGGCCAACTCTACACTCATCTTAAATAAAGTTCTCATCTTGTGTAGAACTTTCTTTCCCTCACCAGACTTTCTTACTTCTTCCCTCTCTACTTACATCACCAAATTATTCAACGGTCTTCACAAAAAACAACATCCCAAAACCTGTGAAAAATTGAGAGAAAGAAAGGATCAGTCATTGCTAAGGACTTGGTCTAATTTGGTGAAACCACTTCCTAAATTTCTAGATCTCTCTAGTATCTTCTAACGTGTTTGTTTCAGACGTGTTTCCTTCAAGCCGTATATCTCTTCCATTGAACTACTTGTGGAGGATTAGTCATTATTCATTTACGCCGTGTCCTAGTTCATTGTCATTCAAACTAGCTTGGTATGGTTTCTGCCTGTGTAATCTCTTTTATCTCATTGTTGGCAATTTTCTGATCTCAGTGTACAGTCCTCTGGTTTTTACTTCTAATTATCTGAAGAAAATTGAATTTATTTTAACAAAAGGTAGGCTGGATCTTTCATCCAAAAAGATGTGGGAGAAATTCAAGAACTATCAATCCAAGTACAAAAAGGCCCACTCATTGTCAATCTCCACCAGCATTGGTATCACCAACTCTGATAAAGCCAGGCGAATCAACTTGGTGATTGATAAGTTGGAATCAATTTGTAATTTTTATATTCATATGGATGAAATATTTGGAAAGAAGGCCAACATCACCCCTTTAGCTGCTTTTGAAACCCAACACTCTGATTCAGTAGATGCTGAGGAATTGGCTGTGGGTGCTCAGCCTAGCAATGATGATCCCAGCAAAACATGTGAGTGGCCCCAATCAAATGTGGAGGAGGATATTCCAATACAACCAGCTCCAATAAGGTCTAAATTAGCATTGATAAATTATTCAAACCATTCCTTGAAACCCTCACTTCCTTCCTTGGACCCCTCACTCTGTCTTTGGATTGCTCTCTTCCTGGGGTGAAAGAACTTAACAACTTGGCCAATGCAGAGCAAGTTATTCCACTATCTCCATTACAATCAACATCTGTTCAAGTAAGGAAGCCAGTTTCTTTCTTTTCTGGTCAAACCTGACTGATTTAGAATTTAAAAAAATAGCCTCACCCTTTCCTGAATGGCCAAAACCTCAAGCCAATGGGGCCTCCCACATCACCTTCAAATAAGAGTGATGACGTTCCCACACAAACCTCCTCTGCAAAGGGAAATAAAAAGGCCTCCAATTAAATCAAAATCAACCCCAATAGATGTCAAAAGAGAAGAAACACTTCCAATTTTTTGGGCTTTGAAGATATCATGGAGAAGAAAGATTCAAGTAAGTCCATTGGTTGAGTCTCCTTGCTTTCAAAATTAAGCTCATTCCTATTCCACTCCAAAAAATTGTAAAATCACAAATTGAATCTGAAAAACTTCAATTTTAAAAGGAGAAGTGGGATCATCAAATGGCTATTGATTTTCAAAAGCAGAAATCCAAGATTTTGGATCATCAACAGAAATTGGATGCTGAGTGGAAATTGAAACAGGCAGAGCAGGAGTTTCAAAAAGAGGAAAATGAGAAGGATTGGCAGGAAGAGAGACTGGAAAAAAAGAGGGAACAACTAGCAATTGAAAACAATATAGGTTATTGGTAGCCATGGCTTGTATTTTTAGCAGTAGGACGGTGGAAGAAATACAGAAAATTGATTGGTTGCTTGGCTTTTAAACTATTTACTTTTATAAAACATTAAACGTAAAAACAAAAAAAATATTTTCAAATACAACAATGTTTGAGACTATTTTTAACCCCACCAATAAAAAAATATTTTTATTTTTATTTAAATTATTTTTTCTAGAGTATTTTTTCCACTTTTAAAGTCCCTGCAAGTGTTGCAAGTTTTCTGGTTAACTTGCATAGACCTGGAAATCCTTGTATGAGTGGCAGTCTCCATAGCAGGAAAAGTACAGTGCTTGTAATTATTAGCCCCCCAAATCATTTTAATCATGCATTTTTCTTTTAAAATGATAACAAATCCCAAGTCAGGATAAACACATTGGCCATTGGATAATTGGTATTCTTCCTCATTGTCAATAATTTGTCCATTCCATTTTTTGGTTGGAATGGAAAGTAAAAAGGAATAGTAATATATGTCACCTTTTTCAATGTGGGGAGAATTGTAGAAGGAATTTGAAGTGAAGGTGATGTGGGGGAACAGTCAAAAGGAGCAAGACAGGATCCAAATTCCAATGAAGAGAAAGAGGGGATATTGTTTTCCAGCATTTTTTCACAGTTGGAATCATGTGCAAGTCCGGCTAATTATTGGAACATTTTGCCTAAAACTGGTGAGAACCTGTCAGAAAAAATTTAAAAAAAGAAAAATATTGAGGAGAAGATTAGATAGCAGCTTTCTTCAAATATTGCCAAAAGAGTTCAGAAGGGTGCATCAATTTTCGCCATTGAATTGCCCACATTTTCCCACCCCATGATCTTGAGGTACCAACAGTGTTAAAAAACTTTTTTGATTGGTGAATGAACATTGTGGCTGAGTTGATTTCCTTCTTCTCTTGCTCATAGAGTTTATTCAAAGGGAAAAATTCAATTATTGAAACCATAACCTCACAATCAGATTGATCTTGAACATATACTTTTTCAGAGCTAAAGCAATGGAACTTTTTGATCTTCTGTTTGGCCTGTTCAAAATTTTAAGGGGAGTTTTTTTGACTGTCCTTAACAATGGAAGGATACAGATCCAAATGATGCAGTTTTTGCAAAGACCACACAACATTTTTTTAAATCCCTTCCTCAGCTAATTCCAATGAGATTTCAGAATCCCTAATTTGAGCCCTCCTCTACTGGCAAGCCCTTCTCTCCCCACCTCTCTGTATGTTTTTCAAACCATCTCATTCCATATTTTTCCCTCCAAACCATATTCTTTGATTGGGGTGAGGATCAAGACGGGATTGAATTTTATTTCTAAAATTTTGAGTTTGGTGGGATAAGAATGGGCCTTCAAGAAAGGCTGGTTGAAAATGGGAGGATGTGGAAATAACAATGGGTTGAATGGTGGGTTGCATTTTGTGGATTAAAAAAAATAAAATAAAAAAGTACAAAAAAACCATCATCAGTCATGTTTCAATCAAGGTAGATGATCACAAAAAATAAGAAGAAATGATACAAGTCAAGTTTGCTACCAAAAAAAAGAAAAGAAAAGAAAAGAAAAGAAAAGAAAAGAAAAGAAAAGAAAAGAAAAGAAAAGAAAAGAAAAGAAAAGAAAAGAAAAGAAAAGAAAAGAAAAGAAAAGAAAAGAAAAGAAAAGAAAAGAAAAGAAAAGAAAAGAAAAGAAAAGAAAAGAAAAGAAAAGAAAAGAAAAGAAAAGAAAAGAAAAGAATAAGATTCAGCACCATTTTCTAATTATCAGTTAGCAGGAGGAGGAGAATTGGAAGGGGGGGTTGCAAATGATTGATCATTTTTTTGCAGTTTGAACAATTGATTATTGTTTTGTGTTTGATGAAATGAATCAATTGATTGTTTGAGTTTTTATAAAATTGATCAAATGGAAAACAATTAATTGACTCCTTGCAGTTTGTTTGGTTGATCAAACCACCAGCAATTGGTTGATTTTTTTCTGTTTGATTGATCAGTCAATTGTTTTCTGTTTGATCCATTGATTGATTTCTTGCGGTTCAATAAATCAATAAAAACGCAAGAAAACAATTTTTTTCTTGCTGGTAGAGGGATTAGGAGCAGGGGCTGCTTAACTTGGGTGCTGGGGAGTGCCAGGAAAATAACAAGCAAGGAGGAGGGGGGTTAATATCTGAAAGAAGGTCAGCCAATGATGGGGTGGAGGAGGAGGGGGGGTGACTACCTGGGTTCCCAAGCAAAGAAAAAGCAAAATTGGGAGCTGAAGAAGGAGGAGGATGACCAGGAGGGACTTTGAGGTGGAGGTGGATGGTGAGGTGGAGGAGGTGAGTGAGGCGGTTTGGTGAGGAGGAGGAAGGAGTGGACCAGTGGTGGGTGAGGTGGAGGTGGCTTGGTGAGGAGGAGGAAGGAGTGGACCAGTGGTGGGTGAGGTGAAGGTGGTTTGGTGAGGAGGAGGAAGGAGTGGACCAGTGGTGGGTGAGGTGGAGGTGGTTTGGTGAGGAGGAGGAAGGAGTGGATTGGAGGTTTGGTTGTGTGAGGTATGAGCTGGGGGGTTTGTGTTGTTTCATCCAAGTCCACCAAAAAAACAAATAAATAAATAAAAATAAAACCACCTCAGCCTAGGAGTCTTGTTTGAAAAATAAATAAAAAAATGACTGTGATGTAAATTTTTACCTATTTTGAAACAGAATTTTACTCATCAAAGTGAGAAAGTGTGAGGGGTAGAATCCGCTCCCTCATGGCAGAAGATGTGGGACAAGATGAGATGGGGATGACTTGAGGAGGATTGTGAATATTGTCTTCAAATATTTTTTCCCATTCATTTTTAATGTGGGTAAGAAGGTTGTGAAGGATTACACAACTGATAATTCAGTTGATGAGGATGTTCATTTCTTTGGAATTTTGAAGCTTTTTTTGCATTTCCCATAATCTGGCCCATCTTATTTTCGGGAATGCTATGGCATGCTCAATCCAAAATTTGGATTGGCCAAGATGATAGTGGAAATCAGTTTTGGCTTGATTTCTGGATGAAACATTGCAGTATGCTGGAACCACATATTTACCGCTAGCATAAGCTGACTTGGCCAGAAGGTATTTATCTTTCCCAATTCTGGTTGTTGGGAAATCCTCATTCAATTGAAAACATATGAATTGTGAAAAGAAACTGGAAGGCCGGCATGGAGGGATATAAACTTCTTTTTGTTATCAAAAAAATTTGTAGTGCCACAGAGTATCTATACAAGTAGATAAAACATATCAGGTGAGTGGGTTATAAAAGGTTTTGTAAAACCCTTTGTAAAAGAAATTAATTCATTGTCTTTTTTCCCAATCAAAATAGTGGTTGCCATCTAGCTTGGGTTTTTGACTCAAGGGGATAGTGGTTCAATCAACAAAACCAATGCAACCAGGAAAGCCTTCAGTCTCCATTAATTGAGATATCTCCTTTCATTCTTCTTTGGTGGGCAAAAAAGGACTGATCAATGGAAAGATAGGATAGCAATCATGACTCTTTTGGTTTATAAGTCAATAGTTCCACAACAATCTGAGAATGGATTTTATAATTGATGAATTGATTCTCCATTTCAATTCAATCCCAATCTACAAAAAGCAACAGCCATTTGGATAGCTGGATCATGTTGAAGATTCCAAGAATTTTCCTGGAAGATGTGGTGGTCTTCAATCATCTCCAAAATTTTCATGAATGAAGGCAATGAAGTTCTGAACAGTTTCTGAAAGCTTCAGTTGGGGAGGAGATGAAGCTTTTAACTTTCATAGATAGGTTTGTGGAGAGTCTGTCTTCTTGGAACCATGTGTTTCTTTTCCAATAGAGAATTCAAAGCCAACCAAGTCAATTACAAATCAGAGTATGAATCAGATTCAAAGAATAAGATAAGTTCAGTCAGAATTTTTGCATTTTAAGCTTGCTTTGGGGAAGTTTGATTGGACATGTTGAGAAAGATGGTGATGTGATTTGGGTTGATGAGATGATGATAGAATTTTTTTGAAGAAATTGAGATGAGATGTGTGTGTTGCAATGGAGATGGAATTGGGAAGGATTTTCTGAGGTGGAGGTGTTCCTGGGTTTTTTGAATGGGATGGATGGGGGATGGATGATGGTGCATAAATGGCGGGTTTAATATTTGAAATCCGCCATTTTAATGAAACCCGCCATTTCTAAATACACCAGTTCAGGGGTATGTGTATTTCAGAAGTTTTATGATAAATTCAACAATCCCAGTTTTTTGCAAGTTGTGTATGGCCCTACACTTCCCAATGTGCGCGTGAGGGCCCATACACACGTCTACAAGCGTCCAAAGGGTTGTTTTGAACAGGTGCAACCCCCAGGGTGGTTTTATACCCCACGTAAACGACATTTTTGGGTTTTGTACCCCCGTACATGGCTTTTTTGAAGCCTGTTTGGGGGTATATGACCCCCCGGAGGTTGTGCCAGAATTTTTGGGACCCCCTGGACCACATTTGGGTTGCATCAGACCACATTTGGGATCAACACATACTATGTGGTACTTTTGGACCACACCTAGCAATCCTGACGTGATATTAAAGTGAATCTAAAGTGAAATAAAGTGAAACTGCAGACCAAATCATTGAAACTGATGTGAAACTGCCAACAAAAATCCCAAAAAACTATATCTTTCTCAACTCAAAAGTGAGCAAACATTTTATTTGTTCAATTGAAAGTTGGATTGAACACTGAAGTAGCATTGCATTTTTTGCATTATGAGAAAAGTGGCAAGCCCTCCTGTTTATGACATGGCTGTGTTGAAGGACTACATTGATAGTTCCATTAACAAGGATGGTGAAAAAAAAAGGTTTTGGGTAATGAAACATTGGAAGCCCCAATTGCATCCTCATCTAGGCTTACAATTGAGGAACAAAATTTTTCAAAAATGGACATGACCTCTGGTGGTGAGTAGAATTTTATGTTACTCTAGTCTTTGCCTAATTTAATTTGATGGAAATGAACTATGACTATGTAACTATGAATATTTCACTATGACTATGTAACTATATCAGATCCACTTGACCCACCTCCTCTGAAAGCTTTTCCTACTAGGGAAGAGGGGAAAAACTATTGTAAAAAATGGGCAATAAAGCATGGTTATGCTTTGAATGTTTTCAACTCAAAGTGTGATAAATATGCGGATTTAGACTGTGATAGACCTGGTTCCTACTCTGGAAAATTGCTCACCAAAAATTCAAGGAAAACTCCAACAAGGAAGGTTGGGTGCAAGTTTTTAATCCGTGAAAGTCACACAAAGGCAGAACCCTTGTGGAAAATCTCCTACAGACATGATAAACATAATCATCAACCATCTCCACACCCCTCAGTGAATCCTCACCTGAGGAGATTCTCTGGGGTGGCCTTACCCTCAGGGAAGGGGTTTTGGATTGCTGTTGAAAAAAAAATAGAAAGAGCCCAGGAAGGCCAAGGCTTATTTTTTGCCTTCAAAATTACAAAATACATGCCCTCCTTCAAAGAAAGGCATGTTTTAATTTTTTTTGTCAATTCATTCCTTTTTCAAAGATATGAGTGAGTGTGTTACTTTTGAAATTGAAACCACACCTTTTGTTGTTTTTTCCCACCCCACAAAGGTGTGTTAAAATCAAACATTTTGCCAATATAACAAAAGGGGTGAATACAGATATTTAAGGTTTTACCCAAATTTTAAGGTTTAAATAGTTTCCTGGAGTGGATAAAAAAATCTTTTTGGGATTTTTTGGTCTCACAAAGAAATTTGAACATTAATTTAGGGCTTGGGAGGCTAAATTCAGACCTTGGGGTCTCTCTGGGGTAGAAGCCTTGGGAGAATTCAATCATGAACATTTCTTGAGTCAATTGGACATGTAAGTATAAAATAAAAATCAGATGGTTTCAAGTAACTAATATCTGAGCTCATATCTTAAAGAGACATTTATCCATTATGATAAAATTAAGAAAAATGATCAATTTGAACAAAATATAATATTTCTGGTGGAATAAAAGTAAATTTGTAAAAAAAATGAAAAAACACAGTGAAATTCTAAATAGGATTTATCAGAGTCAGAAAACCCGCTGTTTTAATAATGGAAGTTTCAGAAAAATACCCCTGTTTCTAACACACCATCAAATATCAAAAAAACCCACTGTTTCACTTCTGTCAGAGTTACCTGAAAATTAATGGGTTTTTCCAGATAGAGTATTCAAAGTTATTTCCAACCTCAAAAACACATCAGTCTATGTAATACACCCCTGGTTTCCCACCTCCTTCTACCTCCATCCTCATTAGAAAAATCTGTTTCATCACTATCATCACTTCATGAATCTCATCTTCCCATTGCTATCATCATCACTTCATCAGTCTATCATGCCATTGCTCTTACTTTTTTAAAATGGCCCCTCCGAAAATCTCCCCCAGTAAGTCCACATAAAAAGCAAATCCGCCAAAGCAGCATCCCCAAGGAACTCTACAAAAAAAAATCCTCCACCATCAGCTCCCAAATGCTAAATTCAGCTCAAGAGATCTGATCAAATCATCTTGGTAAACTTGCTCAAAATTCCCTCAAAGTATGAGGCTTTCTTTGGCTCCAACAATCAAACACAATTTGGCCAACCTCCATCCTCTTAGGTCAATGGTTATCTCTTGATGGAAAATGAAATCAAGAATAAAAAAAAGTGGGCTGGATCTTTTTTCAAAACAGATGAGGGATTAATTCAAGAACTATCAATCCAAGTACAAAAAGGCCCACTCAATGTTGATCTCCACTGGCTTTGGTATCACCAACTCCAATTAAGCCAAGGGGATAAACTTGGTGGTGGATAAGTTGGACTCAATTTTTCTTTTTTCTATCCAAATGGACAAAGTCTTTGTAAAGAAGTCCAAAACTCACCCCTTTAGCTGATTTTGATTCCCAAAAGTATGATTCAATTTATGCTGAGGACTTGGCTGTGGATGCTCAGCCTGGCAAAAATGATTCTGATGAACCCTTTTAATGGCCTCAATCTTATTCCAAGGAACATATTCCAAAAAAAACCAGCTCCAATAATGTCTAAATTGGCATTGATCAATTATCCAAACCCTTTCTTGGATCCCTCACTTACTTCTTTGGATTTCTCCCTTACTGAGGTGGAAGAAATCAACAACTTTTCCAATGGGGAGCAAGACATTCCAGTATCTCCATTACAATAAAAATCTTTTCAAGAAAGGAAGCAATTTATTTTCTTTTCTTTTGAATGATGAATGATTTAGAATTGAAAAAATCAGCCTCATCCTTTTCTGAATGGCCAAACTATCAAGCTATTGGGGCCTCAAAAATCACCTAAAATAATATTGATGATTTTGTTATCCATAGCCATTGCATGTATTAGTAGAAGTAGAACAGTTGAGGAAATACATCAGATTACTTGATTAATTGGATTGAAAAGATATTTTCTTAGATAAGGTGAGATAAAGAAAAACTGGTCACAGTTTTCTTCCAGAACACACAACATTTTTGTCAATCCCTTCCTCTGCTACTTCCAAAGAGATTTCAGAATCTCTCTTTTGAGACCTCTTTTTCCAATAAGCCCTATTCTTTCCATTTCTCTGTATTTTTATCAAATAATCTCCTCCCATACACATTCTTTGATTGGGGTAAGGATCAATAGTGATTCAATTCATTTTATAACAGTTTGAGGAACATTGGAGAAGTATTGGGATTGAAGAAAAAGGGTGGGTGTGGAAAAAACACGGGGTCAAATACAATTTTGCATTTCATATATTCAAAAAAAAAGGGTGAAAATAATTTACAGAAAACCTATAATCAAATCCAAACAAAAAAAAGCATCATTTGTCATCTCATAATCAAGTTGGATTATCACAAAACATTGAAAAAAGAAATATACTGGTTGATGGTCCTAACAACAAAAATAAAAAAATAAAAAAATAAAAAAGATGGCCATTCATGTGACAATCATTATTGAGAAATGATGGTATGAAAATAAAAAAAATCACATACCTTGTGTTGAACCTAATAAAAAAAATGAAAACCAAAACTAAAAATAAAATTTTCATGAGTCACCCACACATACATATGGTGTACAAAGCCCATCTGGGTGCCTGGCCAAGTTATGGATTTTTTTAAAGCACGTGTGGAGCCCAAAAAAGCTAGCTTGGCGCCTATCCAAGTAATCTTGGCACATTTTCAGGTTCCAGTTGGCGCATGGCAAATTTCAACCCATTATGAACTATATTTTTTCCCTTTTTTGACTCAATAAGTTATTTTTTCATTTTAACTGTAAATAGCTGTACATATGATAATCTGAAGCATTTTTTATTTATTTTAAATTTTTTGGAACAAACAGAATATAAAAACATATATATAAAACATAAGATATCAAAAAATATATTTTCAAAAAAATGTTAATGGTTTGCAAAGAGAGGGCTTGTAATAGGTTCTATCACAAGGGAAATTTGGAAAGATTTCCTCATATGAGAGAAAATCTTTTGAATTTTTTCTAGATTTATTCCCTGGTTGATTCCAGCATTGATCTGTTTAAAAAGTTTGGCTTGATTTTTGGTATCTTTCCTTGTATGTAAGATTTGATGGAATGACATGAGTAATCATTAGGGTTGAGGAAGAAAGAATAAGGTGGAAGCAAGTCAATTTTTATTGGTTTTTACTTGCTGAAATTGGCTTGCAGATTGTCAAATCACCTCCCTAAATGAATGGGAGCATTTTCCATCATGATGATGGAGTCTTGAGGAAGTCAAGATGCCAATGTTGAAGTAAATGAGGAAAAATTGTTACTTCCTACCAGTTTGGCCTTGGTACCATTGGTTTTGATAAGCTCATTATGCTCAGAAACATTTATGGAAATGGCCCCAATCAAAGTGATCTTTTTTATCTTGGGAACTATGCTCAAAACAGCCGAAATTCCTTTGAAATGAAAGAAAAAAAGAATTATATCAAAAAAAATATAGAAAAATTACAAAAAAAATAAATTAAGAAAACCTGAGGAAGAATACCCTTTGGCCCTAGTTGAATTTAATTCAAATCTTGTAAATCAAAATCAACGAAATTTTTATCCATTCCCAATTAACAGAAATTAACAAAATTTGCCCCCTGCTCAAGAAGATTTGGTTGTTTCCATAATGTTGGGATATTTGTTACTTGCTTCCAGGTGACATCAGAATCCTTGAGGATATTTCTGATATCTTGAGTAATTACCAAGATATTGTGATGATTATTGAGGAAATCAGCCATTTCCTTGAAGATTTAGGTTGATTGTTGATCAATACACATGAGCAGGTTGGCAAGCGCTTCATGTTAAAGTTTTTATTATTTTTTCTTGTTTACCTTGACCAAATTGGGACCCTCCTTGATTATCCTTTGAACCTGAAGACATGAGACATCAAATTTTGATACTGCATTCTTCTGAGTAATTGATTTTTCCAAGAATGTTTTTGGACTTTGGGCTTGATAATGATTTTTTATCATCTTTATTTATGGCTAAGCAATTTGTTATTGATTTTTCTCTTCCCTTCAAATTTATTTTGAGCATTGAGGATCTGTTCCTTCTCAAAATTTTCCAGATTCAGTACTTTGATTTTTTGAGCAACTTCTCTTGCTTTGTTCTGGACTGCTTTGATTTTCAGGTATTCTGCATTGGCCAAACTGGTATCTTAATCCATCTGAAAGATATGTAAACAAAAAAAATCAAAAACAAATTGAAGAAATGAGATTGAAAAAAAACTTACTTGGTTGAACATATTGAGAATTGAGTTGGGAGGACAATCAAAGATGGGTTGAGGCTGGGGGTGCACCCAGCTTTGATCTGGGCCATTTCAAACATTTTCAAGCACCAAGTTTGATCCCCCAGAAAACCTACTCAATCAATCCCCCTGGGCACCCCACCAAGTCACACTTGGTGCATGCCAAGTGGGACTTGGCAAGGTGCCCAGACAGGCTTTGGACACCATGCATACCAAACAATCAACCAAAAAAAAAAAAAAAACTTCAAAATCACTTTAGTATCAGTGATATAACAAAAAAGACAAAAAAAAACCAAAAGCAGCCCCTAAAACAATAAAGAAACCAAAAAAAAAACAAAGACCCCCATTAGTCAAATCAATCAAAGAAATTTTTTGATTATTGATTCCTGGAACAATTTTGCAATTGATTGCAAATCATTTTCTAGATCAATCACAAATTGATTGCTGGATCAACTGAAAATCATTCCATAAATTTATTTGTGATTGATCCAGTGATTTATTAATGATCAATCCAAAAATCAATTTGAAATTGATGGCAAGGGGGAAGGGGAGGAGGAAGAGGAGCAGGGGGGTGGAGCCTTACCAGAGGTACAAGAGAGGGGAGGAGGTGCTGGGTTGGTGAGTATGGGAGTTGGTGGTGAGTTGGTGAGTATGGGAGGTAATTGTGGTTGTTAAGGGTGGGTGATTGGGTGGGGGAGGGTGGTTATGGTGCATTTGTGAGGTTGGTGAGGAGGGTGGGTGTGGTGAGGTGGAGGGAGTTTTGGGGTTAAATCTGCTAACATGATGTATCACCAGTACAGTATTGAGGCTATGCAGTTGAACATAGACCAGTAATACCTAACAAACCTGGCAGCCACAAGCCTCTGTATCCTAGTTGGTAAAGGCAGAACTCTAGTAAGCACTCTAGTATGTGTCTCAGTCTATCTGACACTGCATGCAAACAAGTGACAATTAAGGATAATTGTCACCCAAGGCATTGATGCGGGATTTTTGCAGGACTTAGCTGTCCCCCTGTGGAAATTTAGCCACAACATTTCCAAATGGTTATTTAACATCTGACAACTTCAACCTCAACATCCTGGGTAATTTCCATGCAGAGAAAGCTAGGTCCCACAAGAAGGCCCTGGGTGATGATTATTCAAAATTTTCAGCTGTTTGCATGAGGTGTGAGGTTTTAGGTTTATCTCCCACCAGACACATCTTCATTTTCACAGTATCAACAGGTTATGCACCCAGAGCTGACCTTAGAGTATACTTGCTTACTTAAGAGACTTGAATAATATGTGAATGCTTCCTGTAAGACCATTTTCCCCTGTAAGCCTACCCTACAATTGCAGGTTCTAGCTTGCACTGATCACTCTTTCACCTGGGTATCAATTTCCATACCTATTTCTACATCATTTATCAAGGGGGAGTGTTGGGGTTAAACCTGCTAACATGATGTATCAGCACATTTTGAAGGCTGTGCAGTTGAACCTATACCAGTAATGCCAAAAAACCCTGTAATTCACAAGCCTCTGTAGCCTATTTGTTAAGGCAGCACTGTAGTGTGTATCTCAGTCTATCTGAGATTGTGGGTTTGACCCCCACCAGAAACATCTTCATTTTTCACAGTCTCAACAGGAAGGAGTTAACTGGTGAGTGAGTGTGGTGAGATGGATGGGTTTTAGAAATGAGGTTGAAGGGAGAGATGGGTGGTTTGGTTAGTGGTGAGGTATGAGGTTGAGGGTAGTCAAGTATGGTTTTTTTTCCCAAGTCCACCAAAAAAATATAAAAAAATAAAAAAATATAAAAAAATATAAAAAAATATATAAAAATATATAAAAATATATAAAAATATATAAAAATGTATAAAAATGTATAAAAATATATAAAAATATATAAAAATATATAAAAATATATAAAATATATAAAAATATATAAAAATATATAAAAATATATAAAAATATAAAAAAATATAAAAAAATATAAAAAAATATAAAAAAAATATAAAAAAATATAAAAAATATAAAAAATATAAAAAATATAAAAAATATAAAAAATATAAAAAATCAATCTTGTCTGGGTTCACCAAAAAAAATATTGTTTTTGTGGCTTTGGGTGAAGGAGGAGCATTCAAAAAAAAGAAAATTTAAAGCTAAACAATTCGATTCCAAATAGAAGACTGAATCAGAGTCAAATAATAAAAAAAGTTCAGTTAGATTTTTTGAATTTTCAACTTTCTTCCAGGAAGTTTGATTGTAAATTTTTATAAAGATGGTGATTTGATGTGGGGTGATCAGATTAAGATGGGATCTGTGTGAAGCAATAGAGATGAGATGTGTGTGAAGCCATGGAGATGGGATTGGTAGGATTTGATGATGTGGTGGTGTGTCCAATGTTTATGGATTTGCTGATTTAGAGGTGTGGATGGGTTTTTTTCATGCAATATATGGTGGATGGATGATGATGCATAAATGGTGTATTTTATTTTTGAAATGCACCATTCCCATGAAACAAACCATTTTGAAATAGACCAGTTAGGGTGTATTTTTATTTCAGAAACCCGCCATGAAAATCGCAGTTTTGCTAAATCTGAGACACCCTAATAGAGAGGAATCAGAAAAGGGAAGTGTTGAATTTGTGGCCCAGCACAACCTTTTCACAACCCAGAATGGGTTGTGTGACATTTTTCACATCCATTTGCAACCTGCAGATTGTGAACACCTGTTCACAACTTGACACAGGTTGTGAAAGGTTGTTTGCAACCCATCCGAGTTTTGAATGGCTTTTCACAACTCCCTCACAACACCATTTTTGTGAGCTTTGTGAGAAAAAAATTAAAAAATTAGAATGAATAAAAAATAGAAAAACAAAGAACAAAACAAAAAAACTAAAAACACCAAAAAACATTAAAAAAATCAAAAATATTGAAAAAGATAAATTTAAAAATTAAAAACAAATTAAAACTAAAAAAAAAAAATTAAAAAAAAATAAAATTTCACAAATCCAGGGCCATGAATGAAAATTAATGGCCCTATGAATAAATAAAAATGCAAAATTAAATTAACAAGCCTAAAAAAACCAAAAAATTGTGCTTAAAAAAATAAAAAGATGGAAAAATAAAAATGGGTCAATCAAAATTAAAAGGAGAAATGTAAATACAATATAACCCTGAAGTAATATAATATTTTAATAAAATACCATAAACCCACCTCAAAATACTAGCCTTTAATTAAAAAAGCCAAGGAAAAATCAATTTAAACTTGTGTTAAGCTGATCCCATCATAAGAAGTAGAAATAATTCTTAAAATGGGGTCATCCCATCACAATTTGTAGTTATTTCATTGGAATAGCACAAAAATAAATCAACCCCCCCAAAAAAGGGCTAGTACATCAAGGTGGAGTTGATACAAGTCCACCTCAATGGACTAGCCCAAAAATTAAAACCACAAAAAAAACAAGTTAAACTTGTGTTAAGCCAATCCCATCATAAGAATAAAAATACTCCTTATGATGGGATCAGCCCAACAAAAGTTGAACTGACTTACCAATAAAATCTCATCCAAAACATCCAACATAATTATGTAAGCTCCAATAACTCATCATAATGATGTAAACTCAAATCACTCAACATAATGATGTGAACTCCAATCACTCAACATAATGATTTAAACTCCAATCACTCAACATAATGATTTAAACTCCAATCACTCAACATAATGATTTTCAAAATTTGATAACCCCTTATATTATTAGAAGTACAATATCAGCGTCAGAATTATGTGCTAGGAAAAACCCAAATGATAAAATAAAACATTAAATGATGAAATTATATTATTTTTATCCATTGAAATAAAACTTCAGTTGAGCTTTGAGATTATCAACCCAACCAGAAGCTATATTTGAATTCAAAGAAGATTTTTTTGATAAAATCGGCCGGATTGGAATCATATACCTCCCTCAAGTAAAAGATGAACCCAGTGTATATTGTTAACAAAGAAAATGAAGATGCCTTCCAATGGTTCCTTTATACCCATTTTCATAGGATTATATGTACAACATTAAGCCAATGGAATGAGAAAAATTGGATTTCCATAATTATCTGCTATGATTTGGACCATTTCTAACTTTGCAAGCCATTTTGGAGAGGGAATATTTTCATTGATGTCATTAACATCAAGTCTTTTTTCAATATTTTAAACCTCATTGATATACCCAAGTATATTAGAATATTCTTCCTGATATTTCCTGATTTTTACTATAATTTCCCTTTGCACTTTAAAACATTGATTTTGATCATAAACAAGTGGTTTTGCAATTACTCCAAATCCACAATTAACATCACCAAAAGGATCCCAAAACTCACCAAAGAACTTATGTAAGTTCTGAGGTGTTTTTTTGAGATATTTCACCTTTTTTTCCTATGATCAAAACTTTATTAGCCAAAATCCTAATCAAATTAATGAAAATAACACTCACCAAAGATGAAATTCTGGCTGACTTCTCCACTTCTTCTTCTTCCTCAAAAAATGATTCTGATTCCAAATGAAGGAAGCCTAATTCTCTTTCAGTCTCTTACCCTGAAATATGAAATTCGAATTCTGACCCTGAATTTGAATATAAATTTCATTTCCACATCAGTTAATTAAAACCTTTAAAATAACACTTTGAAAAATAGAAGAATTATAGATTTTGGTCTTTTTGGCGCCTTTCTAACCTGTCTTTTCTTTTTAAGTTCCATTTCCACAAGTTTAAATCTTCAATTTATATGCAAGGTTTATTTCAATTCGGGCCAACAATTGCTGGACCGCAAGAACTTTGGATGAAGCCTTGGCTTAGCAACAAACATGTTTGCATGCTTCACCAGAGACTCTAAAAGATGCACTTTAAATTCCTCAGGTTTTCCCATGAAAATTGAACTGAGATTCTCAAACAATTGAGAAGAGTCAAGCACTGGATCAGTGCCAAACTTTCAAAAAGCAAAACCATCACTCATTAGTAAACTCATTCAGGAATCATCAATAAAATAGGAATCATCTATCAAAAATCCTTCATAAAAAAGCAATTCAAACAATCCAACAATCCAACTTACTGAAATGGAAGGGTCATAGTCAACATATTTTATAATCTTGGTAAATTTCCTTTTGATTTGACTTGTATTGAGCCTGTTGTTGAGTAAGGAAGTAAAATTCATAATATTCAATTCCCCCAGGTGTAAATTCTGTCTTTGATAATTAGAGTATTTATATACAAGACTCATGGGATGGTGTTGTTGTGTAAATCAATATTCTAGAATATTTTTGTATAATTTATGGTTTTGTTGAGTATAATCTATGGTTTTGTTGAGTATCATCTATGGTTTTTTTGAGTATAATCTATGGTTTTGTTGAGTATAATCTATGGTTTTGTTGAGTATAATCTATGGTTTTGTTGAGTATAATCTATAGTTTTGTTGAGTATAATCTATGGTTTTGTTGAGTATAATCTATGGTTTTGTTGAGTATAATCTATGGTTTTGTTGAGTATAATCTATGGTTTTGTTGAGTATAATCTATGGTTTTGTTTATATTCATATCCCATATTCATAAAATCCTTCCCCGCAAAAAGACCATCACAACCCATCAAAGCCTGGCTTGCCGTGGAGAGAGTAGAAGTAAAAAAGAGACCAAAAAATTGATAAAAATCAGATAATTTCAAAGTGGAGGGAGATTAAATCAAGAAGGATAATGAAAGAACCAAGAATGAGGGATGAGAGAAAGAGAACAAGGCAAAACAGAAATGAGAGAAACACCAAAGTCATAAATAAAAACTAAAAGAAGCACCCAAGGAATGTTTGATGTCGTACTTGTCCTAGTGACTTTGTGAGTATATTGACTAACTGCTTGGTGCCTTTTATTGATTTGATACCCATCATTCCACCCCTAATATATTCATTGAAAAAGTTTTGGCCTCCTGGATGCAAAGATCCTTGCTATCCTTTAGCTACCAGAGGTGATAGAATAAATAATAAATATATTATTCAATTAATGCAGCAAAATCTGTAAAATACTTGGATAAAGCTTATTGCAAGGTTGATTGGTTTGGACATAGTTTATTGTTATAAATCAATATAAATAAATTGATTATTAAATATTTTAATAGAGGGGCCACAATTATATTGGGGATCTTTAACACCTCTGTTCAGGGAATTCAGTATGAAAACACATAGGCCTTGTTACTTTGGAACCTTTAATTTATATTCTAAAGGATATATTTCCCAAAGATAATATGTATATAAAATACATGGTGGAGTGGCAGGGCTTTTTAACCAAGCTTCTACGACAGATTAAGTATAATAAAACTCACTGTTATATTATTAAATCCTTTGGGTACCTGTTTGGGACATGCACTGATGGGTTAAACCTGTTTACTGGGGTAAAAAGGTTGTTCAGCAGTTTAAATTGATAAAAAGGGTTGGGGACCAATATTATTAATCAGAATAAAGCCATAAATCACTTAATTATCTCTTATAAGTATTTTGATTACTTTTGCAAGGTGTCTGGATTTAAATATAACTGGGTCTCTGGGTATTAATATCCTCAAAAGAGCTCTTTATTTATAGCTTTTTGATTCCAAATATGATCCTTCTGAGGGGTACAGGGGCTCAAAGGGACAGACACTGAGGCTAGCAGGGTAAAAAGTGGCAGCATGTCACGTTTTCTTGGTTCTGTAGCACGGGTAACATCCAATTCCACAGGGTATGGGAATTATTCTACTTTATAATGGATGTTGGGATGTGTGAATAACACTAATCTGTCCATTTTATTTGTTATTTAATTAATTATCCTTACTAAATGTTCCCAGTAAGTTAATAATTATTTTAATAGAAATTCCTACGGATATTCTGATGTCAGGTGAGTTCTCATTATGTATTAAATAATTGGAGTAAAGTCATGACATTGATTTTACTCCTTATTTTCGAATTTTAGTTGATTTACTAGAAATAATTATTTAAAAATAAAATTCATGATTATTTATGTACCATTTTTACATCATTAGTTTTCTGATTATGTCACGACAATACTGATGTCTGATAGTTCTCATAATTGCATATTAAATTATTTTGATATATTTTTAGAAATAGTCATTATCTCATTTTCTAAATTCTTGGTATTTTAAATTATATTTAATAAAAAATATGTGTAAAGGTTATTTAGGTATTTTTATATACTTTTATGTATTTTGAGACTATCTACTATCTACGTGAACATTGATTACATATTTAAAATGTTCCCTTGTAGGTTGTAGCATGTTTACGCAGTGCCTAGGCAGCCTGTCACTTTGTCAACGTGTAGTCCTGCGGCTGCGTACTTGTCAGAGGCCCAAGGCTGCGTACACGGCTTTTACAGAGTTACAGCGCTGTAGTTCAGCTGCGCGTGGGTGTATTGGCTTCCACGGCTGTGTGCAGGAATTGTGACAGAACAAATTTTTGTCTGTAACTCCTAAAATATACACAAAACCTCAATTCTGACTGAATTTTAGGTGTGAAACCTTTATGTGACAATACATGTGAAATACTTAATTGACCAATAAAGTACCATAATGGTGCCGTGGTATTTTTGGTCTTTCTTTCCTTAATTACTTAAAAATATAAGGAGTTGGATTTCAAGGGTGGGGTCAGTGAGTGACCCTACCTAATTTTGGGTGGAAAATCCATTTCTGCAATAATATTTATGGTTTTCCTACACCTCCTTAGGTTAATTTTAGTATTTATTATTTTTATGTTATTTCTGTTACTTTTGCAGCTTGCTCTGCAATAGTAGCAAGCTGACACAAAGTGGAATTACCTATCAATATGTCTTGTATTCTTAATGCTGGAACAATTGGTTGCAATTTTGTTTGCAGCTTGATTGTTGGATAGCAAGGTTGGTTTCAAATCTGGAACAAACCTTTGCAGAAGGCTTTTCAGCCATAAGGTTTCCACAGCCCCATAAGATAGGGCCATGTATTCCTCCTGGCAAGTGGATTTTGCAACACATTGTTGGAACTTGAACCCCCAAGCAATTGGCAAGCCCCACATGGTAGACAAGAAGCCATGCGTCAACCAAGCCCCCTCCCCACCCCAGTTGGCATCTACATAGGTAGTCAGAGGGGTATGGGAGCCGTCATCTGGTTCCAATTTTAACTCCAAATATTTTGTTCTCCTTAAATAGTGGACTAGCTTGTTGATTGCCTTCCATTGCATATCATCTGGGACTAGAGCAAATTGAGTCAGATAGTGCACCACAAAAGCCACATCTGGTCTTGTGCCTTGAGCCAAGTATAAGAGCATTCCAATACAATGTAGGTAATCTCTGTTGGCCTTGCACGACTTGTTGGAACTAGGATTGTGTCAGCTAAGGGAAACATTGAAGTGAGGACGGAATTGTTGGATTTCAGTATCTTGTCAATGAGTGCAGGTTGACTGAGGCAGAAACCTTTTTTGGTTGGGTTGGTTTGTATTCCCACAATGGAGGATAGGTTGAAATCCCACTTAAGATGGAGTGCCTTTGCAAGTTGCCCTTTCAGGACTTTGAGGATTTCTGGGGTCTTTGCAGTCAATATCCCATCGTCAATGTGAATCCAGAGCAGGGCTTCCCCAGCAGGCAGCTGGAGGGTATAGGTGCTTTGATCTTTTTGATTTGCAGTAAACACAATTTCCGCCAGCTTTTCCTTCAAATGCATCTACCAGCACCTACAAGCCTGTTTTGTTCCATACAAAGACTTCTTCAGCCTTAATACCTTATCTGGTGTCATACTGACACCAAACTCAGTCTAACCTCAGTCTTAGCCTCAGGCCTGATCTACTTTCTTAGGAACTTCAACCTCAGGGCTCTCAAGACTTACATCAATATGTCTCCAGTAACTATATACCTCAGGATCTTCATGCAGTACATATCTACATATAGTCTAACCTCATACTATACACAGATAGACTCCATAGGCTTGCACATACTCAATCTCCCAGGCTCTACTCTACCTCTCTGTCTAACCCATAACTCTTTGGGTTACCTCTCTGTCTAACCCATACCTCTTTGGGTTATCTCTCTGTCTAACCCATACCTCCTCTGTGTGGTTTATCCTTTGGGAATCTTTATGTACATCCTCCTGCAGATTGTATTACATACTCTCTCTACTTAGTACATAGTGTCATGACTCCCATGTACACTGTACACCCTTCAACTGTACTCTCCCAACTTAGACAGCTCAGACATGGAACCTTGTCCCAATGTAGAAGCAGCCTAACCTAATGTAGTAGCATCCCTGATCAGCCCTCTCTGTTACTTAGACTGTTCCCATGACATCATGTGTGTAGTCTGAGCCTCAATCACTTGTACCTCTGTTGTAGTTCCAAACTCTTGTCTATTTAATAATCCTCCTCTTTCCTCTTCCTGATGCTTCCCCCAAGAAATCAGTTTACTAATTCTTACTAGGAGATCTTTCCCAGCAAGTGTCATTCAGCACCATTCAACCCAATCCTCCTCTGCTCCTGTTAGCCTCCTTCAGTAACCTTGCCCCCAAGCCTACTGTGGGTAGAGACCCCTCTGTGCCAAGCCCTGCTTGCATGTCAGCAGCCCTTGTGACATTAAACTGATTTCTTCCCCAATAACCCCTTCTTCACCAACCACCCTCCCTATCCTTTTAGACAGCATCAAATTTTGCTATTGAGTTGTGGCAATTTTTGTTTGCTTTATTTCTGTCCCTACCTTGAACTTGGCTATTTGATTTGTGGCCATTTTCATTGCTTCCCTTACCTTACTGTCAAACCTACTCAGAGCTCCAGCTCTCCATCCTCTAAGTATCACTTTGACGCTTTGACGCTTTGACGCTTTGACGCTTTGACACTTTGACACTTTGACACTTAGACAAGGTATAGTAGCCAGTATTTGACTGTCCCATAAAGGTAATCAGAGGAAGAAAAAATCCCTTTTTAATCATTTTATTCTTGCTCCAAGGTGAAGAAAAAATTTTGGGTAACTAATTATTCTTAGAAGTAAGAATGCCCCCACAACGTGCTCTTTTTTCTCACATTTCTAGCCCAGCAGTCACCCGCAGCTCTAGGGGGAGAGGTACCACTGAACCTACTGACCATTCTACCCCTAGATCTTGTGGAACAGGTAGGACCTTTTCTAAACTGATTGCACCAGTGGCTACCACTTCCACTCCTATGGATACAGGTTTATTGGAACCTATTCCCCAAGTATCCCTTTCTACTATTCTTTCTTCTGACAATGCTAGCCTCCACAGGATCACAGGTCAGTTTCCAAGCCCAGGTTACCATGGTTTGGACTCTCCTGCCTATGATGCAAGCATGGTCCCAATCCCAGGAGAAGGTGAGGAAGATGAAGAGGATGAAGACTCAGGATTCAATTCCAGAATCTTGAGTGGCCTGGGTTCACCATCCCCAGAGGGTAATCCTAGTCAAACTTCTAATGCAACAGCAGTCCCTTCACCTTCCCCACACACCAACCTTCCTTCCACCACTCAGGCTCCTTCAACTGACCCTGCCCTGCTGGCCATTCTTCAGCAAATGACCACTGCAATGACTCAACTTTCTAAACCTGCTGACCATGGACCCTCTGCTAACTTTAAATCTCCATCTATCAATGTCCCAGATAAATTTGATGGAACTAACCCAACCAAGCTTAGACCTTTCCTTCAAGCTTGTGAACTCATTTTTGCAAATGATGAGAGAGTTTTTGCTAATGACAGAAAGAAATTATTTTTTACAGTCTCTTACCTTTCAGGAAATGCCAGTCAATGGATCCAACCCTATCTTGCTCACATTGGTAACCATGAGCCAGACTTCATACTTAACTCCTGGCTTCTATTCACTCAACAGCTTCATACCCTTTTTGGGGATTGCCTAGAAATCCAGCATGCTGAGAAGGAGTTAACCCTCCTTAGGATGAAAGAAAGTGGTTATGCTAATAACTATATCACTGAATTCAGGACACTTATGACCAAGGTCTCTGGGTGGGGTGATAAGGCCTTTTTCTTTCATTTTAGACAGGGTCTCCCAGCCAGATTACTGGACCAACTAGCTGGTTATGATGGACCTCAAGAAACCTTGCAAGACCTAATGGATATTGTTCTTAAGTATGACACTTGTTACCATGAAAGGATCCGGGAGAAGTCCTTCACTCTCCCTCAGACCTCAAGACCTGGACCCAGTCTTCCAAATCCTCAGAAATCTCAACAGACCAGCCAACCAGGTAGGTTTAAGGGGAAGACCAAGCAAACCCCTACTAATTCTACTCCAACCTATGTCCCTAATCCAAACGTAGGAGAGGATGGACACCTCAAGTCTGAAGAAAAAGCTAGACAAGAAAGAGAGGGTTTGTGTAACTACTGTGGAGGAACTCACAAAATTAGCCTCTGCAGGAAACGTCCAGATTTTCAACCTGGCCAGAAACCCAACCCTATGAAGCCAAAAAAGGGAAAAGACTAGGTGATGGGAATGTGGTACTCCTTGACCATCACCCTCCTAATATTCAAGTATAAACTTTGGAAAGAAAAGACGCTAACCCTCCTTCCAAAGACTTACGTTTTGTTTGCTTGACCAATAACCAGGCTTACAGTGTACTTGTTGACTCTGGAGCAACTCAATCCGTTATTTCAAAATCTATGGTTTTAAAGTTTTCTCTATCACTCAAACCCCTGACCACTCCTATTTTCCTATTTACCTTCAGTCCTTCTGACTCACCTTCCCAGGAAATCACCCATAAGGTTTCCTTCAAATTCTCTTTTCCCTCTTTTCCCAACTTAGAATGGGATTTCTTGGTTGTTGATACTCCACCCAAAGAAGACATTATTCTAGGTATTGACTTCCTCCATTTCTGGAACCCAGAGGTAAATTGGCAACTGGGATTGATCACCCCAAGACACCAACCAACTTTGGATCATTCCTCTTCCGTTGAACTCTCCTTGGCCACTACTTCCTTTCCGCCAGTGAATCTGCAGGTCACTGCTCCTGTTCCCTTTTCAGAATCTATGCACTCACAACACTTCCCTTTGAGTTCAACAACTACTTCTGTGAACAGGATATTATTTGGACATTCTCTGAAATTCTTGGAGGATATGGAGAATGATCTATCCGTTCAAGTTTTGCGTATGATTATTTCCACTTCTGACTCTAACCCAAAGCAGGCTACTGCAGAAGGTTTGGATGAAGATGAGGAAACTGATGAAATTGAAACTGTGATGGAGAGAGTTCCTGATGCTTATCATACCTTTTTAGATGTTTTTTCCAAGGTCAAAGCTGATAAACTCCCTCCTCATTGCGCTTACGACCATCATATCAAACTGGAAGGCCCTATGCCTCCAGTTGGGCCTATCTACTCCCTTAGTCACCATGAAAAGGAGGCCCTACAAGCCTATATAGCGGAAAATATAGAGAAAGTTTTCATTTTCCCCAGCACTTCCAGCACTGGAGCACCTGTCCTCTTTGTAAGAAAGAAGGATGGTGGTTTGCAATTGTGTGTTGACTATTGCAAACTCAACTCTGTGACTCAAAAGAACAGGTATCCCATTCCTCCCATGACTCACTTATTAACAGTCTTTTCTGGTTCTACCATTTTTTCCAAAATTGACCTCAGGGGTGCTTATAATCTCCTTCAAATTAAGGAAGGGGATGAACATCTTACAGCATTCAGAACTCAGTTTGGGAGTTTTGAATATTTGGTAATGCCTTTTGGACTCACCAATGCTCCTGCCTCTTTTCAATGTCTTTTTAATGACATTTTTGCCGGCCTTCTGACCATCTGTGTGGTGGTATACCTCGATGACATTCTTATTTTTTCCAAAAACTTAACAGAAAATACAGCTCATGTGTGTGAAGTCTTGAACAGACTTTGGAAGAACAACTTATATGAAAAAGCTTCTAAGTGTGAATTTCATGCCTCCTCAGTGGACTATCTAGGATATGTAATTTCCAGAAGTGACATTGAAATGGACAATTCCAAGGTCCAGAAGATCTTGGACTGGCCACCACCAACAAACAAAAAGGCCTTGCAACAGTTTTTGGGTTTTTCTAATTTTTATTTCAGGTTTATCATTAACTATTCCAGAAAGGTGCACCTCCTCACTGCTCTAACTGGAGCAGACCCCATCTTTCCTTTATCCCCAGGGGCTCTGCAGCAGTTTGAGGACCTCAAGGTAGCCTTTACTAAAGCTCCTATACTCAGACATTTTGATTTTTCCTTGAAAACCTTTTTGGAGACTGATGCCAGTGACTATGCCCTAGGGGCTGTCCTCACCCAAGTCTCTCTTGATGGATCCAAAAACCCAATTGCTTTTGACAGCAGGAAATTGGGTAGTGCTGAACTGAACTATGAAATCCACGATAAGGAACTCCTGGCCATTGTATGGGCCATCAAGATCTGGAGAGCTTACCTCCTCAGTCTTTCTTCTCCCTTTGAAGTTCTCACTGATCACTTATCTCTTAAATATTTCATGACCTCCAAAGTCTTGACTCGTCGCCAAGCCCGTTGGGCTGAGTTTCTGTCTGAATTTGACTTCACTATAGTCTATAGACCCGGAAAGCAATCAATAGTGCCTGATGTCTTGTCACGTCAAGACAACGTTTATCCCAAAGGGGGGATGCCCTATGCAGAAAAGAATCCAGAAAATGTCAAACAACTCTTGAAACAGACTGACTTTGAACCTTCTAGAATTTTCTTTATCTCTGCAAAAAAGGTTGACAAACAATTGGAAACCTTAATTCAGTCCCAGATCTCCATCAAATCAACCCAGCAGATTATTCAGAAACTACATAAAAAGGAACAAGTAAAGAGTTACCTTATAGACCCAGACACTGGACTCCTTATTTTCCAAAACAGAATAGCAATCCCCAAGGAGGATGAACAACTCCAACTTGAAATACTTTGACAAAGACATGACTCTCCCCTCTCTGGCCACCCTGGACAAGACAAAACAGCTGATCTAGTCAAAAGAGATTTCCATTGGGAAAATATGAATTCCTTTATCAAAGATTATGTTTCTTCTTGTTACCTTTGCAGCAGAATCAAAGCCAGTCACCACAAAAAGTTTGGACTCCTCCAACCCTTACCAATTCCAGATTCTCCCTGGACTTCACTCTCTATGGACTTCATCTCACAACTGCCCTACTTTACTTCAAGACTTCCATACGCTCTATCCTTCAAAACCAAAGACATCCTTAAAATAAAAACAATACAAACCTTACTCTCCTTTTCAAAAAATATATATATATATATATATATCAATAACATGATAAAAAAAAAATTAAGATTCTTTCTCCTTTTTCCCTTTCTTCAACCTTAGCAAAAAAAAAAGAGATCAATTACCCCCCTCTAAGAAAATATAAATAAAATAAAAATAAAATAAAATAAAATAATAATAAAATAAAACAAATTTTATATAAACAACTTTTTAGATAGCTTCACACATCAATTCTTCCAACTCTTTTACTCTAGACATCCAAGTATTTACTAATTTCAACTTGGCAACTTGATAAGAATTTGGCCCCCTTATAGTAGTCCCTACTTCAAAAGTATGCCCAGCTAAAGCCAAAATATCAGCTAGTCTTTTCTTTATCTCTAAAACTTTTTTCTTTCTAGCTTCTAAAAAACCATACTTCTCTTTTCTTATCTCACTACCCCAACCCTTCTTTAAAACTTTCTGAAAATTTGAATTTAAAGTTCTAGAATTCCTACTATAAATCTCCAAAGAATGATTAACTTGATCTTCATTTAAAACAGAATCTTCTCTGAATCTTCTTCCTTCCATCATCTCCAATAACCTTTCCCCACTTTCCAATTCCTCCAACCAGACCTCAGTTTCACCTCTTCTTTCAATTCCTTTCCTTCTATTCCTTCTGTCTTCCACCACCTTCATCTTTACCTCCAAATCCTTCATCTTGTTCCTCAAATCTTCTAACTCCAAAGAGTCATCTGATCTTCCCCCTTCTTCAACAATGATCTCTCTTCCTTTTCCTTTAAAAATCTCTTTGGTGGTTCCTCTATCTTCCTCCATATCACTTAATTCCATCTCCAAACTCCCTTCAGCGTCTTCATCATCATCCCTGCTTCAACAATCCGCTTTGGAGCTTCAACAGTTTGCTTCGATGCTTCAACGGTGGGCTTCAACGCTTTGACAAATTGCTTTGACGCTTTGACGTTCGACGCTTTGACGGTGGGCTTTGACGCTTCAACAATTTGCTTTGACGCTTTGACGGTGAGCTTTGATGGTTCAACGACTTGCTTTGACGGTTCGACAAACCCCTTTGACGCTTTGACAAATCCCTTTGACGCTTCGACCAACCCCTTCAACGCTTCAACGACTTCCTTCAACGGGTTTGACGGATTCCAAAATACCTTTGTTTTGTACCCTTTTTGGGGGGACCTCAACCACCTCCTCGTCTGAATTTACGTGAGGGGTTCCCCATTGTATAAATGCCTCACCGCACTCCACCTGCAGACGCCTCGACATACCATCTATGGCCAAATTACCAGTTCGACGCAGTGCCTCCCTCTTTTCTTGCGTTTTCTTCAATCTCTCCTGCATCAAACGGACTATTGCAAACCTTTATCAGCACTCCAGCACCTCCAATACTAAATCCAGAAGCACTTACCTGAAGATTCATCAAGTCTGGATGAGTAACCCAAGGTCATGGCATCATCATCTGGAGCCTCTTTTACTTCAAAAGGTTGACTCTTCTCCAGGACCCATAAGGTTGGCCCCAAGGCCTTTCTGCCTTGCTTATCCATATCACACATTCTTCCATACTGCCTACAACTTTCACATTTGGCAGAATTGTGCTTGATACTGGTGGTGCAGATTCTTCCAAGCTTGACGCACCTATCACAACTTGGGTAGTATTGCTGGACTGGATGATAATTGTTGGTCTTCTCCATTGGATAAGTTGGTGTAGGTGATCTGGTGTAAGGAGATAAAGGTGGTAATGGGGTGGATGGTGGTGATGGTTGTGGGTAAGGGGAAGGAAAACTCAAGTTAGACATGGCTGAAGGACAACCTGGATGGCCTCTTCAACCTCTCCTTTTATGGTCATCAGGAGGTGCCCTCTTCTTCACCAGGGGGTACTGTCATACTGACACCAAACTCAGTCTAACCTCAGTCTTACCCTCAGGCCTGATCTACTTTCTTAGGAACTTCAACCTCAGGGCTCAGGAGACTTACATCAATATGTTGTCACAAGGGCTGCTGACATGCAAGCAGGGCTTGGCAAAGAGGGGTCTCTACCCACAGTAGGCTTGGGGGCAAGGTTACTGAAGGAGGCTAACAGGAGCAGAGGAGGATTGGGTTGAATGGTGCTGAATGACACTTGCTGGGAAAGATCTCCTAGTAAGAATTAGTAAACTGATTTCTTGGGGGAAGCATCAGGAAGAGGAAAGAGGAGGATTATTAAATAGACAAGAGTTTGGAACTACAACAGAGGTACAAGTGATTGGGGCTCAGACTACACACATAATGTCATGGGAACAGTCTAAGTAACAGAGAGGGCTGATCAGGGATGCTACTACATTAGGTTAGGCTGCTTCTACATTGGGACAAGGTTCCAGGTCTGAGCTGTCTAAGTTGGGAGAGTACAGTTGAAGGGTGTACAGTGTACATGGGAGTCATGACACTATGTACTAAGTAGAGAGAGTATGTAATACAATCTGCAGGAGGATGTACATAAAGATTCCCAAAGGATAAACCACACAGAGGAGGTATGGGTTAGACAGAGAGATAACCCAAAGAGGTATGGGTTAGACAGAGAGGTAACCCAAAGAGGTATGGGTTAGACAGAGAGGTAGAGTAGAGCCTGGGAGATTGATTATGTGCAAGCCTATGGAGTCTATCTGTGTATAGTATGAGGTTAGACTATATGTAGATATGTACTGCATGAAGATCCTGAGGTATATAGTTACTGGAGACATATTGATGTAAGTCTCCAGAGCCCTGAGGTTGAAGTTCCTAAGAAAGTAGATCAGGCCTGAGGGTAAGACTGAGGTTAGACTGAGTTTGGTGTCAGTATGACATCCGGCAGACAATTGTACCCTTGCATAGGTTTCATATATATTTCATCATCAATGTCACTATGAAGAAAAGCTGTGGTAACATCAAATGATTGTACTTTCCATCTGTTTTTGGCTGCCAAAGCCAGTAGCATGCGTAAATCCAAAAAGGTTGGATTTGGCGCAAAGGTATTTTTATAATTTATGCCTTGCTGTTGAGTGTGTCCTTGTGCAACCAGTTGCGCCTTCCTCTTGATGAAGTCCCCAGCCTGGTTCTGCTTGGTAGTTAGAACATATCTGGAACCCAGGATCTGTTTTCCAGACAATGGTTTGTCAACCACCTCAAAAACAACCATGTGCTCCATTGAGTCATTTTCTTCTCTGATTGCACCTGTCCACTCCTGCACCCATTTGGATTTCATTGCCTTGTTGTAGGATGGTGCATCCGGATTAGTGCCCATGTTGGCCGTAATTTTGCTAATAAATGTGTCTTGTTTGTCCAGTGCATCTCCCAAATAAAATTTGCCTAGGTGCATTGCCTTTAAAGGTGAGATGACCATTCCGGAGTCCATTGGGGAACTTTCAGGTGTTGGTTGCAGAGGGTTCCTCCCCAGAGCAAATTGCACAGACAAACCATTCTGGATTTTGTTGTTCTTTGGGTACCATAAGATCCATCCCTTCGCATCTGGACATACTCCAATATGCTGTAATTCATTTTCATAATTTACTAGCTGCTTATTGTGCCTATGATCATATAGATAGCACAGGCCACCAAAAGGCCTAAAAATCCCTAATGAAGGTTTCTTGCCCATGACTTGCTTGTAGGGGGTCATTTCCTTCCCTGTGTAGAGAATGGGAAAAGGGTTAACCCGTTGCTAGGCTATCCTAGTTGGCGTATGCATTTCCCAGAATGCATTACATGGGGTCCTTACACTCCCTAACAGGCCAATTCAGTTACATTGGACTGGAAACTATTAAGGACCCATGAGATGTCCTGAACATAGGTGTTACTCTCCAACAGACACTGTTAATTGTCAACTTTCACACATTTTTTTCTACTAGATATTAAGGCAGTAATGGAATTTTTTCTGCAACTGAAGTAAGTTGCAGGGATAAAGCTGGGAGGGTGTTGCAACCTTGGTTTCAACTGGCAGGAAATAAGTAGTCCCCGGGTGAGGGGCCAATGCATGAGCGACCGGATGAGGGTTGAGCGTGGATGGCCAGAGGAGTGCCAGGCCTGAATGACTGGATGAGGGGCAGGTGTGGATGACAGGATGAGGGTCAAGCCTGCAATATCTGGGTAGGTTTCTGGGAACAGGGTTGTTACCAGGGGGGATCAAACAGGAAAAAGTGGTAATTCTGGGCTTATAACCTGTTGTTGAGTAAGGAAGTAAAATTCATAATATTTGATTCCCCCAGGTGTAAATTCTTTCTTTGATAATTAGATTATTTATATACAAAACTTATGGGATGGTGTTTTTGTGTAAATCCATATTCTAGAATATTCTTGTATAATCTATGGTTTTGTTGAGTGTAATCTATGGTTTTGTTGAGTATAATCTATGGTTTTGTTGAGTATAATCTATGGTTTTGTTGAGTATAATCTATGGTTTTGTTGAGTATAATCTATGGTTTTGTTGAGTATAATCTATGGTTTTTTTGAGTATAATCTATGTTTTTGTTGAGTATAATCTATGGTTTTGTTGATATTCATATCCCATATTCATAACAGAGCACATCTTTCATGCCTTCCTTAACACCAGAGATTCTCCTCAGTTGAGGATGCACTGAGGGGCTTTCAGATGGTTGATTATGATTTTTCTTGTTTCTAATGGAGAGGAACCATGTGGGATCTGCTACTGAGAAACTTGGAAATATCATTAATTGACAACAAAACTTCCTTGTGTGAGCCTGCCTTTTCCATTTTTTGAGAAATGGCCCTTGTTAAGTTCCATTCCTGCAGCATGCTAGCTCTACATATTTTTCTCTCTTTGACTTGAATGTTGTCAGAGTGTAGCAATGCATGGAGGCCCATTTTTGGAAAAAGGATTCTGCTTCTTCCCTACTAGGAAAGTCTCTCACAGGAGGAGGTTCAAGGGGATCTGGAGAATCATAGTTAAATAGTTACATAGTTAAATAGTTACATAGTTACATATTTACATATTTTCATAATTACATGTTTACATATTTACATAGTTACATAGTTACATAGTTACATAGTTACATAGTTACATAGTTACATAGTTACATGTTTACATATTTACATAGTTACATATTTACATAGTTATATAGTTACATGTTTACATTTTTACATAGTTACATAGTTACATAGTTACATAGTTACATAGTTACATAGTTACATAGGTACAAAGTTACATAGTTACATAGTTACATTAGTATTGATCAATCCAAATCAATTAAATGTAACATGAAGTTTGACCCACCACAACAGTCAATTCAAGTTGTGAGACATCTTTTTCCTCAATTGCAACCCCAAATGAGGATTCAATTGGGGCTTCCAATGTTTTATTTCCCAAATCCCTACCCAAATCCCTAGCTTCTGTCACAGCTTTGTTAAGGGCACTATCAATTAATTCTTTTTACACAGCCATGTTGAAACTAGGGGGGCTTGGGCTCTCCACTGTTCCCATAATCCAAAAATAATCAAAGCCAATTTATTATTCAATCCAACTATTCCAAAAACTCCAAAGTGTACTCACTTTTGGGTTGATAATAATAAAATTATCTGAAAGGTGATTACTGTGTACACTCTTTTCTCTTTGCCAATGGGAAGAATGTTTAGTCCAGTTCTTTTTTTTTGTTAAAGTTCTTTTTGTGGTTCAATATGCCAACAATAGGGCGTATCAGAGTTAACCAAACCCACCATTTTTTGATGGCAGGTTTCAACCCAAATCTTCCATTTCAAACCTGCCATTAAAAATCAAAAAAATTCACTTATTTCACATCAGAAGTTTCAGATTTAACTGACAATAAATGGATTTATTTCAGTTAAATTATTTAAAGGCTTTCACCGCTGCAACCACACATCAGTCCACATGATGCACCCCTGTTTTCCAGCCTCACCTACTTTTACCTCCAACCTCATTTCAAAAATTCTACCTCCAACCTCATTGGAAAAATCTGACTCATCACTCTCATCACTTTATTTCTCTCAACACTTCATCACTCTCATCACTTGGTCACTCTCATTACTTAATCCCTCTTGTCACTTGATAACTCTAATCAATTTATTTCTCTTTTCACTTCATCACTCTCATCAATTTATTGCTCTCATATCTTTTTTGCTATCCTCATTGCTTCATCTTTCATTACACCATTGCTCTCCTCATCACTTAATCAGTCTTATCATTCAATTTCTCTTACTCTTCCCAAATTTCCCCTCAGAAAATCTCCCCCTGCAAGTCTACACAAAAATCAAATACAAAAAAGAAAACATTGCCCAGCAACTCTACAAAAAAAAATAATTTCCCATCAGCTTCCAAAGGCTCAGTTCAGTTCAAGAGAGCTTATCACATAATCCTGGTAAACTGGCTCAAAATTCCCTCCCACTATTATGCTTTCTTTGGATCCAACAATGAAACACCAGTTGGCCAAAATCCATCCTCTAAGGTTGATGGTTATCTCCTGGTGGCCAATGAACTGTAGAATTAAGCAAAAGGCAGGCTGGATCTTTCAGAAAAAAAGATGAGGGAGTGATTCAAGAATTATTGAGCCAATTAAAAAAAGTCCCACTCAATGCCAATCTCCAATGGCTTTGGTATCAAAGACTCCAATAAAGCCAATGGAATTGACTTGGTGGTAGATAGGTTGGACTGTATTTGTCCTTTTTATATTCAAATAGATGAAATATTTGTAAAGAAGGCCAACATCACCCCTTTAGCTGCTTTTGACACCCAAAAATCCCATTAAGTTGAGCTGAGGACTTTGTTGTGGATGCTCAGCCTAGAAATGATGATCCTGATTGAAACTTTGAGTTGCCCCAATCTGACACCAAGGTGGATATTTCAACACAATCAGCTCCAATCATGTCTACATTGGCATTCATAAATAATTAACATCCTTCCTTGGACCCCTCACTCACTTCTTTGGATTTCTCTATTCCTGGGGTGGAGGAACTGAGCAACTTTTCCAATGAGGAGGGATTTATTCCACTATCTCCATTAAAATCAACGTCTTTTCAAGTAAGGAAGAAATCCCTTTTCTTTTCTGTCTGGTTAAGCCTGACTGATTGATATTTTGAAAATACAGGCTTATCCTTTTCTGAATTGCCAAAAACTCAAGCCAATGGGGCCTCCAACATCACCTTCAAATAATAGTGATAAATTTCCAACACAAACCTCCACTACCAAGGGAAAGCAAAAGGCCTCCAATTCAATAAAAATAAACCCAAAAATTC
The DNA here is from genome assembly GCA_025617555.3 of Puccinia polysora. Taxonomy (NCBI): domain Eukaryota; kingdom Fungi; phylum Basidiomycota; class Pucciniomycetes; order Pucciniales; family Pucciniaceae; genus Puccinia; species Puccinia polysora. Next base: position 56,322,179 of record CM062628.1, read on the forward strand.
ATCAAAAGAGGAGGAACACTTCCGATTATTTAGGATTTGAAGATATCATGGAGAAGTGATATTCAAGTAAGTGCATTGATTGAATCTCCTTGCTTTAAAAATCAAGCTCATTGATATTCCCTTCCAAAAATCAGTGTGATCAAAAATTGATTCTTAAAAACTTGAATTTGAAAAATAAGATTGGGATTTTCAACTGGCTATTTATTGTCAAAAGCAGAAAGCTGAGAGTTTGGCTCATCAAAAAAACTTGGATGCCAAGTGGAGATTGAAACAGGCTGAGTGTGAGTTTTAAAAAGAGGAAAAGGAGAAGGATTGAATGGAAGAGCAACTGGAAAAGGACAAGGAAAAACTGTCAATGTAAAAAAAATAAGATATGTTATTGGTAGAAGTACAGCAGTTGAGGAAAAGCAGCAGCTTATTTAATTTCTGGGCTTGTAAATATATTTACTTAGGAAATTTTTTATCTTGTTTTTGGCCTATTCAAACTCTCAGGGGAGGTTTTTTGGGATTCATTTTTTTTGGAAAAATGGTGGGATACAGATCAAAAGGTTTTAGTTTTTTCACAGACCACGCAAGATTTTCATTAAGCCCTTCCTTGGCTACTTCCAATGAGATTTCAGAATCCCTCATTTGATCCCACCTTTTCTTTTGAGCCCTTTTCTTCCCACCTCTCTGTATAATTTCAAAACCATCTCCTCCAATCTTTTTCCCTTCCAACTTTATACTTTGATCAGGTTGAGTATCAAGAAGGAATTCAATTTTTATTATCAAATTTTGAGGGTGGTGGGAGAAGAATAGAAATTCCAGAAAAAAGTGTGAAAAATTGAGAAAAAAAAGCATGGTCATTCATGTGAAAATTGTTGGTCACACAGGATTTAATTAAAAAGAAATTCAAAACCTGGAGTAAATCCTAGGCACAAAATCAAATACTAAACCCCCCCCCCCAAAAAAAAACAAAATGGTGTGAGTTAACCATGCAATACCTTGAAAGTTTCAAACCAAAAAAAAAAGAATGACTAACATGAAACCAAAATAAACCCCTAAAGAACCCCCCCCCCAAAAAAAAACCCCCTTAACCTCATGCAAAGGGGGAGGAGGGGGGGGCACAAGGTTTCTAACAAGCCCTTTCTTGCTTGATTTCAAACCAATTGGTTGATTGATTCACAAACAATTGATTTATTTATTTGCAATAAATTGATCAATTGATTCACAAACAATCAATTGATTGATTTTCAAACAATCAATTGATTGATTTGCAAACAATCAATCAATCAAAATTCAATCAAACAATTGTTTGCTTGCCAATCAAGGCACAGAAAGGAGTAGGAGGGGGGGGTGACTCACCAAAAGCTGGGGAGGAGGAGGTTGACTCACAAAAACCTGGCTGGAGCTGGGGGGATTGCCAGGGAGAGGTAAGGAAGGGGTTGAGCAAGGAGAACCAAGTTATAGTGGAGTGAATGAGGGGAGGGGGACCCATCACAGAGGTTTGATGGTGCTTGGGTGTGAGGTGGATTTTGTAGGTGGTTGTGGTTTTGGTTAGGTGGGTGTGTTGATGAGGTTGGTGAGGTGAAAGCTGTGGTGAATTGGTGAGGATTGGAAGGTGGTGGTAGTGAGTGAGGTGGTTTGGCAAGGAGAAGGAAGGATTGAACCAGTGAGTGAGTGGGGTGAAATGGATGGGTTGTAGCAGTGAGGTGGAGGGGAGAGGTGGGAAGTTTGGTGAGCAATGGGGTTGAGGTGGAGGTTTTTTTTTGTTTTTGTCTCATTCAACCAAGAAAAAAACAAAAATAATAATGAAAAAAACAGAATTCAGCCTAGGATTCTTGGTTAAACAACCAAAACAAAAAATGACTGTGATAAGATTTTTTAACTATCTCAAAACCAACTGTCACTCATCAAAGTGGGCAATTGTGAGGGGTAGAATCTGCTCTCTCATGAAAGAAGATTTTGGGGATATTCTGTATTCTTGGAACCATGTATTGCTTTTACAATAGAGAATTAAAAGCTAACCAAGTTGATTCGGAATTGGAGTCTGAATCTCAGTCAAATAATAAAAATATTTCAGTCAGATTTTTTGCATTTTCAACTTGCTTCCAGGAATTTTGATTGGACATGTTGAGAAATATGGTGATTTAATGTGGGGTGATGAGATGATCATGGGATGTGTGTGAAGCAATGGAGATGCAAGTTGATGCAGATGTGAAGCAATGGATATGATATGTGTGTGAGGGGATGGAGATGGGATTGGTATGGATTTGCTGAGGTGGAGGGGTGGATGGGTTTTTTGAATTCATTGGATGGTAGATGGATGATGATGCATAAATGGCCAATTTGACTTTTTAAATCTTCCACTTCCATAAAACACACCATTTCAAAATAAACCTGTTAGGGGGTATGTGTATTTCAGAAACCAACCATTAAAAATGGCAGGTTTGGTCAAAAAAATGGTGGGTTTGCTACCTCTGATACACCCTAGTGTATGAAAAATCCCCAGATTTTGTTTGAAAGCACTCAAATGTGGTCCAGGAGTGCGTAGGTACCCCCAATTATCCCCTCAAATGGCCCACTTTGGGCTATTTTGCCCCAAATGGGCCAAAAGTGTCAATCAAGACATGCAAAACTCCGTTTGCAACTTGCACAACCCCTGGGGAATTGTGAAATACTTGTTTTGTATTTCAAAAAAGTATTTTGAAACCCCCCAGGGGTTGAGAAAGTTTTAAATGATTCTGTTTGCAACTCTTTGATTTGTGAACAGAGGTTCACAACTCATATGGGTTTTGAAAAGAGGATCACAACTCATATGGGTTGTGAATGGTGTTTCATGCCTTTTTGAAACCCAGGGTTGTGAATTTAAAACTTCCCATCAGAAATATTTGATATGTTTCTTTGAAAATCACATCAGTTTAATCTTCTTTGTTAGTAGTGAATGAATCATTGGAATCACAAAGAGGCTCAATCATACTAGATGATCTATTTTTTTAATATAAATAAGTTTCATGAATTTTTTTATTTCCTTTTAAAGCTATAGAAATTATTTTAAATGGGCTAGTGTTTCCCATTTTTGGGCTTCATTTTTATCTCTAATGATAGGGTGGAGGATGTAATCATCCCACCAAGGCTCTGAGTTAAAATTATTATAATTGAGTAATTTGACTTGTCCAACTCACCAAGTTAGATCAATGAAAGAAAAATTGGAAGAGAAATAATGATGAATGAGCAAAAAAGGAGGAATTTTTAAGATTGGAAAAGGAAATAAAATCAGAATGAACTGTTTCTCTTAGTTTGTTTTGATCAATATATTTAGTGGGAATACAAATTTTAGTGGGAGGAAAAACAGATGAAGAATGAGATTTGAAAATTCAGATAATTTCTTGGTGTTCAGAAAAACCTTTTTTCTATTGTCATTTCATCTTGATTATATAATTTGTGAATATTTGATTGGCCCACAAACAATCCATGATAGTGGATCCCAGGAAAAATTAAGCAAATTAGAAATTCAGGTGGGGAAAAAAATGAAAAAAATGTTTTTATGAACACTTTTGGATGAGATAAGAGGATTGGAGTGTGAATGATAATAATTTGTGAGGCTAAAATAATTTCAATCAAGATTATAATCAATTAGGCATATCAGGGATAGCAAAATCTTCATTAGAAACCACCATTTTATTTTGACCAAACAAGCCATTTTCATAGTGGGTTTCTAAAATAAACTTACCCCCTAACTTTTGTATTTTCAAAAGGTGTTTCTCATGGAAATGGAAGATTTCAAAAATCAAATCTGGCATTTATGCATCATCATCAATCCACCATCCATGCATCCAAAACACCCATCCACACCTCCACATCAGCAAATGTTGATTGTGTAATCCTTAGTGTGGTCATCTTACAACAAAAACCATTCCCAGACAATTATAAGGACCACCACCATACAATCAAAGAGTAAGAAAATAAATAAACTCATTTTATGGACGGCTTTTGACACATTTTGATCAACAAACTGACAGACAGACCATCAATTTCATCATCGGTAATCTATAGCTAAGGATGCTATTTGAATCCAATTGCCATCTTGGAAAAGAAGATTTCCCACCTTCAAAGAAGTCAAGCAAATTGGACTAGTTGAAAATCAATTACCACCTCAGGTCAAGAGCAACTAGACAGAATCAATCTTGCCATGTCAATTGTTGTACCTACCTACAACCCCTCACAAATTTATTGAGGCTCATCATCCCATTTGTAAGCAACCAAAGAGGCAGACTTGCTATCACGCTCAGTCATAAATAAACTAGATGATTATGAGCAATTTATTTGAAACTACTTGGTTGATGAAAAGGACGAGGGAAATCAAGGTTTGATGGTTATTAGAACAATCCCCTCCCTTGGAGCACCCTTGAAACCATCAATTTTATCCCCATCAAATCCAACTTATCCCTGCTGATTCAATCCCAGTAAATCATCTTCAAATCTTCCAATAGACAACCAATTGGAACATTCCCTCAAGATTCTATACCAACTCCTCTCAACTCAGCCCATCCTCAAATCACAAATCAATTGAAACCCACAACTGACCACCCTACTACCATTCATTCAAAAGTTTTTTGGCAATCATTTGCCATGCAACAATCAATCAAACCCACTCAAGCTCTTTTTTTACCGCTCAAGTATCATTTTTTGATCCAAGGTGATTGATTACCTATTTTTCAACACTCAGGAGTTCATGAACTCTACTCTGAAAACCTCATCAACAATTGATACACTCAATTTTATCAACCCCATCCCACATCATCCCTTAATATTGAGCGAGTAATTCTTGAGTTCAAACCAGGGGTGCTGGACTGGTAAACCTCCTGGTCAATACTGAGTAACTTTATTTTACTCCTTGGGTTCAATCAACAGGAAGAATGGCTAGGAGATAAAGACATCCTGAGGCTCAACAAACATTGGTTGAAGGATAAAAAGCTTGATATCAAAGAGGTTCAATTCAACTGGCAACCATCATGCTCCATCAAGCTCCAATTGGTGATCTAATTGTCTTTGTAAAAGACGCCTTGCAAGAAAATAATCTACTCAATTCTCAACTCCTACCACCCTCCATCCACCAACAAGTGATGATCCTCCTCAACTCTAACCACCCTCAACTCACCTCAGATCTCCTGCTTGAATCAGATCTTGAGACTCTCACCTTTGCAGCAACTCAACTGCCACCTTGATGGGTCTTCAAACCATTTCAGAAGACCCAAAACTAGCTTACAATCAAATCCAGAGCTCAGGCCTCAACAAAGTAAAAAGTATCATTTTTAATATTCTGAATCCCATGCTTACTGACACCAGTTTGGCTATTTACTTCCACACACATCCTTTTTCTGCAACACCAATTCTTCTCCCACAACCCTTGAAATGTTATGCAATGAATTAAATCCCTCTTGATCCTCACCCCAATCAAAGTATGTGGATGGTAGGGAAAAACATGGGAGGAGATCATTTGAAAAACATACAAAGACATGGCCAGAATATTGCTTCTCAGAAAAAGAGGGCTTAAAAGAGATATTCTTAAATCCTTTGGAAGGAGCAGAGGAAGGGATTGAAAAAATGGTTTTGTTTTCTGGAATAAAATTGCAAACTCTTGCTATCTATCCCACCATTGTTGCAAAAAAAGAAAAGTAACAATCAAAAGGCATCCCCCAAAGAGTTTAAAAAAGCCAAACTAAATATCAAACAATTCTATCTCTTCAAATTATATATATTTACAAGTCAATTAATTTAGTAATCTTCTGTATTTACCCAATATATCTACTGTTACCAATCAATTCCATGACCACAAATAACCAATCTTTTTTTTCAATTGCCATTCATTTGATCTCCATTTCCAGTCAATCTTCCATTTGATCCTGCTCCTTTTCCTCTTGTTGGAACTGCAACTCAGCCTTTTTCAATCTACACTTGGAATCAAATATTTTTTCATGAGAAATACTCTCAGATTTCTGCTTTTGACCATCAATATTCAGTTGGAAATCCCACCTTTGCCTTTCAAATTCAATTTTTAGGGATTCAATTTTTGATTTGACTGTATTTTTGGAGGGTAATATCAATGAGCTTTATTTTTAAAGCAAGGAGATTCAATCAATGCACTTAATTGAATCTTGCTTTCCCATGATATCTTCAAAGCCCGAAAAATTGGGTTTGTTTTTCCTATTTTGATGAATTTTGAGGTTGATTGGAGGCCCTTTGCTTTCCCTTTGCAGGGTAGTTGTGTGTCTGAACTTCATCACTATTGTTTTAAGGTGATTTTGGAGGTCCCATTTGATGGAGAATTTGGCCATTCAGAAAAGGATTAGCCTGTTTTTTTACATTCTAAATCAGTCTCTAAATCAGTCAGGATTGACCAGAAAAGGCAAGGGGTGGTTTCCTTACTTGAACAGATGTTTATGGTAATGGAGATACAGGAATATTTTGCTCCCCATTGGCAAATTTGTAAAGTTACCCCACCCCAGGGAGGGAGAAATCCAAAGAAGTAAGTGAGGGATCCAAGTAATTGTTTGAATGATTGATTGATTACAATGTAAAAATTATTGGACAAGGTTGTGCTCAAATATCCTCCTTGGAATCAGATTGGGACCACTAAAAGGTTTTATCAGAATCATTTTTTCTAGGCTGAGCATCCACAGCCAAGTCTCCAGCATCAATGGAATCATATTTTTGAGCATCAAAATTGGATAAAGGTTTTATTTTGAAATTCTTTCCAAATATTTCATCCATTTGAATAGAAAAAATAAAAATTGAGTCCAACTTATTAACCACCAAGTTGATTATCTTGGTTTTATTGGAGTCTGTGATACCAAAGACAGTTGAGATTGACATTGAGTGTTTTTTTTTTGTACTTGGATTGATATTTCTTGAATTTTTCCCTCATGTGTATTGATGGAAGATCCAGCCTACCTCTTGTTTCATTCTTGAGTTCATTGTCAATCAGGAGATAACCATTGACCTGAGAGGATGGAGGTTGTCAAAATTGTGTTTTTTTGTAATTTGATTGATATTTCTTGAATTTTTCCCTCATGTGTATTGATGTAAGATCCAGCCTACCTCTTGTTTTATTCTTGAGTCCATTGTCCATCAGTAGATAACCATTGACCTGAGAGGATGGAGGTTTTCAAAATTGTGTTTTTTTTTCAGATCCAAAGCAAGCATAATATTTGGAGGGAATTTTCAGGCAGCTTACAAGGATGATGTGATTAGCTTTCTTGAGCTTACTTGAGCCTTTGGAAGCTGATGGGGGAGAATTATTTGATGTAGTGCTCCTTGGCAAAATCTCCTTTGGTGGATTGTATTTTTGTGTGGACTTGAGGGTGGAGACTTGATGAGGGGCCATTTGAAAATAGTAAGAGCCATGAAATGATAAGCCTGATTAATTGATGAGGATAGAAATGTATAGATGAGAGCAATGAAGTGGTGAGGGCAATATAGTATGAGAGTGATGAAGTGATGAGATTAATAAAGTGATGAGAGTGATGAAGTGATGAGAGTAATAAAGTGTTGAGAGTGATGAAGTGATGAGAGCAATAAAGTGATGAGAGTGAGAAATCAGATTTTTACAATGAGGTTGTAGGTAGGAGGAGGAGGTAAAACAGGGGTTTATGAAGTGGGCTGATGTGTGGTTGAGGTTTCAAAAACCCTTTAAATAATTTATCTGAGAAAGCCCATTTATTTTCAGGTAACTCTGACACATCTGATGTGAAATAATTTATTTTATATTTTTTTTTTTTAATGGTGGGTTAGAAATTGGGGTATTTTTATGAAACCTTCCATTAAAAAAATGGCGGGTTTGCTAACTCTAAAACACCCTAATGGAATTTGAAATTGGCTGAGACCTATTAAAGAAATAAGGAATCCAGGAATTGAGTCTTTGGATTCTCAATAATGAAGTTGGTGGATTATCAAAAGAGATAAGAGTGATTTTCTTGGAATGAATAGGATGAAAATCCAATAGTTACAGAATTTAAGGAGATTTTCAATATAGTTGAAGGTATGAATGGATTTAGAAGGAATAGTTTCTTTAAATTAAATAATGGTCCTTGGACTGTTAGGTCATGTGTGTGAAACCAAGCTTATTTAAGTATGAGAATAAGACTATTTTCTTAATCATTGAGGGCACTAAGGGTAGTTTCTCTTTTATTAAAACATTTAAATTTTGAAGAAAAAAGAAAAGTAATCTGGCAGTATGAAACAGGATGAAAAATGAATTTAGAATTGAGGGAATAAAGCTAGAGGAAAAGCCATCTATTTTCTCAAAAGTTTCAGCTTGCTACTATTGCAGAGCAAGCTGCAAAAGTAAAAAAATAACATAAATAAATAAATAAAATATTGAAGGAGAAGTAATATTAAAAATATTATTTCAAATTATTATTTTACATAGAATTTAAGGTAGGGTCACTCACTGACACGTGCCTCAAATTCCCACTTCTCACATTTTTAAATAATTTGTGAAGATTTAAAAAAAGAAGTTGCCTTGGGATTTTGGCCATTTTTAATATTTCACATGAAACCCCAGGTATAGGTTTCACAATGAATTTTGTGTCAGAATCCAGGAGTTCTGTGATTTAGAGGAGTTATGGGCAGAAATGTGATTTGTCACAATTCCTGCACGCAGCTGCAGAAACCAATACATCAATGCGCAGCTGAGCAGCAGCACTGCCACCCTGCTTGCTTACCCTGACAAGCTGGGTAAACAGCCCTGGGCATCTGACAGGTACGCAGCTGCGGGACTATGGACTGACAGACTGGCAGATGGCTTGAGAAGTCAAGGTACAACATAAAAGTGCTACAACTAATATGAGGACATACTAAATATGTAATAAATTTCCCTGTGGATATTAGATAGTCTAAAAATACATAAAATTTTATAAAAATACTTAAATAAACTTTCTACATATTTTTTATTAAATATAATAAAAAAATACCAAAAATGTTAAAAATAAGATAACTAAAGTTTGAAAAATATCTTAAAATACTTCAAAAATACAATTATGAGAACTTCAAGACATCAGTATTTCCGTGAAATAATGAGAAAATTTATTATGTAAAAATATTACATATATTCCCATAGCATGTATTTTTAATTAATTATTTCAATTAAATTAACAGAATTTTTAAAATAAGGACCAAAATCAGTATTATGATTTTACTCCCATCAGCTAATACATAATGAGAACCCATATGACATCAGATTACCCTTAGGAATTTCTGCTAAGAATACATATTAACATCCTGGGAGCATTTACTAAGGATAATTAATGAAATGATCATCAGGTGGATAGATTAGTGTTATTCACATGTCAAAACCTCAATAAAAAAAGTAGTATAATTTCCATACCCTCTAGAATTATATTTTACCCGTTTTGAAGCACCAAGAACAAATGACAGGCTAGCACTGGCTACCCTTCTAGCCTTAGCACCCGTCCCTTTGAGCCCATGTATCCCTCAGATGGACAGAATTGGGACTCAAAAATCTATAAATATAGAGCTCTTTTGAGGTTATTGATATACCAGACCCAGTTATATTTACATCCAGAAACCATTCCAGGGTAATCAAATACTTATAAGAGATAATTAAGTGATTTATGGCTTTAGTCTGATCAATATTATCCGTCTCAGAAACCCTTTTTTTTATCAATTTAAACTTCTTAACAACCTTTTAACCCCAGTAACAGGTTTAACCCATCAGTACACGTCCCAAACAGGTCCCCAAAGATCCAATAACATACCAGTGAGTTTTATTATCCTTTTTCTGTCGTGGAATCTTGTTTAAAAAGCCCTGCCACTCCATCATATATTTTATATATATATTATCTTTGGGCAATACCTCCTTTAAGAATATAAATTAAAGGTTCCAAAGTAACCAGGTCTATGTGTTTTCAAGTGAATTCCCTAGAGAGGTGTTAAAGATCCCCAATATTATTTTGGCCCCTCTTTTAATTTATTTTATAATCAATTTATTAATATTGATTAATAATATTCAATCATAACCAAACCAATCAACCTTGCAATAGATTTATCCAAATATTTTATGGATTTTTGCTGGAATTATTGAATAATATATATTTATTATTTATTCCATCACCTCTGGTAGCTCAAGGATAGCAAGGGTCTTTGCATCCAGGAGGCTGACAAAGAGCATCAGATTTTTCACACACAATCAGAGGAATTTTTAACTTTAACACCACAAAAGTTCTTTTTCACTTTCTAGCAGGTGCCATAAAGGAGCTCAGGCCCAATCTACAATCAAGCTCATTTCAAGCTACAAATTTATCCAAGCCCAAACACACAGTAACTGTGCACCAAAAACCTGGTTGGAGAATGAGAATAGCTTCAAATAGAGACTGGAAAGAGTTTTAACCAGAGATACCTTTATGGCACTTGCTAGCAAGTTATTTAAAATTCTTCATGGTTTAAGTAATTGTTAATATTTGATAGGGAATTTGGAACTCATGGGTGAAAAAAAGAAAAAATTGTTGGTGAAATCAATGGTAGATTTCTTAGAGCTGTGTTCCTCAACACATCTGTCAGATACATTCATATGATTGTGAAGTTGAAAATAAAAGAAATTATGAGAGCTTCTGCATTTGGAACACACTTCTTTATTTTTAAAAGTGTTTACTAAATGAGCTACTCATAAACAGTTAAAAATCTGTTTGGGTCCCAAAACAATTTCATTATTTGGGAAAGTTTGATCATAGGTAAGACCACCTTGCTCAACTATGGAGGTTAATGTTTTAGGAAAAAGGTTGATGATCAAGGTACACTGCAAATTGTTTTGAGATGTAGGATTTTCTATCCATTTGATAGATGGCAGATCTTTATAATCGATTTTATTTTTGGTATCATGGAATTCAGGTCAGGAAAAAATTTTCAGGGAAAAAATGAGGTAGGAAAAGAGTGGTCAATGACCAAGAATTTAGGAAACTTGGTACTCAGATTGAAGTTGATAAGATGGGTTCATGAATCTCTATCATCCAAGAGTCTATAGATCTTAGGAAATTTTGAGTGAAAAATGTTTAGATTTCCAAATGGGAATTTGGTAAATTCACAGAGTTTAATACTAGAATAGAGGTTCTCAATACTTAGATTATCTAAGACAGAATTTTCCTTCTTTGCCATATCAGCAGCATAAAGTTTAGGAAAAGGATGGGGTAAACTATACTTGACTCTTATTGTCACTTGAACTAACTTGAATTGATTAATAAAACTATGATTTGAGGTATAAGGGGTGTTTGCCAAAGAGGAGGAGCTCTGGGATTAGGGTTAAGATTAGAACCAGCAACTGTTTCAAAATATTAAAATCTGCTAGATGCAGGGACCAGATTAGATTATGATGGATCACCACAGGATAATTGTCTCCAAGGGGAGGGTTTATGGTAAAACAAATCCCTGAATCTATCAATTTTATTTTCCAGGTTGTTTATAAAATCATCAGGATTCTCAATTTTTAAAACCAGTCTGTCCATGACATCTTGGTTTAAGTCAGGAGTGTTGACTTGAGTAGATGGGTTGAGCCAGGATTGGAATCAGTAGAGAATTCAGAGAATCATTAGGGTGTATCAAAGTTAGAAAACCTACCATTTGTTTTGGCCAAACCCATGACCATTCTTAATGGTGGGTTTCTGAAATACACATACCCCTTAGCTGGTGTATCTCAAAATGGCCAGTTTCAAAGAAATGGCAGGTTTCACACATTAAATCTGCCATTTAATATTCATCTTCACCCATAAATCATGCAAAAATTCCATCCACTCCTGCACATCATCAAATCCAAGATGTTCAACATCATCATTCCCCATTCTGACTGCTCAAGGCCCTCAAACACCAAAGATCAGCAAAATTTTTCAATTTTTTGATCTTTTGGCTCTTTCAGTTCCTCTGCAGTTAATCTGGGCCTGGAACTTCTCCCTCCCAATCACTGTCCTCAATTCTCCCAACATCTCAGCCTTGGAAGTCACTTGGATTCAATTTGCTAGCACTTCTGATATCATTCTAACTCCCTGGAATTTCTCTTGAAACTTTGGAAAATGTTCAAAAGTACCAATGGAAGGATCAATACAAATCTCAACCCAATCAACTACAGGCTTTTCAGATTGACATCTGGAAGTGGTCCAGGAAGCCCATTGGTCATCCATTTTTCAAGTTTCTTTCTCTCTGTTCATGATGCACCCCCCCCCTGCTCCCATAAGTTAATGGTATGTAGCACCTCTTCAATCAGGAGGATTTGTTCTTAGACTTGAACAACAATTCTGTTGAAGATCACTTGATGATTCAATCAACGATTTCAACTCAACCTTACAGCCCTCTAGACAATTGAATCTTCCCATAACCCAGGTGTTCAAGCAAGCTCTCAGCGCCTCCTGCATGCCTTGGTGATCTCACCAATCTTCATCACAGCCCTGCTCCTCTTCCTCTCAGGATTACCAACTGCAAAGAAACCTGTCCAACAGAGTATCTTTGTCAAGTCTTATAAAGCAAAACTCAATAAAAGCATCCTTCAATCATCTCAAACCAATCATCAGGTTGATCAACCTCAGACACATCCCAAGGAGGACCTCTGGAATCAATACCAATCTTACCTCAATCAAACCTTGATCCTATTTTCAATCCTGATTCAACTATACCAACTGATACCCAAAGCCTGGAGGAGGACCATGTTGTTAGATTGGAGCATCTACCAATTTGAAAAAAATAGTATCAAAGCTAGAAACTTGATTATTAAATTGACCAAAGAAGCTGCATAGATAGATAGTTTGACTTGGGCCTGTTGAGCACCAGTCTCCTACAACAGATTTTTTTGTTTATCATCCACCAGCACATCCCATCTGATTTTCAAACTATTCCCCAGGTAAATATTTGATTTCCTCTACACCTGGTAGCACCCTAACTTATCATTTTACAACACTAGCTATAAACCTCACTCCTTGATCAATTGTACCCAAATGTCTGAAAAGATTACTTATCACCCCTTGGTTGGTGATATAAATTCATCTTTCCCCATCATGTCTTAAGCAAGCCTTAGATTTGTTTTTGTTGTTCAGGCATGGTTTGGAAAGTCTGACTGGGGCTCATGATGAACCTCCTCTTGATGAGCCACCTGCACCGATCTGGCCACCAGACTTGACCAATCTAGAAAAAGGGAGATGGGGTGGGGGCCAGGTGATTTGACAGCTCCTCTCATCCACCCCACGTCCTCAGTCTGTTCAAGGTCAGTTCATGCCTGTTGGCTTGTCGAGTCACAGATCTGTGACCGATGCTGACTAAACTGCCTTTGAGCTTCAAACTTGCCTCCCCCATCTTTTGGGACATGCACATGGATAGGGGTGAAGGTATGATGCAGAGATGCTTCAATTGATTGAGCACACACCCCCAGGCAATAGTCAGCATGGGAGACAAGTTGAAGTCCCTATGGATCCTTGCAGCTCTACAGCAGCTTGGAGAAAGTTTGTGTTTGCTTGGCCGGCTGACTAATCCATGTGGGGAGGACAGAGATCCATCCATCTCTGGTGTAGCAAGTGAATGAAAGGTGCTCATGGATTGTTTGATGTTATGCAAGAGGTGAAGAATACTCCCCCTGGGTACAACCATCAAGTGGAGATCAACAGGATTGGATACAAGTCAAAGTTCATGACTGACTTGCACAGGTTTGTTGTGTTTGATTGTTCAACCTTCAAGTTGAGCAGGACCTCTGCCCTACTTCATAGGATTGATTATTGAGTAGGTTTATCAACCATCCTTGCCTTGAGGATCTTCACCAAATCTCAAGCTTGGTCATCCTGGTCCACATTGAACAATCTGATCCTTTCAAGCACCTTTAAGCCTTTTTGAACCCAACCAAAGATTTTTTGTTGTTTATCCAGATGAGGGGTGGGTGCCTAGATGGTGAACAAGATTTGGGGCCACAGCCAGGGTTGATAATTTACAATTTCATCCTCAAACTTGTCTCATGAGGGATGATGATTGTTTCAAGTCTGAGATGGTTTGAGGAGATTTGGAGTGCTAGGTGGGGTTGTTGTTGTTGTTGTTGTCAGCATCTTTGTTGTTGTTGTTGTTGTTGTTGTGATGATGGACATGTTTGTTTGAGATATTTGGAGTGATGTAGATGGATGAGGCTGGAGTGATGTTAGATCTGAGCTCTTGAGGAGATTAGTAGTGGTAGTAGTAGTAGTAGTACTAGGCTTTGAGAGATTCATGAGTTGATAGGATGGATGGACTGGATTGTTCTTATCCTGTTGGAATGGTACTCTGCACCATTGTTGTTGGAGTGAAGTGATTAGAGGGATGAGTTTTAAAACTCTTTGTTGTTGTTTGAGTGAATGGTGGTGTTGATTGAAGAAGGAATGGTTAGTTGGTCATTGAGCAGGAATGAGGGGATGGATGAGAATTCAAAGAGGATGAGTAAGGATGATGAATGATACAGAGAGAGAATAGAGAGTTATATAGTATATTTGAAAAAACCCACTTCTTTGAAGGCAACTCTGACAGGCCTGATGTGAAATAAGTGGGTTTTTTGATTTTTTAACGGTGGGTTTGAAATGGCAGATTTGGGTTGAAACCTGCCATTAAAAACATGGCGGGTGGGCTAACTCTGATAGGCCGTATTGAATATTGAAAGAAGTGATCTTCTGATCCTCAAGCCGGTAGATCATGTTGATAAGTAACTCATTATTGTAACTGATGGGGTCATCTTTGTGACTGTTGATGACTTTAGATTGGGAGCTGATTTGAGTGGAACTCATAGTGGGAGGAACTAATGGTAAATCCATAAGCTGCGCTAGGGCCGATTGAAAAAAAAAAAAAAAAGAGAGAGAGAGAGAGAGAGAGAGAAGAGAAAAAGGATAAATTGCTTTAAGAGAGAAGAAAAGGAGGAAGGAGTAAAGGTAAGAAGGCAAACATTTGGATTTTTTTGGATGGTGGAAGAGCCCCGTCCATGATCCATCAACTGATACTGTGTGGTTTGTGACTATAATCAATATTGGAGGGGAGAATTGGGGTCATAAGGCCATGAGGGGAGAGGAGTGGTGCAAGATGAAAACAATCTGATCGTGAGGAGATATGGACCAGCCCGGGTTTTTTGGGAGTATGCATGTAGCTGATTTGAAGATCGGAGAGGTGAGTCAGAGTGTAAGAGTTGAAGTGTGAATAAATAAATACAGTTAGTCATACTTAGTTTTAAGCAAGCACTGATTACCCAATAATGTGACTCATGAACCTGACTCATGAACCTGACTCGTGAATCTGACTCATGAATCTGACTCATGAACCTGACTCATGAACCTGACTCATGAATCTGACTCATGAACCTGACTCATGAATCTGACTCATGAGATTGAGGATGATGATGATGATGAAAAACTAGTGATGGTTGTGATGAGAGATTCAAGCCAAACTCAACCCAAGACCAACACCACCACGACCAGCCTCACTGGAATGAGTGACCATCATCAAGCCAGTCATGATGACCCCAACAACATCATCCCGATCATGACCATCAAGACAACCACCACCACCCCATCACCAGCTTCATCACCCATTCATTCTTTTACTTCCTCCATCGAACGCCGATTCATCGAAGCCGTCCAAGAGGTTTACGATCGAAGAACTCATCGAATTCAACTCTTCAATCGAATCGAACACCAACAACAACAACAACAACAACAACAACAACAACAACAACAACAACAACAACAACAACAACAACAACAACAACAACCATCATCATCATCATCATCATCTCAGTCCATCGATCCTCATCCTCCTATCATCATCAGTCCGTAAATATAAAAATATCCTCACCCTCTCCCATCCCATCCAGACCCATCATGAGTTCTCTGACTAACCCCAATCATCCCGCCGTACGGACCACAGATCGATAAGCAACCCAAGTTTATCGACTCAGATTGAAGATCATCAAGACAACAACAACAACAACAACCTCTCTACCCAAATTAAATCACCAGTGCTCATCCCATCCTCATTCGAACCATCCAATCCACCCTTCCCATCCTCACCTCCCACGCCATCCCCACCACTACCACCACCATCAACCTCAAGATCTCCCACTCATCATCCCATCCATCCATCTCCCCATCATTCCTCCACCCTCCCCCATCCCACCCACTCCATCTCCTCACCCCCGAGGCGGAACTTGAGAGTCCGTCGACCGAATCAACTCAAACCGTTTACGATCGAAACTAGGAACTATATCTCTAAACTCCATCGTAACGGTTGGGAGGATGCCGTCGTCCGAATCAAACATCCCCACCCAACTAGATCCTCACCCCCGCCATCATCCCCCTCCTCTGATTCCGAACTACAGACTCATTCCTCGGATCCTATCCATCTCTCCCCTCGGTCCCAGTTATCCTCAGACGAACCTCGACTAGCTCAATTCGCCCTCAGAAAGTTTCACGCTCGACG
Organism: Puccinia polysora; assembly: GCA_025617555.3. Lineage (NCBI taxonomy): Eukaryota > Fungi > Basidiomycota > Pucciniomycetes > Pucciniales > Pucciniaceae > Puccinia > Puccinia polysora. The sequence goes on from CM062628.1 coordinate 56,338,631, forward strand.
TCGCGTCAGTGGTCCGTACCCTCGATTTACCCCATCCCCTCCAACCAGTTGCAGCTCCAGATCATCCCAAGCTTTCAAGTGGTGATCTCACTAACCCTAGGGATATCCTTCCTCTCCCCGTAGATATACCCCCTCGATCCAATCATCCTCGTCCTCGGTCAAGACCAAGGTCTGACTCCGATCAAGCTTCTAGCCGGTACTCCAAGTCTAGGCGAATTAATCCACCTCGACTCCATTCTCCCCATTCTCATCGCCCTCGCTATCAACATCCCACGATCGCAATCAACACCTCCGCATCTCAGCCTAATCCCAACCATCTCCATCCGGCCCGTCTCATTGGCTCTCGAGTGATCTCCCCTCCCATAGCCGGTCCCTCAACTTCAACGATTTCATCCCCTTTCAACCCAATCGACCGTCGTCATCATGTTCATCCTATCGGTCGACAAGCAACCGATTACTCTCTGAGATCATCTTCCCCCTCGATCGTCTTCGATCGTCCCTCGCCGCTTTCCTCTTCCAACCGATTAGCCTCATTCACCTCTCCTCAACCCCAGTCTTCCGAACTAAGGGACGGAGGTACTCGAATCATCGTAGACAGCTGCTCGGACGACTCTCAGGTTGGACTCGATCCCGTGATTTCCGGGGGGCCAAATCCCAAAGATCGCGCCAACTGTTCGACGCGTCTATCGGAGAAGACTTCGATCAATACGCGTCGTAGACCAGTTCGACGTCATCAGCCTACCCTCAAATCAGCCCCTCCTCCTGGGCCGTCTAAAAGATCTAAATCACCAAGAGATCAGTTACGCAAATCGGCCCGTGATGATTTACATTGTGATCAGCCCACAGATGCGCAAAGTGAAGAGGAGGATCAAGACCAGTCCACCGACGAGGAAGAGGAAGAAGCTTTGGAACCTCCGACAATCTTGAACCCCAAAAAAGTGAAACTGAAACTCCTGAATCGTATGATGCCCCGGGTTTATGTAACCAAAGCAGAAAAAGATTTAAAGTTGATGGAGCAAGAAAAACGTGCTGGAAAACTGAGACTGACCGTAGATTCAGATTCTTCGGAACCTCCTAGTGACTTGCCACGAGCTCGGAAGACCATCAACCCCCGTCGTCGGCTTAGCTCATCCTCTTCGTCTCATTCCTCACATCCAAACTCTCCCCCTCGAGCCCAAAAAACCATCGATCGACTCAATCAGCAACCAGAGCCGCCTGGATTAACCTGGGACGCCAAGATGCGTTTGCGCATGAACCGCACCTCCTCGTCTACATCTCAGCTCTTTGATTCTCGTCGTAGTTTGGAGAGATCGATTTCTCTCGTCAGTTCGGTCTCCTCCCGCGTCAGTCAGAACACTCCAAGGACCTTGGTCGCTTCCCCCTCCCGTGCCAGATCTTCCGATCTATCGAACTCTTTGAAAGATGATCATGCGCTTTGGAAAACTTACGAATCTGCAAATGGCCGACCGGCATTAAATTTACCACCACCCGATTATCGCCACGAAAAGAGGACAGAAGGGATCGAATTACCTCAAGTCCCGGTTTGGAAATTCAAAGATTTCACGCCTGGTTTTGGGATCCCTCGTCTACCTGGTGGTCTGATCATCACTAGTCAGATTAGGTACTTGAGCGGAGGTCATGTTTCGGAATTCATGTCCTTACTGGATGGCACGATGGAATATACAACAGTAGATTCGTTCAACGTCTTTCGCAAGTCGTTTTCACCATTTATGGCGGCTGAGGATTTGCAAGCAGGGTTATCCTCAGTGGCCGATCGCATCCAGGACGAACTGTTAGCTTGGCTCGCGCTCGATCCAGGTCGTTCGAGTGATGCATTAACCGAGACTGCGACTTGTTTCAAGTTATTATCTCGATTGGTTTCATCACTCGAGTTTGACGAAACTCTCATCGATCCGATGATCGACTGGGTCTGTGATCTGATCAATCGACTTGATGATTTAGCTGTCGATGCCGTCAATCGACCCGACTTTAGCAATCTGATGTTAGTGTCCAGCTGGGGCATTCTGGAGCTTGTGAGTCGATTGGATATCCGTCGCAGACGAAGCCTTACTTGGGACGATCATAGATCCCAACACGACTTTGTTGAGCTTGGGAACCGGTCCATCTCGAATTTAATAAGGCGTTTACTGGAGTACGGACCACCAATAACTATGACCAGGTTGAAAGGTTTTGTGGCCTCTGAGGAAAACCGTGAAGACGCCCTTTTCGATGTCTCCTTGGAGCTTTGGGCTTCCTTGCTCAACACCATTCTCACATCTTCCATCAATACATCGAAGCCCGAGTACCTCATGATTGAACATTTTTGGTCACTTCTGCTAGATTCGACTCGACTGCACGCTCGTCGAGTCGAATTGAGTCAAATAGCATATGGCGAGGTGCTCTGCTACCTGACCATGATGATGAGTTCTATTTCGCAAATATCTTCAACCGGAGTCTCGATCGAGGAAGTACGACTTCCCACTCGTTGGTCGATTTTAGTCGAGTCGTTAGGCAAGATACCTGAATCGACCCTTGGCGAGACCCTTGAGACTCGTAGGCGCGAACGACGCGATCGGTACGTACGAACACTATTTAGTCGGATACTTATATTTCATGAAAGATGGGGCTGGGAGTTGAAGTTTGATGATGGGATGATCGAGAAGCTGTACAAGATCTTGAATGCTGGTCGTTTGGAGAGGCTATCCAATGAAGTTGGAGGAATCAATCGGTTCGGACCCATCGACAGGTTTCCTCACGTCTTGGCCGAATTGGATGATGAAGAGTTACGTGAAGCTGAGAGCATCGAGGACATTGTATCTAGGCTGAGGACTAATTTAAGGAAGGATGATACATGTTTTGGGATATTCTTGAAGGTCATGGTCATCGGATTCAAATCGTTACCGAGGCCTATCGAAATTTCAAAACTAAAGGAGATCGAGAAGATCATTTCTAGGTGTAATCCGTTGCGCCAACTCTCCTTCAAACCGATTCGGGAGTTAGGTCCTACTGATCCAAGCATTACCGATCAACGTCGAACTGGTCTCATCAACCATGCATCCCTATTCCTAATCTATTCGATCCTGTTTCCCAACACGATCAAAAGGCAGTGGTCTTTTTTAAACTCACTCTATCAGTTCACACTTCTCGACCATCCTTCCCGATCGACCCATTTGAAAATCTTAGTCAAGTTTGCAAAGCTTTTGATGAACAAACATATCTCTACCTTGCGAACCAACTCCAATGTCAGAATTCAATTGGATATCTTGATGATCACCAAACAGCTCTCGGAAAACTTTCAGATCCTCAAGCTCGAGTTTTCGAAATTGAAGGGCCGGCAGATGATCCTGAATGACAGGCTGGCTACTACGACCACCTCCAGCCTCAAACATTTTATCTCGACTTCTAAGGAACCTTTTGGGCTGAATTTCTTGGAGAAATCTAGTCTCACGCTCGAATTGAGGGAGATCTTGCGTTTAATGGATTCCCGAATCCAGTTGATCGTCGAAATCTTTGATGGCTTGAGTGATCTGATCGGGTTTTTTTCGTATACCCCCGATCGGGTCATGGATGATGCCACACAACTCGATCCCAAACCTCATCTCACCTACACCTCCGAGGATTGGTTGGATCCTTGTGGGTTTCTCTCACTCCTATTTATGTCTTACTTGGCAAAGTGGCACCCCAAGCTAACCGATTCTCGCCTTTGTTGTGGGATGAAAAAAAAAGCCTGGACGATTGGACTTGAGGAATCGAATTTGAGTCACGAGAAGGCGGTGATGAATGCATTCAATAAATTTTTATCGGCCTTATTGACTCAGAGAAAGATTACGATGAATAAAATTTCCGAGCATGAACGACGAGTCAAGGAGATTGATGGTCTCTTGAAGCAGGAAAATAGTCGTCGCACCCTCAGCATGGAAGCTTTCCTAGAGCTAGATCAGGATCCTGATTATGACTTAATGGTTGAAAAGCAAGAGTTGCAAGACATGATTGAAGAGGCCTATCGAATTGATCAAGAATGGATCCTCAAGCTCTACTCGTCAACCTCGAACTTGTTCAAAAAGGCGATTCAGATCTCGGTCTATCAAGAAGATCCAGGTCATTTTTTGTCGGTTGGAATCCAACTGGTCCGGAGTTTAGGTTTGATGGATCGACTGAGAGCTCCTTTTGAATCGAGTTACGATTGGATTGAGAATTTCAAATTGATTGAAAGACAGTTCGCTGGGGGATTGTCTTCTTCACCTTCCACGACGGATCACTCGATCCATCCTGACAAGCCGATCAACAGTGTATCGCCCAAGCTCTTGAGCAAGCCCAGTTATGGGTTCCAAGTGATGGTCATCTCGATCACTTGTATGATGAGTTACTTGATTTCGAATTTGGAAGATGATAGGTACGATAGAAATCAAGAATATCCAGCCGAACTCATGAGAATCTATCGAGGAGAGGTCCGAATCGAGATTTTAAAGTTTTGGATGAACTGTATGACTTTCATCGATTTCACGCTCCAATTCAAGTTAACCGTCTTAATTATTCGCTTGGAACACTTGCGAACGACTCAGAGTGTCGATCGCCCGGAATCAGACTCAGATCTGGCGAACGACGAGGAGTTTCTTGGCTTCTTACCCGATCCTCATGCGTTTCATAGCTGGTCGACCGAACGTTTTGAGGCCACCGAGTTCCCTGATCAGTTGATCTTGGATGATCGACATCATGCTTGGTGGGAATTCGAAGCGGAATACAAACTATCGAGACGGTTCGAATCTAAGCGACTAGAGTTTTTTAATCGTGAGCTCTGTACTTTTATTATTAAAAATAAATCGAGGCTACGGTTGTCTTACTGTTTTTCCTTTATATATATATATATATATATATATATATATATATTGTCGACGACGTTCAGTCTTTTTAAACGAAATGCGCCGAAACTTGAGTCGGTCGGTCGAGACTGACGATCGGTATGATGTCAATCCTACCACGACGACCACCAGTCATAGGATGGAGGGAGAAAGACGAAGGAGAAGGAACTTTGAGGATTACTTGAAGTTCTACAAGCTCTTGATCGGTCACTGGAGTGAATCGATCTCGAACCTCAACCGAAGGTTGATGCTCCTTTTGAACCAGAGAGGAGCGATGGACGATCGTCATGATTCGGATCGAGCGACCGGTGCTCTGGTCCTTCCAATTCCTCCTCCTCCTCCCAACCCCGACCCCTCGATCGATCGATCACCCTCATCCTTACTATGGGTTCCGTTCGACTCATCCCGTCTTAAACGATGGAAGTTTATGATCAAGTCGATCGTCCAAACCCATTTCATCCCACCTACCCCCGAATCCACTGGTCAAGGACTTCCTCCTCCTCGTGATGGTGATCATGACGGTCATGATGACTTGAAGTTGAGCGAGTTCATCAACTTTGTCAGTCTTCCCAAGTTGAGGATCTTGAAATCTATCGTGGGTCTCGTATGACCCTCCCGGTGTCTACTTACCTGGCGCTCGAAGGGGCAAGGGGAAGGAGGCCAGGGGAGGCAAGCGAGGCGTCGATCGGCACCATCCTCGTCCATCCCACTCTCTCATTGTCATCATCATCATCATCGGGAGCCCTTGTTCTCCTTTGTGTAATCTAGTCATCATCTCCGATCTTTCAACACTCCCCCATCCGCCTCTTTCTCAACTCGAGATAATTTGACTACCGCGCTGATCACATCTTGAGGATTCTTTGTTATCGTTTGCCTTCCCCCCGTCCCCCCCCCCTGTGTTTTTTGTTTTGTTGCTGAAACACATGATCGTGGCTTTTTTTTTGGAGGGGTGTTCTTGAAATCCAACCATCATTCTCATCCATTTTCCTCACTCATTCTCCCCTTCCGAGATCGACCCGCCTCCATCCAACTCCAGGCTTCTCTCTCCTCTTTCGTTCTCATTGATGATGCTATCGTTCGCTCTGTGGGTTGGGGTTTGGGGTTGGATCTGAGTCTTTTGAAAGATTGCTTTGAGAGGCTTGCTGCACGACCTGGGGGCCGATCAGTCAGTGGCTATTCAAGTCCTTGGCTATCCATCTGTCAAGGACCCGGGAGTCTTGCGTCTGAAGCCTAGGTGACCCGGTCAGTCCATCAGCCAGGCCGGATCGTTGGATTGGTTATGAGATGCAAAACTTGGGGAGCCCCGGACCCTGGATCAGTAAGAGATTCCTCAGGAAGTGCGTATAACATACGTGCAGTCAGTAGACAAGAAATCATGGGACTGGTCGACCTAAAACAGTCAAGTTGTTCTCAGGCATCTGATTCAAGCTATATCCATTGCTGAAAAAAAAAAAAAAAAAAATGCATGTATTTACTTTTGATCATGAGGTTAGATATTTCAGCACCTGTACTTCACTTACGAGACCATTGTAAGGTTCAAAAAAAATATCAGATCATAATTTTGAAAAAAAAAAAAAATCTTCAAAAAGAAAGAAAACTCATTGAAAGATGAGCTAGCACGGAGGGAAAAAAAGAAAAATCAAAACTAATTCTGTACCATTGATGTATATTTTTTCTTTTTCTTTTTTATGAGCGGGGTGTGGATGAGGATGGAAAGGAATGATTTTCATGAAAGAAACGTTCATGTTGAAAGGTTCTAAAGACACTTGAAGAAACAAATTTTGATCAATGTTGATTTTTCATTGGCTTGGTAAGATGGTGACAATGATTTTGAGACGAGCGTGGGTTGGAAGTCATGGAAAAGCACTCATAAAAGCTTAGTCAAGCACTTTGAGCATCTCATCATCACATCGTTCAAGTTTTCTCTTCTTTCTTTGTCCACTTCAAGGTGCCTTGAGCTGCTGGGGTTTATGTCGGCATAAGGTTGAATCAGAGTTGGACTGGTTTACATAAATAGATGGTTTTGAAATTGAGTCTGACCAGTGCAAATCAAACCATTCTCTGATGGTTTGATCATGTTGATCTTCTAAAAACAACCAATCAAAAAAGGAAAGACTAGATTTCAAAAATTGAACCGATGAATCAGAATCAAAGATGAGGAGTGGGAATTCAAAAAAATTACTTACCATGTTTGTTTTTTTTTTTGAATTGATTCAGTAGTCAAACATTGATATCAAAGAACCAAGATGGTAGAGATGTTTCAATTGTTCAAAGGGAGTGGGAGCCAGAAGATGGGGTGGTCAACACCAGAAACAAGAAACCCCAGGCTTCATCTACCTTGTTTGGAGTACCTGGGTGTGGCCGGTTTGCCAAACAGTCACACAATGTTTGGCAACCCCCTGTCCTAGTAGTGTATATTGCCCCAAATTTGAGGATGAAACTATTCTGTCTGGTGCAAGTATACATGCACTTTGCCTGGTGGAAGCATGCAGGTTACCCAGTGTAAAAGGGGGGGGGGGAAGGAGTGGATGAAAGAGTTGCATAATAGAATGTTGGTAAATTGATGATGAAACAGATGAGAATTCCAGGTGAGCTATGGGGAGGTTTTTCAATCTTTTTAAATTTTAAGACGACTGTATTTCTATCAAAATTTGGAGACCCATGGGGTGGGGGCGGAAGTAAGGTTTGGTGAGATTTCAAATTGAAAATCAGATTGATGAATCTTCCAGAAAAAAAGAAAGAAAAAAAAAAAAGGATTCAATGGTCATCAGATTGAAAAGAAAAAAAAAATCATTACAAAAAAAAAAAAAAAAAAAAAAAATTCATCAGAGAAAATTCCCACAAAAACAGATGTCCAAAGTGAATCAAAGTGCAGGATAAATAGTATTGAGAACCTCATTTTTAACAATATGATCAGTTTCAAAATAACTTTGGTTGTCTTGACTCTATGCTAAAACTACTCTGATTGAGTGGCTTGAACTACTGCTTGACAATTTTAGAAACTAATGACCATGGTTGAAAACTGGATCTTCAAGTTAATGTCACACAACCACCCCAAGTACTATAGGGCAATATTAGATGATTTTGAGCCCAAAGGAGACTGAGTGCAAGGGCAAGTGCAAGGCAGAAAAGCTAACTGAAAAGTTCAAAATTATGATGGGTAACTTAACACACAATGAGAGGGATGAATGGTTCCAATGGAAAGGAAACTAAAGCCAAGCCAAATGTGATGACTGGATTTAGCAAGGTGCAAGAATGTATGAAATTAACTAACTGAGGAGACAATCTTCTGGCAAGCAGCATAGAATTTATAAGGTAATCCAAAGTGACTAGATACAGCCTGATGGACAGCCAACTACAGTTAAGAGGCAATAAGGCAATGAATGACATGAAACAGATTGGGAAATGAAATAACATTATAGACGTTTCCAAGGTCATAACATAGATGCAAGGCAATAGAGTCTGAGTGTACAAGGGTGTAATGGATGAGATAGGAAGGAGTGACATGAGAGAAAATGCAAATATGAGGATGTAGTTTATGCAGGGTAAGGGACTAGTCAAATTGCAAACTATACAGTTGGTGTGGCTAACTAGCATGGGTGCAAGCTAGTGAGAGTGCATGACCGGGAATGGGAACCCAAGGGCTATTAATACCCAGGGTGAAAGAGAGGAGCTTGAATGGATGGTTGACTGGAGTAGAGTTGACTGCAAGGTTTGCAAGTAGGTGCTGAGTCAGTTGCCAAGAATGGAAAGTCATTATGCAAGCCAGAGTTGATAAGCGGAAGGCACCATTGATGTTGTGCTTCTATTTGTGTCAAGAGTATGTACTCAGGTAGATGGTACTGAGGAAAGGATATGTCAAAGTGAGAGAGAAAATAATCCTTAAGCTTGAGGGGTGACATTTGCCCAGGTATAAAGAGGCAAACTCCTGGAAGCGTTCAGATGATTTTACCATCAATTCCAAAGTTTTTTTTGAGTAATGTATACCCCTATTTGTTATCCTACTTCTTTGCCTCTCAAATAAATTTATAATTAAATATGTCTTCATTGTCATCCTGTTGTTTTGAAAACTGTATTTGTCAAATTGAACAATGTGTTCCTAGTACTGCCGCAAGAGGTCTCCAAGGCAAATTCAAGCAATGTTTTCTGGGCAAGGTTTCTTGTACTTTCCCTATAAATAGAAAACCAATAGTGGATATCCCCGTAGCTTCTCAGAGTGAGGTGAAAATCCAAAGGTCTGCGCTGCAAGTGAACTATCATATACCGTCAGTGCCAGAGATTGAATTCTTAGGTGTCCAAACCCTGGTAAGCTTAAGACTTAAGGACTAACAATAAATAAAATAAAAATAAATGGAACTAATATAATTTTTGTTCTTGATAGTACTACCACAATTCCAAAGGTAAAATACTAATATGCCTCCGCCGCCACCACTGTATATTGGAATGTCATCCAAATTTGAGGTGAAACCAATGAATCCCAAGGTGCAAGGCAAAGTGCAAATTGAGGAATTGGCGGTGGTTGAAGAAGAGAGGGGGAAGGGATAATGACTGAAGGAGAGGGTGATACAGAGCAGAGGGAGGGAGATGAAGGAGAAGGAGACAGGACAGAGGGAAGGGATGGAGCAGAACTGGAGATAGAGGAACAGGGTGGAATGGAAGGGCAAGATGGAGGGAACCAGGTGCAAGTCAAAGCACCCATCAAAACTGATGCAAGTCAATTAACTGGCAAGGTTGGAGAAGGTTGATCAAGAGACCAAAGGGAGAGAGAGAATATGAGGAGCTCTTGGAGGAAGGTGGATGGAATTCCTGGAAAAAGAGGGCTTGGACTGCAAAGTGCAAAGAGATCTTTGAAAGGCACCTGGTGATGCAAGTAATGGTGTTGTGGAGGATGTCTTCTTTGATAAACAACAAGGATTTGGATGAGTTTAGGTCAATGGTAGAGGAATTGAACAAAAATTGGGAGGAAGCAGAGAGAGAATTAAAGGAAAATTTTTAAGATGTATTTTATTTATAATCTTATTTTATTATAATATGTTTTTTATTTTTTATTTTTATTATTTGAAATGAACAAACGTGAAAGAATAAAAGATTTTGAAAAAGAAATGGATAATTTTTAGAAATTGAAAAGGAGGTAAAGTAAGGAAATGGGATGAGATTGATGGGATGGAATGAGATGGAAGTGAGGAATGGGATTGGAGTCATGATTGGCAAGGTTTGAAAGGGTAACTTTCATGAAAGTCTCAAACCAAATCAAGAGAGTTGGGAAGGTGATGGGCTGGTTCCCACAAGGTGCAATCTTTGTCAGACTGGAAGCAAGTCCATTCAACAAGGTATTGAAGTTTTCCTATGCGTAAACTGGAATACAGAATACAACTTACTTCCCACTCTAACTGATCTTGCACATTGACCGGTTCAGGAGGGGGATGAGCCTTGCCCAGGTATAAGACTTGAGATGGCTCTAGGAGAGACAAATCAAAGACCGGGTGGATACCTTTCCATTTTGCAGGTAAGGTGAGTTTAAAAGCATTAGGGGAAATGACTGATTTGACTTTGAAGGGGCCAAGTTTCCTTTCAGAGAGGTTTTGGGTTGGGCAAGTACTGAAAATATTGCAAGCATTGAGCCATACCTGATCTCGTACCGCAAAGGTTGGGGCCAAAGTTCAAATTCAATCTGCTTGTTCCTTGTAGCACTGGTTTTCCGCTTTGAGGTTGGTTCAAAGTTGTGTTTGAAGAGAATGAATTTGATAAAGATAATTGGTAGCAGGTTGAGAAGGTGCTACATGGATAGAAGAGAAAGTTGGGTTTCTACCATAAAGAGTCTGGAAGGGAAACTGTTTGGTGGATGAATGAGTGGAGTTTTTTTAGGCAAAATTGGTCAATGGGAGAAATTGCAACAAGTTGTCCTGTTGGTAGGCAAAGTAGATTCAAAGATACTGTTTGAGAATCTGATTGAATTTCTTGGTTATCTCATCCTTTTCCGGGTGATAAGTCATTGATAGTTTGCAAGTGATCTTTAAATGTTGGCAAAGCAAGGTTCAGAAGCTAGAGACAAACAAAGATTCACAATCACCAATTATGTTATCAGGGAGACCATGTTTTGAGAATACATATTCTATGAATAAATTAGCTAAGTCTTCTGAGGAGGCTGTCACATTACTGCAAAGGAAGAAATCCATCTTTGAGAAGCAATCTGCTACTACTAAAATAGCGTCATAAACACTAGAAATAGGTAATTGCAAAATGAAATCTCTAGACAGCAAGTGCCAAGGAATTGGCTGAACTGGAAGTGGCTGGAGAAGCCCATACTTCTGGTGTTTCAAGGACTTGTTACAATTACAATCATAGAACCCATTAACATACTCTTTTACTTCCTTGGTCATATCGGGCCAGTAGAAGTCTCATGCAATAAATTGGTAGGTTTTATACTGCCCATGAAGACCAGCAAGCAGAGAATCATGCCTTGACTTGAAGATATCTAACTTAATGCAAGGATTATCTGGTACTACTATATGGTTCTTATAAAATAAAGAACCATTCTTGTCAATACTGTAAACACTATCTAATAGATTTGCACTCTTGCAATGTTTGGTACACTTGGGATCATCAAGTTGAGCTTGTTTTAGTTTTGGAAGCTGTATCTTGAAGGTGAGTGATGATTGAACTGAGCTGGGAAGATTGGGTTGAGAAAAGTGTCCTAAAGTTTTCAGGGTTGTTTTTTGGAAAAGGTCCCCCCCCCTGGGTAAAAGTCATTCCAACATGATAAAGCATCAGGGACTACTGCTTGTTTCTCAGGAAGTTACGTGATTGTAAAGTTGAACTCAGAGAGGTATTTGGCTCATTGTGCCTGTCTGCGTGTAAGGAATTTTGAGCTCATTATATATTTCCAAGAATTGTGATCAGTTAGGACCTCAAAGGGTTCCATGAGACTCAAAAGGTATGAACACCATTTTTTCAAGCAAAAAAAAAAATTGAAAGATTTTCCTTGTCATGGATCTTGTAATTAAGCTCTGCAGCAAGCAATTTGTGATAATTGAAAGCTATGGGATGAAAGAGGGAATAAGAGGAAGAAAAATGCAAGATTACTCCTGCAACCTCATAAGTGCTTGCATCTGTTTCTACAATAGCACAAGCTAGCTTGTTGAAGTGAGCAAGTATTGGGGAAGTAGTGAATCCTTCCTTCAGAGCTTTGAACTCTAAACCAGCTTGTTCTGTAAAAAAAAATGAGTGTCTTTTTGAAGAAGTTTAGTAAGGTTTATGGTTTTCTTGGCATAATGTTCAATAAAAATCCTGTAAAAATTACTGAAACCAAGGAAAACTTGAAGGGATTTGACAGAAGAAGGTGGGGGCCAGTCAAATAGGCACCAGCCCTGGGCTGGATCCAGTGATAGTCCTTACTGAAAGACTGTGACACCTAGAAACTGAAGAGAAGGAGTATGGAATTTTCATTTAGACGCTTTTGCCAACAGGTCATTCTTGAAAAGTCTCTGTAGCACCTCTTTCACATGTGCAATGTGATCCTCAAGAGTTTTTGAGTAGACTAGTATATTGTCAAGATACACCACAAGGTATTTCTCTATGAGGTCAGAAAAAATGTTGTTGACAAAGTTTTGGAAAGTGGAAGGAAAATTGCAGATGCCAAAAGGCATGACGGTATACTCATAAATGCCAAACCGTGCTCTCATTGCAGTCAAAGATTCATGACCTCTTCAAATTAAAACTAGGTTATAGGCGCCTCAAAGGTCTAACTTTGAGAAATAAGCAGCTACATGGCAGAGAGTGAGGAGGTGCAACATAGGCATTACTAGATAGGCATTCTTCTGGGTTACCTAGTTCAGTTTCCTGTAGTTGATACACAGGCAAAGTCAGCCTCCTTTCTTTGGAACAAATAGGACAGGTGAACAGGTATTTGAATTGCTTGGTCAAAGAAATACTTTTGATAGATTTTCCACAATGTATTCTTGAAGCGCGGTTGATTCTTGCTTTGAGAGAGAGTAGACTGGTCTGGGTTCCAGAGGTGGGCCAGTAAGTTTGATCCTGTGATCATAAGAACAGGATGGGGGAAGTTTATCTGCCTTTACAGCTGAAAATAAATAAGAAAAGTCATGATAAACTGGAGGTAAAGACTCTTGAATGATTTCTAGATCTTCAACCTTGTCATCTTTGAGCATGGGTTTGAAGTGCTTGCATGATGCAAAAGGATTAAGGATCTCAGAATACAATGTTTGGTTGGTGCCTGTTTATATTTGAAGAAAAAAGGAAAGGGTAAGCCAGAAAAATAAGCAATAACTCCTAAATCTGAAGAGGGAACTTGGGAATGGTGGTCAGGATATTGCAAATCTCCTGGCAGAAAAGTGTCATCCAACTCAATGAAAGTGTCAGATAGGTTGTTTAATTCCTGTTTGACAGAAGGGTTAGCCTCCTGGAGTTGCAAGGTTTGAAGGTTAATTACTCCTTCTTTCCAATTCACATCTGTATTCCAGTAAAATAGGAAGGTGTGGCCTAGAAAGGTATCATCCATTCTGGGAATATCCAAGAAAAATAAGTCCAATTCAAAGCTGGGGAAATTGGAGAATGAAAAGGTACATTTTGCCTTTTGGGAAACCCAATGAGATGGCTTGGTTGTGTCAAATAATCCTGCCTCCGTGCTCTTCCTTTGTGACACTCCTCACTGTTACCTACACACTGGCGCGGACTCTATCACTATCTCAAACTGATGTCCACCTTTCACCACTCCCCGATCTTTTCTCTCCTCCCCAGGGATCCAGATTTCTCTCAGACTCCACCAAATAAAACCGTCAGGGACCTCTGTTGGCTCTTAATGAACTACCAACTCAACAAAATCAACTCAAAATCTCAAATCTCAAAATCACTACTGGGCACCTTATTGTATCTCTATCTTTCTTCTTTTCTTTTCTTTCTTTATTCTTTTTATATCTTCTCTTTTGCTTGTCATCATCTTGACTCCTACGCTCATCTACTCAGTTTTCAATCATGGACTGACTGGTAAGACTATTTTCCATTGCCAATTCTCCAACAAATGTCAGATCTAACCCTCAGTTATTCTTTCCTTGTCAAAGTTATCCTTTTCTTGTTATTCAATATTCTCATTGTGTCTCTTCCAACTAACTCAACCACCACACGTCATAGCTGTCCCGTGCTCAATGTTTGTTCTCTTTATTTTCTTTATTTTTCTTTCATCTCTTTTCTTGGCTGTTCCTAAACTGATAACTCAACTGGCTTAGCCATATTTGATCAATATCAATTGAATTATCTCTCTATAACTCAACAGGTTGCACAACTTACTACATAGATGGGAAATGTATCTATCTTGGAATGCATAAGATTTTTGGAAGTGGCAAAAGATTCACTTATAAAAGAAATGTTAGCGCCAGAATCAAGCAAAAATCAATAAGGGGAGTTGTTGGAATGAAAAAGGACAAATCTCAAACTTGGAGCACCTAGTGACTTGCAAGTGTGAAGATTGACTTGCTGTAATTTAGATAATGTGTAGTTGTCCTTGTGAGTATTACAAAAAATATAATCTACTTCTTTGACTGTCTAGACACTTCATGCGCTAGCCGCTTTGCACAACTATCAACATCATGTTTTCCTCCACAATACATACATAAACCATTGTTTTCCCTCCTTAGCCATTCCTTGTTCTGGAGCATCCCAGTTTCTTCTTCCAGGAACTTTGGAGTTTTGGCAATAGCCTTCCCTTTCAGGTTGGAGTGCAAGGTTGGATTTGGTTTGGATTGTTTTGGATTCTTTCAAGATTGTTTTGAGGAGTTTTGCGCCTTTGTAGCCAAGTTTGATGGTCCATGATTTTTTTGTTGAGAGCACTTCTTTTCATGATAGCCATTATCAAAAATTGCTGCTCAAAATTGTCCCAGTTGTTGAGGATAAAAGTGGGGCTAGTGTTATCTAATAGTTTGAGGTAAGGTTTGAACCACTGCAAGGCTTGTCCACCAAGGAACAAAGACGCATACATAACTCTATGTCTATAAGTAGTAAAATTATGAGGATTGTTCAAGAAGATTATTTTACAGGACTGTAAGTAGGCTCTAAGTTTATGGGGGTTCTCCCCAGTAAAATGATCAGGCTGCTTCATTCCCGTAGTAAAAAAGATAGGACCACTTGGACCAGATTGTGATGCAGTTTGGTTAAGATCCTGGATCAGGGTTTAGAGCAAGCCTGAAGCATTGGGTTTGGGAGCATTAGTGCAGGCCCTTGATCTACCACAAGTCAAGGTTTCATTGGAAGAGTGGTTGGAGTCTTTGATTTCTTTGAGGGGATCCACCGCTTCCATGCAAGGAGGAGCAAGGGGATCATAAAGAGGTTCAACCAAAGGGGAATTAGAAGAAGGATCAGGGTCTAAAGGCTGTCTGGCCCAAGAATTGCTGGTTCTCCCTACCCAATGGATATCATCATTATAAGGGGTGAGGGAAGCATTCCCGGTTGAGTGACTACGTGAAATTTTAAAAGAAATCTACTATAGTTGGGAAACTACAATAGATGAGTTGAGTTAGTTAATTTACTGTCACACCACCACCCCACGTACTATAGGGTAATCTTAGATGATCTTGAGCGCAAGGGCAAGTGCAAGGCAGCAAAGCTAACTTAAAAGTGAAAACTTATGGTGGGCAACCCAGCACACAATGAGAGGGATGAATAGTTCCAATGGAAAGGAAAATAGAGCCAATCCCAATGTAATGACTGGATTCAGCAAAATGCAAGAATGTATGAAATTAACTTACTGAGGAGACAATCTTCAGGCAAGCCACATAGCCTTTATAAGGTAATCCAAAGTGACTAGATACAACCTGATGGACGGCCAACTACAGTTAAGAGGCAATAAGGCAATGAATGACATGAAACAGATTGGGAAATGAAATAACATTATAGACGTTTCCAAGGTCATAACGTAGATTCAAGGAAATAGAGTCTGAGCATACAAGGGAGTAATGGATGAGATAGGAAGGTGTGAAAGGAGAGACAATGCAAATATGAGGATTTAGTTTATGCAGGGCAAGGGACTAGTCCAATTGCAAACTATACAGTTGGTGTGGCTAACTAGCATGGGTGCAAGCTAGTGAGAGTGCATGACTGGTGTAAGACTCCAAACGGTGCTAGGCCATGGAAGCTCTGTGGAGGGGAAAGGTGCTGTTTAGGCTTCCCTCCTGAGTGTTACAAAAATATTTAGATGTAACCAAGATCAAGGTCCAGAACCTGGTACATGAGGAATCAAGGAATATAGGATAAAGATGATAATAGTTTGGTAGCAATGGAACAGCACTATCTGAGACAAGATTATGCAGGGAAAAACTTGAACAAAAGAAGTTAAAGTCTGCTTAGAGTTCAAGGAACAAAAGCTGTTGTATGTAAACAACACCCACAAGCTAATAACTTTGGTCGTCAGCAGAAGATTGGGGATGATCAACTCAAACCCAACCAACCTCCAGGTTCTCAATGAACCTGCCCAACTCTCCGCAATCAAGTGCTTGAAGGTACCAGATAACTGAGGGTGGCTGTACAAGACAAAGAAAAATGTTTAAGAAGCTCTAAAAGCAAACAGTAACTGATTTGAAGCAAGGATAACCTCAACACTTCTCAAGGGACTCAAGAGTAGGCTGGCAGAATGCAAATCCAAAGAAAATAAAGGGAGGTATAACACTCCAGGTCTTAAGCTCAATAAGACCTCTTCAATCAACCCTGATTGGCTCCAGAAAGATGATCAGGGATCAGGACCAGTATGGTCAGAGAAAGGGATCAAGGAGTGGTATAACACACTCAAAAATTCCAACAGACAGAATTTTCTTCAACCAGCAAGGCTATTGGTTGGTGATAAGGATCAGGCCACAGAGGGGCAAAGACTAAGGGTCAAAAATGGATCAGGGGGCAATCAGAGATATACCCAGGATAAGGATCAGGATCTAATTTCACAATAACGGGGGGGACATAAGCACACACTCCCATGGATGATGAACAAAAGGCTGGGGAGAGCCCCTCCTTTTATGGGCCATGGGTCCCTGTAAACTATGTACAAGAGATAACACATAATAGAGCAGAAAAAAACAATCATTCAAAAAAAAAAAAAAACAAGCCAAAAAAAGAAGTGACAAATGGAAAAAAAGCCAAAGGGAGAAAAAAAAAACAATTAATTAAAAAAAAAACTAATGACATGAGGGAAAGAAGTGGATGAGGAGGAATGAAGGAAGACACCAGCCCGTGCCAATAATGAGGACAGGCTGGTGAGTGGCAGGTGACGGCCGCTGTGGTGACCAATCCGGGACACCACGAAAAAAAATATATATTTTTTTTTGGTTGTATCCCTATGGGTACCTTCATTTCCCCCCATCTCTCAACTTCTCCCTGTCCTAGCGGTCTAGGACAGGCCTCTTGCCTGTCTCTCTGCTTCAATCCCCCCCTCCTATGTTCAACTCCTACTTGTCGCGCTCGCGGCCCTGACTTTTGGCGATGCGAGCAATTGTCGGACCGCCTTTGACGATCCCTTTGATCCTTCCCGATACTCTCATCCTCAAACCATCTTTTCATTCTCATCTCCTCCTGTCTTGTCCCTTATTCCTTGTGCCTCTCGAAGCTTGTTCTTCCTCGTCATTTATATACAGTACCTAGTTTACTTGTATCCGCGTTCATCTTCTTAAGCAGTCTCCCTCTCCACCATCCAGGCCCAAGCTTATTAAAAACCCTGGCTTTGTTCCTTTGAGATCTCCTCGCGGTCTGTCCATAGGTTCTCTCCTCCGATCATTTGCCTCATCAGTCCAATCTTTCACTTTTGACTCAACCCTTCTTGATTCCCGAGGAAGTGGATCTCCAAGTAGACCAGAACACTTTTGTTCTCATTATAAATCAATCACTCAATCGCTTCGCTTGTATTGCTCTCCTGCCTGCTGCCCCCCTACACTCTCATTGTTTGTTTTGATTATTACCCACCCATCTGCTCTCAATCCACGAGACCACGGCAACCTGACTTGCCATCCCCATCAATCTTACATCATGCATCTCAGACTGATCACCCTCGTTACTCTCATCATCACCCTTGCTTCCTCGATCAAAACCCAACGGTCCATCTCGCCCATCATCTGATCCGACCGACAACCGCGAGCGACCGCTCGCGGCCGTCGGAACCTTCACCCCGCTGTCGCCGCCAATCGGGCGACAACAGCCGTTGTCGACACCCGCAACTGCTGTTGCGGGTGTCCATCTGGTTGCCCGCGGTCATTCTTGATGCGGGCAACATTTCTTTTTTTTTCTTTCCTCTCATGTCATTTTTTTTTTTTTTTTTATGTTTTCATTTTCCCGCACCTATTTGTAGTATCTCTTGTACATAGTATACAGGGCCTCATGTCTATAAAAGGAGGGGCTCTCCCCTGCCTTTTGGCTCAGCATCCAAGGAGAGCATCATCATCTCATCTCATCTGTCTCCCTCATCATCAGAAATCAACTTATCCGTGGGCATCCTTCCCCACTTATCTGAGAAACTTATCCGGGTATATCCATGATTGCCCCCTTGATACTTTGAGCCTCCGTACTCAAACTCTGTCCCTTGTGACCTTGATCCTTATCACCAACCAATAGCCTTGCTGGTTGAAGAAGAATTCCTGTCTGTCTGAATTCTTGGGTGTGTTATACCACTCTGATCCTTTTTTCCGACCATACTGGTCTTGATCTCTCCTTGATCATCTTTCTGGAGCCAATCAAGTTTGATTGAAGAGGTTTTATTAAGCTTAAAACCTGGAGTGTTATACCTCCCTTCTTCTTTAAGGTTGAATTTTGCCACACCATTCTTGAGTCCCTTGAGAAGTGTTGGGATATTCTTGCTCAAATTTGTTATTGATTTGCTTCTAGAGCTTCATAAACAAATTGCTTTTGTTTTGTTCAGCCTCCCACAGTTATCTGGTACCCTTCAAGCGCTTGATTGCGGAGATTTGGGCAGGTTCATTGAGAACCTGGAGGTTGGTTGGGATTGAGTTGATCTTTCCTAATCAGCTGCTGACGACCAGAGTTATTAGCTTGTGGGCGTGGTTACTTACAATTGCCTTGTTCTATTGAACTCTGAACAAATATTGACTTATTTGTTCAAGTCTTTACCTGCACCATCTTGCCTCAGATAGTGCTGTTTCCATCGCTACCGACAACTCTTATCCTCTTCCCTTACTTTGATTTCTAATCCATAAGGTTCTGGACCTTGATTCCGGTTACATTTAAATATTATTGTAACTCCTAGGAGGGCAGCCTAAACAGCACCTTTTCCCTCCACAGAACTGCCACAGCTTAGCACCGTTTGGAGTCTTACACCGCGCGGACAGGAAGTGGCGGGCCTGGACAACTGCGGGCCTGCGGATGAACAGTTGGGGACCCGTGCGGGTTGTCAATGACCTGTTGTTGCCAAGCCGCGCGATGGCGGCGTTGCAAAGAGGAAGAAGCCAAGACAATGACCGGATGAGAGCGGTGGGAAGGATGGTTGTCAAGCAAGAGGATGAGTTAGCTCTGGCGCGATGGATGATGTGTGATGGAGCATCCAAGTTAGGGGTCAAATTGGATTTTGGGCCAAGATTATCACCAATCAAAGGCAATGACAAAGGGTTACTATTGAAGGGATTCAAGATCAAGTCAGGCTGATTGGGAAAGATTTGACAACAAAAAGTGGATGGATTGGGAGAATGAGAGGATGAGTCCTTGAGATTGACGGAATCGGAGGACTGATCCTTGGTCGTCAACTTGGGGTCGGAGGAGGTACGGGAAGATGAGCTCTTATTGGAGAGTTCAGGATCTGAGGCGGGCACAAGATGAGCGGATGAACCAGATAGCGGGGCGGAGGGAGTGCTCATGGCAACAAATGACGGAAGAGGGCCAAGGGCAATGCTAGATTTGAAAGGTTGGAAGCGCCAATTGGAGGTGCTTGGAGGTGACTTCAATGCCGACCGACGGATGGGAGGGCAAGCTTGAGGGGTCTGGAGAAAGCCGGAGATGGAGGGGGGTGGAAAGAGTTACTTGGTACCAAGGGGTGGTGGTAAGAGGGCGGGCTGGCAGTGGTTAGTGGGTTGACATTGAGGCAGACCGGAATGTGTAGCGCAGATGATGATTTGCATGTTGTTATGAGCTGGGAATCAATGGTATGGGCTCAGCGGAGGAGTGGCCCTAGGGCCTAGGTAAGTAGTAAGTTGGGAAAGAAGTGGGGGGATTGGCTTAGGTTGAAAAGCCATCCCGGTTGTCCTTGGACAATCGGGATGGGATTGCCAAAAAGGATTGGGGGCAGCCAGTGCCGGCGTGATGGATGGCAGGGTGGAGGCAAGCCCGGCGGTCTTTTGGTCACGCTCTCGGCAAAAAAAAAAAGCTGTAAGGCTGAATAGCAGAGCGGCAGGGATTTGTACACAAGAGCAGGGATACAACCACCCAGAGATTGTCCTTGCCAACTGAGAGAATGAGCAGTTGGGAAGCTGGGAACCAAATGGAACCCTATTCCAGATCAAAGATTTTTTTTTTTTTTTTTGATAATGATGCCTATGAATGATGATAAGGAAAAATCATAAAAAAATTAAAGTCTCCGCACTGGCCAGGGTGCCCAGGATGGGGCACCACACTGGGAATGGGAACCCAAGGGCTATTGATACCCAGGGTGAAAGAGCAGAGCTTGAATGGATGGTTGACTGGAGTAGAGTTAACTGCAAGGTTTGCAAGTAGGTGCTGAGTCAGTTGCCAAGAATGGAAGGTTGTTATGCAAGCCAGAGTTGATAAGCGGAAGGCACCATTGATGTTGTGCTTCTATTTGTGTCACCTGTATTTAATGAGGAAGATGGTACTGAGGAAAGGATATGTTGAAGTGAGAGAGACAATAATCCTTAAGCTTGAAGCGTGACAGGTAAAGGCCAAAATTGGAACTTTTCTGGCCTTGAGATTTGATGATTGTTGATGATTAAGCCAAACTTGAATTTTTTTTTTGTAAATAATCTGGAAAAGAAGGTAATTTTCATCAGGGCCAGTAGCCAAGGGGATGGGGATATGGAAACCAAACTTCCTATTAGGTTTTATCAAAGGAAAAATTTTGAAAAATTTATATTGCTTATTTCAGGAAAAATATCAATTTTTCAAAAAATATTTTTTCATCAAAAAAAAAAAAATGAACCAATAAGTTTAGCTCAGAAAAATAAAATTTTCAAAAATAAAATAGAAAATCCTGAAATCAGCCGTTTAATTTTTTAAAAGTTTTAACTTTGATACACCCTATTGAATCACCAGTCAAAATCTTGAAATCAATAACTTTGTTTCCAAATCTGGAAAAAATTAAGAATTTTCCCTTGGAAAGCCAAATTTTATGGCCTATTTTCCTCAAAATGATTATAGGGGAACATACTTTCATGTTTGAGCTATAATGATGAAAGTTTGGAAGAAATAATAAAGTGAGGAACTCTTGTTGGTAAAGAATTTGCATATAATGCTCAACAGAATTATGGCTTGATTAAATATTCATGTTATTATTTTACTCATTAAAAGGTATTCAATGTGGCATTAATTAACTTATAATGTATACCAAATTTTTCATGCATCATAGAGCAACAAAATCAATCAGGTAAATCAGGGTTTTCATGGGACAGCTCAGCATAAAAAATGGGTAAACATACCCAACCCGCCAGCAAGAAGGTCTTGGTGGTCTGGGTCAATTATCCTGAAAACGGTGCCCAAGCCTGTGATGGGCTGCCCAAGGCTGGTCTTTGTGGGTATTTTCAGGCTTCCAGTGGGTCATGGGGCCACACCTTTTTTTTACTTTCTTTTGAAAATTTTTGGCATTCAATTGCTTATACCACTACATATGCCATAAAATAAAAAAGGAAAAAAGCAAAAGGAAATATAAAATATATGCAAAGAAAGGTTTATTGAAAGGGAAATCCAAACAAAGAAAGATATGAACAAAAAAGTAATCCCAAAGACATTCACATGGAATAGTAATAATTCAAATTGATTTCCTGAGGGTTAAAGCATAATTTTGAGTCAGTCCTGTCCACATATCAGCCCTCCAAGATTTTTAGATTACACAATACTGCAACATTGATCTAGAACACTTCCACCAGTGGAGAAATCCTGTAAAAATCAATATTAAATTAACCAAAAATTATTGAAGAGTCCTTAGAATGAAAAAGATATTTCTTACAGATTCAGATCCAACTGATGTCATAGGAAAAAGCAAGATTGTATTGACCAATTTAGAAAGGTTGGGAAACCTTGAACCATTTACTTTCAACCAGTCAAGAATATTAAATTTATCCCCCTTTAAATCATCTTGTTCATCATATTCAATGAGTGGTTCATGAACATATAGGTCCAGTTCAGCTTTTGGAAGATAAATATTGATTGTGGAAGTGGAGGAAATCAAAATATTCAAGATTTGTGCTAGAAAGCTCTGACTGGGTCGAGTTTTAGAATCTGATATGCTTGCACTTATATTCTTTGAAGCTAATTGTTTTACTCTAGGAATTTTTTTTGACATAAAATTATTTTAGAGGTTATATATTGAACCATGAATGGATGGTATTTTAGCTTTATTTTTGAGGATGGTTGGGTCTTGTTTAAGTCTGGAATCTAAGGAGGCCATATTTCAACAAGGATTGAAAAATAAAGCAATTGGAAGGAATTGGGACATCCCATTCCAATAACTATCAAATTTTGTTGAAATGAATTTGAAAATGTTGTTTATGTGCTCATTTAGAGATTTATTACAAGATTCTGTCTTGGATTTTGACTGAATGTCCCTCATCAAAGTATAAAATAAGTTGGTGTTGGGAAATTTTTAACACATAGCTTAGCTGTAACAATGTCAAATATTCTCAAGAAATCCTTCTTTATATTAAGTTCCATCTAGGCTCCTTCAGTTGGGAAATCAGAGTAGTTTGAATCAATTATTGATAGATGTTGAAATGCTGAATTGAATGGCAATGCAGATTCAATCATATTCTAGCAGGAGTTTCAGAAGGTTGAAACATCAGGGTAGGGCCTTTTCTAGCAAGCCTCATTTAATAATTCTACTTTTCCACCAAATTTTTGTTTACATGTCTGGCTTTCATTTATGTACTTTATACTACTTCTAAACTGTTAAGTGCCATCTAAAGAGATCTATACTAAATAATTTAAAAAAAGATTGATGACATGGGCTGCAAATCTAATATGAAAATATTTGCCTTGATTGAGAAGTGAACAATTTTTTCTTCAAAGATCTTGAGGTGAGAAATAAAAAATAATTTAAACTGGAATTATCAAATGTGATGAAAGATACCTGTAAAAAAGAAAAATCCAAAAAATACTCCAAAAAAATATCATTGAGGTAATAAATAATGAAAATGATTATAAAAGCAAAATTATCTCACCTTATCAATAATTTTCTATTTTTGAATGGTTTTAATAAGTCTTTCACAAATGGTTGACTCAGTATGGGCGGAAGGAAGTTGCCTAAATCCAATTAAACTTATGAAAAGATTTTGCTCTTCATTGATTTAATATCAAGTGAAAACCATGTAAAAATCATTTTGAGCCAATTTACAAAGGCCATTGGTCAGAGGCAAAGTTGAAAAATTGTTTATCTTTTGTTAAATTTCTGATATGAGGTTTTCATAAATTTCCATGCAATTTCTTTGCAATTTATTTCCACAAGGAAGTATCATTAGGGGCTCAATGGTATGGATGAATCTGATGAATGGACTCTGTTCAACCATGAAAAATGGGTGTTCATGGATGGTTACCAACTTTTTGAGCTCAATTTGTGCTAAATAAATATTAAATCTCTAATTTTTGAGTTTTTTTTGTGAATTTTGATTGAGTTATAAGGGTTTTTTTGAGTAATTTCCTTCAGAGCTGGCTGAAAATATAAAAAATTTCTCAATATGAGGCCACAAATGTTTTTTTAAATGACTTTCTTTTTCCTGAGAGATTACCAGCAATATTTACAAGTTGCTTCAAAATTGTCATCTAGAATAAGATGAATGAATAAAGTCAGTAGATAAAAAGAAAAAAAAGGAAAGAGGTTTGGTTGACCAGTTCCACATTGACAGAAATATTCACATAAATTTATAGTTAACTTGCTTTTTTTTCAAAACATTAATGGGGGTGGAAACTGCAAGGAACACCTGGCTGTGAATGTAGATCATTGATTTTTGGACAAGGGTGCATCTGATCAGACTTGTATTTCATCCTCCCTTTGATATTGTATTGGTTGTTCAAAATAATTTAACTTTGAACTGTAATCAAATTGATGATTTCTATTGTGTGAGTGCTAAATTTGCAACAAAAGTTGAGTGCTTGAAGCCCTGAGTTGGAGATAACCTGCAGATTCTCACTTCAATTTAAAAATTATTACCAACAAGAAAACACATTGGTTTACATCATACATGTTGCCATAAATAAAAATAAGCCCTTTCTCACCCTTACACAAACCAAGGCTGGTGTTTTTGTATTGTTTTGCATCAAAAAATAATTGAAAAAAAGACTCCAGGATGCCACCCTGGGGTGGACGTGGAGGTGGAAGACTACTGCCTCCTCCCAATCCAACATTTAATACTCACTGAATGGTGTATGGCACCCAGAATGATGACTTGTTGGAGTAATCAATGCTCTTTGAAGTATCCAAGCCACAAATTATGAAAATAAACAAAAGCAAGAAAAATAAAAGGGGGGGGGCAATGGGTCAAACCACAATCTAAGAGAACTGACCAAATCCATAGCCACACCCAAAGAAGTTTGAGGAAGGTTGCGTAAACAGAAGATTTTTATGAAATACCTCTACCCAAATACAGATAGATACCCACCAGGTTCAGGTATTGGGCCAGCTGTTGAATCCCCTGAAAAGTAACTAGTATCAATGTTTTGTAAGTTGGGAAGAAAATATTGATTAATATTTCTAAATCATGATCTTCATTATATTCATGAATAAACATTCCTTGAGAGAGAATTATTCTACTTGAACTTTGTATATTATTAAGATCATCCCTAACTGCAAGTGAAAAAAAAAGAAAATTGATATTAAGAATCAAATGAAAAAAAAATCTTTTCATGGAGGTGGAAAAGTAAGAAAAGCTCCTTAATGCTGAATTTACCAAACTTGCATCAACTATCTGAGGATGTTGGAAATTTTGGAAAACATGTAAAATTTGCCTAAATTCAACAACAAGAAGGATTGATTTTCCTCCTAAAGGTAAATTAGAATGCATGACATATTCAAGGAGCCTGCCAAGCAACTCAAGAGCATGCCTATGAATTTTAGGTTCTTCATCCAAGATTATAAAATAAGCTCTTTTGAGAGCTTAAACCTTTTGATAATGATTTTAAATCCTTGAAACAGTCTCCAAATGCCCACTCCACATACTGAATGTGTAAATCATTTGGGGGGGGGGGATGTGGTGCAAATGAGAATGACCAACCCTATGAGATATCTCAAAGTTATCAACAATTTTTTTTTTAATTTTCTAGTTTATTTTTCAAATTTAAGTGCAAGGTGAAAGAGGAAATTATTTAATGATGAAACTGAGGCAAAGCTTGATTTAAGGACCTAGTCTCAGAAAAATTCAAGAATGTTGTAGAGATTCCTGTGTGATAATGATATGAATAATTTAAAAATGAATTTCTGGATTTCCTGGAAGGCAAATTTAGCATAAATTTTACTCATTCAGAGCATTAGTAAGCTAAGGGTAGTTTGAATTGCTTACCCTTTTATTAATGTAGTAAGTATGCACAATAAATTATTTAAATTCATGTATTTTTTCTTTCAGACTCAAAATAAGTCTAAGATCAGAACTAGATTGATTATTAAAAATTAATGATAGGATTTATGTGAAGACTAGACCAGATTTATTTGTAAATTAAAAGAGTTAAACCAAGTTTTTCATCAGAGATATGCAATCTCAAAAAATTTTACAATTTTAAAGGCCAAGGGTTTGTTATGAAAGGGTTTTGGACAGATATTTTGGCAAGGTTTTTAAAAACAAGTTCAAAGAAGGTGAAAATATGAGATGGAGATGAAAGAGGGGGGATGGGAAGTGAACTGAAAGATTTTTTGAAACATACAGCTTCAATCTCCCAATTGAGAAAAAAAGCCCACATTTCTTTCTTTTGAAGTCAATGGTCCTGCCATTGTAGTGAAGGTACTCTATTCTATGTCTGACTCAAGCAGGCTCATACCATCTCCTTGGTCAAAACAGCCAACCTTTGTAACCTCCTCATTCACTAATCAATATTATCCTCAAATCAACTTATCACTTTATTCTTTCTTTCTCATTCCTCCACAATTATCCAATCAAGCTCAACTTCATCATTGTACTCATCCAATAAAGCCTGGAGGCGCCTCAATGCTGGTAAAGACTGATTCAAAGAATCTGAAGCTTGGATTTCAATGTGCTGACCCCTTTTGACCTGCAGATCCACAACCTAAATTCTTCTGAAGGTCTCAAGGAAACCTCCTCTACCTAGGAGACCAAACTACTCATTAATGAAGAATCAATCTCTCTTCTTCACTATTAGTTCTTCATTATGTCCAATTTTTAGCAGCTGCCTATGACTTCCAGCCTAGTTGTAATGATATCAAGCATGTGCTGAATCATCAACCTCACAGAGCTGTTATTTTTTGGTTTGGACGTTTCCATTTGTTCTTCATTCAATTTAGTCAAATTTCTTCATTCATGCCATTCTTCTATCTGTTCTCAATTATGTGAAATCAATCCAGTGGCGCTGGTTAGAAATTTTTCTCAACAGCAAGCTCAAAATGAAAATTGCAAGTCTATCTTCAAAGATGGTTTTATGGAACAGGTGAAAATAATGCAAAGTAAGTCAATTGAAAAATAAGATGTCAAAGAATTGTGTAAATTAAGGAAAAAATGGAATGAAATGCGGAAAGAAATTTCAAAAATATAATAAAATAAAAATAGAAATAACAGTTTTTTGTGTTGTTATTTATTCAAAATTGTACAATTATTTTTCTTTGTTTCTGATTAAAAATTCATTTCAAATTAAAGATAGAATAAATTAAAAAGGGTGATGATAAATTCACAACTCCCAGTTGTGTGGGAGTTGTGTACCAACCTACATGGCCCAATGGACGCATGGGGTCCTAAACATGCATCTAAAGAGTTGTGCCAAACACACACAACCCCCAGTGGGTCATATACCCCCCATAAAAAGTATTTTTGAGTTGTGTATCCCCATAAATGACCATTTTCACGCGTTTACGGGGGTATACAACCCCTGGGGGGTTGAAGGTTTTTGGAAAGGATGCCCTGGACCACATTTAGGTTCCATAAATCCAAATTTGGGATCAACACAAACCATGTGCAACTATTGCACCACACTTAGCCATCCTAAAGTGAAACTGAAGTGAAAATGCAAACAGAATCATTGCCTTTGGCAAACAAAACCTGTAAAATTGTCCCTGTCCCACAAAGTACACTTACCTGTTGGACAACAGAAAAGTAAATTTTTACTGCCCATTGGTTAACTTGATCTTTCACAACTTGAAAGTGAGAAAACTTGGTAGTTTTTCAATTGAAAGTTGGATTGCATACTGAAGTAGCATTGCATTTTTTTGCATGATGGGAACAGTGGAAAGCCCTCCTTTTAACATGGCCACGTTCAAGGACTACATTGGTGAAATGAACAAAGCTGCAGAAAAAAAGGATTTGGGTAATGCAACATTGGAAGCCCCAATTGCATCCTCATCTAGGGTTACCATTGAGGAACAAAATTTTTGAAAAATGGATATGACCTCTGGTGGTGGGTAAAATTTTATATTACTCTGGCCTTTGGATGATCTAATTTGATGCAAAATGAACTATGACTATGTAACTATGATATAAAAATTTAATTGGTGTCAGATCCACTTGACCCACCTCCTATTAGAGGATTTTGTACTACGAAGAGGAAAGAAACTATTCTTAAACATGGTCAATGAAGCATGACTACGCTTCAACAGTTTTCAACTCAAAGCTGGAATAATATGTGGATTTAGCCTGTGATAGACATGGTTTCTACTTGGGGACTTTCTCACCAAACTGTCAAGGAAAACTCACACAAGGAAGGTTGGGTGCAAGTTTTTACTCCGTGCAAGTCACACAAAGGCAGAAACCTTGTGGAAAATCTCCTACAGACATGATTAACATGACCATCAATAGGTGACCTACTAGCATCAAGAGGATCCACTGTGCTTGAGGATACTCATCCTCAGTGGAGGTTGGATCATGACCCTTGAATTTCTAGTTCTGTAAGTTGGTTGAAGTTGGATTGTTGGATTGTTCAAATCACTTTGTGATTAAAACTTATTGATAAATGCTTTTTGAATGATGATTCCTACTTTAATAATATTTTATCCTTTTAAATTTTAAAAGGTTGATGTTGATGAAATGCTCATCAATTCTCATTTACATGAAAAGCTCAATGCAATGATATTGGGATATCCTGAGAAAGATCATTGCGGCCTGTTGAATTACTTGATTCAGAAGATCGCAAAATATTGATTAAAGACAATACTTGAACCTACAATCTTGCAATCAAGCAGAGGCTGGCAAAAATTGAAAGATAACTGGAGAGATCCTTCTTGATTTGAACATTTTGAAAAGGAACTTAAGCAGAAAAGAGAATTAGAAGGAAACCAAATAAGAAAAGACAAAAGATTGTAAGTCTTTTATTCTGTGAAATGTTCATTTCTTAGGTTTAATGAGCTGATGATATGATGATAATTTTTAGTGAAAGTTGGCAGGATCAGAATCTGAATTTCGTAGTTCAGTGGAAGAGACTGAAAGCCTATTAGGGTCCCTTCCATGGGATTTAGAATCCTTTTCAAAGGAGGAAGAAGAAGAAATGGAGGAGTCAAACAAAAGCTTATCTTTGGTGAGTGTTTTTTCCTTTAATGAGATTAGAATTTTGGCTAACTAATTTTTTATTGTAGGAAAAAAAAGTGAATTAACTCAATAAAATAGCTGAGAAACTACATAAGTTCATGGGGAAGGTTTGAGATCCAGTTGGCAATGGAAATTGTGCATTTAGAGTCATTGCTAAATCAATTGGGTATGATGGGCATGGATGGTTTAAAGTGAAAAAAAAGGCTGAAAAATTAAAGAAAAATAAGACGTGCTATTATAAGATCCTTGGAAGCAGTAAATATGTTGGAAATTTAGAAAAAAGACTTGATGTTAATGACATAAATGAAAATATTCCATCTTCAAAACAGCTTTCAAAGTTGGATATGGGTCAAATAATAGCTGATAATTATGCAAGACCAATATTTTCAATTTCATTGGATTCATTTTGTGCTTATAATCCTATGAAAATGGGTGTTAAAGGATCATCAGGCCCAATATTCATTTCATTTGTTAATAATAACCATTTGGTCCAGCTTGTACTTAAGGGAGATGTGATTCCAATCCCACCCATACTTTCAAAACCATGTTCCATTATTTCTCAAAAAGCATCTGGTATAGAGATTATCACATTTTGAACATCATTATGTTGAGTGTTTTGAGTTAATAAAATCATTATGATGAGTTTTTTGAATTAGATTTTATTGGTAAGTCAGTTCAAAATATTTCGGGCTGGTCCCATCATAAGGAGGAATTGTACTTCTGGTGATGGTATCAGCTTAACAAAAGTTGAATTGTTTTTCTTTGGTTTTTTTATTTTAGGGCCTTTCAAGTTGAACTTGTATTTTTTGGTGTTTTTGCTTTAGGGCCTGACAAGTTGAACCCATATTTTTAATGTTTTTACTTTAGGGCCTGTCAAGTTGAACTTGTATTTTTTTGTTTTTACTTTAGGGCTAGTCAATTTGAACTTGTATTTTTTGGCACTTATACCTTAGGGCTGCTCCATAGAATCTTTCATTGTTTATTTAATTTTTGGTATTTTGGCTGTCTTTGGTTTTTTTTTGTTTTTTTGTTTTTACTTATTTTTATTTTATTTCTTTTCTTTTATTTTTTTTTTCCCTTTTTTAACAAAAAAATCAACATTTTTTGATTTTTTGGTTGATTTCTGATTTTTTTATGCATTTTTATTTAGTTGTTTTAGTTTTTTATTTTCATTTTTCATTTCTTTTTTGGCCCACAACACTTGTAGTTGTGTGGCATGGAACAAAACTAAATTGGAGTTGTGTAAAGCCCCACACTACTCAAGTTTAGTTTGGTCTGGTGCCACACAACACCAAAACATTGTGTGGGGGCCACAAAATTAAACTTGAATTTTGTGGAGGCTACACAACTTAATTCTAGTTGTGTAGCATGCCACACTACTCAAATGAGTTGTGAATTCATCATCAACAATCAAAAAATAATGTATAATATTACAATGAAAAAAAAAAACAAAAAACAAAAACAAAAACAAAAAAACAAAATGAAAGATAGGAGATGAAAATGCAAAAAAGGACTGGATGGGATTGGACTGGAATAAAGATTGAAATGTTTTTCAAGAATAGCTCAAACTTAAATCTCAAACCAAGTCAGGGGATTTTCTAAGATGGTGGGCTGGTTTTGAAGAGTTAAAATTCTCATTGCCAGTCCATTGAGCAGTTAACTGTAAACTTACATTGTGAATCCTTGAATCAAGACAAAATACTCCTTCCCAATCTGAGTGATCTTGAATATTTATTGTTTCTGGAGGGGGATGTGTTATTCATGGGTATAGGACTTGAGCTGGCTCTAGGAAAGACCCATTCAAGACCAGATGGCTTTCTTTCCATTTAAAAGATAACAATACTTCAAAAGTGTTAGTTGAAGTAAAAAAATTGATCTTGAAGGCACCATGATTTGTTTTCAGAGAATTTGAAAATAGAGAAATTTTTGAAAATTTTGCAAGCATCAAGCCATACCAAATTTCCTACTGGATGTTTTGGTGGCAAAGATCAATTTTTACTGGCTTTCCCAATGCAGCACTGATTCACAGCTTCAAGGTGGGTTTGAATTTTCTTTCTGAAGGAAGTGAATGAGTGAAAATTTTTTTTTATCTGGTTGAGAAGGTGCCATGTGAAGAGAATTGGAAGTTGAATTCCTTCTTTGAAGGGTTGGAAAATGTGGATTTTTGGCAGGAGAATGAGTGGATTTGTATGAAGATTTTGATGATGGGAGAAAATTTGAATGGTTTCCTTTTGTTAACAAATGTAATTTTGAAGATAATCTTTGATTTAGCCAGCTAATAATTTAAATCCAGCTGACAAGAGTACCCATAATATTCAAAATAACTAAAAATAAATAAAAAAATAATATAGGGAATGGGAAATCCCAAATTATCATGTTCAAAATTTATCCACTACAAACTTTTTTAGGGTCATTTGACCTAACCTTGAAATCCTACTGCTGGGAGCATAAATAAAATGTGTCAAAATAACCAAAAAAACAACCTGGTAATTTTTTGTCCATTTTAATGTTTTTTTAAAAAAAATTAAATTAAGCCATAAATTTAGGGAAGTTTATAGATTAGAATTTATGGGAATAAATGTGTGTTTTCCAAGTTTCTATGTGCAGTCATAAACTGTTGAACCTTGCAAAACTGCAAACCAACTGAGAGGCAAGTAATAACCAAACAGCCTTGAGATTGGCTAAAAGACCTGACAGTACCCCTAGGTTTTAGGGTACTTCATCCAAAAGTGTGTTTGGCTGGTGGTTTTGAGAGTTATTGGCCCACAAGCTTAGTCAAAGAGCATCATTTAAAGCAAAAGAAATGCTGAGACAATAATGTCTTATGATTGATCCTTAATCTGAGGCAGAGGCAATGGCACACTTGTGAATGTGAATGAATTGATGAATGAGTAGATGTAAAACAGCAGGAAGAAGAGCTCCTTAAATTAAAAAAGATGGAACTCATGTGGAGCTCATTTGATGACAAGCAAAAGCAAAAAATTCCATCCCAAATGTGCTCTACAGGCTCTAAAACTAGTTTTGCGTGGTTACATACTAAGGAAGGGGCCCAGTTGGCCCCAATCAGCCCCTGTGGGTGGGGGAAATGCCCCCAGTTGGACCCATAAAGTCCAACCGGCATGGCTTGGCCCTTTCGTTCCCTACTAACTACAATTCATTGGTTAGTTATGGATGGGGTGGTTTCCATGAACCCCTGCCTATCTCACCAGACCCTCCTGGGCTGGTGGGTGTGTCACTTACATTAATTAGACCAGCCACCCCTCCAGGGAGGGCAGCTTGGTGCCACTCACACACCAGGGGGGTTGGCAGTCTGTTGGACATTCATGCTGCGCTGCTAATCTCACATTTGAGGGGAAAGGTGATGAAATCCCCCCCATGTTGGTCCAGTACCGCCATTTCCGCCACAACCACTTGGTTGCAGCGGCAGTCTCAACTAACATTTGATGGGGAGGGTGATCAGGTCCCCCCCTCATTGTTGGTAACACAGAGTTACCCCAAGGAGGTGGTCAAGTTCCCCCTAGGGTTGTTGCTCCTCCCCATTGGTGAAGGGGGGGGGGGAGATGGCCCCTTGCTTGGTGGGGGAGGTGATTAGATCCCCCTCCACCACCGGTTCCCTTGTTGCGACTGGCCTGGTCCTAGTTTAATTGGCTTGAGGTGGGGGGGTGATCAAGTCCCCTCCCACCTCACCGGTTGCCTTTGTTGCAACCGGCTGGCTGGTCTGGTAAAGGAGGGATCAGCCATCCTCCCCCCCCCCTTGCAACCAAGCAAGGGGAGGCAGGGAGGAAGGGGCCTCCAGCCCCCGCAGCCACAACCCACCCCGGCAGCCGCAACCAGCCGGGTGGCGCAACCAGGGTTGCGGCACTGCACACAGTGGGTGGGGGGACTCCAAATGGAGTCCCTGCCCCCCACAACAGGCCCAAGGTGAGAAAAAAGCGGCCCCTGGCGGCCTGCAACACAGGCAGGGGCCGCAATGGGCCGCCAAGGCCTAATGACCCAAAAAACATACTTTTGCGGGCCGCTCAGTATGGCCAAGTATGTCCATAATAATCCTTGGGCCCATAAATGCCCAGAGAAGGCCATGTGGCTAAGGTGGGTCATCCAACCTGGAGGGCCCATCAAGGCCTGTGTCCCAATCAATTTGGAAAACGTCTTTTGGCTCCAAAATGCCCAAAACCAAAAACATCCACATAGGCCCATGTGGCCCACGTGATGTCAAATGAGCTGTGGAGGCCCATTTGTGCATCCCATTTGGATGAAACACTAATATGCAAATTACCTGAGTGCATGCGTATTTTAACAGTGGTACTAACCCATGCAACACCCCAAAAAGGAGCTATATTCAGACACACTGAAAGCCAAAAGGAGCCACCAAGACTTGGGAGTATTTCTGTTTACAGGTGGAAAACCCAACTATTTTCACAGAACTAGCCATTCCCAAAACTTGTCCTGATTGCAAATTCAACCCAAAACAGGGTTAGCCAATCTACTGTCATACCTTTAAAAAATGAAAAACAACTGAGAGGAAAGAACTAAACAAAAGGCTGTGAGACTGGCTGCAAGACCATTTGATTTTCAGTTTTTATGGTTTCACATAACACTGTGTGACATAAACAACACTACCTCCCTGAGACACAAACACAGCCCCTGTCTCTAAAATTACTGCAAAAAGCCACATAAAAGCAAGGAAACAGCCATCAAACAGGCTGAAAACTGGGACCCAAGCTGTCAGAGCCAAAATTTCCACAAATCCCCATGACATAAGGGCTAAAAAAGACATGGGAAAGGAATGCATATTTAATGTGCATTCAAATACATCAAAAACTTAATAATCCTTGGATAAGTTTGAAAATTACAAGAAAGAAACATGAAAAAACCTAAATAAATTATTTGATCCTTTTGGAAAAGTTTTCAAAAATGGGAAAAATCCACTTTCAAAAACTTCTCAAGCCTGAATTAGCAACACCTGGAAAGGCTACATGAGTTAGGAATTCCCAGAAAATTGTATTTAATAAAAAATTATTAAATGGAATCAATCAAATGCAAATAAATCCACCAAGAGGATGTATACATGGATTTCAGGCTCATTTACCCTGAGATTATCATGCAAACAATTCCAGAAATATAATATTCCTTAAAATTTGACAAGGCCATCTGGTGAAAACCACAAAATCAGACTGTGAACCATGAATGAAGGCACTTCTGGCCCTGTAAAATGGTTGCTTCCCTCATATTTAAACTTATTAACCTCATAGGAGACCTGATAAATTGAAAAAGGATAAATATAGGCCTATTTTAGGATTTATATCCCCCAGATGGTCATTATTATAAACTCTGAGACTTTGAAATAAAGGAGAAGTAAAATAATAATGAGGATAAGTAAGTTGTTAATGGCTTCAAACCCAAATTTTGATTGAAAATTCCACAATTATAACTCAGATTTTGCACTTTTTGAAGTCCTAAAATAATCATAATAGGCCCAATAAATACCCTTGAGTTCAGTTATTTGAGGTACCCTGGTATCTGTTGATCATGGAGCTGCATGTGCAACAACTCACAACCTGGGTTTTGACACACTTCAAATCTGAAGCAATGAGTCCTTCTGTCCTCCTTCTACTTCACTCAATGAGGAAGTGATTACTTGGGTGATTCTTCCCTTCAACCATCTCTTCTCATTTTTAAAAAGCTCTGCCACCCATCCAAACTCACCAATCAATCTGGTGAACCACAAAAAATCTGGCTCAATGGAACACTTGATGATTTCTATCTAATGGTATGAATCTCTGGTTTGATCTTGAGTGAGCTATCACCAACCCTATCTCACAGCCAAGAAGCTAATCTACACTTTAACCAGCCCTAGTGATCACTTCTGGCTTCCGTGGTTGTCCAGTCTTTTATGCTTCCTTTTTTATCATTGACAGCTTCTGGCCATTGAATCAAGAATCTACATCACCAGAATCCTCAGTTTACTCTTTTCATAAATCTTCATGTTCTGAATTAGAAGATTCTTCAGCTTGTAGTCTTGAGCATCCACATTGGTTATTTTTTCCTATATCCTTTTGTGTGATTTCCTTTACTCACTTCTATATTGTCATCTGATTTTCCAGTGGTCCTGTTTCTAGCAATCAATCTCACAAGGTTAAAAGAAAAAGCTAAAACTCCAACCAACCAGAATGCTTTTTCCAACACCAGCACCAGGGGGCTACTTTTAAAATATACTAGCAATCAAAGGAATCTAAAAATATATCCTCTTTCTGGAAAAATATAATAAATCATGATGGAGATCCAAATTTAAAGATCTGTTTTGGCTATGGAGAATCCTACAATTCATGAAATGAGAGGAAAATTTTGAAGAACTGGAAAAATACACCAATCAAGAAATCACCGCCTACCTCTTACCAAGATTGGAGGCAGAAACACACTCAGATGTAATCACCCCCAAAAACAAGGATGACACCTGCAGGATAAGGAATGCAGCCAATACCCACTTTGCCTCCTCCCAACTTTCCAATCAAGATTGCATATTCAAAATGTTTTTTCAATATTCCATTCAATTAACAACAGATCAATAATTTTGTCACCATCATCAAAATTAATCTCAATGAACTGATGGAGGTTGGGAAAGAATTACCAACCAACGTACTCATGTATCTACTCCTGCTAAAGTTTCTCACATCCCTCAGATAAATCCAATCCTAAATCATGCATGGGTTGCACAGAATTACAGTTGATTATGTAATAAACCACTTGATAAAACACAAGAGTGAAACCCAAGCTACAAAAGAAGATTCCAAAGCAAATATCAGACTACTTAATGTAAACATTCTGCAATGCACAAGCAGCATCCACAATGAGGAAGTGCGAAATAATACTTGACAGAACTGATATGGGTCAAATTTCTGCATATGAGACCCCCTCATGAAAAATGTAAAAGAAATGAGAAAAAGAAAGAGAAAAAAGAAGATCATGCGCATTTATTCTCATTATTCTGCAGGACCAACTTCATGAATTCACCCACCCGTTCAACCTTTGTTCTTGATTTTGGATTCTCAGTCCATTTGTTGCACTCTAAGAGCTACTTCAGGGTATTGGAAGAAGGAGACAGCACCAAAAAGATCAAAACTGGTAAACCTGGAGCTGGTATTAAGATTCTTGGGAAAGGTGTAGCTTTGATCAAATTTCCACAAGTTGATCTTGAACTAAGGGATGCTTATTACATACTGGAGGCCACCATAAATCTTCCGTATTATGAGAAGTTTCTCAAGAAAAACTTTCACATAACCCTGGAAAACTCTAATAAACCTTAAAATTTCCAAATTAACTCTCAAAAAAGGATTGTTCTGCAAGGACACATTCTCAATAAACTTCTTGTCATTGATTAACCAACTTATGAATGACTGCACTTCTCCAATGAAAAAGATGTACATGATCTTCTCAAAAGCCTGGGCCACACTGGCTCTCAAAAAATTGAAAAATACATTGGGAAAACCATCCAAAGTGCACCAAAGGAAAACTTCTCCTGCTCTGTATGCAATATCAGAAAAATCACCAATTTAAACTTCTACCAAGCTTCCATCTTGGCCTCCAAAGTGTTCAAAATTATTCACGTGGATCTCATGGGTCCAATCAATCCCATTTCAAAGGGGGGCCATTACTATTCCCTGAATATTGTGGACAATTTCCCATCCAACATAGGAGTTTTTCAATTTAAAAAAAGAGCAATTATGCGGAGTTTATCATTTTAATCATCAAAAATGAGATAGGAAAGAGAGGCTATTATCCAGTTCATTTCTTCTATGATGGAGTTGGTGAATTTTTTAATCAAACACTCACCAGCTATCCTGAACCCAGCAGGATGGAAAGAATTTTTTCCAAAAATTACCACTCAAAACACCTTTGCCAAGCTGAGCTAGCAAATAGAAAACTAGCCAAATGTTTTTGAGGATCACACTCTAATTCCAAGCTACCTTTAAAAATTTGGCACCAGACAATCAAAGGCTGCGCCATAGCCCTCAATCATATTTCTAGGAAAAGTGGTGAGCCATCTCCCTGGGAGATCATGCATGGATTGGGGCTTCCTGATCAGTACCTACTTCCTCTGAGGACTTGAGTCACATTGTTAAACTGTTGAGATAGATAGGCTAAAAGACCGCAGTGTTTCAGATTACAAAATGAGAACAAATAGAGCGTGGATGAGACAATAAAAGAAAGGAAATTCTCCTTAAAGACCTGGAACTGGTCTGGCTAAATACAATCAGATGAAAAAACCTGAGGGACCACAATTGAAAACTCCAATAAGTTTTGCAAACAATGAAACAAAGAATAAAATAAGAAAGCAGGAAACAGAGTGTAAAGAACACTTTTTGTGCATACCTTATCCAAGAAACACAGCTGTTGAGTCACCTACCTGGTTAGGTGATTACTTCAAGAGGAGCAAGCATCAAATCAGAGCTCACAGTTGGGTGGTGTGGTGCTCCAGAAATGGAGCCTCTACAAGGTTAGAGTTGAGCGCATGCTCCAATTTGATGATAGGGCAGATGAAAGAAATAAAAATGAAAAGGGATAACACAAGTGGAAAAATAATAATTGAGAACAAAAAGGAGAAAGGGAAACAAGTTCAGCAAGATACATCCTTGATCCTCAAAACCCTCCCATGCTGAAAGGTCATTTAGCATACATTGATAATCTTTAGAGAATTGGTCAGCTTAGTAAAAGAGACTGGATTTGTGAGAAATTCAGAAGCATTATGATCACTCCAAAGCTTGATGAGTTTGATTTCTTGTATTGATACTTCCTCTTTGATGAAGTAATGGAAAAGATTGATTTTCCTGCAGTGGAATGAGGCTTGATTTGATAGACTGCTTGTTAGCTTGATAAATTCATTTTTATCTTCATAGATGGATTTTTTTTCACCAAAATGGAAACAAAAGAGTTCAAAAATTATGCCTTTGAGTCACAGAATCTCCTTTGTTGCATTGCAAACCAATTTATACTCAGCCTCCCTAGTTGAAAGAGTGACTGAGGGTTGTTTTAAAGACTTCCTTGAGGATGAGGGTAACATGTTTCACAGAATTGTGGCAGTGCTAATGGCTTCTCCCCACAAATATTTTGGAAAATTGCTTTGCAGTAGGAGAAATTGAGTTTTGTTGAGGAAAGTTCAATTCATACTTTCAGAAATTCTGTTGTGTTGAGGCATATGGTGGAGAGGTGGTGGATTATGCCCAGGTGACCCAATTGGCTGGCTAACTTGTTCCAAATAAACTCACCCCCATTGTCTGAGATCATGGTTTTGAATTTATGTGTGACACATGGATTTCTTGGATTTTGACATGAAGTCTAATATTTCCTTTGTAGCATTTCTTTTTTTCTTAGTAAAGAGACTGGGGAAAAGTTGGTGAATTGATTGAAAATTTTGGGGAATTAGGAGAAGCCACTTGGTGTGGTTAGTAAATTGGACCAACAATGTCAAGGTAGATGGATTCAATTGGGATGGAGAATTCCTTAAATCTGTGGTTAAATGGTGTTTCAGTGCACTTGCCTGTCCTGAATATATTGCAGTTGGTAATAATTGTGGCTGAAGATGAATAAAACTTACAAACCTTCTCACTGGAGTGGCCAAGAAGAGCATTCCACAGGTTTGCAGAGGATGGCTTAATAAGGTGGAGATGATCTTGTGGGAATTTCTTAAGGTTGGTTCTGCAAAGTTCAATCAGATTTTTTTGAGATGATTTGATGAGTTTGAGTCCATCTAGTTAGAATTAAACACCTGAAAGGCCAAAAAACAAAAGTGAGGCCTTTGTAGGATAGAGTTTCTCAAGAGAGATATGAGATTGGTTGAGTTGGGGTACCAGGAGTACATTGGCCAGTTTTACAGATTGTCCAAGGTGGTTTATCAACTTGTTTTCTCCAATTGAAATTACTTTTATTATGTTTTCAGGACTTCTGGTTCCAATACACACTCTTGTGGGTCACATTTTGAACAAAAAATTTTCCAAATTCACCATTTGATGCATGGCTCCACTGTCTAGCAAAGGAAGTAGGACATCATTGTTAAATTTTGATGGTTTTGTGAGGTAGAGTTGGATGTTGAGGTGGACTTGGGAATTTGTGGTTTCTGGTTCTTCAGATTGTGGTTTTGCACTTTCTTTGTGCAGGCTCAATCTTGGTTGGTGTTGTTTTGGTCTAAGGTGGGGATGGAGAAGCAAACATTTGTGCTCCGGATGGTCAGCTATTGGATTTTTGCAGAACTTTCAGCAGGTGTATTTTGTTCCAGGTTTCTGTATTTTTTGTTTAGTTTTCAGAAGGGCGGTGGAGTTGGATTTTTCAGGTAAAGGGTCTGTTTCAGTAGAACAAGCTGACTCAAGGTGGGTGATTTTTTAGAATTATGGCCAGCAATTAGCTTAGGCAAATGAGAAGTATTTAAAGCAAAAGAAATGCTGGACACTGGGTGTCAATATTGGCTAATGGGGCTCTCACAATGGGGCAATATGTTTGATGAATTTGATTGGAATGATGAATGAATGGATGGAAAACAGCAGGGAGAAGAGCTTCTTAAGTACAAAAGATTGGCCTCTTGTGAGCCCATGATACAACAAGCCAAAAGAAAAATTTTCCGCCCAAAAAGAGCTCTACAGGCTCTACTGGCCTTGTTACTTGGTTGGGACTACATCAGCCCGCATGGCGTCAGTTCCTGAACACTTATGACCGGCCTATTCCGGTCCATTCCAGTGTTTCCACCATTACGGGGCTGAACCAGCCCCTTGCTGTTCAATCCCCTTGGCTGGTTGTCCGTTACAACCAGCCATGATGACCTCATTACGTTGTTTACGGGCTGGTTTCCTCATGCAGCCAGCCCCTGGCCCCTCAAATGGGCCAGGTGGGACCCAGGGCGCACCTGGGTCTGGTCTCAGACTCACATGGGGGGGTGTGACCAGCGGACATGCTGTCCCCCCCCTCTTTCTCTCAAATTCCTGGTGGGGCGGTCAAATCCCCTCACCAGGGGCCCTGGGGGTCAATACCCCCAGGGCATTGTCAAGAAAGTTGGCCTGGGAGGTGATAAGGTCCCCCCAGGCCCATTGCTCCTCCCCCTTGGTAAAGGGGGGGGGGGGGAGAGCGCCCCTGCTCGGTTGCTTCACACGCTCAATGGTGGAGGGGAGATGAATTCCCCCCCACCTGCCCGTTGCTACGCTTGAGGCCAGCGCCGCCACCTTCTTGTTCAAGGGGGTGGTCAGGTCCCCCCTGCCCTGAACGACCGCACTGTTGCAGCCGGTCGCTGGCTGGTTCAACCCAGCCACCTCGCCCCCATCCCCCTTGCGACGGCAAGTGAGTGGAGGGGGAGCAAGCTGGGGCTGCAAGCCCCGGCTCTGCGGCGCTGGTCGCCGGGCGCGACCAGCCAGGCCCGCGCGACAGCCCCGCGCGGGCCTTCTGGCCCCACGTGGGCCGTACCGAGGAACACAGGCGGCCCTGAACGGGCCGCGACGCGGGCAGCGGCCCCAAGCGGGCCACAACACGGGCGGTGGCCCCTAGCGGGCCGCGACGGGGGGTCCCCAATGGGCCGCCCCAAGCCAAAATCGTGAGAATTACATACTTTGGCGGGCCAGCCCGTCTGGCCAAGTATGTCCATAATAAAGCTTGGGCCCTTTTATTCCCAAATAAGCACATCTGGCTTGGGTGGCCCATCCACCCTTGTTTTGGCGCCCAAATGCCTAAAACCAATAACACCCACATAGGCCCACGTGGCCCACGTGATGTCCAATGGGCCGTGGAGGCCCATTTTTGCATCCAATTTGGATTACACACTCCTTTGCACATTACCTGAGTGCATCCGCATTTTATCATGATTTTGTGGATTTTGTTCAGCACATTTGTGGGAGTTTTCAGCAATTCATCATTGAATAGGACGGTATCAACAATGTGGGGGAAGCTCATTGTAATTTTTGCAAGCATTGTTTACCCACAGATGTCTTGAGGCACTTCAAGTTTGACCACTTACAGTTCATTAATGAGTTTTCTGCATCCATTGATATATTGGGTCAGACTTCCATGATATTGGTACCTGATATAGTTAAGCCACAGTTGCCCACAGTTGTTGGAGAATTGAGAGGAATATCAATCATGGATTGATTTCCAGGTTTCATGGGGATTGTTGTCATTATGGGATTTATTATTTAATTGAATGAAGAGTCAACCAGGCGTTGTATTAAGATTTTGGTGGCTTCATATTGTTTCTATCTTAGCATTGCAGAGGGGTTTTAACCAATTTCTTCAAGAAATAATTCAAAAAGCCCTTCTTGTTGCAGGTAGCTTTGGATATTCAGATAAAAGGTGGCAAAGTTATCTTTGGTTAGCAGGTGAATTTTATGCTTGGATTTGGTCTTAGTTTCCTCCTCTTTGGAAATTGTTTGCCTTTTTTTTGCAGTTAGCAATTGGGATTGTAAATCTGTTGAGATAGAGAGGCTGAAAGACCGCAGTGTTTCAGATTATGACATGAGAAAAAACAGAGCGTGGATGAGTCAATCAATTAAAAGAAAGTCACCTAAAAGATCAGGAACTGGTATGTCTAAATAAAATTAGATGGAAAAAACCTGAGTGAACACCATTGAAAACTCAAATACCTTTAATGAGACCTGTGCCAAAAATGAAACAAAGAAGACAATAAAAAAGCAGAAACAGAGTGGAAAGAAAACTTGTTGTATGTAATTGAAGGGAGAACCACGGCTGTTGAGTCACCTACCTGGCTAGGTGATTCATTCAAGAGGAGCATGTCATGAATCAGGGCTCACAGTTGGGGGTGTGGTGCTCAGGAAATGGAATGTCTACAAGGGTGGAGTTGAGTGTGCACTAGAGTTTTATGATAGGGCATATGAAAAAAAATTAAAATGAAAAGGAATAAAACAAGTGAAAAAGAAAACAATTGAGAATAAAAAGGGGAAAGGAAAAAAATTTCAGCAAGATACAGCGTTGATCCTCAACATAAAATTGAAGGAAAAGGGGACTGAAGAAATTTGAAGAGAAAGGGATACTTGGTAAAATCATTGGTTTTTTATCCAGATTCCTCTCATACAAAATAATCAACCAATTGGGGGGAATTCTTCAAAGAAACACATCAAAGTAAGAAAGGCAGAAAAATCTTGAAACATTCAAAAACCCAACGATTTGGTCATGGATTTGGAACAAAACCCAATGCAGTCACAAAAAGGGGAAAACTTGACCACAGCTCCCTGTCACATGACCACCCCACTTACTATAGGGAAATCTTAGAAGATTGTGGGCGCAAAGGGAGAGGCTGAGTGAAAGGAACAATGAAAGGTACCAAGGCTAACTGCAAGATGCAAACTTATGTTTTGATGGCTCAACAAACAGCAAGAGGGAGGATGTGTCCCAATGGAAAGGAACTTAAGCCAAGCCTGATGTGATCACTGGATTTAGCAAATGAAAGAAAGTATGAAATGAACTAACTGAGGAGAAAATCTTCAGGCAGGCAAAACAGCCTTTATAAGGTAATACAAAGGTGACTACATACAACCTGATGGATGGTCAACCACACCTAAAGAGTAATGAGGAAATGAATCACAGGAATGGAATGGGAAAATGAAATTTAAGTACAGTTGTTTCCTAGGTTTTAGCGTAGGTGTGAGACAATAGAATATGATTGTACAAGGAAATAATAAATGAGAAAGGAAGGAATGAAATGTGAGGACAATGCAAATATGAATATGTATCTCATGCAGGGGGAGGGACTAGTATATTTGCAAAATATACAGTTGATGTGCCTATCTAGGCATGAGTGCAAACTAGTGTGAGTGCTTGACCAAGAATGGAAGTCTAGGGGTTTATGATACCCAGGGTAGAAGAGCAAAGCTTGAATGGATGGTCAACTGTTATTAGATTTAACTGAAATATTTGCAAGTATATACTGAGTTTCCAATATTGGAAGGTTGTTGCGCAAGCCAGATAGTAAGAAGAAGGCATCATTGATGCTGTGCTTTATTTGTTTCATGATTTATGGACTGATGTAGATGGTACTGAGGAAAGGGATATGTTGAAGTGGGGAAGGCAGTAAAATTTAACCTTTGAGCGTGACAGTTGCCTGGGTATAAAGCTGCAAGCTCCTGCAAGCATTTAAATGATTTTCCCATACATTCCAAAATTCATTACCTACTACTGTATACCCTCAAAATAATACTGTACTTCATTGCTTGAATGAAATTTAGATTAAAATTTTTTTCATCTTCTACTCTTTGTTGCAAAAACTGCATTTTTCAAAATGAAAGATGTGTCCCTGGTACAGCTGCCTGAGTTCTCCAAGGCAGGTGCAAGCAATGCCAGCCATGAAAATTTGAATGTACGTTTCCTTTAAATATAAAGCCATTGGTCAATACTCGAGGGGTTTCCACTAGTGTAGTCCAAAGTGGAAGGTATTCTCCACGCATGAATTATCACATCCCACCAGTTCCAAAGATTGAATTACTAGGAATACAGAATCCAGGTGAGTAAGGCTTGAGACCAACTGAATGAACAACATAAAACTAATATGATATAATTTTTGTCCTGCTTAGTATTGAAAAGGTTCCAGAGATACACCACTAAAACACCGCCACCACCACCATCACCACCGTATTCTGTGTCATCAACCAGGTTCCAAGCAAGCCAGAGGAATACCAAGGTGCAAAGTGACATGTGAGGTGAAGAACAAGTTTTGGAAATAACCAAGGAGACAAGAGAAGAAAAGAATGAAAATGAAAGAGAACATGAAAGCTGAGAAGAAGGAGAAAATGAAGGGAATGGATGGAATGGAGGAGGAGAAGGAAACAAGGTGGGAAAAGAGGCAGGAAATGGAGAAAGGGTGGAATTGGATGGAGTTG
Organism: Puccinia polysora; assembly: GCA_025617555.3. Taxonomy (NCBI): domain Eukaryota; kingdom Fungi; phylum Basidiomycota; class Pucciniomycetes; order Pucciniales; family Pucciniaceae; genus Puccinia; species Puccinia polysora. The sequence goes on from CM062628.1 coordinate 56,382,242, forward strand.
AAGGAAATGGGATGAAAGACCAAAGTGAGGGGAACCAAGTGCAAGTCATGGTGCCAATCAAGACTGATTCAAGGCGGCTAACTGGAAATTTTGGATAATTTTTGTTTCAAGGTCAAAGGTAGCGAGCCTATGAAGAGCTCTTGGAGGAGGATGAATGGAATGCCCAACCAAAGGTGGCTTGGACTGCAAAATGCAAGGATATCTTTGAGAAGTATTTAGTTAGGCACATCCTTGTTTTTTGAAAGATTTTGGGAATCATAAACAATGAGGAAGAATATGGATGAATTTAAATTGATGTCAATGGATTTGAATGAAAATTGAGAGGAAGAAGAAAAAGAAATGAAGGAAAATTTTTAAATTTTTATGTGTTTTATAATTTTTTATTGTTGAATGCTGACAATATTATCTCTCAGCTTCTTTTATTTTGGCTTACTGTTTCTTTCCATTGTCTCCTCAGTCTCATGTCTTAGCCCTGTCAAGTTACTACGCGAGTTGTACGCGCGCGCTTTCACACTGTTTCCAGTGCCAATACTTCATATTAGATTGGCATTCAGAGCTACTTAAGACCTGGCTTGCGCACTCCCCTGTCCTGTTCCTCACGCAACTTGAACGGTTGTGTCGTTGGACTAAGGGTGCTTTGAGTCAGGTATTCTCCATTCTCAAATGTTCACAAATAGCTTACTTATGATATCCCTCTCTGATCGACGACTAAGATTCTTTCAGGTTTTGGCTTGTGATTGGGGTTATAATCTTTGAAAACGTCACTATTTCTTCTATCAAGATTTCATTATCCACTGCTTGCTGCAGTCCTATTCTTGTCTTCTCCTGGTTTTAGGTTATTAAGATTTCATTCTTCATCTATTCTTTCTTGTTTCTGATCCTGATGAAATAATATCTGGTTTTAGTTGCCTCATAACTTTACAGATTTAGTGTCCCACGACTCATCGACTTAACCAGGATTGACACTGGTGGTTCATTATGTCAGACCTTGAAAAACCCAATCCAAAACATCTCCATCTTCCTCTCTTAAATGAATCCAATTTTGCCTCCTGGGTAATGAGAATTAGAAGCCACCTCTGAAGAAAAGGTCTACTAGAGTATGTTGAAGATACCGAATTCAAAACACTTGTTTTACCTACTACGGCTCCTCAAAGAAAGAAAAGCTATGAAGCCGCTGATCTCCTAATCCAGCATCTGGGCAATACAGCATTTGATGCTGTTGTCACCCCTGAGAATCAGTCAAAACCTACCCTCATCTGGCAAGCTATCCTGGACCAATATGCCTCACAATCAACCAACAATAGAGGTCGCATCTGGTTGAATTTCATTCAATACAACTTTGACAGAAATCTCCAAACCTATCTGAGAGAATGTAGAAAACTCTTGAACAAACTCGCTGTGGTAAAACTTGATGTGCCACAAGACATACTTAGTTACACCATCTTGGCCAAACTTACTGCCAACTTTTACCACCTGGTCAACAGCATTCTTCTTAACGACGACTTGCTACAAAGTCCCTCCAGAGTTCTCAACAAACTGCGTGAAGTCACCCACCTAGAATCAACCAGAGCATCACCGAATACTCCTGTTCCTCAAACCAATCCTCCTGACCAACCCGGGTCGACTGCCCTTCTGAAAACAAAAACTCATAAGGGGCCAAAACACCCTTGCTCAAAAGGGCATCACAATCCTCTTGCCAAACACCCCGAGTCCCGCTGCTGGCACCTACACCCCCATCTGCTTCCGGACAAGAATGCACCCCACGCCCATCACACTCAACCCAAAGAATCCTCTACCCCAGTTCCCAACAACTCTGTCAAACCTGCCAATGCATTTTTCAATGCTCAACTGTTCCACAAAAAGACCAATCCAGCTTGCTTCGATCCAAATCTCACACTGCCACCTGTCCTTGACTCAGGGGCCAGTCATCATATTGTAAACAATCCGGATTTCTTGCTCACTTCCAAACCAATTAATCTGGCCGTTGGCTTGGGCTCCAAATCCTCCTTGCACCAAGCCACAGCTATTGGCACAGCAAAGTTAATCAATCACGAAGGTTCTGTAATCATCTTGAAAGATGTCTTGTTGATTCCAGACCTCAACCAATGCCTGTTATCCCTGGACAGACCTCTAGTACTGAAATCAAACCTCACTTGATTCGGCAAAAGTGGCGTCTCAATCCAGATTGACAATGTGAATCTCATCGGTTCAACTGTCAACCATCTTCTGGAATTATACGGTACTCGATTCATCACTGAGCCTACCTGTCCTCTGGTCCACCATCTATCAAATAACCAGCCAGACTTCAAGTGGCATCATTAACTGGGTCACCCCGGTGCTGCTACTCAAAAGATTCTCTTTCCTAACTCAACTTCCACGAGTGCTGACTGCAACGTATGCCAGACCTGTAAGATGACCACCACCACGTTCAATGGCCATTTCAAAACAGCTAACCAGCCATTAGAAATTGTTCATATTGATCTAGTAGGTCCGGTCTCAGTTGAATTGGCTAGTGGTTGCAGATACTTCCTAACTATAGTAGATCAATACTCACGTTTCAAGACTGTCTCTTTTCTTAAGAACAAAAGTGAGGCCCTAGTTGCCTTTAAGAGCTTTTTATCTACTTCCAAAAGGCGCCTTGACAAGAAATTGATCACCCTAGTCTCTGACAACGGTGGTGAGTTTACCAGCTCAGAATTTAAATCCTATTTCCAAGACGCTGGAATCACTCACCATTTTTTGCCTCCTTACACTCCTCAACAAAATGGTTTAGTTGAACGCGCTAACAGGTCAATCATTGAAAAGGCTAAATTCCTGTTCAATCACAGCCAACTTCCTCCTCGCTACTGGGCTGAAGCCGTTAAGAAAGCTACAGATCTCCTCAACCTCCTACGGGTGGTGTCCAATCATAATTGGATTCCTTACGCCATTTGGTTCAAAACCAAATTCAACTACGACGTTCTTCGTCCCTTCGGCTGTACCGCCTTTGTCCACATTCCCAAGACCAATCGTGACTTTAAATTCAGCGCATTGGGATTTAAAGGCGTTATGCTGGGGTACTGCAACCAATTTTCATCATACAGGATACTCAACCCCACCAATGGCAAGGTCTACATCACTGCAAACACTCGTTTCAAGGAAGACAAATTTAGCAAAGATGATCCACAAACTTCCTTCCCTTTCATTCCCAAGAACAGCACCTACCCTGGCGTCATACCAGTAGAACAGTTTGATTCTCCCACCAACTGTCCTGAAACACAGGAACCAACTCCTCCACCCACTCCTACTTTGACTGCTCCTGACCGGGCCACTCATCCTTGCTCCAGCGAAGTCAGCTCAGACAAAATTGTGACCTACCCTCGTTGCAAAGGATCCCAACTCTATCTGGCCATAAATTACACGGATCCAGTTTCGTTAGACGACGCGCTGAAAGACAAATACAGACTAGAATGGATTGATGCTATGAAGAGGGAACTTCTTAATTTAGAATCCTACAATGTCTGGGAAGAACAAGAGTATGATCCAGAATCCAAGGCAATCAAGTGCGTCTGGGTATTCCGAACAAAGCGTAATGCCAACAACAAGATCATTGAATTCAAAGCAAGACTATGTGTGCAAGGTTTCAACAAAAAAGAAGGTGTAAATTTTGAGAGCGTCTTTGCTCCTACTGGGGACAAGACTTCTCTTTGTCTACTCATTTCCTTTGCAGCTCAAAACAATCTTCAATTTCACCAGCTCAACGTGAAGTAAGCTTTTCTAAATGCTTCTCTCAAGGAAAAGATCTTCATAGCTCCTCCAGCCAATGTACCTACATCACCCGGCAAGTCTCTGAAGCTTAAAAAGGCCCTTTACGGCCTTAAACAAGCACCCATGGCCTGGTATCATACACTAAGCTCCTGGTTACTCAGCATAGGCTTCCAATGCAGCGAAGCAGACAACTGCGTATTCTACTCCGAAGGTACTTGGCTGTACGTCCATGTGGATGACATTTCCATCTTCAGCAAGGATCCTTCAAAGTTCAGCAAGCAAATCAAATCGCGTTTCAAGACCAAATACTTGGGTCAGGCTTCCATGCTCCTAGGAATCAACGTAGAAAGCACAAAGAGAGGTTTCAAGCTGTCTCAGTTGACCTACATAGACTCCCTAGCAAGTAAATACAAACTTCCGAATCACAAAGAACACTCCACCCCGTTTAAACCGAACGGCAAGCTTCTACCTTCCACCACTGAAGAGCATGAACATTTTGTCAAATCTGGCTTTGACTACAGGAAGATAATTGGCGAGTTGCTGTACGTCAGCTGCAACACTCAACCCGATATCACCTTTGCAACAAACTACCTGTCTCAGTTCCTCACTAAGCCCAACTTCACCCACTACAATTCTGCCCTAAAAGTCATCAACTATCTGAAACATACCAGCACAAAAGGGCTTAACTTTAGAAAATCGGATGAGGTAGAAGACCTTGTAGCTTTTGTGGATTCGGACTGGGCAACCTTCCCACAAACTAGACGCTTGATCTCAGGGCTGGTGATAACCTGGAAGGGTAATCTCATCACTTGGAAATCGAGGAAGCAGGCTACCATATCTCTTTCAACTACTGAATCTGAATACAAATCTGTGGGTGATGGAATAAAAGAGGTACTTTGGCTGACAACCCTTCTGTCTGAGTTCATCAAATTCAAACCTCTCAAGCCGACTCCTGTCTTTGAAGACAACAAAGGTTGTATTAAGCTGGCCTTGCAACAGGCCAACCATTCGTCCTTTAGAAGTAAGCATATCGACATCCGTCACCATTTCATTAGGGAAGAAATTGGAAAAGGTACTGTTAGCTTACAAAAGGTTGCTTTGAAGAATAATCATGCCAATTTCCTTACCAAACCTGTCTCAAGGCAAATTCTGGAAGGTAGCCTATGTGCAATCAACGTCTTCTGAGTCTGAACCTGAGAGATGGGGTGGATGTTGAATGCTCACAATATTATCTCTCAGCTTCTTTTATTTTGTCTTACTGTTTCTTTCCATTTTCTCCTCAGTCTCATGTCTTAGCCCTTTCAAGTTACTACGCGAGTTGTACGCGCGCGCTTTCACACTGTTTCCAGTGCCAATACTTCATATTAGATTGGCATTCAGAGCTACTTAAGACCTCGCTCGCGCACTCCCCTGTCCTGTTCCTCACACAACTTGAACGGTTGTGTCATTGGAATAAGGGTGCTTTGAGTCAGGTATGCTCCATTCTCAAATGTTCACGAATAGCTTACTTATGATATCCCTCTCTGATTGACGACTAAGATTCTTTCAGGTTTTGGCTTGTGATTGGGGTTATCATCTTCGACGACGTCACTATTTCTTCTATCAAGATTTCATTATCCACTGCTTGCTGCAATCCTATTCTTGTCATCTCCTGGCTTTAGCTTATTAAGATTTCATTCTTCATCTATTCTGTCTTGTTTCTGATCCTGATGAAATAATATCTGGTTTTAGTTGCCTCATAAATTTACATTTATCATTATTATTTATTGTGTATTATTTTTATTTTTTTGAGAGAGTAAAAGAATTCCTTTACTTGGAATTATGAAATAAATAATTTCAATTAAAGAAAAGAAAAAAAATTTAAGAAATTGAAATGAAAGAGTAGATTTAATTAGAAGTTTGATGGGATTGGATGAGATGGAAGGGGCTTGAAATTTGGAATGGGATTGAAAGGGATGGAAGTAGGATTTGGAAGGTTTGCAAGGTTATTTCACATGGAAATCTCAAACCAAATCAGGAGATTTGAAAAGGTGAAGGGCTGGTTCCCACAAGGTGCAATATTTGTTAGACTGGAAGCCAGTCCACTCAAAAAGGTATTGAAGTTTTCCTTTGCATAACCTGGAATCCAGAATACAGCTTACTTCAAACTCTAAATGATCTTGGAAATTGACTTTTTCAGGAGGGGGATGTGTCTTTCCCTGTTATAGGACTCAAGCTGGCTCTAGGAGAGACGCATGAAAGCCAGGTGGATACCTTTCCACTTTGCAGGTAAGTTAAGTTTGAAAGCATTGGGAGAGATTACTGATTTGACTGTGAAGGGGCTAAGTTTTCTTTCAGAGAGGTTTTAGGTTGGGTGAGTACTGTGAATATTGCAAGCTTCAAGTCATAACTAATTCCCTACTGCAAAGGTTGGTGCCCTAGTGCAAAGTAGGTCTACTTTCTCCTTGTAGCATTGGTTTTCTTATTCAAGGTTAGATTGGATTTGAAATTTGAGGGACTGAATGTGATAAAGGTAGTCAGTAGGGGGTTCAAGAGGTGTTATGTGAATGGAAGCAAACATCATGTTTCTACCATAAAGAGCCTGGAAGGGCAACTGTTTTTTGGAGAAATGAGTGGAGTTGTTGTAGGAAAATTTGGCTAATGGGAGCCATTGCAGCAAGTTTTCTTGTTGATAGGCAACAAAAATTGGAAGATACTGTTTGAGGATATGATTAATTTGCCAGTTTTACCATCCATTTCCAGGTGGTAAGCCTTTGATAAATTGCAAGTGATCTTCAAATGTTGGCATAGCAAGGTCCAGAAGCCAGAGATAGAAAAAAAATCCACAATCACTAAATATATTATCAGGGAGGCCATGTTTTGAAAATAAATATTCTACAAATAAATTAGCTTGGTCTTCCAAAGAGGCAGTCAGGGCAGTGCAAAGAAATAAAGCCATCTTTGAGAAAAAATCTACTACTACCAAAAAGCATCATAACCACTAGAAATAGGTAATTGTGAAATTAAATCCATTGAAAAAAAGCGCCAAGGCATAGGGGGGATAGGAAGTGGCTGGAGAATCCCATATTTCTGGTGTTTTGAGGAATTTTTATGTTTTCAATCATAGCTGGCGCTAACATAGCCTATTACTTCCTTGGTCATACCAGGCCAATAGAAGTCTTTTGAAATCAATTGGTAGATTTTATCCTGCCCATGATGAACAGCAAACAGAGAGTCATGCCAAGACTCAAATATATCTAACTAAATGCAAGGATTATCAGGTAATACTATAAGGTCTTTATAGAGTAAATAGTCTTTTTTGTCAATACTATAGTTACTGTCTAATAGTTTTGAACTCTTTAAAATTTTGTTACACTTGGGTATTTCAGGTTTAGCTTATCAAATTTTTTAAGCCATTTCTTTAAGGTGAGTGATGATCAAACTGAGTTGGGAAGAATGATTAGAGAAGAGTGTCCTAAAATGATCAGGATTGTTATTGGCAAAGTTTCTCCCCCCCGGGGTAAACGTTGTCCTGACGTAATGAAGAATCAGGGACTACCGCTTGTTTCTCAGGGTGCTACGTGATTTTAAAGTTGAACTTGGAGAGGTATCCAGCCCAATGTGCCTGTCTCTGTGTAAGGAATTTCAATCTCATGAAATATTTAAGAGAATTGTGATCAGTTAAGACCTCAAAGCGTTCCATGAGACTCAAAAGGTATGAGCACCATTTCTTCAAGCAGTAAAAAATTTCAAGTTCCTTGTCATGAACCTTGTAATTAAGATCTGCAGCAAGCAAATTGAAAGACTCAAAGACTATGGGATGAAAGAAAGAGGAAGATACAGAAAACTGCAAGATTACTCCTGCAATTGCATAGTCCCTTCTGTCTGTTTCCACAATAGTGCAAGATAGCTTGTTAAAATTAATGATCATTAGAGAAGTTGTGAAGGCTGCAGTTAGAGCTTCAAACTCCAAATCAACTTGTTCAGTCAAAACAAAATGAGTATATTTTTGAAGAATGTTAGTAAGATTAACGGATTTGTGGGAGAATGCTCAATAAAACAACTGTAAAAATTACTGAAGCCAAGGAAAATTTGCAAGGATTTTACAGAAGAAGGTGTGGGACAGTCAATTATGCATTTGCTTTTGGCTTGGTGCATTGATAGTCCTTGCTGAAAGACTATGAAACCTAAAAATTGAACAGAATGGGTATGAAATTTTCACTGAGAGACTTTTGAAAATGGGTTATTCCTTCAAAGTTGCTGCAGCAACTCTCCCAAATGTGAAATTTTATCCTGAAGAGTTTTCAAGCAGATAAGCATATAATCAAGATACACCTCAAGTTATTTCTCTGCAAGGTCAGAAAAAATTTCATTGACAAAATGTTGAAAAGTGGAAGGAGCATTGCAGAGGCCAAAAGGCATGAAAGTATACTCATAACTGCCAAACTGTCTTCTCATTGCGGTAAAATACTCATGACTCATTGCAATGTGAATTAGGTTATAGGCACCTTGAAGGTCTAACTTTGAGAAATAGGCAGCTCTATGGAAGAGAGTGAGGAGGTGCAAAATAGAAAGTAATGGATAGGCATTCTTCCAGGTTAACTGGTTTGGTTTTCTGTAGTCAAAAAAAAGGCAAAGGCTGCTGTCTTTCTTCAGGACAAATAGGATGGTCAATCTGGTATTTTAATCAATTGTTTGGAGATATCCTTGCAATAAATTTTATGCAATGTATTCTTGAAGCACTGTTGATTTTTGCTTTGATAGAGAGTAGACTGGTCTGGGTGCTGGAGGTGGGCCAGTAAGTTTGATCCTGTGATCATAAGAATGGAAAGGAGGTAGTTCATCTGCTTTTAAAGCTGAAAAGACTTTAGAAAAGTCATGGTAAACAAAAGGTAAATACTCTTGAATGATTTCTTAATCTTCAATCTTGTCATCTTTGAGTGCGGGTTTGAAGTGCTTGCACAATGCAAGAGAATTAGGGACTCAAAATACACTGTTTGGTAGGCGCCTGTTTATCTTCAAAGAAATAAGTAAGAGGTTACTTGGAAAAATAAGCAATAGCTCCTAAATCTGAAGAGGGAACCTGGGAATGGATGTCAGGATATTGAAAATCTCCTGGCAGAAAAGTGTCATCCAACTCAATGATAGTGTCAGGTAGTGTTGGAGTATCACTGTGTTCTACATCTGTTGACTATTATGCTTGTACTCTTTCATATCCTTTTATCCTTTATTTTTCTATTTGTTTACTTGTATTCTTATTTCTTATTTTATTCATTCCTACTCTTATTTCCTATTTTAACTCAAGTCTCAAGGCTTTCACGCGCACAATCTAACTAGTCACGCGTCTGACTCATTCCAACTGCCCTCACAAGCATAGTCCAATTATTGCATATTCATCATGACTGCAGGTTCTCAACCTATTTTAACATCCCAGTCTCATTGATCCTGTGGGTTCCTCTCTTGCTGGGCTTTATCTTCTTTCATATCTTGAATTTGGTGTCACAGTCTAAAACATCAACAGTATTGAGCAATCAGAAAGTGCCGGACATAGTTGAGGACTCAAGATAATTTGGTGTGACCATCCATACCTCCTTTGTGACTGGGATAAACTCTTACTTTTATTTTTTAGTCTTTTTTTTTGAGTACCTTTTCAACCTTGGCATCGCTTGTGGTGGTGGCTGTCTTCATAGTGTCAATTGAACTCCTCTTCCATATTGTGTCTGATCTCATGTCATTTTTCATCAGCTTGGTTTTCTGGTCTTAAAATGATTGTTTCTTGAAAATTTGAGAATATTATTTCATCAAAATTAACAGTCAAATTTCTATCATATGAGCAACTGTCAGTCTTGATCAACCAGAAAATAAAAAAATGAAAGACTCTCTTACCGCCAAAATTCTCAAAATGGCTTTAGAGGTCATTCCCTTACTCACACCGGACAACTTCTCAATACGGCGGAACAGAGTAGTCAACATGATGGACCTACAGGAGGATCTTTACGCCAAACTCACAAAAAAAAAGAATGGATGCCAATGGAAATCCAATAGGACTTACCCACGTCAAAAATGTACAAATTTAGACCATTCTAACTTCCAAACTGGAAACAAAAGTCCAAGCAAACATCTTTACGCCAGACAACAAGAAAGACACACATCAGATCTGGAAAGAAATAAACAAATACTTCGCATCCCATCACGCGTCCAACCGCGCCAGGTTTTTCAAGGAATCTTTAAAAAATCCTTTCTCCCTCTCAAATATTCCTGGTTTCATCACAGACACTAAAACCGCCATGTCCAAGCTACAAAAATTTGGAATTGATCTAACAATGGACATTATTGCCTATCTCATTTTAGAGAATCTACCCCCTAGCATGGACACAGTTTTTCAGAAAATCACTCATTTGGATAAAAAGATCACGCTGGATAAATTTCTCAACCACCTTCAAATGTTCAATAAAAACAGTTTTTTGAGCAAAGAAGCTCCTTCAGAAAGAACTTATGAAAGCTCCAATTCAGTCAACTTATTTACCACTAGCATCAAACCTTGTGACAACAAGTGGCACAATCCAAAAGCTGCTCATCCAGAAGGCATGTGCTGGAAGTTGTACCCGCACCTCAGACCCTCCTTTCCAAAGAAGAAGAAAACTGGAGCAGAATCTGTTACGGATAAAACCTCAGTTAGCTCTTTACACACAAGCTTGCTTTTCTCTTCTGACTGCCTTGTGTTGGATTCTGGATTTTCAAGAAACATTATATCTGATCTCAAACTGTTCTTGCATTTAGACTAATAACTAACTGGATTCATCTCAAGCACATCAGGAAGGAACTCATTGCAATATGACGGAGTTGGTTTGATTAATCTGTTGGACAATCAGAATAGGGAAATTTTTCTTTCAGACTTAATTTTTCCTCCCAATTCTACAGCTAACCTTCTATCCATGAGAAGCCTTTTTCTGGATGGTTTCAATGTTGACTTCAGAAGAAATGATCTTTTAATCCAGAAGGTTAACTGGAGAAAAGTAGGGTCTTACAAATGCAATGTACCCATAATTAAAATTTTGGAACCCAGTTCTGGTAAAGTTTCACTTCTGAGTGGGGAAAAACAGATCCATTAAGCACTTGGGCACACTAGCTATGGGAGAATTTGACAAAAAATGGGTTTACAAGTCAAAAATTCAACAATTTGTGAAGCTTGTGCCATCAGCAAGATAAGTTGAGCACCATTCAAAAACAAGCATCCACGTGCCAAAAGACCATTTCAAGAACTGCACCGCAACTTGGTGGGACCCATTCATCCTTTGAGTATCAATTGGGATTTGTATTTCTGAGTCTTAGTGGACAGCTGCACCAGATACCTCTCTGTCATTCCCATAAAAAACAAGGGCAATGTGGCGAGAAATTTACAATTTCTCATTGATGTTGAATCCAAGAGATTTAATTATAGCCATATGATTTTTCACTCAGATTGTGGAACTGAGTTCCGGAACCACAACCCTGCTGACTACTGTAAGGAAAATAACATCAGGAAGAGTTTCTCCAACGCGTATTCTCCACAACAGAACAGATTAGCAGAACATTTTAATTGACTCATACTGGAATCACTTAGGACGGCTCTTTTCAACTCACAGCTTAATAAGCGTCTCTGGAATGTTATTATCCAGTCATGTGCCTTAGCACTCAATCAATTTCCATTTCACAAATCAATGAAATCTCCATATGAGCTCTTTAAAGGAAAGGCATTAAACATAAACTAATTTCATCCTCTTGGTAATCTGGTCAGCTACATTATCAAAGACAGGCCATCCTTCTCAAAACTTGAGCTGCAAGGGCTCTTTAGTTGTCTCATTGGCTTAAATGAAGACTTACTCTCATAAAGGATTCTGAAGTTGTACAATAAAGTGGTTGAAACTAAACACATAACACTACTGGATTTTGATGCTAATCTAAAAATTTTTGAGAATGATGTGGTGATAGGGGATTGGTGCAATGACTCTCTCTTGGCTGGCTCCAAAGGATCAAATGAAGTTAATGTCATCAAATTGGTTGATCCTCTTCCAAGGGCTTCAACAGTGGAACCAGTCAGTCTGGTCATTCCCATTGAACTCATTACATTGTTGGACCTCTGGATCAAGGGGAAGACACTCATGAAGAAACTACTCCCAGATAATACTTGCATGATAGGGTTCCTTCTATTAAACCTCAAAAGTATTCATATGGTTCTGTTGTTAAAAACACTCCTCCTGATTACTCTGCTGAAAGAAAGATTGAGCTGAATCAAATTGAATCTCAAGGTGTATGGGAAGATGTTGATTTGAAAACCCATTGGTATCTCAGAACTATGTGGGTGGACAAGGTTAAACCAGCCACAAGTCTTTATCCAGAAAAAAAGAAGTCTTGACTCTGTATCATGGGTAATCTACAAGTGGCTGGAGTGGATTTTGGTGACAACTATGCAACAACCGGAAATTTCACAACATTCTACTCCTGCTGCTAAGTGGTTTAGACCTGAATCTAGAAATTTGGCCATTTGACGTTAAGGCAGCCTTCTTGTTTGCCCCTCTGGAAGAAGAGATTTATATACTCAAGCCTAAAAAAAGCAAGCTCTCATTAGGGTTTCCAATTTTAAAGAAATACCTCTATGGTCTGTGTCAAGCTCCCGAAAATTGGTTTAGGACAATCACTGGATTCTTGGAAGACATCAGTTTTGACCAATCCAACGCAGACCCGTGTCTTTACACTCATAAAACTTTTTCTCTTCTGTGTTCTTCCACATAGATGATCTTGCTGTTAGTGGGGAGGTAAATTGGTTTGAAGAAGAGTTCTTATGTAAATTTCCACGTTTATCAGCACACAAACCCAATAGAATTCTTGGAATGAAATTTAGAAAGGTCAATAATAAAATCATGCTTAGTCAGAAGAAACTCATTGAAAAGACATTGGAGGAGCTAAATCTCTCAGAATGCAGGCCAGTTCAGACTCCTCTAACTCCTGGAATTTGACTGGCTTCAGCCTCTCTGAGAAGACAGAAAGAGTTTAACAACCTCAGTGTAAAATTCAGGAAGTATACCGGGATTCTGAACTAGCTAGCATGTAGAAATTGACCAGAAATCTCAGCAGCAGCCTCCTTTCTCTCTCCATTCAACCAAAATCGGGGGATCTGTCACTGGAAAGAAATTATACACATCTGGAAGTACCTGGCTGGGACTTCATCTCTTTCTCTCCCTCTTCTTACCGACTCAAACAGATCAGATTCACTGATAATATTCACAGACTCAACTTGGGCAGATGATCCTCATAGCGGTAGGTCTCAGACTGGTTACACCATATTTTGGAAGTCTTATCCAATTGCATGGAAGATCAGAAAACAGGGGAACATAACCCTCTCTTCTAGGGAGGCAAAACTGAATGCTCTGACAGATGGAGCACAGGAATCGCTCTGGATACAATCAATCATAGATGACCGGCGGAAAAAACATCCAGTTCAACCCTCCAGATTCCTTGTAGAAAACAAAGGACTTGTACATAAAATTCATCACTTTGGCTCTAACTCAAAAACAAAATATATTCACATGAAGATAAAATGGTTGCGCAACAATTTTTCTTCTGAAAACATTCAAATTGTGAAAGAGTTTTATTGATGAAGAATCCAAAAACTAAGGAAATTCACAAGACTGAAAGCAGACATGATCACAAGAAAATGAGATGACTGAGTCAGGGAAGACCAAGGTGATGAAAAGAAGAGATACCTGAACAAGAGGTTGAGTGTTACCAGGAAGGCATGGAAGAGAAGGTTGAGTCTGAAGCGGTCAAGCTAGTATTGATTGAGGAGTTTGTTTTTGGAAAGCTGAGGAGAGGTTGTGATTGAGATACCCAAGTGAGATGTTGGGGGTGATTTCAAGTGAGTAGCAAAAGGAAAGGAGTAGACATTAATTGGTGATTTGAGTGGGGTTACGTGAGTCAGTTGAGTGGGGTTTGTTGTTGTTCCTCTTTGAGTTCAGTTTACCTTCCATAGTTTTCTATCCTGTGTGGTTGTTTAAGGTAGAAGCGTGAAAACCTGTGTCTTGAGAGTTTGTGGTCAATATCTTAACACATTGATTTCATCACAACAGACTGCATGGTTGCCAATGCCCTCACCAAGGCCACCAAAAAACAAGCGCTAGAGCCACTTACCTCAAGGTGTCTTAAGGCTGGGTTGCACTGAATTATGGGGGGGTGTTGGAGTATCACCGTGTTGTGCATCTGTTTAATATTATCCTTCTATTCTTTCATATCGTTTTATCCTTTATTTTCTTATTTTTTTACTCATATTCTTATTTTTTTACTCATATTCTTATTTTTTTACTCATATTCTTATTTTTTTACTCATATTCTTATTCTTTTACTCATATTCTTATTTTTTACTCATATTCTTATTCTTTTACTCATATTCTTATTTTTTACTCATATTCTTATTTTTTACTCATATTCTTATTTTTTACTCATATTCTTATTTTTTACTCATATTCTTATTTTTTTACTCATATTCTTATTTTTTACTCATATTCTTATTTTTTACTCATATTCTTATTTTTTTACTCATATTCTTATTTTTTTACTCATATTCTTATTTTTTACTCATATTCTTATTTTTTTACTCATATTCTTATTTTTTTTACTCATATTCTTATTTTCTTACTCATATTCTTATTTTTTACTCATATTCTTATTTTTTTACTCATATTCTTATTTTTTTTACTCATATTCTTATTTTCTTACTCATATTCTTATTTTTTACTCATATTCTTATTTTTTTACTCATATTCTTATTTTTTTTACTCATATTCTTATTTTTTTACTCATATTCTTATTTTTTACTGATATTCTTATTTTTTTACTCATATTCTTATTTTTTTACTCATATTCTTATTTTTTTACTCATAATCTTATTTCTTATTTTATTCATTCCTACTCTTATTTCCTATTTTAACTAAAGTCTCAATGCTCTCACGCGCACAATCTAACTATTTGGGCGTCTGACTCATTCCAAATTCCCTCACAAGCCTAGTCCAATTATTGCATATTCATCATGACTGAAGATTCTCAACCTATTTGAACTTCCAAGTCTCATTGATCCTATGTGTTCCTCTCTTGCCAGGCTTTCTCTGCTTTCATCTCTCAAATTTGGTCTCACAGTCTAAAACTTCAGCAGGATCAAGCAATCAGAAAGTGCCGGACACCTTTGAGGACTCAAGATAATTTGGTGCGACCATCCATGCCTCCTTTGTGACTGGGATAAACTCTTACTTTAATTCTGTAGTCTTTTTTTGTCAAGTACCTTCTAAACCTTGGCGTGGCGTGTGGTGGTTGCCTTCTTGATAGTGTCAATTGAACTCCTCTTCCATATTGTGTCTGATCTCATGTAATTTTTCATCAGCTTGGGTATGGTTTGTATCTATTGTTACTCCTCAATTGTTAACTCAAACTTTTGCGCCTATTTGTCCTAACTCCTATGATCAGTTTTCTGGTTTTAAAATTATTTTTTCTTGAAAATTTGAGAATATTTTTTCATTGGGTAGGCTGTTGAATTCCTGTTTGAAAGAACAATGAGTGTCCTGGGGTTGCAAGTTTTGAAGTTTCATTAATCCTTCTTTCCAATTCACACCTTTATTACCAAAAACTAGGAAGTCATGGCCTAGAATGGTGTTGTCCATTCTGGGGATATCCAAAAAAAATAAATACCATTCAAAGATGGGTAAATTGGAAAATGAAAAGGTCCATTTAGACTTTTGGGAAACCCAAGAGACTGTTTGGTTGCACTACTTACTAAATAGATGGGAAAATTATCTATTTTGGAATGCATTTGGATTTTGGGAAGTGGAAAAAGATGAAATTATAAAAGAAACATTAGCAACAGAATTGAGCAGAACAAGATAAGTAGTATTTCTGGAATGGAAAACAAAAATTTTTTTATTTGGCGCACCACATGCCTTGCAAGTGCAAACATTTACTTGCTGTTTTTTAGATAATGTGTATTTTTCCTTGCAAGTATTAGAAAAAACTATAAGAAAATTTTTTGGCTGTGCAGCGGCTTCACATGCTATCCACTTCTCAAAAATATTGAAATGATTTTCTCCTCCACAATAAATACATAACTGCTACTTTTCCCTCCTCTTCTGTTCCTTGTCCCAGAGCATCCACATTTCCTTGTCCAGGAATTTTGGAGTTTTGGAAAAGGTTTTCCCATTTGGGTTGGATTTTGAGCTTGGATTTTATTTGAAGTGTTTTGGATTCTTCAAATTTTGCTTCAAAAAGTTTTCTTCCTTTTGAGTCAAGGTTGAAAAAACATGGTCATTTTGTCAAGAGCAGTTCTTGTCATGATAGCAATTATCAAGCCCAATCACTCAGTAAATTAACTGCTGAAGGGAGGTTCTCTTATGTCCCCCAACTTTCCAACTGTTTAATTAGGTGTGCCGGTATTCCAACAGTGAAATAAAATTGCGGCCTTGTTTCATTGGATGCAAGACTGCAAGGTTTGAAAATGGGAGATCAAAAGGGAAACTCTACTATTCTACTTTGTAGCTAAATTATGAATTTTGTATTTGTTTTTTTGCACTTTTCTAGGGTTTCCAAACAGGGTGAACAGTTTTTGCTCAAAATTGTCCCAATTCTTGAAAAAAAATGTGGGACTAGAATTGGATAATAGTTTGAGATACAGTTCAAACCACTGCAAGGCTCTTTCACTAGAAAGGAATACACATACATAAATTTATTTCTATTGGAAGGAAAGTATTTGGGTTCATTTGAGAAGATGATTTTAAAGGACTATAGGTAGGATCTGAGCTTATGGGAATTTTCTCCTGTAAATTGGTCAGGCTGCATAATGCCTGGAGTACAGGAACTAGGATCACTAGTACCGGATTGCAAGGAATTTTGATTGAGAGCCTGGACCAAGGTTGAGAGCAGGTTTGAGGATTTGGTCTTGAAAGCACAAGTGAAAACCATGGATCTTCCACAAGTTGAGGTTTCATTGGAGGAATTTTTGGAGTCTTTCATTTCCTTGAGAGGATCCACAGGAGCAAGGTGATTTTCAAGAGATTCAAAAAAAGGAGGTTTGGAAGAAGGAACAGGGTCTAAAGGTTTTTGGGCCTTTGAAGCACTGAGTCTCCCTACCCAATGAGAATCATCATTATAAAGGGTGAGGGAAGCATTCCTGGTTGAGCAAGTAAGTGAAATTGTAAAAGAAGAATCTATTGTAGGTTGGAAAATACAGTATAGGAGTTGAGTTAGTTAATTTAATGTCACAAAACCACCCCACTTAATATAGGGCAATATTAGATGATTGTGAGCGCAAAGGAAGAGGCTGAGTGCAAGGAACAATGCAAGGTAGCAAGGCTAACTGCAAATTGAAAATTTGCTCTATGGACTGAGGTTTATTGTACTGAGGAAAAGGACATGTCAAATCGGGGAATACAATAACCTTTAAGCTTGAAGCGTCACACTCCCTTTGACAAACCTAAATTGGAAGAAGATGTATTGATTTTCCCAATTAAATGTGAAGAAGACTATGGAATCCTTGAATCTTCCAATTCTGGAGACAAGGAAGAAGTCATTTGCACCAAATTGAAAAACCCTGAGGAAGTTATTTTCCTGAGAAAAAGGTCACAACTTTCCAAACTCAACCAATAGGGCTTATCAAAGTTAACCAAACCCGCCATTTAAAACCCACCATTAAAAATAAAAAAAACCACTTATTTCACATCAGAAGTGTCAAAGTTAACATGAAATAAGTGGGGTTTTTTCAAATAAAGTATTTAAAGGCTTCTGCCACCTGTCCACTTCATCCACCCCTGGATTCTCACCTCCTTCTACCTCTGACCTCATTGCAAATTTTTTTACCTCCAGCCTCATCATCAAAAGATTCACCACTCTCATCACTTTATCACTCTCATCATCACTCTCATCCATTTATCAACCTCATCACTTGATCAATCACTACTTTATTGCTCTCATTGCTTCATTGTTCTCATTGTTTAATTTCTCTCATCACTCTACCTCCAACAAGAAATTGTACCTCCAACCTCATCCAAAGAATCCAATCATTGTTTTATTGCTCTTGTCACTTTATTGCTCTCATCAATTCATTGCTCTCATAACTTCATTGCTCTCATAACTTCATATCTCTCATCACTTTATTTTTCTTGTCACTTTATCCATCTCATCAACTTATTTCCCTTACTCTTTCCAAATCACCCCTCAGCAAAACTCCCCCCGTAAGTCCATACAATAGTCCAACACACCAAAGAAAAAATTGCCAAGTAAATCCACAAAAAACAATCCTCCCCAATCAGCTTCCAAGGGCTCAAGTCAGCTCAAGAGAGCTGATCACATCATCCTGGTCAACTGGCTCAAAATTCCCTCCAACTATGATGCCTGCTTTGGATTGGACAATGAAACACGTGTGGGCCAACCTCCATCCTCTAAGGTCAATGGTTATCTCCTGATGGCCAATGAACACAAAAAAAAAGAGGTAGGCTGGATCTGTCATCCAAACAGATGAGGAAGAAATTCAAGAATTATCAAGCCAAGTACAAAAAGGCCCACTCCATGTCAATCTCCACCGGCTTTGGTATCACCAACTCTGAAAAAGCCAAGGGAATCAACTTGGTGGTTGATAAGTTGGACTCCATTTGTCCTTTATATATTCAAATGGATTAAATCTTTGGAAAAAAGGCCAACATCACCCCTTTAGCCGCTTTTGATGCCGAACAATCCGATTCAGTCAACGCTGAGGACTTGGCTGGGGATGCTCAGCCCAGCAATGGTGATCCTGAAGAAACCTTTGGCTTGGAGTGGCCCCCATCCAATGCCAAGGAGGATCTTCAAACACAATCAGCTCCAATCACGTCTACTGCCGCATTGATTGATTTGTCAAACCATACCTTGGACCCCTCCCCTCCTTCTTTGGATTGCTCTCTTCCTGGGTTAGCAGATCTCATCAACCTTGCTGATGCGGAACAAGATACTCCTCAGTCTCCATTACCCTCAAAATTGGTTGAAGTAAGGAACCAAGATCTTTTCTCTTCTGTCTGGTTAATCCTGACTGATTTAGATTTTTAAAAAAAAGGCTTGCCCATTCCTGAATGGCCAAAGACTCAAGCCAATTAGGCCTCCCACATCACCTTTGAAAACTAGTGAAGACTTTCAGACTCAAACCTCCTCTACCAAGGGTAAGCAAAAGGCCTCCAATTCCATCAATATCAACCCCAAAAGTCATCAAAAGAGGAAAAACACTTCCATTTTTTTGGGCTTTGAAGAAATCATAGAGAAGCAAGATTTATTTAAGTCCATTGGTTCAATATCCTTGCTTTCAAAGTCATGCTCATTTATTTTCCCCTGCAAAAAACAGTCAAATCACAAATTGAATCCAAAAAACTTGAGTTTGAAAAGCAAAAGTGGGATTTTAAACTGGCCATGGATGTTCAAATGAAGAAAGCCAAGAGTTTGGCTCATCAACAAAAATGGGATGCTGAGTTGAAGTTGAAACAGGCTGAGCTAGAGTTTCAAAAAGAGGAGAAGGAGAAGGATCAAAATCAAGCACAACTGGAAAAGGAGAGGGAATGACTAGAAACCAAAAAAAAAATATAAGGTATCAGTAGCCTTGGCTTGCATTGGTAGCAGTAGAAAAGTAGATAAAATACAGCAGATAACTGAAATTCTGGGCTTGTAAATATATTTGCATGGGTGAAAGAAAAAAAATTTTTCTTTTATTACAACGTTTGAGAGTATTCTTAACCCCACCAACATACAGATCTTTTTTGTTTTTAATTATAATTATTTCTAGAGCAAATTAATAAAACAACTAGGAACACTTGTAGGGACTTGAAAAGTGACATGGCCATTCTGGTATGGGTTGCTGTGTCCACAGCAGGAAAGGTCCAGTGCTTGTACTTATTAGCTTCCCAAACAATTTTGACTATACCTTTTTGCTTGAAATCAATTGCAAAGACAAGGTCAGGAAAAACAAATTGGCCATCTGATACTTGATATTTGTCTGTATTTTCAATAATTTGACCATTTGTTTTCTTGGTTGGAACCATGAGTAGAAAGGAGTAGCCAGAGATGTCGCCTTTGTTGATATGAGGAGAGTTGTAAAAAGAATTTGAGTTGAAAGTAATGTGTGGGGAGCAATCAAAAGGTGTAGGCATGGAACCAAATTCCAACAAAGAGAAAGAGGGGATTTTTTTGTCCTTCATGGTATCACAGTTTGAGTCAAAGGAAAGTTTGACCAAATTGCAAAAAAATTGCCCAAGAATTTGGGATACTTTGTCTGCCTTGAGGTTGAGGAAAGAATACTCTTGAGGAGTAGATCTAATGGATGATTTCTTCACATAACGTCCAAATAACCCTGAAGGGTGCATCAATTTTTGCCATCCAACTGCCCACATTTTTTCACCCCAAGATCTTGAAGGACCAACTGGGTTGAAAAATGTTTTTGAACAATGAAGGAAAGTGGAGAAAAAATTGATGTCCTTCTTATCTTGTTCTGACAGTTTATCCAAGGGCAAAAATTCAATTATTGCAACCAGCGCTTGGTGATCAGATTCATTGAGGACAATCACTTTTCCACAGTGGAAGAAATGGAACCATTTGATTGTTTTTTTGCTTGCTCAAAAGCTTCCTGGGTAGGTTTTCAACTATTCTTTTTCTTTTTGCCAACAATTGAAGGGTACAGATACAAAGGACGCGGTTTCCAACCAGACCAGACCACCTTTTCATTAATGCCTTCCTCAGAAACCACCAAAAATATTTTGGAATCTCTCATTTGAACCCTCTTTTGGTGACTGGCCCTATTCTTCCCACCTTTCATTATTTTGGTAAATCCATCTCCTTCCATCTTGATCCCTCCCATCCATATACTCTGATTGGGGTGAGGAACAAGATTGGATTCAATTGTTTTTATAAAATTTTCAGGGGGGTGGGAGAAGAATTGGATGTTCCCCAAAAGCGGTAAAATGATTTTCAAAAAAAAAAAAACAAAGTCAGTCCAATAGAAATCATTGGTGAAACATGATTGAATAAAAAAAAGAAACCAAAACTGGACTGGAACCCAGGGACACCAGAAGCTGAATCCCCCCCAAAAAATGGGCATGGGTGACCCATGCAACACACCAACAAGCAAAGTTATCAAAAAAATTAAAATTAAAAAAAATCTACCTTCCATGGCAAAGAACACCTGAAAAAACCAAAAATTAACCTTTTGGCTTCTGGTGCAGTCCAGAGACACCTAAAAAGAAAAAACAGATCAAAAACAAAAGAAAAGAACTGGAGGTCAGCTCCAAAGAAATCTCAAGAAAAAGGTGCAGGAGGCATTGGCAATCAATTGCTTGATCAATTGAAAAATAATTGCTTGATTGATTTCAAAACAATCAAACAATTGATTGCAAAAAAATCAAGCAATTGAATGCAAATCAATTGCTTGTTCAATTGAAAATCAATCAAGCAATTAATTCACAATTGATTGGTTGGTAGAATTGCAATCAATCATTTGATCAATCAATCAAAACCATTGATAAATTGATCAAATCCTACTCAATTGATTGATTGGACTGGTTTTTATCAATCAATCAAAACCAAATCAACCAATCAATAGCGATTTGGTTTTGATTAATTGATTGATTGATTGATTAGGATTTGGTTGATTGGTCAAATCCTAATTGATTGATTGAACAAATCCAAATTGATCAATTGATTGAATACAAATCAATTGATTGATCTACGAGGAATCAATTGAACAATCAATTCCTAATTGATTGGTGGGGGTTGGTTGAGCAAGGCAGGAGGAGGAGGAGGAGGAGGAGGACAAAGGGGGGAGAAAGAGAAGGGAGGTCCTTACCAGATGAGGAGGGGGATGCAAGTGAGATAAGGTGGAGCTGAGAGAGAAGACCTGGGGGAAGTTCAAAGGAGAGGTAAGCAAGGGTGGTTTAGTGAGTGGAAAGAATGAGAGAAGGAGACTCACTGAGTCTGTTGGTGAGTTTGATGGTGGATGTTTTGGGGAGCTTGGTGAGGCAGGTTTCTTGGTGAGGTTAATGAGGCTCGTGAGGTTGGTTAGGTTGCTGAGGTGAAGGAGGTGGTTTGATCAGGAGGGGGAAGGAAGGTGACCAGTGTGTAAGTGGAGTGAGGTGGAAGTTTTGGAGTGTTGAGGTGGAGGGGAGAGGTGGGGGTGGGCTGGCAAGTGGTGGGGTATGAGGTGGAGGTGTTTTTTGATTTTGTCCAAGTCCACTAAGAAAAAAAAAACCCAACTCAGCCTGGAAACTTGGGTGAACAACCAGAAAGAAAAATTTACTGTGAAGATATTTTTCACCTATTTACAAATCAAACATTACTCATCAAAGCTAGCAAGGGTGAGAGGAAGAATCTGCTCTCTCATAGAAGAAGATGAGGGACAGGATGAGGTGGGGATGACTTGAGGTGGTTCAGGAATATAATCTTCAAATATTGCGTCCCATTCATCTTTGATGTATTCCAAACAATTGTGAAGGATTACACAAGTGGTAATCCAGTTGATGAGGAACTTCATATCTTTGGGGTTTTGACGCTGGCTTTGCATTTACCTTAAGCTGGCCCATCTTCCTTTCAGGACTCCTATGGCATTCTAAATCCAAACTTGTGATTGGGCAAGATGATAGTTTAAATTGGTTTTTCCTTGATTGTTATATGAAACATTCTGGTATTCTGGAACCACATATTTTCCACTAGCATAAGCTGAATTGGCCAGAAGGTATTGATCTTGGTCAAAGTAGTTCCCTGGTTGTTGGGAAATTTGCATCTGATTGAACACATATGAATCATGAAAAGAACCTGAAAGACCAGCATGGAGGCATATGAAATTCTTCTTGATATCACAAACAAGTTGTAGGGCCATGGAGTATCTAAACAAAAAGATGAAACATATTTGGTCAGTGGTGTGATCAAAGGTGTTATCAGAGTCATTGGAAAAGGAATGAATCAGTTGACTTTTTTTGCAATCAAAATAGTGGTTGCCATCTAGCTTGGGTTTTCTACTCAAGGAGATGGTGGTTCCATCAATAAACCAAACGCAACCAGGAAAGCCTTTGGTCTCCATTACTTGAGATATCTCCTTGCGTACTTCTTTGGTCGGCCAAGAAAGGACTGGGCAAAGGAAAGATAGGATAGCAATCATGAATTTTTTGGTGTATAAGTCAATGCTTCCATAACTGACTGAGAATAAATTTTCCAATTGATGGATTGCTGCTCCATTTCCATTTGATTCCAATCAATAAATAGAAACAGCAAGTTGGATGGCTGGATAGTGTTGAGGATTCTGAGAATTGTTCTAGAAGATGTGGTGGTCTTAAATCATCTCCAAAAGTTTTATGAATGAAGGCAACAAAGTTTGGAATAGTTTTTGGAATCTTAAGTAGGGGATGAGACGAATATTTTTTCTTTCATACATAGGGTTGTGGAGGGTGTGTATTCCTGGAACCATGTATTGCTTTTCCAACAGAGAATTATAAGATAACCAAGTTGATTCCAAATCGGAGTCTGAATCAGAGTATGAATGGAATTCAAACAGTAGCAAAAGTTCAGTCAGCTTTTTTGCGTTTTCAACTTGCTGGAGGGAAGTTTGATTGGACATGTTTAGAAAGATGGTGATGTGATGTGGGGTGATGAGATGGTGATGGGATTTTTGTGAAGATGGAGATGTGAAAATTGATGGAGATGTGAAGCAATGGAGATGAGATGTGTGTGATGCAATTGAGATGCAACCAGTATGGATTTGCCGATGTGGACGGGTGTTGTAGATGTGATGGATGGTGGATGGATGATGATGCATAAATGGTGGGTTTAATGGCAGGTTTGATGTTTGATATCCGCCATTCTCATGAAAACCCCCATTTCAATATACACCAGCTAGGGGGTATGTGTATTTCAGAAACCCACCATTAAAAATGGCGGGTTTGGTCAAAAAAAATGGCGGGTTTGCTAACTTTGATACACCCTAATATGAATCTGCTGATAATTTTTTTCACAATAAAATAAAGGAGGCTATTGCATACCCTTCCTGGGAGGCTTCCATCAAGAAAGAGGACAGTAACTGTGAAAAACTTGGAGTATAAGAAGATTAACATGGACCAGAGACTGCTGATGATCTCAAGAAGTTTCAAATTTTTGGACTCAAGGAAAACACATGGAGAACCAGAAAACTGCAAAAAACAACTGTGTGTGCAAGGCTTCAATCAGAAGTACAATCTTGATTATTTTGAGACCTACTCAAAAAACAGGAAAACCACCTCTCTCCGCAACCTTCTACTGTTTTCCATCAGCAAGC
Organism: Puccinia polysora; assembly: GCA_025617555.3. Lineage (NCBI taxonomy): Eukaryota > Fungi > Basidiomycota > Pucciniomycetes > Pucciniales > Pucciniaceae > Puccinia > Puccinia polysora. Next base: position 56,406,294 of record CM062628.1, read on the forward strand.
ATATGGAAATCCTCCATCTAGAAGTAAAATGGGCCTTATTACACGCCAAATCATACAAAGTAATGTTCAAAAATCAAAAAGGAAGTTCTAGGAAAAATAAAATCCTGAAACTCAAGAAGTCACTCTCTGGCCTCAAATCAGCATCACAAAGCTGGTACAAAACAATCAGAATCTTGCTTAAATCACTTGGATACAAGCATTCCATAGCAAAACCACTCCTATATAGTAATCAAACTGTTCTCTAATCTCTCTTATTTCAAATGGATGATCTTTTGGCTGTGGGGAACAAAAAATAATTTGAAGAAAAATTCCTCAAAAAGTTTCATAACTCAACTAGCCATGACCCAAAAAAAATATTTGGAATGAGAGTTGACAGAGATGCAAACTCAATCTCTCTCTCTACTCCTCTCCACATCATCAACAGACTTGAAATTCTTCACATGACCAATGATAAACCAACCTCCGCACCATTTGTGACTAGGAATCACCTCATCCCTTCCTGTAAGGATAATCACTCCTCCTTACTGCCCTTGGGAGTCAACTATCTTTCTTAAATAGGGAAACTAAACAAATAGCAGGAATTTCAAGGTGGGAAATAGAATTTGATTTATCCAGTTCATCCTGCTTTGCAATAAAACTCAGGATCTCACACTGGAACAAGGTCATAAGAACTTGGCAGTATTTTAACTTTACCAAGGACCTAAAATTATAAATTTCAAAAAATAAAAATTTCTCAAATTGGATCTGCTACAGAAAAAATACATGGGGAAAGGATCCAACATCAAGGAAATCACAAAATGGAATCTTGTGCATACTCTTTGGTGCCGCTCTCTACTGGACCAGCCAAAAGAAATTTAACATTAAATACTTGACAACCAAAGCTGAGTGCAAAGCTCTGAGCAATGGAAAACTGGAATGTTGATGGATCACCCACATGACCAAGTTAGTCTGGAGAACTGGAAAAACAAAAATTAAAAGCATTCACCTGATTTAAAAAAAGGGTATAGGAGATAAGGTCATCAAGTTTGGCACAAACTCAAACAAAAAAATCATCAATTTGAAAGGCAAAGAACTATGAAGATCTATAGGATGGTTGCATCAAAATAAAACAAATACCCTCAGAACAAATTTCTTCTGACGAATTGACAAACCCTGCTTCTTTGGTGTCTATAAAACAACATGTCAAACATATATCCAGCTAACTTGACATCAAATCAAGGTGGGCAATTGAAAATGGACCTGCATTTGCAACAACTCAAAACCTTGGGCTGGAAAAACTTCAAATCTGAATAACCAAGTCCTTCTGTCCTCCTTATACTTCAACAATTCATATATGAAGTGCTAAGTTCTTCTGTCTTCCTTCTGCTTCTTCCACTGAGGTAGCAATTTCTTGGGTGATCCTTCCCTTCAAACATCTCCTCTCAATTTTACCAAGCTCTGCCATCCAACCAAACTCACCCATCATTCCGGTCAACCAACACAAATCTGACTCAAAAAAATGCTTGATGCTTGCTCTCTACTGGTATGACTCTCTGGCTTGATCTCAATTGACCTATCACTAACCTTATCTCACAGCCACAGAAACTAATCCACACTTGCCCCAGCCCTAGTGATCATTGTTGGCTTACTTGTTTTTCCAGTATTTTATTCTTCGCTTCTTTTCATGAAAGGATTCTGACCATTGACTCAAGCCTCTAAAACACCAGAATCCTCAGTTCCCCTTTTCATAAATCCCCATGTTCTGCATTAGAATATTCTTCAGCTTGTATTCTTGAGTTTCCATGTTGGTGATTTTTCCCTATATCCTTTTGTGTGATTTGCTTTACAAAATTTTATATTTTCATCTTATTTTCCAGTGGTACCAGCTCTAGAAATTAATCTGAAATTATCAAATATCTACCCAGTAGGTTATTTCCCTCTACTTTGACTGGTTTGCTGACCACACCCAGGCATACCACATGTTTAACGGAAACTATTTAGCCTGCTCTAAGTTCCCAAAGTCCAAGGTGCATGTATTATAAATTTATTGCACTGAAGGGAGGTTTTAAACATTCCCAGTTGTTAAAATTTCCCCTCTTTTTCTTTATTTAATAATTTATTCATAAATTAATCACCTTCTTAGCATAAAAAAACTCATTGTAACTATCTATGCATATTATCAAGGATAATTGCTACCTCACCTTGAATAATCTAATGAGGCCATTAATTTTCTCATGGGTGCAAAACTTTAAATCAGGGATTTTTACATCTTCCCAATGTAAATCCAATTCAGACAAATAATTTATTTCATAGATGTTTGAAGAATTAATTTTTTCAAAATCTTGAAAAAGCAGCCCAGTAGCTGGGGTATCAAAACCTCAAAAAAAATCTTTGTTTATTTTTTCAGCAATTGAAACAGCATAAAAAATTCATTAAAAAAAAGAAATAAAAAAAAAACAAATTTCTCATTCCATTTTTGGATTCTTTTTTTAGCTTTTTTGTTGAATTTTTTTGGTGATTTTGTTTATATAATTCATTTTACTTTGTATGAGCTCAAAACAATTTCCATTTTATTCTGCTTTTATTTTATTAAATCTGTCTACCTATCCACATTCATGTGCAGGTCTGACTCAAAATCAGCTTCTCATTTCTGTTTCATACTCATTTCAAATTTTTTATGCGTGCACTGTTGTCAGATAGCTTGTTTGTGTTATGAAATTCTCCTAGACTCCTCCTATTTCTGCTGTAATCACTTCATTAATTTGACCCAAGGTATCAAGGTGTGAACAAAATCTAAACCTATCTCTTGGATGAGGAAGTTGAGCAATTTAATTCAACTCACCATCAGGATCGATCCAAAAAATCTCAAATAAAACCACTCTGTTGAAAATGGGATCAGTTATCAAGACAATTGGAGCATTAAATTGGTAATGCAGAAATTAAACTTAGTCCTTAAAAGGGAATCATCTGGAATTTATAACCAACAATTTCTTTTGGTCTTGTTTCTTATCAATTTTTTTAATTTCTCCAGTCATCACTAGTTGTGGTTTCTCATTTAATTCCCAATGTATTTGCAATCTAAGCATAGTCTAGGTTATAGATTCATTTTCATATTTTACAGATTTAATCTCTCAGAAATTTGAATAAAACAATCTATTAGCTTTCTAATATTTCTTGGAATTTGTTAGATGTCTTCTTACAACTAAAAAAATTCATCCAAAGAATCAAAAAAATAAAACCCCAAAAAACCAAAAAACCAAATTTCTGAAAGCTTTTTTGGATCTTTTTCCTTTCCTTTTGAATCAAGTTTTTTCTGTGATTTAATCTCTGAGAAGGTTGAAGAAAAAATCAAAGGGGTTGAAAATATTTTTTCTTTGATGTTTTGGAAGCCTCAGAACACCTTGAAAAAACTTATTCAAAAAATAAAAGAAATTCAAAAAAAACAAATTTCTCATTGCACTTTTGGATCTTTCTCTTTTCCTTCTCAATTAGATTTCTTTTGTTAATTTAAGCTGTTATAAAGTTAGTAGAACAGTTGAAGAGCTTTATATTATTTGTTTGGGAGTTTTTGGAAATATTCTTGGCCTTCAACAAAAATTGAACCCAATATAAAAATAATTCAACATAAAACATGAATTCCAATGATTTTTTTGACATCTGGAATCAAAATTTCCTTCAATTTTTTACAGAAATTTAGCATGAAAAGATTCAAAATAAGAATTATTCTGAATTCTTTTGAAATTATTTACCCATGAAATTTTGTATCACTAGAAATAATTCAAAAGAAACAAGGTGGTCTGTCTTTATTTATCATTTTTTGATTTTGTTTCCTGAGAATATAGAATCATCATTTAAAATATTGAAATCATTCAATATAAAAGGAGTCTCTTAATATGGCTTTGAATTTTCTGCTAGGAACTAAAATCATATTTCAGTGGTCCAATCATCTTATAAGCCATTATCTTCAACTCCTCCACCCAACCATCACCCCCACCACACCACCCAGCACCAAGCAAAGCACTACCACACCACCCATCACCACACAAACCACAACCACACCACACCACACCACACCACACCACACCACACCACACCACACCACACCACACCACACCACACCACACCACACCACACCACACCACACCACACCACACCACACCACACCACACCACACCACACCACACCACACCACACCAAACCACACCACACCACACCACACCACACCACACCACACCACACCACACCACACCAAACCACACCACACCACACCACACCACACCACACCACACCACACCACACCAGACCAAACTAGAACACATCAAACCACACCACAACACTCCAGACCAAACTAGAACACATCAAACCACACCACACCACACCAAACCACACCACACCACACCACACCACAACACAACACACCAAGCTACACCACAACACAACACACCAAGCCACACCACTCCACTCATCACCACACCACACAGCAAACACCACTCATCATCCAACACCAAACCTCAATAGAAATCACTAATCAATCAAAAAATTAACAAAAATCCTCCTTAATTCAAATATTCCATCAAAAATTCACTCATTTTTCTCATGAGCAATGGTTTTTTAACATTATCAACTTTTTACCTCAAATCTTCATCCAATCAATACACCTCAATAGATACTTCCAAGAAAATGATTTCCCTCTTAAAGAAAGTATCTGAATAATTTTTTTCACTGAATTTCTCTTCAATATATTTCTTAGCTACCAACTCATAACTTCACTTTGTTTTTTGACAATAAAATAACTTATCACCATGGATCAAGAAAAGGTGCACCAAATTTTCAGAAATCTTTTGCCAGGACCATCCTCCATCACCTCATCTAATTCAAGTAGTGATTAAAATCCTCTTTCTCCTTCCTCATCTACTCAAAATCATGATTCCACTTCTATGGCCCCTCCTCCTGAACTATCATATAATAAGAAGGAGGCGCTAATTGGTGCCATCCAATCATGGGGAAAGTCCCATGTATATTCCATATATACCAGAGTATCCTGTTTTATGATACAGACCTTTCCATATCAATGTGATAAATCTGGTGAATATGAACCAAGCAAAGATACCAATAGGTTGGAAAAATCAATAAATACCAACTTTGCTTTTAGATTATCTGGAAATTTTTACAAAATATTGGGTCTCTGGCAGGTTAAGATTATTTTTCCAGACCACAACCATCCACCTTCTAATGATTCTTCACCTCATCCAAACCACACAATAATTCAAAGGAAGAAACTGGGGACTATTCAAAATTTAACCAAAGCTGGATTTCCCCCCTTAACAATGTGATATTCTCTTATAAAAAACTCCTCATCTCCTGTCCATACCACCTCAATAATATTTAAAATAAAAGATACCAAATTCAACAAAAATCTATTCATGATGGGAATTCTCCCTTTGTAGCCCTCATATTGGAAGTCCACAATTATTTTTTTTTACAAATAATTCAAAATATTGAAGGAAAAATAACTGCTTTATTTGATTCAAACCGTGATTCAATTAAAATTTTCAAAGTTTTCCCTAATATTCTAATGATGGACTGCACATAAAAACAAGGGTGATGTTGAATTCACGGATACATGGCTACATCTGAGATGTGCAGACCCCACAAAACTTGAGTGTGGTTGGCTGTACTCCACAGGGCACTGGACCCCTGTGTGCCAGCCACACGGACAGCCCAACAACATTCAAGGTTTGTGGGGCTCTACACGGCTGAAATGTAGTTGTGTTGCCATGCAACACGGCCAGCCCAACCACATTTGAGTTGTGTGGGGCTCTACATGGCTCAAATGTACTCGTGTACCTGTGCCACACGGCTACAAGTCTTGTGGGCAAAAAAAATAAAGGGTATGAAATAAACCAAAATAAACTAAATAAAAATGGAAAAAAAACAGAAATCCACCAAAAGATCAAAAAAGGTTGATTTTTTGGTTAAAAAAAATAAGAAATAAAATAAAAATAAGTAAAAATAAGTAAAAATAAGTAAAAATAATTAAAAATAAGTAAAAATAAATAAATAAAAATGAAAACAGTAAACACTGAAGACAACCAAAGGGGGACCGAAAAGGTTTGGCACAACCCCCGGGTTGCCGCGTACCCCCAAACACGGCTCAAAACCGCATTGTACGGGGTGTATACCGCCCCCCAGGGGTCTCGCGTGTTTGAGATGACCCCTTGGGCGCGTCTAGACGCGTTTTTTTTTGGCCGCACGCGCATCTTGGACGTTTTTATGGGCCTTAACGCGTCTTTTGGGCTGTGTAGGGCCCTACACGACTCCCACATGACTGGGAGTCGTGAATTTAACATCAACCATCAAACAAACAAGTTTAGAATGCCCCTTCTTCATATTTTTGGGGTAAAATTCTTTCAAGAAATTTCTCAGTTGGTTTTTGTTTTGAATCCAAAGAGAAAATATATACCTAAGAATTGGCCCTCACTCAACTTCAGGAAATTTGAGAAAATGAAGAAACCAGGTTTATTGTGAAAGAATATAACAAGAATTAATTAATTACATTGAAAATTTTTTACCTTCTTCTCATCTTCCTTTTTTGTCTCTGGTGTATTTTAAAAACTATCCAAAAATATTTCCAGAAGAACTTCAAAACCCAAGATGAATGGAAGCTTTTAAAGAAACAATGGAATTTGTTGGTCCATTGCAAATAAAAATCAATCTATAATGAAAGTTTCACCAACTTTCTCTAGTATGGAATCCTCCCACTTCTGGCTACCTTCTCGAGAACTTCAATTTTTCTCAAAAGAACATTCCTATGAAAATTAGCTAACCAAATTTTCAGTTTGGAAATAACATTAATTTAAGAATAGAAGCCCTTCATTCTTAAATTAAAATTTTCCTTAATACATCTATTGGCTCTTTTTATGATTTAGTTCAAAAAATTTACAATTCCATCACCATCAAAATCAATGAGAGATCTATTGAAGCCTTTCAGAAAAAGTTCAAGCTTCTCATTGGATTTCCCCAATGTGTGCAATTTCTTGAATATTTTACCACTTGCATTAACTGTGATAATTTTTTTTAGATGGGTATACCATGTATTCAAAAGGTGAAAATACCTATCAGAAAGGGTGAAATATTAAAAATTTAAGATTTTTATCCTCAATGGCATGTCAAATCCCTGTCCTCAGTAAGATTTTTATTTTTATTTTTATTAAATCCCAAAAGTAAAATTTACTGATTAATTTTTATATTTCTTTCTCCAGTTAACTCTGAACCCTGATACCAATGGAAAATAACCAAAAATTCATTTTCCATTGAAAAAAATAGTCATCACTGAAAAATTTGTGTAATTCCACAATTTTCAACCTGCATAAAATCAATATTATCTGGGTTAAACCAAGAAAATATATGTGTTTGAAAATATAAAATGGTTCTGATTCAAGAGCCCAATTTGACTCAAAGATTAAAAGTAAGAGGAAGAACCAAAGGAGAAGTCAATGAGCTCAAGAATATATCTAAGTCCTCAAGCAGAAGAGACCCCTCTAGTTTTGAATATTTTGAAGAAAAAAAAGAGAAGAGGAAAGCCAAAAAAGAAATTCACAGCAAATACAAATGACGGTAACCATTTCTTGGACAAAAAGGAAAATTCAACTTTCACAATTAAAATGTTTATGTATTTATTCAGGTTTCAAAAAATTGGAAAGCAAACAAGGAATAGGGGAAGGTAAAGAAGAAGGATGAATCAGAGGCAGAGTTTAATGATGGTATATTTTTTTTTTCTAAATATGGAATTAAGTTTTTGATTATTCCTTGTCATTTTTCTGACATAGGATGATTTTCTGACTGAAGAGGAATGAGTATTCAGGAGATGAAGAGATGCTAGATTTGAATGTAGAGGAAGATTTGGAAGTTGAAGGGCTTCAATATTTATATTTTATTGAGAAATTGAGATTTCATTTGATCTTATTGGTTTTGATTTATTTTGATATTATTTTTCATTAATATTTTAACTGAAACTTTTCTCAGAGGTCTGGGACCATTGTGAATAAGTGGGTTGCTTCTCCTGAATAAAATACTTGTTCAAGTATCAAGAGAAAAAAGCAAGCAAATGAAAATAATGATTCTCCTTACCATCCTCCTGGAAGGCATTTATTAGCACCAAAAGCAGAAGAAATAAGTGAGATAGTGAGTACATTTGATAATTTCTCATTTTTTCTGTTTTTCTGATTGTTTTTGGATTTTTCCTCTGGGATTCCTGTAAATTATGCTATTCTTCTTCTGGATTTTCTAAGCAATTTTTGATTGAGAAAGCGAGTGGTATGTTTAATAAATAATTCATTTTATAAAATATAGTGATTTTTTCTTTGAGTTCAAATAGAAATACTATATTTCCCCTAAAAAAGCGATTCCAAAGAGATCACATGACAAATATGTTTTATTTGAAGGAAAGTGTTATACTGAAGCCTAAATCATTCTAAACCTTGGTCTAATCCCCTAGACCAGGAATGTCAACCTCAGTGCCTCAGAAGACTTATCTCAGTATATAATCAGTATTTGAATATCCTCAGAATCTTTGTGCCTTAGATATCTCATTATAGTATAACCTCATACATTGTGCAGATAGACTAATAGTCTTGCACATAATTAATCCCCCAGGTCTGCATAAACTCTAGCCTTACTCACCCTGTCTATCCCATATTACATCATAGTTTATCCTTTGGGAATCCTTATGCACATCCTCCTGGGGATTTTATCACATAATCTCTCTAATTAATAAATATTCTCATGAATCCCATTTACACTTTAAATCCTTCAACTGTATGTTCCCAAATTATAAAGCACAGACCTGTGACCTTTCCCAATAATGGTTGTCAGCCTATCCCAATTTAGTAGCATTACCTGACTGGTCCTCTCTGTTACCTTGACTGCTCTTGTCATGAAATATGTAGTCTATGCCCCAGCCTATTGTACACCTGTTTTAGTTCCAGCACTTTGTCTATTTAAACTGGCATTCTCTTCTTCTTTCCTGATTTTTCCCCAAGAAATTGGTTTACTATTTCTTACTAGGAAATAAAAACCACCAATTGTCATCAAAGCAATATATTCTTACTCTATCAAGTTTTCTTCTCCATGTAGAATCCTTCCGCAAGCTTTCCCCTGAAGACTACTTTGAGTCAAGCATCCTTTTCCAAGCCCTTCTTGCACTCCCACAGCACTCGTGAAATTAAACTGATTTCTTCCCCAAAATACCAAATTCAACCACTCAAACTCTTTACTCTTACTTATTGGGAATCACATATTGCTATTAAATTTGTGGGATTTTTTTGTCTCATTTCTTTAATTCCATCTCCCATCATTTATTTAATTGGCTATTGAATCTGTGGCCTTCTTATGTAACTTTTATCTTCCCAAAAAACCTATCCTTCCCTCTTGAAATAATCTCCCCACAACTTGCCTTGATGTTTTGCTTTGATGCTTAAAAGTTTTTCTTTGATGCTTCAAAAATGTACTTCAACTCTTTGAAACTCTCCTTGAAGATTTAATTTGACTCCAGGATTCAATTCTTTGACATTGGGGCACCTATCATCACTTAATTTGGAATAAATTCTTGAATTCTTTCTTTCTTTTTCTTGCATGGGTGAACATTTTTTGTGTCACTTCTTTCTATTTGAAGAAATGAGATGCCTCCTCAACATAAACTTTTATATGAATTTTTTAGCCCAGCTGTCACGCTTAGCTCCAGGGGGAGAGGAACCACTGAACCAACTGACCCTTCTACTCCAAGAGACCACAGAACTGGAAGAAAATTTTCAAACTTACTGGCACCAGCAGCTACAACCACAACTCCTAAGGATACTGGCCTATTGGATACTGTTCCCAAAGTTTTCATCTCTCCTATCCCATAATCTAAAAATCCTAATATTCAAAGGGTAATGGGAAACTTTCTAGAAACTGGCTACCATGGTTTTGACTCTCCTTCTTTCAATAACAGTTTGTTCCCAATCCAAGGAGACAATGAAGAAGATGACAAGGACGAGGACTCTGGATTTGATTCAAGAATACTGAGTGCTTTGAATTCACCTTCCCCAGAGGGTAATCAAAGAACATCCTCTAATGCAACTGCAGTCTCACCAACTTTCCAAACTTCTGATCCTCCTGCTAATTCTCAGGGTCCTTCTCCTGATCCTTCCCTGCTGTCCATTCTTCAGAAAATGACTGATGCAACAAATCACCTTTCTAAAACTTCTGATAACCACCTTTTTTCCAAATTCAATTCACCATCCATTAACACCCCTGACACATTTGATGGTACCAACCCAACCAAGCTTCAGCCATTTCTTGAAGGTTGTGAACTCATCTTTGCTAATGATGAAAGTGTATTTGCTAATGAAAGAAATAAACTGTTTTTTACAGTCTCATACCTCTCAGGAAAAATTATCTGGTGGATTAAAACTTACATTGTGCACATTGGTAACCCTGAACAAGATTTTTTACTTAAATCTTGGTTTGTATTCACTCAACAGCTTCATGCTCTTTTTTCAATTTTCTGGAGAGATCCAAAGTGATGAAAAGGATTTCAATCTCCATCAAATGAAAGAAAGAGGCTATGCTACTAAATATATCACTGAATTCAGAAAACCTATGAACAATGTCCCTGGTTGAAGTGATAAAGATTTTTTTTTTAATTTCAGAAATGGACTCTGCTCCAAGATATTGGAGCAACTAGCTGGATACAATTGACCTCAAGGAATTCTACAGAAATTGATGGATATTTTTCTGAAATATGGTACTTGTTAACATGAATGGATGAGGGAGAAATACCTTAAATATCACCAGGCTCCAAGAACTGAAAATAGCTCTTCAACCCCTCCAAAAAATCCACAGTCCAGCCACCAAGTTAAATTCAAGGGGAAAGCTAAAGCTCCCTCTGCTAACCTCACTCCTACTTATTGTTGTAATACTAATGTAGGTGAAGATGGACACCTCAAGGCTGATGAAAAAGCTAGAAGATAAAATGAGTGTTTTTGTAATTAATGTGGAGGTGCTCACAACTTTAGCCCCTGCAGGAAGATTCCAGACTTCAGAACTGCGCAGAAAACCACTTCAGCTAAAACCAAGCAGGGAAAGGACTAGGTGATGGAAATGTGGTACTCCATGGCTATCAACCCTCCAATATCCAAGTGCATAATTTGGGAGGGAAAGCACCTTAATCATTAAATAAAGCCTTTTTTCATTTGTTTTCTGAATAACCAAGCTTACAGTGTACTCATTGATTCAGGAGCCACACAGTCTTTTATTTCCAAATATAGGAATTCTAAGTATTCTTTGTCTCCTAAACCTCTGAAAACTCCTATTTTATTATTAAATTTTAGCCCTTCCAACTCACCTTCTCAGGAAATCACCCATTGTTTTTCCCTCAATTTCTTGCTACCTTCCTTTCCAAAATTTGGATGGGATTTCCTGGTTTTTAACACTTCCCTAAACATGGACATTATGTTGGGTATTGACTTCCTTCACTTCTGGGACAATGAGGTAAATTTTCAATTGGCATTGATCACCACAAGAACCCCAACAGATTTGGATCAGTTCCCATTTTTTCTAATTAAATTTGACCACAAATTAACCTCTGCCAGAAAATCTGCAGACAGCTGCTCCTGTTCCCTTTTCAGAATCTATGCAACCATAAAAAATATCTTTGATTTTGACACCTTATTCTGTGAATCAGATATTCTTTGTACATTATCTGAAATTCTTTGGGATATAGAGGATGATCTATCCATTCATGATTTGCGTATGATCATTTAAACTTCTGACTCTGTCCCAAAGAAGGCCTCTGCAGAGGGTTTGGATGAGGGAAAGAAAAATGAAGAAATTGAAACTGTGATGGAGAGAGTTCCAGAAGCTTATCATAGATTCTAGATGTATTTTCTAAGGTCAAACCTGATAAAATCCCTACAAAGTGTGCTTAAAACCACCATATCAAACTGGAAGGTCCTGTGCTTTTGGAATTTTGGTCTGATCTTTCTGTTGCCTAAATCTTGAGTGCAACCATAATATTTCAAGTTTTCTATTTCTTTATCAATCTTTCCTCATGAGTGTTTAATTTTAGTGAATTCTTTATTGCCATCTAATATACTTCTCTTTTTTGTGATATTTTGTGTGTCACATCCATAATTATCAAACCAATTTTTTTCATTCATATTACCTGCCAACAAATTTTCAGCCCTATTTTTACTTATTATACTTAATTCTGAAGCTTTAAAAGGGAAATAAATCATCTTTTCTTACCTGCCTTGAACTGGAGTGCCATCCTTTGGCTCCCTGGATTGTCTCCTCATTTCCTCACAAGAATTGTCCTCATCTTCTCTTGAATCTTTCAACCAAATAATTTGATTAAACCTTCAACAAAGTTAAAAGCTGAATTTTTCCACTGATCAACTCAGCCTAATTATCTTTCCAATATTTTTTGCTTTCTTAAACTGCTTCTTGATCCTATCATCTTAAAACTGCAATTGAATTCCTTTTTTTAATTGAGTCCCTGCCATTATCATCTAAAAGTTCCTACCCAGGAATTCACCATCTTAATCAATCTTTCTCTTACCTAGTTCTTGTTTTTGGATTGCTTTCTCTCATAAATCCCCATGCTGTCCATCTTGCTTTGAATTTCATCATTTTCATCTTGAGCCTGCTGTCTCCATCCACATCTTCCTGCAACTCTGACCATTGTTTATTGATTGCTATTGACCAATTTTCTCCAGTTGTATTGATTGATCCATCTTGTCTATCAGGAAATTTAATTAATTTGAAGCCTCTTAATCTCTGTTGAAAATACCATCATCACAGCCTTATCCCAATCAGGATAGCCAATTCTGAGAACTTCCAAAAACCTTAGTTGTTCTTTTCTTTTAGTTGCTTCATTTTACTTACTCAGCCAACTCTTTAAGTATTTTTCTTGCGCCTGTTTTTCCTGTTGACTTTTCCATCTATCGTTATCCCTAAAAAAATTGCAAGTTTTCAATTCTTGGCTACCTGACTTCATTTCCTCAAAAACCAAATTGCTCAAACCATCTATCTTCAACCTTGCCTCTCTCTGTTCAATACACTGATCTATCAGCTTGCTGTGCCATTCAAGCCAGCTCTTCAATTCAATCACCCTGGCCTCACATCTGGCTTTGTATTTTTAGTTCCATGACCCTGTTGGTTAATTTATTGAATGAGGTTTGATCACCAAATTTGAAAATTCTTCTCTCATTTATCAAACTAGGTCAGGTAGCTAACTCATGGGTATTCCATTTTTATTGATCCAACATGTCTCATGCAGAGTTTTTGTTCAGATTTGGCCTGGGTTGAAAAATAAAAAATAGAATCATCATTTTATTTGTTGATTTAATAGACTTTAATGATGTTCAAAAATAATAAGAAAAATTTCTTTTCTAATGGAATAGTCGTTTATTTTAGTGTTAAAAACTTCACCATTCTAATTAAGAAATTTTGGATAGAATAGACCTACAAGAGTTCAAAATTATTCAACTTATTATTAATTTTATTTCCCTCAAGCTTTGGGCAAGAGGGTGGGTTGGGATTTTGTTCTGACCTTTTTTTTGCCTAAATCTTAAATGCAAAAATACTGTTTTCAGTGTTATATTCCTCTATAAATGTTTCCTCAAAATTTTTTAACTCTAGTGAATCCTTTATTTCCTTCTAAATTAACTTTCTGTCTTGTGATGTCTTGGGTGTCAGATCCATACTTATCAAACCTATTTCATCCATTTATCTTACCTGAAAACCACCTTTCAGCCATATTTGTACTTATTCTACTTAAGTCTGAAGCTTGAAAAGGGAAAGAAATTATCTGTTTTTACTTACATTGAAACAGAGTGCCCTCCTTTGGCTCCCTAGATCAGCTCCTGTTGGAATCAAAATACTATTTCTCATCTTCTCTCAAATCTTTCAAATGGAGAATTTAACCCAAAATTTGACAAAATCCTCCAGTTGGGCCTATCTAATCCCTCAGTCAACACAAGAATGAGGCCCTACAAGCCTATATAACTGAAAATGTAGAGAAAGGTTTCATCTTCCCAAGAGTTTCAAACACTGGTTCACCTGTCCTCTTTCTCAAAAATAAGGATTGAAGTTTGCATTTGTATGTTGAATTTTTCAAAATTGAAGCTGTTCCTTGAAAGAATTGGTATCCTATTGCTCCCATGACTCACTTATTGAAATAATTCTCTGGTTCTACTTTATCTTCTTAAAATGAACTCAGGGGTGCTTATTTTTTAATTAAAGAGGGGGATGAACATCTTACAGCATTCAGGACCAAATTTGGAAGTTTTGAATATTTGATTATGCCATTTGAATTTACCAATGCTCCTGCATCTTTTAAATATCTATTTAATAATATGTGTGATTCAACCACTTTCAAAAAACAAACCTAGCCATTTGGCAAAATTGCAAATAGAATGCTTTTTGTTTTTCCTTTTTCAACGTTCCAAATGTTGTATATTTCTGGGTTTTTTTTAACTGTGATTCTAGTTCAATCCTATTTCTGAAAAACTTTCAGCTTAGGTGTTGATTATTTTTTTGGTGTTCATAAAAATTATCTCAATAAGAATTTGACCACTGGGATACACTTCAAAATCCCAAGCTCTGCTCAAATTTCATAAAAAATTCCAGCTATTTTTTGATATATCATATGGTTTCCAGATAGCTGAAAAATTTTACTTGAGAAGAAATGAAATCAGAACTAAAATCTCAATACAATTGTACTTTTTACAAAAATGACTAATCAAAAAAATTAAAAAGAATATTTCAGAATCAATTTAATATTGCTGACATCTTCTTTCTTTCTCAAAATCAGAAATATATTATAGAGAATCTAAGACTAATGATAGTATCTTCAAATTTTTTTTATTATTTTACTGATTTTTTTTGAAAGAAATGGAGAGAGATTTCCAAGGAAATTAGTATTGTAAACAACATTTGTTTGATAAGGCTTTAGCAAATAAATAAATATTAATAACTAATTTAATTCAAACCATAGTGAAGTTTCAAGTGTGGTAGCTAATCTCTCCAGTCTATCCTCTATTGGCTTCATTTCCAAAACAAATTTCTCTTTCCAAGTTAATCTTTCAAGGAATAAAGGACTGTAACAATTAGAAGGGGGGCCTTCACAAGGTTTAATCTCACAATTTTAAACTATTTCATCATAAGGAGGTTCATATTCTACATTTCTTTTAGCATGAATTTCACCCTTCAATTCAGAAATACAGTTTAGCATTTTGTTATCAAGGTTGTGTAAAAATTTTGAATATGTTTTTCTTCTCCAGTCTACTTGAACAGAATGATATTTTCCTTGATTTTCTTCCTCAGTATCAGAGCAAACATCCACCCTAGGAAGAAGATTTCTGGCCAAATCATTTCCCAAATTTTTATTGCGGTTGATCAGCTTTTCTGTATATCTTTTTCATTCAATGTAGGAATCCTCAGCTCAAATTAGCAGGAAATTAAGAGGAATTTCAGGCTCACTCTGTTTTCAAATCTAGATCTGGGCTTCTTTTTGCACGTTTGAGGCTTTATTTATTTGTCCTTTTGCCAATGTGATGAGACAAGAACCTAAATTTCTTTGAAGAAATAAAGAACGAAAAACAGACTACAACTCAAGAGTCAGAGAGGACTCGTAGAAGAGAAAGATGTAGCAGAGAAAACACACCGAGCAGTGCACGATGATAGAAGGTGAGAGCCGTCAAGTGGATGGAAAGCAGTTAAGAGTCCAGAGAGGACTTAGACTGATAGAGAGTAGTGACCAGATGAGCCAAAGAGTTTGCTATGACGCTGTGAGTGTTTAAGCAACAGCAGTGAGCTATATAGCAGATCAAAAGACAGAGATACTTTATACTCTTTCTCACCAAATATGAGAAGAACTCAGGCTGAAGAAGATCCTCGTACTTGCAGGTTGCTTATTGACCTTGAGATGTAGTGAGTTCTTGAAGAGAGCATTGGTGATGTGATGAGTTCTTGCCGAGAGCGTCGAGTTTGGTGTGTTGAGTTAAGTTTGAGGTGGGGGGGCAGTAGAGAGGGAGATTGAGGAGGAACGGAACAAAAGGAAACTGAAAAGGAAACTGAAGAATAGAAAGAAAAAGAAATAGTAAAAGGAAATAGTGAGAGTTTTTAGAGTGAGGAGGAAAGGTCAAAGTCAGAGAATGAGGTGTTGAAGTAGGTGAGAAGTAGGTCAGAGCGGGCTTGGAGGTGCGCCCAAGAGACAGGTAGATGTTAGAGCGCGCCTTGCAGTTGATTGGGACGTTCAGCAGTAGATTGGAATAATTCCAACACAATGTAGCCATAGTTCAAGAATTCCAAAAAGTATTTCCTTTTTACAAAATCCAACCTCTAGTGCATAATTGGCAAATTAACCATTCTTCTTAGCAAGGAACCATTGATTTATGATGACTTCTGACAGGAATTTGTCTATTTTTATAAAATTAAAGCAGTCCCATTGGAAAGTTGGAGCCTTCATGCCAAAGATTTCCAACTCTTTCTGAAATTTCTCTTTGAACTTTCCAGTTATAATTTTCTTTCCACTATAGAGGTTGATGTCAGTTGTTTTCAGGGTTAAAAAAAGATTTTTTTCATAAATGGATCCAAGTAGTTTCAAATTCAACTCTTTTACTTGATCTTCAGAAGGTAGTATTGGAACCATGTTGCCACAAGGTTTCATATTCAAAACAGTTTTGATGTAGTCCCATAGGCATAGACTTATGGGGTTATTAAATTTGGGAAAATTTTCAGCTAATTCTTTATTCAGTGTTCTGGTTTTGATGGATTTTGAACTATGAGAAGCACTCAAATCCATTTTGTGGTGAAAAAGATGTTAAATAAACTTTTTGGTCAAGTTGAGGAGTTATTGAGTGATTGATCTGTTAGCATAAAGATAAAATACAGATGATTGGATCTGAGCACATCCAAAAGTAAATCTGGTTACTTGTGGTATTTTATGAAGAGTCCATATTCATAACAGGGTGTATCAAAATTAAGCAAACCCGCCATATTTTAATGGTGGGTTTCAACCCAAATCCACCATTTTAAAACTGCAATTAAAAATCAAAAAACCCACTTATTACAGATCAGACGTGTCAAATTTAACATGAAATAAGTGGTTTTTTTCAATTGAAGTATATAAAGGCTCTCACAGGCTCAACCACGCTTCATTCTACATCATCACCCCTGGTTTCATCCTATGACCTCATTGGAACACTTCATCACTCTCATTGCTTCATTGCTATCCTCATCACTTTGTCACTCTAATTGCTTCCATTGCTTCATTGCTATCCTCACCAATTCATCACTCTCGTTGCTTCATAACTCTCATTGCTTCCATTTCTTCATTTCTATCCTCATGACTTTATCACTCTCATTGGTTGTATTGCTACATTGCTATCCTCATCATTTCATCACTCTCATTGCTTCATCACTCTCATTGCTTCAATTGCTTTATTGCTATCCTCATCACTTCATCACTCTAAATTCTTCCATTGCTTCATTTCTATCCACATCAATTCATCACTCTCATTGATTCATAACTCTCATTGCTTCCATTTCTTCATTGCTATCTCATCACTTCATCAATCTCATTTGTTCATCACTCTAATCAACTCATCACTCTCATTGCTTCATCAATCTCATCCCCTGATCACTTCATCACTCTCACCACTTAAAGGCTCTCATAGCCCTTCATCCCTTGATCCCTCTTACTGTTTTTAAATTTTGCCTCAGAAAACCTCCCCCACAATCCACTAAAAAAACCAATGGACCAAAGCAAACATCCCCCAGGAACTCAAAATGGAACAATCCTCCCCCATCAGCTTCCAAAGGCTAAAGTAAGCTCAAGAGAGATGATCACATCATCCTGGTAAACTGGCTCAAAATTCCATCCAACTACAATGCTTGCTTTGGATCCAAAAATGAAACACAATTTGGCCAACCTTCATCCTCTAAGGTTAATGGCTATTGATCCAGCAATCAATTTCCAATCAATTTCTCAATCAGTTCATGATTGATTGAGAGATTGATTGGAGATTGATTGAGAGATTAATTGGCAATGGATTGGAAATTCAAAGTCTCTACATGTCTTTAAAATCATCTCCCATCTTGTTCCCTCCCAACCATATACTTTGATTGGAACAAGTGTCAACATGGAATTCCATTTTTTGTATGAAATTTTGAGATTGAATCCAGAAATCAATTTCTCAATTGATTCATAATTGAAAGATTGATAGGAGATTGATTGGAAATTATACATTTTGAAGACTCCTTTGGGATTGGGTAAAAATTAGCATATAGCGTGCTGGCAGTCTTTTGAGGAAGAATGTAGTACTAAAAATATTGATATGATAGAGGAATAATAAGGGTGGTTTTAAATTTCCTGCCCCTCTAATTACTATAGTAGTCTCACAAAAATAAAAGAAAAGAGATTGGTGGCTGATTTTAAGATAGAGTTGATACTATAGTAGTCTTTATCAGACCTAGCATCAATGTATTAAATCTTGATAAGGAAGAAATGATGGAACAGATTTTCAGCCTCCTGAATGCCAAGACCCTTGCTATCCTTTGGCTACCAGAGGTGATAGAATGAATAATAAATATATTATTCAATAAATGCATCAAAAATCCGTAAAATATTTGGAAAAAGCTATTTCAAGGTTGTTTGGTTTGGTTATGGTTTAATAATATAAATAAATGTTAATGAATTGGTTATTAAATAGATTAATAGAGGGGCCACAATGATATTGGGTATCTTTAACACCTCTCTTCAGGGAATTCACTTTGAAAACACATATACCTGGTTACTTTGGAACCTTTAGTTTAAATTCTTCAAGGAGATATTGCACAAATATAATAAATATATAAACTATATGGTGGTGTGACAGGGCCTTGCATCCAAGCTGCCACAACAGAAAAAGGATAATAACAATCATGGTATATTATTAAATCCTTTGGGTACCTATTTAGGACTTGTACTGATGCATTAAACCTATTACTGGGTTAAAAAGGTTGTTCAGAAGTTTTAATTGATAAAAAGGGTTGAAGATGGTGTGGTGACCAAAACTGGATACCTTAGGACCGCTGCAGAATAATTAAATTGTTTATGATTTTTTTATATATCATCATTCATAATCAAAAAAAAATTGAATTCCTTTTCCTGAATCAGGTCCCTTCAGCCTCCAGCTCCTCCAGCTTCCCCATCTCCCAGCGGTTTAGGGATGGTTCCCTGGGGTGCCCAACTCCCCAGTCCTTGTGTTCAATCCTTGTCCTCCTTGATTTGGCCTTTTGTTTTTCCAAATGCACAGGTAAAAAAAGGCTTGGCTCAATCTTTCCCACCACTCATACTTGCTTGACTTGGCTGGACCTTTGCCATTACCGGCATTGCAATCAATGTCAACGGCAAGGGAAGTCAACCAACATCATCGCTCTATCTCCTCCAACATCACATTCAACTCTGCAAAAACAACTAACCCATCATCCTCAACCATTGCTCCTCGATCAACTTGTTCAAATCAATCCTCATCAGTCTACCACTGCCCCCATCATCCAATGTGGTCACCCCGGCAAGATTGGTCATGGGAACAACCTCCATACCCTGACTCAATCCATTGTTCCCACAACCAATCTTGCACTTCCATCTCCCACATTGATTGGTCCTTTGGCCATCAAAGCAACCATCCCCACCCAAGCTTCCTCCTCAGATCATCACCCCCCGCTGCCACACCTATCTCAACCGTTATGGTGCACCATTTGGGACACCATGATAAAAAACAAAAAAAAATCCTTATCCTTGCGCGTCCTGCATTGCTCATCATCATCGCACGTCCTGCGTCCTCATCCTTATCCTCGCCCGTTGCGCGTCGCTCATCCTTATCCTTGCTTGTCCCGCATCGCTCATCATCATTGCGCGTCCCGTGTCCTCATCCTTATCCTCTCCTGTCGCACGTCCTCATCCTTATCCTTGCCCGTCACGCGTCGCTCATCCTTATCCTCACGCTTCCGGCATCGCTCATCCTTATCCTTGCACGTCCCGCGTTGCTCATCATCATCGCAAGTTCCGCGTCCTCATCCTTGTCCTTGCGCATCGCTCATCCTCATTGTTATTGTTGCGCGGCGCTCATCCATGACTTACCAAACCCATCCCAACCGCATCTCCAAGCGCTTGTCCAATCCTCGGATCCGTCAATCTCCCACCTCACTCAATCTATCAGTCGCCAATCTCAAGCCTGTCAGGAATTACTCAATTTCCTTCAGCCAATCTCCTATCCGCCAATCTGCGCTCTCACCAACTTCATCTGTCGCCCTTCCTGGGACTTTCCCACCCCTTTCCACCTCCGGACAAGGGGTGGAGAGTGTTGACTACCGCCCGCAGACATCCGCGGCGGTCCGGTTCATTTTCCTTTCCACCCCGTCTGCCTTTGGACGAGGGGTGGATGATTCCAGTATTGTCGCGTGCGCCCATCCACGGAAGGATGCAAGTGATCACCTGATTTTCTTTCTTTTTCTGCTCTATTTGTAGAATCCGTTGTACATAGTCTAACAGGGCCTCCTGCCTATATAAGGAGGGGCTCTCCCCTGCATTTTGGAGGGGCATCAAATCAATCCAGCATGAAATGAGCACATGAGAATAATCCTATCACCACATCAGATTTGTATGAATACCCCTTGATCCTTGAGCCTCCATACTCAAGCCCTTGATCCTTGAGCCTCCATAATCAAACCCTTGATCCTTGATCCTTATCACCAACCAATAGCTTTGCTGGTTGAAGAAGAATTTGTCTAATCAAATTCTTGAGTGTGTTACACCACTCCTGAGCCCTTCATCCAACCATAATGGTCCTGATTATCCTTTGATTATCTTTCTGGACCCAGTCACGTTTGACTGAAGAGGTTTTATTAAGCTTAAAACCTGGAGTGTTAAACCCCCCTTCACTTCTTTTAAAGTTTCATTCCGCCACGCTACTCTTGAGTCCCTTGAGAAGTTTTGGGTTATTCTTGTTTGAATCAGTTATTGTTTTTGCTTCTAGAGCTTCTTAAAACAATTAGCTTTGTCTTGTGCAGCCACCCACAGTTATCTGGTACCCTTGAAGCGCTTGATTGCGGAGAGGTGGGCAGGTTCATTGAGAACCTGGAGGTTGTTTGGGATTGAGTTGATCTTTCCTAAGCTTCTTCTGACAACCAGAGCTATTATCTCATGGGCGTTGTCACTCAAAATTGCCTTGTCTTGTTGAACTATGAACAATTCTTGACTCCTTCTATTCAAGTTTTCCCCAACATCATCTTGCCTCAGATAGTGTTGTCTCCCAGCTAGCAACCACTACAATCTTTATCCTCTTACTTTTGGTTCCCCGTTTACTAGGTTCTGGACTTTGATCTCTGTTACATTTAAATATTTTTGTAACACTCAGGAGGGCAGCCTAAAAAAGCACCTATCCCCTCCACAGAACTTCCAACGCCCTGCGCCTTTTGGAGTCTTACATTTGGTCCCCTGGGCCAGGATTGAAACAGCAACCTTGGGATTTACAGTCCCAATAATTTGTGGAATCAACTTGGAAATCCAATCTTTTTCTCTTCTTCTGTTTTTCTCCTTTTTCTTTTATCATCTAGATCTGATCCCTGGAGGCAACTTGTTCCAGAAGTAAGTCCTCCCAATGGTGCACCATCAAGGGGTTTGATTCTAGTGGTTTTTTGTAAACCCTACCCTTGCCACACTTGTGAGCCACTTTGGAAATCTGTTCTTTGGATCCCTTAGGAAATCCTTTTGTCAAAATGTAATCTATTGGTACCTCTTCTGCCTCTGTTTGGGCCAAAATGATCAAGATCAAACCTCAGAACAAGAACTTAAGCTTTAATGGTAAAAATGTTGAACAGTTCCTGGATTCCTACAAGATGGCTGCTGAAGTGGACAGTGCCAGCAAATACAACATGGCTTATCAACTGCAATTCTTTATCTCCTCTGATGAAGTCATGGAAGTGATTGAATCATTTGATGGATTTGAATCCCATGACTGGGTACTTTTTAAGGAGGAAATGAATGCCTACTGGGGCAAAATTGATATAGCTAGGTTCACTCTCCAAGATCTGGATGCCCTAGTCTCTCAATGGACCTCCAACGGTGGTGTCTCCTCAGCCTCTGATTATGAAGCTTTCAGAAAATCTTGGGATCCTATCCAGTCCTATCTTATCCAAAACAATCAAATTGATATGTTGGAAGAAATTTGAGTGCTATTTTTTCAGTCTTTCTCTCCAGGAGTGCAGGAAAGAATTAAGGATGAATTGGTGAAATCTGGATCCATGATCACCACAAGAGATAATTGGTTCAAGCTCCCTGTTTTCATGGTTATTAGGAATACTGTGGATAAAGTGATGAAAGGTCAAACAGCTCTCACCTTTAAAAAACCTAAAATCACTGAACCAGTCCTTTCCCCCTCTTTTCAAGCATCTTAAAAAACCATGAATAAGATGGAAGCCAATCGCATACCTAAACCAAATCCTCAGATCCACCAAGAAAAACCTACTATTGATGAGATCACCAAGCTCCTGCAAGCTTTTGAGAATAAAATGGATCAGAAACTCTCCTCTCTGGCTGTCCCTAAACCCTCCAACTCTGTTCCTAGGTCAACCATAGTTTGCTATTATTTCCACAGAGAAGGTCATGGAAATGGTCGCTTTCCTGAACTCCAGAAGGACAAGGAGGAAATGTTGGTGGAACAGAAAGGGAGTAACTTCTTTCTTCCTAATGGTACACTTATCCCTTTCAATTCATCTTGTCCAATTTGTCATTTGGTGGCCTCTTTCCAGCCTCCTGCTCCCAAGAAGGCATCCTTGGCCTATTTGGATTTTCAATCTGCTTGTGGAACCCTTCAACCTTGGTATCCTCCTGCTGTCTCTTCTTCCAGATTTTCTGGAACCTATCAATCTGATCCAGCTAGGAAACAACATGAGGAACCCAGACCTCATAAAGATCCTCCTGTTCAATCCCCAATTCTTTGAAAACCAGTCAAACGTCAACCTTCACCGGAGGCTCCCTCTTCTGAGGTAGAAAAAATGGAAGTAGAAAAGGAACCCCTCATGGATAGGTTTCCAGAATACTCCAATCCTGCTCCTTTTCCGTCCAAATCACCTTCACCAACTGATCCAGTTATAGTTCCACCATCACCTGAACTTCCTCTTCCAAATCAACCCAAGGTTTGATTTGAAAGGGGAATTTCCAAGGACCACCCCAACGCTGTGGAAGGGGTATTAAAAAAAATATCCAATTATAAAATCCCTGATCTAACCATGGCTGAACTCCTTTCCATCTCACCATCTGTGGCTGAAGGCATGAAGAAATGGGTTTCTTGGCGACGTGTGGAGATTGGACCTGATGAATTGAAAGTCTCCTCTTGAACCTTGATAGAAGACTCCAGTGGAACAGATCCTTCTTCTGATTCAAATATTTATTCTTGTCTTCTTGTATTTTTACCATGCTCTCTAGGTGACTCATCCAAAACGGTTTCTCTACTTGTCAATTCTGGGTCCCAACTAAACTTAATTTTGGATTAAATCGCCTGCAAGCTCAATCTCAGTCCAAGGGTAAGCTTCAACTCTGCGGTTTATGGAATTGGGAATCAATCTTGTCAGTTGGTGGGTATTGCTGAGGATGTTCCAGTTTGAATTGGTCAAAATATTGCTGGAACCTGTCACTTTTGGATCACTTGTTTGGAAGGTCCGATGATTTTGGGTTGTCCTTTCATAATAGACTTTGGAGCCACCCTGATGTTTTCCAATCAAGTTGGGGAGAGAATTTTACTTCCTGATGCTGATGGTAGGAAGATTGAAGTTCCTCTCTGTTCTTTGGATTGTGGTTGTTGGCAAAGAGATTTCCCTGGTTTTTCACCTAAATCAGTTCTGAAGGGGAAGCAGAAGGATTCTTCTAACTCCTCTCATTTTTTAGCAGAATAGTTGGTAATAATAGTAGTTGTAGTGCTTCTAAGCCTCAGACTTCAACTACAGGGCCAACTTTTATCTCTGAGGCATATTTTTCATCCTTTTCATTTCTTTCTTCTTTTTCTTCTGATCTCAAAAATGTCCAAAATCAAAAACTTCTTAAAACACAAAAATCGAAAAATATTTCTCTTCTCTCTGGTTCTGTTGTTTCTTCTTTTCCTTGTACTCTTATCACTGATCAATCTTCCTCTATCCCTGGTTTGATTCTCCGCAATGAGTATAAACTAGATCCTGATCTCAATTCTTTTCTTAATGGTTTTGGTATGGAGGAGTATGGGCTTCAGTGGAGGCACTTGGGGGTAAAAGTAAGTCCTCCCAATTGTGCACCATCAGGGCATTCTTCTACCATAATTTTTGAAACTCTACCTTGTGCCACACATGCGAGAAAAGCCTTATTTTTTGGATCCTCTTTGATGGAAAAGGCACCCTTTGAAAATTTTATGGAACATTGAACTTGGAGAATGTTGGAATCTGGTCTCAATTGTCGTACTCAGGTCTTGCTGGTGAATGCGTGGAGGAAACAAGAACTTCTCTCTTTTTCCACTAAATATAAGCTGTTAAGATTCTGATTCTCTCCATGCACCATTCCTCTTTGATCCGCGCCTCTGTGTGCGCTACTTAGTCTGCTCTCTGCACACTCTCATCTGTACACGGAATCTCATCTGTAGCCAATTTTCCCGCGGTGTTCCTAGTTTCCTTCTTCTTCTTGATAGTCTCCTTTTCTTTCCTAGTTTCCTTCTTCTTCTTGTCTTGTATATCTGTTCTAATCAACATTCAATCTCCCAAGTCTCATTCCGCTCTGACCTCAAATAATCCTTGACTGGTAAGATGTCACATTCTCAATATCCTTGATCTTATCTAAATCTGATCTATTTTCTATCCAGTTCATCTTCTCGTGATCTTTTATTCATCCACCTCCATCAAATCAATTACTGTCCCGCTCCTCAAATCTCTTCAACATCAATCTAACTACCCTCTTAACCTTCATCTCCAGTCAAGCTGTAGGGCTCTATCTCTTTCTTCCTTTTCTGTTCCCATGATTCTTGTTTTCTCACCTTTATCTTTGTACTCTCTTTGTTCAGCCCATGCTGGTTCTAAGTCATACAGAAATTCAACAATATACTTATCACGGTTAAAAGTCGAAGTTTACCAATCAACTCTAACCAAATTTAGACGATGAATCCCAATACAACTATGACCAAACCAGCTGGCGCAGCCAACTTCTTTCACCAGGTGGCCTTGAAGGCTTCCGTCAAAACTATCCCTCCCTTAAATGAAGAGAATTATTCAATCTGGAGAGCCAAGATTCTCATGCTATTTGATTTGAAAGACATAAAAGATACTATCACAAGAAATTCCGGCCCTCTTTCCTCTCAGAAAGATAGAGAGATCCAAGCCATTATCTTATCCAAACTAGGCAGTACTACTCATGCGAATGTGGTCAACACCTCCAATATGACTTTGTCAAAACTCCTGTGGTCTGAAATCACAAAAAGATTTGCCTCTTCGGAGACGGCTAATAGGGAAAGGGTCTTCAACCATTTTCTACATTCTACTTTCAACAAACATGCAATTGAGGGTTTTATCACGGAAATGCATAAATCTATTAAAAGGATGATAGACATTGGAATTGAATTACCTAAGGATATACTTGCGTATCTTGTGCTCTTCAAGTTCCCAACGGTCTTGGAAAACCTCAAGCATCAGATAGTGCATGTCAAAAAACAGCTAACGGTAGATATTGTATTCAATCATCTTACTCAGTACCATAACAAGAGGAAAGCACAAAGGAATCCTGGTAAATCATCTGTGGACGTCTCCTTGGTATTGACAAAAAATAAATTTCACAAGGATGAGAAGAAGGTAAAGATGAGGTGTTTAGAAGGATACCACGATCCAAACGCTCCTCACTCTGAATCTTTGTGTTTCCATCTACATCCGCAAATAGCTCCAAAATGGTGGATAGAGAAGCAAAATGAATGGAAAAATAAAATAAAAAAAACCTCCTACAATCAACTACCATGCCTTGTTAACCCTTTGGATCAACGCTGATAACAACCCAAACCTTCTCTTGGACTCTGGAAATCATGTCCATATATTCAACGATCTTGAATTCTTTTCCTCTATTAAACTCCAAGAAGAATCAGACGAGATTAAAAACGGCAAACTAGAAGCTAACCTAAAAATATGTGGAACTGGAACAGTCAGATTGGAATGGAATGATTCTTTTGTCACACTAGAAGACTGTGTCTATGTACCCAATATTATTGTTAATCTTATTAGCCCCCGCCTTCTGTCAAGCAAAGGATGTAGTCTAACTCAAGTGAATAACAAATTCTTGGTAACTTGAGGAAGCCAACTAGTACTGAAGGGCATGATTTGAGACAATCTATTTGTCATAGAAAAGCCCAAATCCCCAGACCAAAGTCAAATGGTCAATTTCTCTGAACATACAAATAGTCACCCATTCTCCCTACTCAATGTACACAAAATGTATGGAAATGCTTTGATATCCACCCTCAAACCTCAAGTGAAGGATCTTTTATCCAATGAAGAACTCAATTACTTTGAGTGCAATAGCTGTATCAGAAGTAAAATCACAAGATCACCCTTCACTGGGATTTTCAAACCATTGAGTAAGCCCTTAGATCAAATTCATCTGGACCTTATCGGTCCTATCTCTCCTCAATCTAAATTGGGTCACCATTACATTCTCACCCTGATAGACAACTGCACCGGTGTAAGACTCCAAACGGTGCTAAGCCGTGGCAGTTCTGTGGAGGGGAAAGGTGCTGTTTAGGTTGCCCTCCTAGGAGTTACAATAACATTTAAATGTAACCGGAATCAAGGTCCAGAACCTTATGGATGAGAAATCAAAGTAAGGGAAGAGGATAAGAGTTGTTGGTAACGATGGAAACAGTACTATCTGAGGCAAGATGGTGCAGGTAAAGACTTGAAAAAATAAGTCAAGGTTTGCTCAGAGTTAAATAGAAAAAGGCAGTTGTAAGTAACAATGCCCACAAGCTAATAACTCTGGTCGTCAGCAGCTGATTAGGAAAGATCAACTCAATCCCAACCAACCTCCAGGTTCTCAATGAACCTGCCCAACTCTCCGCAATCAAGTGCTTGAAGGGTACCAGATAACTGTGGGAGGCTGAACAAAAAAAAAGCAATTTGTTTATGAAGCTCTAGAAGCAAATCAATAACGAATTTGAGCAAGAATATCCCAACACTTCTCAAGGGACTCAAGAATAGCGTGGCGAAATTCAACCTTAAAGAAGAAGGGAGGTATAAAAATCCAGGTTTTAAGCTTAATAAAACCTCTTCAATCAAACGTGATTGGCTCCAGAAAGATGATCAAGGAGAGATCAAGACCAGTATGGTCGGAAAAAGGGATCAGAGTGGTATAACACACCCAAGAATTCAGACAGACAGGAATTCTTCTTCAACCAGCAAGGCTATTGGTTGGTGATAAGGAACAAGGTCACAAGGGACAGAGTTTGAGTATGGAAGCTCAAAGGATCAAGGGGCAATCATGGATATACCCGGATAAATTGCTCAGATAAGTGGGAAGGATGCCCACGGATAAGTTGATTTCTGATGATGGTCTCATGGATTTTAGGATGATGATGATAGGATCTTCTCATGCTGGGCCAAAAGGCAGGGGAGAGCCCCTCCTTTTATAGACATGAGGCCCTGTATACTATGTACAAGAGATACTACAAATAGGTGCGGAAAAATGAAAACATAAAAAAAAAAAAAAAAAAAAAAAAAAAACATGAAATGAGAGGAAAAAAAAAAATGTTGCCCACATCAAGAATGACCGCGGGCAACCAGATGGACACCCACGACAGCGGTCGCGGGTGTTGACAACGGCTGTTGTCGCCTGATCTGCGGCGACAGCGGGGTGAAGTTTCTGACGGCCGCGAGCGGTCGCTCGCGGTTGTCGGTCAGATTGGATGATGGGCAAGGAGGAGGTAGAGGAGGGTTGAAGGATGAGAGGGTAGGTACGGTCGATGATCGACCCAATGGATGGATGAGGAGGATGATGGGTCAGGATGGGATGGGATGAGTTTGATTGGGTACTTTTTCTTCCAAGCCAGACTGATGTTAAGGAGCATCTGAGCCTGATGGTTGATCAACTTCTGGAGGACAATCAAGGTAGCCCTGGATTGGATTGGCCCGAGTGGACTGCTGTCGGTCTTGGGTCTCGGGATGGATTTCTTGACATCCAACTGGTGATGCTGGACGACCGATTTGAGGAATGGATCCTGGTGCTCTCAATTGGGGGTGGAGATGGGGGAACGGTTCAAGTAGGGGGTGAACTGGCAATTGCAAGGGTCGATCAAAAAGTTGGGGAGTGGTAACAAGAGATGGATTGGATTGGATGGTTGGTGGTGGTGATGATGGGTGCCATCACAACGGTTGGAGTGCTGATGATGGGATGAGGGGCATGAGGATGACGATGCCAGGTTCATGATGATGAGTGAGGATGATCAATAAGTTTCAAGGTTTGCTTGATGGTCTTGATCAACGTGGGCTTGGGATGAGGAAAGGGTGGTGGATGAGTGTGGATGGAGTGGAGAGGAGGAGAAGGGATCATCAAAAGTGGTTCGACAATCGCTCGCATTGCCAAAAGTCAGAGCCGCGAGCGCGACAAGTGGGAGTTGAACATAGGAAGAGAGGATTGAAGCGGAGAGACAGGCAAGAGGCCTGTCCTAGACCGCTAGGACAGGGAGGAGTTGAGAGATGGGGGGAAATGAAGGTACCCATAGGGGTACAACTGAAATCCGATTTTTTTTTTTTTTTTCCCGTGGTGTCCCGGATTGGTCACCACATCTCTCCCCAACTTACAGACTTTCCCTAGTCTGCATCTAAAATTTGAAGGGATTAAAAAAAAAAGCAGGGAACAAAGAAATTGAAGCAAAGATTGGCCATTTCTTGATCTTGAGAGCAATTGAAGAGTTGAGGAAAATATCTTGATTCTTCCAAATGAGCCCTAGAAGCGGCAGGAATAGAACAAGGAGGGCGTCCCAGGTGCTCACATATTTGGCATACAGTAGAGTTTCATAATACAAACGCAGCACATGACCCTGGTGGTGCACAATTGGGAGGACTTACTTCTGAGATAAGTTGCCCCCACAACAATGAAACTTCTTGACTTGATCAGCAGAGAAACTTCTGGCCAACCGAGTAACATCCAGCTCCTCCAAAACATAAGATCCACCTCTAACTTGATCAACCACTTGATAAGGGCCATTCCAACGATTAGAGAAAAGCTTGCCCCACTGGGTTTCCAAAGATTGATTATAAGCTAAAACTAGGTCACCAGAGTTCAAGGGCTCCCTGACTTGATTAGAGTGCTTGTCCTCCCAATACTGGACGGATTTTGCTCTGGACTCCATCATCTTTTGATAAGCTTCATCACGAACGTCTTCACTTCGCTCCAGTTGCTTGGATCTAGCAACTAACAGATCAGTAGTTGAGGACACCTCTTCCCAAGAGATACCCAAGAAAGATTCCATTTCCAGATCCAAAGGAAGGACTGCTCTTTGACCAAAGATGATTTCATAAGGTGAGTAGCCAGTAGTTCTTTTGGTTGAGATTCGATCAGAGAAGAGAACAAGAGGAAGGAATTTGCGACAATTCTTGCCACTTTCACCAGCCAGTTTAATAAGTGCAGCCTTCAAAGGGGCATGGCCTCGTTCCACCATGCCTTGGCCTTCAGGATAATAAGGAGTAGTAACTCTATGTTTTCCAGGAAGGGATCGGATCATTTCAGCAAGCTTGCCCCCAAATTCAGAGCCACCATCAGTAGAGTAAGATTGAGCCAGGCCATAACGCATTGTCCAGGTCTCGTAGAGGAAAGCTGCCACTGATTCAGAGCTAAGTTTCTTAAGAAATTTTGCTTCAACCCATCCCAAAAAATCATCTCTAGCCACAATGAGGTACTTAGCACCACCTGCCTTAATATGAACCACATCCATAGCAATCCTTCCAAAGACAGTGGACTCCCCAGTAGGATAACAAATTTCAGCTGGGCGCCTAAGATCACATTTTTGACAAACTTCACAACTCTTGCACCATTGGGAGACGGATTTCTTCAAAGATGGCCACCAGAATTGTTCGGATAATTGTTGATAAGTTTTGGTTTCCCCACAATGACCAAGGCCTTCATGGAGACTTTCAAGGATAGAATATTGTTTAGAGGGAATAGTAACAACAATAAGAGCACAAGGATTGCCCCTCTTCATAAGTCTAGAGCCTTGAACAAAAAAATTAGAAGACTTTTGTTTAAGAGATCGAAATTCCTTAGCAGAGAGATCAGGAGGTTTTTGAAGAGTTGAAAGGTACTGCTCTAATTTAAACCAGAAGCCTTGTTGAAAGCCAGAATAATTTTGAGAAGAAAAAGAGAAAATAGGTTGGATTAAAGGTTCCTCTTCATTGAAATCGGTTCCAACATCAGATTTGTTGTCCCCAAGAGGTCGTTGAGATAAACAGTCAGGCATGGTGAAAGATTTTCCCGGCCTGTGAACAATATCAAAGGAGAAAAGCTGGATAAAGGCTACCCAACGAGTCATAGGAGCATTGGGAAGACTGGGAGCGTTGATCATTTCAATGATGGATCGAGCATCAACTTGCAATTCGAAATGTTGACCCCAGAGAACAGTTTGAAGTTTCTTCATCATTTGAGCCACACCACAGAGTTCCAGTTTGGGCTGGGAGTATCTAGATTCTACATCTGAAAATGTTGATTTCACTATTTGATTTCTTAAAAAAAAAGAACCAGCGGGCTAGAGGCATGGGTTTTAGAGATAATTAGACCAACTGATTCAAAATAGGAAAAATGAATAATGAAGAAAATGAAAGGAGTACCAACGCTAGGACTATGATCAGGAACAGGACAGCATGAGCAGCAGAGGAAAGGATGAGGCTATAGGAAATGAGTAGACGACTGAAACGGACAGAGGTCAGAGTTGAGAGTTGTTAGTTGTGATAGATCATGCGGATAGGTCTCTTACCAGACAAGAACACATGGGCTGTTTAATTGAGGTAGCTGAGATGGTGGATCAAGAGTCGAGGCGAGATGAGATTTAAGAGAAAAGAACAGGAACAATAGAAAGAAATAGAAAAGGAAGAAAAGAATGATAGAATGAGGAAGGAGTAAAAGAAGGAAGATCAGAAGAAGAAAGAGATCGATTTTGAGTAGCTGTCGTCAGAGGTTTTTCAGATGGATGAACCTCGAACCTCACACCCTTCCAAGATCTGAAGCTGGGAGACTCGAGTTGAGAGATGACAATCTTAGAAATGGAGTGTTCACACTCATCTTCAGGGTGCGCGGCAGTCAGAGAGAGGAGAGTCGTGAGAAGTGATTTCTCAACACTCCCCGTGGCTGGTAAGTGGGTTATCCGTAAAGTCTCAGGTGGTGAATATTGTTTTTTGTAATAGCTTAAGAGAACTGATAGAAGATGCCTTCGAGAGTGAATCGGCGACCATGGAAGGACTGGGAATGAGTTCTAGTTTGAATTCTTTATTTGTGAAATCATCGCGAAGACCTTTTGTTTTTATATCTATATGTCGTGACTTGGAGTGAGAGCCAAATTTTTTTATCTTATTGTCTAAACCTTTGTTGTCTATATACAATGTTGGTTTGAACTTGCAGTTGTGGTAGATCTCATTGATGAGGTGTCTGATCCATTTTGTCTCGAGATAACAATCGAGCAGTGCATTCAGTTCGGATTCGGTAGAGGAATAGGTGATGTTTTGTTGTCTGGTTGAGTTCCAGACAACTGGGCTTCCATAGTGGAAGACGACATATCCGGTTTGAGATTTTTGGAAAACTGGATCATCCCCCCAGGTGGCATTGCTAAAGCTTGAGAGGAATTCTTGTTGAGGATTGTATTTGATGGTGAGTTTGAGATTTTTGGTTGTCTTGAGATATTTCCATACTTTCCGGACCTCCCGCCAGTGACTCATACCGGGCTTGGCGTTGAACCTAGACAGACTAGATACGGAGAAGGAAATGTCTGGACGAGTGTATTGTGATAGGTGATTGAGAAGTCCGGTTGCAGATCTGTAATTGATGTTTAGTTGGCGAAATTCTGCATGGTCGTCGTCGGAGGCGGGTTC
Source organism: Puccinia polysora (assembly GCA_025617555.3). Classification (NCBI taxonomy): domain Eukaryota; kingdom Fungi; phylum Basidiomycota; class Pucciniomycetes; order Pucciniales; family Pucciniaceae; genus Puccinia; species Puccinia polysora. The sequence goes on from CM062628.1 coordinate 56,438,430, forward strand.
AAGATGGAAATTCTGTGTTAGGGGTGATAACGTTTCTTTGCAGGATGACAGGCCAAGCTCTTCTAGTCCCCGTTGGATATGATTAGGTTGGCTCAGGAGAATTAGATCATCTTCAATCTCCATGAGCATTCCGAGTATTGTGTTTGGTGAATGAGAGGACGAGTTTTGGAATCTCTTAAGAAAGTTTGATTCCAAGGAGTCAGAATTGCCTGCATGGATTAAGTCGTCCACGTGGAAGTATAGAATTTCCTTTGTTTGGTTTTTAAGGTAAAGACAGGGATCGCTGGTTGATTCTTCGTACCCTTGAGACTTGATCCATAGCGTAAGGGTTTTGTACCAATTCTTGGGAGACTGTTTGAGCCCGTATAGCGATTTCTTTAACTTTAAATAGGGAGATCTTCTACTTGATCCATCTGGCGTTCTTATAATGACGGTCTCCTCCAGAGGAGCATGAAGAAATGCCCCCTTGACGTCGAATTGGGTGAGTTTCATTTTGTTTTTCAGGGCGTATACCAAAGCTAGTCGTAGGGATGCGATTTTTCCAGTTGGCGCCAAAGTTTTGTTGTAATCAACTCCCAATACTTGATCGAAGCCTTGAAAACACAGCCGGGCCTTGTATTTGACAGGTTCGCCATGGCAGTTCTCCTTCACTTTGAAGACCCAGGTCGTGTTTAGAATGTTGTCGGGATTTCCATAATATTCCTCCCAAACATCTTATAGTTCTATGCCTTCTAGTTCAGTTTCTGTAGCTTCCTTCCATTTGGGCCACTCGGGGAACTTACGCGCCGCCTTGTAGGAGGGGGGTTCATAGTAATGGTGGAAGCCATATTGCTGGGGTTTTTTGATTTCGCGTCTAGGTCTTTGATATGCGGATGTTTCAGGAGGTTCGGCTGGAGTAGAGTGGCAAGGTGGACTTGGGGGTGATGAATCTGAGGAGTCTGTGCCTTCATTCTCCTTGCAATCTGATTCTGAGTCGGAGACGTCTTCAGGCGAGTTGCGAATAGTGTATTGTTTTTGAGCAGAAGAGAAGTCGGAGTCGTCAGATTCCGAGCTAGCTTGAGAAAAAAGATCGAGTCCGGGAGACTCCAGAAGAGGAAATTGAGAGATTGTATTCTTGAGGAACTGGACATGTTTGGTTTCAATGACAGCACCGGATAAGCTTAATACGAGATAAGAATGAAAGATTGGATTGAACCCAACTAAGATTCCTTCTAATCCTTTTTCGTTGAATTTCCTTCCTCTTTGTAGATGATTTCCTAAGTAGATTACCGGTGATCCTACGGATTTCAAGTAGTTAGTAGGAAGACTCTTATTGAACATGAGTTCCCAGGGGGATTGATCATTACCTTCCCTCGGGATTTGATTCAACATGAAGCAGCAGCTCCGGATTATTATGTGCCAATAGTTCTTTGGTAGTCTGGAAGAAGAGAAGGTTGCTTGCGCTGATTCGACGATAGTTCGATTGGCTCTTTCCGACCGGCCATTGTGTTGGGAATGATGCGGTTCTGACGTGAGTAGTTTGATGTGTTTAGATTTGGCAAAGTCTTTCAAAGTTTTATTGGTGAATTCCGTGCCTTTATCCGAGAAAATTTCTGTCGGATAGTAATTAAGCCGTTTATATTCTGTTTCCAGGATATTGATTATGACGTTCGGGGTTTCATCTTTAGATAGGAGGGGAAATGCCGCAAGATAGCCAGAGAAGTTATCTACGAGAGTTAGAATGTACCGGTGGCCTGCCTTGGATTGAGGGGTAATTTGTCCAATCAGGTCGAGGTGTATTCTTTCAAGCGGTTTCGACGAAGGCGTTGAAGTTGCTGAGAAGGGAGATTTAGTGATTTTGCTTTTGACGCAACTCTCACACTGAAAGCTATCCAATTCTTCTTTAGAAAAGTGACCCTTGAGTAGAGGCTTGAGGGTGGAGATTGCAGCATGACCGTACATTTTGTGAAAGTCGGATAGAGATTGAGATTCGACAGTAGTTGAGCTTGTGGATTGATTTGTGAGATTAACTGAAAGATTGTTACCCGCAACTCGAGGTTTCTCAATTACAAAGAGATTGTCGCGAATCAATCCTTTTAGGACTAGCTCGTTGCCTCGAGAGACCGTAAATTGATCTCGTTCTTGAGAAAGATTGCATCCCTTCTTTGCTAGAAGACCGGGGCTAATTAAGTTAACCACTATGTCTGGGACATACATACACTCATCTAAGGTTACGACTGAATTGTTCCATTCCAGTCGGACCGTACCAGTGCCTCAAATTTTAAGGTTAGATTCTAGCTTTCCAGTCTTGATTTCTTCTGGATTGTCTTGAAGATTGATGGAAGTGAAGAATTTCAGGTCGTTGAAGATATGAATATTTGCGCCGGAGTCCAATAAGAGATTCGGCATATTATTGGAGTTGATCCAGAGGGTGAGTAGGGAATGATAGTTGATGGTTGGGTTCTTTTTGGTTCTATTTTTCCATTCATTCTGCTGTTCAACCCACCATCCAGGGGCAATTTGGGGGTGGAGATGAAAGCAGGACGTCTCTGGATGTGGAGCATTTGGGTCGTGGTAGCCTTCTCTGCATCGGATTTGGGCCTTTTTATCGTCTCTCTCTGTTCTGCCTTTGGTAGTAACTAGGGTAATATCCGGAGCTGATTTGCCTATCTTCAATTGAGCCTTTCGCTCATTATTATATTGAGTAATATGGTTGAAGACCACTTCTACCGTTATCAGCTTCTCTACATGCATGATTTGTTGCTTGAGGTTTTCCAGAATTGGGGGAAACTTGAATAGTATGAGGTAGGCAATTATATCTTTAGGTAATTCTATGCCCACGTCTGCCATCCTGGTAAGTGCCTTTCTGATATCGGTGATGAAGTTTTCTATCGCGTGTTCATTGAAGGGAGCATGTAAAAATTGATTGAAAACTTGGGCTCTGTTCGCAGTTTCGGATGAAGCAAATTGACGAGTGATCTCGGCCCAGAGCAGCTTAGACGATGAGATGTTTGCCGAGTTGACCACATTGGCATGAGTGACGCTGTCTAGTTTAGAAAGGATGATTGCTCGGATTTCTCGATCTTGTTTTATCGTAAGTTGGCCGGAGTTCCTAGTTATGACGTCCTTAATTTCCTTGAGATCGAATAGCATTAACATCTTGTCGCGCCAGATGGAATAGTTGTCTTCGTTGAGAGGAGGAATGGCATCGACCGAGGCCTTGAGGGCAACTTGGTGAAAATAGTCGTTGGCCCCAGCTGGTTCGTTCATTTTTGATTAGCTTGAGTCTTTCGGCTTTTAACCGTGTTGATTTCACTATTTGATTTCTTAAAAAAAAAGAACCAGCGGGCTAGAGGCATGGATTTTAGAGATAATTAGACCAACTGATTCAAAATAGGAAAAATGAATAATGAAGAAAATGAAAGGAGTACCAACGCTAGGACTATGATCAGGAACAGGAAAGCATGAGCAGCAGAGGAAAGGATGAGGCTAGAGGAAATGAGTAGACAACTGAAACGGACAGAGGTCAGAGTTGAGAGTTATTAGTTGTGATAGATCATGCGGATAGGTCTCTTACCAGAAAAGAACACATGGGCCGTTTAATTGAGGTAGCTGAGATGGTGGATCAAGAGTCGAGGCGAGATGAGATTTAAGAGAAAAGAACAGGAACGATAGAAAGAAATAGAAAAGGAAGAAAAGAATGATAGAATGAGGAAGGAGTAAAAGAAGGAAGATCAGAAGAAGAAAGAGATTGATTTTGAGTAGCTGTCGTCAGAGGTTGTTCAGATGGATGAACCTCGAACCTCACACCCTTCCAAGATCTGAAGCTGGGAGACTCGAGTTGAGAGATGACAATCTTAGAAATGGAGTGTTCACACTCATCTTCAGGGTGCGCGGCAGTCAGAGAGAGGAGAGTCGTGAGAAGTGATTTCTCAACAGAAAACAACAAAGATTCATAAAGAGCAGGACGGTCCCAACCATTTTCATCTTCCTGAGTAAGGACGGCCCCAACAGATTGATAACTAGAATTGACAGCCAGCTTGATCTTGCCAGCTCCAGGTCCATAAGAGATCTTTTTCAAAACTATGTCTTTACCAACTATCCTTTTGAGAAGCTGGAAAGCACATTCACAATATTGGGTCCAAATCCATTCAGCATCTTTTCTGGTTAGACGACGCAAGGGTGCACAGATTTTGGATAAAGATGGGGTAAAGATTCTAACATAAGTGACAACACCTAGAAAGCCCCTAACTTCAGTTGGATTGTTTGGGGTAGGCCAAGAGATGATCTTGTTGACTTTGGCTGGTGCCATCCTTCTTCCTTCCTTGCAGACCACATGACCAACAATTTCCAGAGAAGGGACACAAGCCGCCAGTTTGGATCCAGAGACAGTAATGCCAGATTCCTCGATTCGAAACAGAATCCTATCCAAGGTAGTAGCATATTCCCAGATAAAACAACAAATTCCTGAATGCCAAGGTAAGAGCTCATTATCATAGTCAGATACTGGACCTTTAATTCCGCCATTGTCAATAAAGATACCAGCATGATCAGGGATTTCATCCTGGAGGATCCACATCATCTGAGCCTGATAGACTGCAACCGAGTTGGTGGCTCCTTGAGGCAATCAAGTAAGTTGAAATAGACCAAGAGGAGTATTGAAAGTAGTGAGAGGACGAGAAATAGGATGTAAGGATTGTTTGTCATAGCCACCCATAATATCCCCTAGACCATAGCAAGCTCTTCCCGCAAAGGATTCAACAAATTCTTCAGTAGCAGGGGGGATACCAGAGTCTTTAATAGTAACTTTATTAAGAGGTTGAAGATCATGAAATATTCTAAGTTTACCATTACTCTTGAGGACACAGAAAACGGGACTGGAGTAACTAGAAGTTGACTGTTCATACAGTCCAGTTCAAACTCGTTCCCGGACCAACTTGATGAATTTGTCAACTTTAGCAGCAGGGATAGGGATCTTTTTCTTTTGCCAAGGATCATGTTCAACTACAGGGATGATATAAGGGAGGCCATAGGATTCACGCAAGAGACCTCTCTCTTCTTCACAGAAAGCAATAGATTTTTCCCTTAGAGATAAGACATTTTTGATTAAATTTAACTCATCAGGAAGAAGCCATCCATCTGGACCAAAGTTGACCACCTTCAGACGTTCTTCAGTGACCCGTCCATTAGGCACAAAGGGACCAGTAAGAGATTGAGGAAGACCACAGTAAGGATTGCAAGATAGAGGAGGACCCATAAGGGGAGGATTGAGGTTGAGAGGCATAGGCTGGTTGACTGGTTGGATCTTCTTAGCAACTGGTTTATACTTAGTGGCAAAAGAGAGAAGTTTTTGTTTACTCAAAGAGTTGAACAGAGAGACTTGATTACAAAAGCTGAGTCCAAGTTCCAACATCTTCCAAGTCCGATGTTCTGCAATATCCTTGAAGGGTGCCTTTTCCATAAAAGGGGAACCAGGAGATAATACGTTGCTCACATGTGTGGCACAAGGTAGGGTTTCAAAAATGACGTTAAAAGATTGCCCTGGCAGTGTACAATTGGGAGGACTTACTTGTACCCCAAATTGCCTCCACTGAAGCCCATATTCCTTCATACTAAAATTGCCAAAAACGGAATTGCAATTAGGATCTAGTTTAGACTCGTTGCGGAGATTCAAACCGGAACTAAGAGAAGATTGATCAGACTTAAAAGTAGAAGGAAAAGAAGACACAACAGATCCAGAGAGAGAATGAGATGGAGAAGAAATATTTTTGGATTTTTCTATTTTGATGTGTTTTTGTTTTTCAATATTCTTGAGCTCAGAAGAGAATGATAAAACGAATGAAATATAAGCCTGAGGGATGGGAGTTGACCCTTGAGTTGCAGTCTGAGGCTGAAAAGAACTACAACTATTAGTAGGATCAACTATTCCCCTAAAAAATGAGAGGAACTAGAGTTATCCTTCTGCTTCCCCTTAAAAGATGATTTGGGAGAATGACCAGGAAAATCTCTTTCCCAACAACCAGAATCCAAGGAGCAAAGAGGAACTTCAATTTTCCTGCCATCAGCATCAGGGAGAAGAATTCTCTCCCCAACTTGATCAGAAAACATCAGGGTTGCACCAAATTCCATTAAGAAGGGTCGTCCCAAGATCATAGGACTGTCCAAACGAGTGATCCAAAAGTGGCAGGTTCCAACAATATTTTGACCAATCCTGACCGGTACATCTTCAGAAATACCAACCAGTTTACAAGCTTGATTTCCTATCCCATACACTGCAGAGTTGAAGCTGACCCTAGGACTAAGTTTGAGCTTGCAGGCCATAGCATCCAAGATTAAGTTAAGCTGAGATCCAGAATCCACAAGAGGAGAAACAGTTTTAGCTGAGTCACCAAGATAACAAGGAAGAAAGCCAAGGGGACAGGAATAAAGGTTGGATTCTATGGAAGGACTGGTTCCACCAGAGTCCTCCATTAAAGTGCCAGAGGAGACTTTGAGTTCTTCAGGGCCATTTTCCACACGTCGACGAGAGACCCATTTCTTCATTCCTTCAGCAACAGATGGAGAGATCAATAGGAGTTCAGCCACAGATAGATCAGGAATTTTGAGATCAGAAATTTTCTTTAATACTCCCTCCACAGCATTGGGGTGATCCTTGGAGATGCCCCTTTCAAATCAAACTTTGGGCTGGGTGGGGGGAGGAAGTTCAGGTGACGCAGAATCTAAGGTAGGATTAGAAGGTTGAGGTGAGGGAGAAGGATCAGGGTGATCTGGGAACCTTTCCATGAGTGGTTCCTTTTCCACCTCCATGTCTTCTACATCAGAGGAAGGAGACTCGAGTGATGATGGACGTTTAACGGGTTTTCAAAGGATTGAAGTTGGCAAGGGAGGAGCCTTATGAGGTTTAGGTTCCTCATGTTGTTTCCTGGCTGGATCAGATTGATAATTAGTCCCAGCAAGACTAGAGGAAGAAATAGCTGGAGGATACCAAGGTTGGAGGGTACCACAGGATGATTGAAATTCAAAGGAAGCAAGAGATGCTTTCACAGGAGGTGATGGCTGGTAAGAGGCTACCACATGTCGGATAGGACGAGACGAGTCAAAAGGGATTAGGGCGCCATTAGGGAGGAAGTAATTGTTTCCCCTCTGCTCTACCAATTTTTCCTTTAGGTCCTTCTGAAGTTCTTGGCATCGTCCGGTTCCATGGCCTTCCCTATGACAGTAGTAACAGACCAGAGTTGATTTGGGGACAGAAGAAGGAGTTTTAGGCGTAGCTAGCAAGGAAATCTTTTGATCTATTTTGTTCTCAAAGGCTCTAAGTAACTTGGTGATTTCATCTATAGTAGTAGGTTCTCGATTGGAATTAGGATCTGCTTTAGGCCTACGATCTGCCTCCATTTTAATCATAATATTGTTTGACTCTTTAAAAGAAGGAGCATGGACTGGTTCAGTGGTTCTAGGCTTTTCAAAGGTAAGAGCAGTTTGACCTTTCATGACTTTATCCACAGTACTCCTAAGGGTGAGAAAAACAGGGAGCTTGAATCGATTATCCCTGGTGGTAATCATGGATCCAGATTTGACCAGTTCTTCTTTTATCCTTTCCTGCACAGCCGACAAAAAAGATTGGAAGAACTTTGCTCGAATTTTGTCCACTGTGTCAATGTGATCGTTCCGGATAAGATAATTCTGAATGGGATCCCAAGACTTCCTAAAAATCTGATAGTCAGAGGCTGAAGAAATACCACCATTGGAGATCCACTGAGAAACCAGAGCATCCAAATCCTGCAGAGTAAACCTAGCCACATCTATTTTACCCCAGTATGCCAACATAGCCTCCCTGAGAAGCGTCCAGTTGTGGGATTCGAATCCCTCGAAAGACTTGATTACCTCCATAAATTCATCAGAGGAGATAAAGAACCGCAACTGATAAGCCATATCAAATTCACTAGCTCCATCCACTTCAGCAGCCATTTTGTAGGAGTCCAAGAATTGCTCAACATTTGTACCGTTGAAGCCTAAGTTCTTGTTCTGAGGTTTGATATTTACCATCTTAGGTCGGACAGGGGTGGTTGGAGTAGCGGAAGATGCCATATCAAATAACAGAGTTCCTAGGGGATCCAAAGAGCAGATTTCCAAAGTGGCTCACGAGTGTGGCAAGAGTAGGGTTTCGCCAAAAACGACAAGTATCTTGCCCAAGCGGTGCACAAATTGGGAGGACTTACTTCTAGGATAAGTTGCCTCCACAAATCAGGTTTGAGAAGAGAGAAAACAAAGAAAAAAAAAAGATCGGATTTTGAGGTTGATTTTAAATGTCTTGGGACTGTAAATCCCAAGGTTTCTGGTTCGATCCCGGCCCGGGGGACCAAATGTAAGACTCCAAACGGTGCTAAGCCGTGGCAGTTCTGTGGAGGGGAAAGGTGCTGTTTAGGCTGCCCTGCTAGGAGTTACAATAATATTTAAATGTAACCGGAATCAAGGTCCAGAACCTTATGGATGAGAAATCAAAGTAAGGGAAGAGGATAAGAGTTGTCGGTGGCGATGGAAACAGCACTATCTGAGGCAAGATGGTGCAGGTAAAGACTTGAACAAATAAGTCAAGGTTTGCTCAGAGTTAAATAGAACAAGGCAGTTGTAAGTAACAACTCCCACAAGCTAATAACTCTGGTCGTCAGCAGCTGATTAGGAAAGATCAACTCAATCCCAACCAACCTCCAGGTTCTCAATGAACCTGCCCAACTCTCCACAATCAAGCGCTTGAAGGGTACCAGATAACTGTGGGAGGCTGAAAAAAACAAAAGCAATTTGTTTATGAAGCTCTAGAAGCAAATCAATAACAAATTTGAGCAAGAATATCCCAACACTTCTCAAGGGACTCAAGAATAGTGTGGCAAAATTCAACCTTAAAGAAGAAGGGAGGTATAACAATCCAGGTTTTAAGCTTAATAAAACCTCTTCAATCAAACGTGATTGGCTCCAGAAAGATGATCAAGGAGAGATCAAGACCAGTATGGTCGGAAAAAGGGATCAGAGTGGTATAACACACCCAAGAATTCAGACAGACAGGAATTCTTCTTCAACCAGCAAGGCTATTGGTTGGTGATAAGGAACAAGGTCACAAGGGACAGAGTTCGAGTATGGAGGCTCAAAGGATCAAGGGGCAATCATGGATATACCCGGATAAATTGCTCAGATAAGTGGGAAGGATGCCCACGGATAAGTTGATTTCTGATGATGGTCTCATGGATTTTAGGATGATGATGATAGGATCTTCTCATGCTGGGCCAAAAGGCAGGGGAGAGCCCCTCCTTTTATAGACATGAGGCCCTGTATACTATGTACAAGAGATACTACAAATAGGTGCGGAAAAATGAAAACATAAAAAAAAAAAAAAAAAAAAAAAAAAAAAAAAAAAAAATGAAATAAGAGGAAAAAAAAAGAAATGTTGCCCGCATCGAGAATGACCGCGGGCAACCAGATGGACACCCACAACAGCGGTCGCGGGTGTCGACAACGGCTGTCGTCGCCTGATTGGCGGCGACAGCGGGGTGAAGGTTCCGATGGCCGCGAGTGGTTACTTGCGGTCGTCGGTCGGATTGGATGATGGGCGAGGAGGAGGTAGAGGAGGGTTGAAGGATGAGAGGGTAGGTACGGTCGATGATCGACCCAATGGATGGATGAGGAGGATGATGGGTCAGGATGGGATGGGATGAGTTTGATTGGGTACTTTTTCTTCCAAGCCAGACTGATGTTAAGGAGCATCTGAGCCTGATGGTTGATCAACTTCTGGAGGACAATCAAGGTAGCCCTGGATTGGATTGGCCCGAGTGGACTGCTGTCGGTCTTGGGTCTCGGGATGGATTTCTTGACATCCAACTGGTGATGCTGGAGGACCGATTTGAGGAATGGATCCTGGTGCTCTCAATTGGGGGTGGAGATGGGGGAACGGTTTGAGTAGGGGGTGAACTGGCAATTGCAAGGGTCGATCAAAAAGTTGGGGAGTGGTAACAAGAGATGGATTGGATTGGATGGTTGGTGGTGGTGATGATGGGTGCCATCACAACGGTTGGAGTGCTGATGATGGGATGAGGGGCATGAGGATGACGATGCCAGGTTCATGATGATGAGTGAGGATGATCAATCAGTTTCAAGGTTTGCTTGATGGTCTTGATCAACGTGGGCTTGGGATGAGAAAAGGGTGGTGGATGAGTGTGGATGGAGTGGAGAGGAGGAGAAGGGATTGTCAAAAGTGGTTCAATGATTGCTCGCGTCGCCAAAAGTCAGAGCCGCAAGCGCGACAAGTGGGAGTTGAACATAGGAAGAGAGGATTGAAGCGGAGAGACAGGCAAGAGGCCTGTCCTAGACCGCTAGGACAGGGAGGAGTTGAGAGATGGGGGGAAATGAAGGTACCCATAGGGGTACAACTGAAATCCGATTTTTTTTTTTTTTTTCTGTGGTGTCCCGGATTGGTCACCACACCGGTTATCTCGCGGCGTTCCCACTGACTTTGAAAGATGAAACCACAGAGGTGATAAAAACTGTTCTCAAGACCGAACATAAAATATTAGGCTACTATCCCTCCAAGATTTTCTCAGATGAAGGGACAGAGTTTGTCAACTCCAATCTCAAAGAGTTTGCAAAATCAAAACATATCAAGTTGATAATCTCGGAACCCTACCATTCTCAACATAAAGGACGTGCCGAGAGAGCAAATAGAACAATTTTTGAGTCAGCCCAAGCAACATTCTCTTCCTCATGATTGGAAAAAAATTATTGGCATGTAGTTACAAGAAGCTGTTGCTTCATGCTCAACCAAGTCCCCAGAGAAGGCAATCAACAGTCTCCTTGGGAGCTCAGGATTGGTAAAACCCTTCCCACTAATTACTTGAAACCTGTAGGTTCTTCTGTTATATATCAAAATAATCGAGTAAAACAAGGTTGTAAATTCGATGAAAAGGGACTTGAGGGTATCTTGATTGGCTTCAATCCAACCTTTCATTCCTATCTTATTCTTGAATCTCTTGGCGCAATTGTCAAAAAGAAACACGTCAGGTTTCTCAAAACTTAACTAGACGGATTTCCTTTCCTTGAATCCCCTGGGCTAGATCTTTTTGCTCAATCTTAAATAGATTCATTCAAGACCAACTTTTCAGCTAGTGACAAACAATACGCTATGAGAGGAACTGGTACTGAAGATCCGGACTCCAACTCTGATTTTGAAGAAGCCAGCTCTCCTGATTCCCACTCTTCCGATTCTCCCAAAAATCTCTCTTCTGATACTCTTATGGTTCAGACTCCTCAACCAACGAATTCAAGGACCAGTCTCAGGCCACGCAATGAAATTAGGAAACCCCAAATATATGGGTTTCTCCACTATTATGAACCACCATTGTACAAAGCGGCAGAAAAATGTCCTGAATGGCCCAAATGGAAAAAGGCGTTGGAAGACAAATTGGGCTCTATTGAGTCACAAGAGGTTTGGGAAGAATTATATGATGAACCTCATAACATTCTGAACACTGTTTGGGTATTCAAAATAAAAGAAAATTTTCATGGCAAACCAGTTAGGTACAAAGCAGGACTTTGCGTACAAGGATTTGATCAAATCCAAGGCGTGGACTTTGACAAAACCTGGGCACCCACAGGTAAACTAGGTTCTCTTTTTCTTGCACTTCTCTATGGACTTAAGAATAGAATGACCTTCACACAATTCAATGTGAAGGGAGCATTTCTCCATGCTCCTCTGACCAAGACAGTGATAATTCAAACGCCTGAAGGGTCAGACCATAAATCGCCATATCTTAAATTAAAGAAATCACTCTACCGGCTTCGCCAATCTCCCAAGAATTGGTATGAGACTCTCACTAATTGGATCAAATTTCAGAACTTTGTCAAATCTACAAGTGATCCCTGTCTTTATCTCAACTCTCAATCCGGGGAAGTAATCTACTTTCACATGGACAATCTCATCCATGTTGGTAAATCTGACGTATTTGCTAGCAACTTCTGCAAAAGATTCCTGAATTCCTCTTGCCACTCTCCAAATACTATCCTTGGAATGTTAATGGAGGTCAAGGACAACAAAATTCTCCTTACTCAACCAAATAATATCAATCACGGATTAGAAGAATGAGCGCTTACAGACTGTAAAAATATAAATACACCCCTTACTCAAAATCTTCATCTAGAACCAGCATCAGATGAAGAACACGAGGAATTCACCTGTCTCAACATTAACTATAGATCTTCAATTGGTCTCCTGAATCATCTTTCTCAATATACTCAACCGGATATAGCATTTGCTGTCTCAAGACTGGCAAGGTTCAATACCAAGCCTGGCATGTCTCACTGGAGAGAAGTAAAGAAGGTATGGAAATATTTGAAGACAACCAGAAATCTCAAATTGAATCATAGATATGATCCTTCTCAGGAAGCTATAGCTGGTTACAGCGACGCTACCTGGGGAGATGATCCCACCTTCTGCAAGTCAAAAACAGGGTTTATCATCCTTCATTACGGCAGTCCGGTTGCATGGAATTCCTTGAGGCAAAGAAACATAACTTACTCATCTAATGAATCCTAGCTCAATGCGCTACTAGACTGCTATCTAGAAATTAAATGGATTACCTTTCTTATCGATGAAATTCATCCTTCCCTTAAATGCAAACCGACGATTTACATTGACAATAAAGGTTTGGATGATAACATCAAAAAATTTGAATCTCACTCTAAATCCCAATATATAGATATCAAAACAAAAAGGTTAAGGGAGGATTTCTCTCTCTCCTTGTTTGATCTGGTTCTCATCTCAACTGGCAAGATGATAGCGGACTCTCTCACCAAGTCGACTTTGATCAATGTCCTGAAACTTCTCCAACAAGAAATTCTCAACTGATTCCCGCTGTTCTGTTACCCTCTTACCAGTCACAAGGGGTTTTAAGATTCTGTTTCTCTCCATGCGCCATTCCTCTTTAATCCGCACCTCTGTGTGCACTACTTAGTGTGCTCTCCACGCACTCTCATCTGTCCGCGGAATCTCATCTATAGCGGATTGTCCCGCGGTGTTCCTAGTTTCCTTCTTCTTCTCAATAGTCTCCTTTTCTTTCCTAGTTTCCTTCTTCTTCTTGTCTCGTATATCTGTTCTACTCAACATTCAATCTCCCAAGTCTCATTCCGCTCTGGCCTCAAATAATCCTTGACTGGTAAGATGTCACATTCTCAATATCCTTGATCTTATCTAAATCTGATCTATTTTCTATCTAGTTCATCTTCTTGTGATCTTTCATTCATCTACCTCCATCACATCAATTACTGTCCCGCTCCTCGAATCTCTTCAACATCAATCTAACCGCCCTCTTAACCTTCATCTCCGGTCAAGCTGTAGGGCTCTATCTCTTTCTTCCTTTTCTGTTCTCATGATTCTTGTTTTCTCAAGTTTATCTTTGTACTCTATTTGTTCAGCCCATGCTGGTTCTAAGTCATACAGAAATTCAACAATATACTTATCATAAGCCAGTTGCAAAAAAGGTCCAGCCTGTCAACCAACCCATGCCTCTCAATCTCAATCCTCCTCTCATGTGTCCTCCTCTATCTTGTGATCCTTATTGTGGTCTATCTCACTCCCTTATTGGCCCCTTTGTACCTTGTGGTTGTGTCACTGAAGAACAATTGAAGGTGGTCAACTTCGGTCCAGATTGATGGCTTTTACCTGATGAGTTAAATTTGATCAAAAATATCTTATCTCTAAGAGAAAAATCTATTGCATTCTGTGAAGAAGAGAGAGGTCTCTTGAAAGAATCCTACGGTCTCCCTTATATCATCCCTGTAGTTGAACACAATCCTTGGAAAAAGAAAAAGATCCCTATTCCTGCTGCAAAAGTTGACAAATTCATCAAGTTGGTCCGCAAACTAGTCCGTAAGGGTCTTTATGAACAGTCAACCTCCAGTTACTCTAACCCTGTTTTCTGTGTTCTAAAGAGTAATGGTAAACTTAGAGTAGTTCATGATCTCCAACCTCTCAATAAAGTTACTATTAAGGACTCTGGTGTTCCGCCTGCCACTGAAGAATTTGTTGAATCCTTCTCTGGGAGAGCCTGTTATGGTCTAGGAGACATCATGGGGGGTTACTGCGAACAATCTTTGCATCCTATTTCTCGGCCGCTCACTAATTTTGATACTCCTCTTGGTCAATTTCAACTGACTTGATCGCCTCAAGTTGCCACCAACTTTTTTGCAGTCTATCAGGCTCAGATGATGTGGATTCTCCAAGACAAAATCCCGTATCATGCGGGAATTCGAAGATTCATCTGGGAGTATGCTACTATCTTGAAAAGGATTTTGTTTCAAATAAAGGAATCTGGCCTTAAGGTCTCTGGGTCAAAACCTGCCACCTGTGTCCCTGCCTTGGAAACTAGTGTTCATATAGTCTGCAAGGAAGGAAGAAGGATGGAACCCTCTAAAGTCAACAAAATCATCTCCTGGCCTAGCAGATTTTTTTTTTTTTTTCTTTTTTTTTTTGATAAGGACCAAGATCATGAGAAAACCCAAGAAAAAAAAAAAAAGGTACTTGGAGACAAGGAAATCCGAAGGGGGGAGGCCCGCGGGCATCCTGATGGGCCTGGGCGACTGCCGTGGCCGCGGATGACCGCCGGCAGTTGTCCGACAGGCCCGGGCGACTGCTGTGGCCGTGGATGACCGCCGGCAGTTGTCCGACGGGCATTGGCAACTTAAGAGACCCGCGAGGGAAACGGACAAGCGGCGCAGGAGACCGGCAAGCTAGTAGGGGAAAAAAGGGATTTGATGATCTCTGGAGTTGTTTTTGGTAGCGGTACTAGGGTTGTTTGGATGAGCATAGCCCATTCCACCAAAGATGACCAGTTTGTGACCCCAAGCTTTGGCAGAGTGAAAATAATGCAGATGAGGTCCGGCAGGCTCGGATTGGGAGGAGGGGTGAGGAGTTTGATTGGCGGGATCATGATGATTGGTTGAGGCTGGAAGGCTACCAGCAATTGAGGGATAACTGGGATTGGAATCCAGGGCTCTAGCTTTTCCCTTACTGTCGGTGCTTGTGATTGGGTTTGGTTGCTGGGTTGAGGGAGGCGTAGAGGGGGACATGGAGGGAGGCCAGACCTTCTGCCATTCTAAAATCTTGAGATACAATTGGTACATATCTGAGATCATGATCCAAGTGGGGAGGATGAGGATGAGGATGAGGATGAGGATGAGATGGGGATTGAATGGAAGCCTATTCCAGACCAAAGATTTTTTTTTCTTTTTTTTCTTTTTTTCTTTTTTTTTCTTTTTTTTTTTTTGATAATGATATTGGCCAGGGTGTCCAGGATGGGAAACCACACTGGCCCCAGCCCTGCAGCCGCCACCCAGCGCGGCAGCCGTGACCGGCTTGAAAGCTGCGACTGGGGTGGGGGGACTCCATTTTGAGTCCCCCTTCCCCCTACAATGGCCCCGCCCAGGCTGTTGGGCCCAATAAATGGGCTGTTAGCAAAAACAGCGGCCCCAAGCAGGCCGCAGAACGGGTGGCAGCCCTGGCCCGGGGTACCAATAGGCCTGTTTCATGCATTTTGAGGCCAGTTTCCCCAAATCCGTTACATCCACACAGGCACGTATGGTCCATGTGTGTGTCAAATGGGCTGCAGAGGCCCAAATGTGCATCCCATTGGGATTACACTCATACATAGCACACACGTAAGTGCATACGTATTTTAACAAGAAAGAGTAATTAAACTTTGAAACTTGCAACCCCAGGAGACTAACCCTTCTGTCATAAAGGAATTAAACAGCCCACCTGACATTTTCCTTGAGTTGGATGACACTTTTCCGTCAGGAGATTTGCAATATTCTGACGTTCATTCCCAAGTTCCCTCTTCAGATTTAGGAGTTATTGCTCACTTTTCCAGCTTACCTCTTCCTTGTTTCTTTGAAGAGAATCAGACACAAACCAAACAGTGTGTTTTGAGCTCCCTAATCCTCTCGCATCATGCAAGCACTTCAAATCCTGTGCTCAAAGATGACAAGATTTAACATTTAAAAATAATTCAAGAGTCTTTACCTTCTGTTTATCATGACTTTGCTGATTTCTTTTCAGCTGTAAAAGAAGATAAAATCCCTCCAATACTTTGTTGCAATCATAAGATCAAAATTACTGGCCCACCAACGGCATCCAGTCCAGTCTACTCTCTCTCAAAGCAGGAATCAACTGCCCTTCAAGAATACATTTCCAAAAATGTATCAAAAGGATTTCTTTTACCAAGCAATTTGAACACCAGTTCACCCATCTTATTTCTTCCAAAGAAAGATGGTGGACTTTGCCTTTGTGTCAAATATAGGAAACTGAACCAGGTAACCCGGAAAAATGCCCACCCAGTACCACCTATGTTGCACCTCCTCCTTCTCTTTCATGGAGCTGCTTATTTCTTGAAGTTAGACCTTTGAGGCGCCTAGAACCTAGTTCACATTGCAAAAGGCCATGAGTATTTGACCTCAATGAGAACATGGTTTGGAAGTTATGAGTATACTGTCATGCCCTTCCGCCTCTGCAATGCTCCTTCCACTTTTCAAAATTTTGTCAATGACATTTTTTTCTGAACTTGTAGAGAAATATCTTGTGGTTTATCTTTACCATATACTAGTCTACTCATAGGCTCTTGAGGATCAAATTGCAAATTTGCAAGAGGTGCTGCAGGGACTTTGCAAGAATGACCTGTTTGCAAAAGCATCTAAGTGAAAATTCCATACAACTTCTCTTCAATTTTTAGGTTTCATAGTCTTGCAGCAAGGAATATTGATGGACCCAGCCAAAAGCCAACACATATTGGACTGTCCCCCACCTTCCTCTGTTAAATCCCTTCAAGTTTTCCTTGGTTTCAGTAATTATTAAAGGAGGTTTATTGAGAATTATGCCAAGAAAACTGTAAACCTCACTAATCTTCTTCAAAAAGACACTCATTTTGTTTTCACAGAACAAGCTTCTTTGGAGTTCCAAGCTCTGAAGAAAGCCTTTACCACTTCTCCAATACTTTCTCACTTTAAAAAGCTAGCTTGCACTATTGTCAAAACAGATGCAAGCCACTATGTGATTGCAGGAGTAATCTTGCAGTTTTCCCCCTCTTATTCTATTTTTCATCCTGTAGCTTTTGAGTCTCACAAATTGCTTGCTGCAGGCTTCATTGTGAGATTCATGAAAAGGAAGTTCTTGAAATTTTTTTTTTGCTTAAAGAAATGGCTTCCATACCTTTTGAGCCTTATGGAACCTTTTGAGGTCTTAACTGATCACAATTCCTTGAAATATTTCATGAGCTCAAAAGTCCTTACATTCAGACAGGCACATTGGGCAAAATACCTCTCCAAGTTAAACTTTAAAAGCACTTACTGTCCTGGGAATCAAGCGGTAGTCCCCAATGCTTTGTCACGTTGGGACAACATTTAGCCAGGAGGGGGGAGCACCATTGCCAACAACAATCCTGAAAATGTTCGGACACTTTTCTCAACCCAGTCTGCCAAACTCAGTTTGATCATCACTCACCTTCAAGATCTGGCTTCCAAACAACAACAAGCTTGACTCAAAAACCTCAAGTTTAGCAAACCTTGCAAGAATGCAAACTTATTGGATAGTGAATATAGTATTGACAAAAATGATTATTTAGTTCATAAAAATTGTATAGTAGTATCAGATAATTGTTGCATTAAGTTTCATATCTTTGAGTCAAGGCATGATTCCCTGCTTGCCTGTCATTATGGGAAGAATAAAAACTACCAATTGATCACACAAGAATTCTATTGGCCTGGTGTGAACACTGAATTAAAAGAATATGTTAATTTGTGATATGATTGCAATTGGAACAATTCCTCAAAACACCAGAAGTATGGGCTGCTTCAGCTACTTCCAATTCTTCCAATTCCTTGGAACATTCTTTTTATGGGCTTCATTTCACAATTCCCTATTTCTAGTGGTTATGATGCTATTTTAGTAGTAGTATATTTCTTCTCAAAGAGGGCTTTATTTCTTTTCAGTAATGTGACAGCCTCTTTGGAAGACTGAGCTAGTTTATTTATAGAATATGTATTCTCAAAACATGTTCTCCCCAATAATATAATTAGGGATTGTGGATCTTTGTTCAGCTCTAGCTTTTGGACCTTGCTGTGTCAACATTTGAAGATTACTTGCAATCTATCAACAGCTTACCACCCAGAAACCAATGGGAAAACCAAGCAAATCAATCAGATCCTTGAACAGTATCTTTGAATGTACCTCTCCTACCAACAGGAAAACTGGTCAAAATGGCTTCCATTAGCCAAATTTGCCTACAAAAACTCCACTCATTCCTCCACCAAACAGTTGCCCTTCCAGACTCTTTATGGTAGAAACCCAAATTTTTCTTCCCTTCATGTAGCACCTTCTCAACCTTCTACCAATTACCTTAATTACATCCAATCCCTTCAATCGCAACTTCAAACCAACCTCAAAGCAACAAACCAGAACTACAAGGAACAAGCAGATTGACTTTGCACTTTGACCCGAACCTTTGCAGTAGGAGATTGGGTATGGCTTGATGCTTGCAATATTTTCAGAACATTCCCAACTTGTAAAATCTCTGAAAGAAAGCGTGGCCCCTCCAAAGTCAAATCAATAGTCTTCCCTACTGCCTTTAAAATTACCTTACCTGAAAAATTGAAAGGTATCCACCCAGTCTTTTACGTGTCTCTCCTCAAGCCAGCTTGAGTCCTATAGCGGGGCAAGACTCATCCCCCTGCAGAACTGGTCCAAGTCCACAATCAGCTAGAGTGGGAGGTAAGATGTATCCTGGATTCCAGGCTACGCAAAGGAAAGCTTCAATACTTTGTTGAATGGACTGGCTTCCAGTCCAATGAATTTCACACCTTGTGGGAACCAGCCCATCACCTTTGAAACTATCCCACTTTGGTTCAAGAATTCCATGCAAGTTACCCTTGAAAAACTTCCCAATCCTAGCTCCCATTCCATTCCATTACTTCCATCCCATTCCATTACTTCCATCCCATTCCACACTTCCATCCCATCCCACGCTCCCATCCCATCCCTTCCCATTAATCTTTTCCCATTTCCTCATTTCATTTCCTTTCACTTTCTCATCTCCATCTCCTTTTTTTTTCAAAAATCTTATCCTTTTATATTTTATTTCAAAATAAAAAATCCTATTTTTCCCAAACAAACAAATATATATATATATATATATAACATATTAAAATAATAAAGATGAAATATACATTTCCATAGATTATCCTTTATTTCACTCTCTGCTTCCTCCAAATTCTCATTGAATTACTCTACCATTGACCTAAATTCTTCCAAGTCTTTGTCACCAACCAAAGAAGACAATCTTTGCAAGATCATCACTTGCGTAAGAAGATGACTTTCAAAGATTTCCTTGCACTTTTTAGTCCAAACCCTCTTTGGTTGGGTATTCCATTAACCTTCCTCCATGAGTTCCTTGTGAGCTATCTTCCTTAGGCCCCTTGAAGAACCTTCTCCAACATTTCCAGTCAATCCCCTTGCATTGGTTTGGATTGGACCTTTGACTCCCACTTGGCTCCCCTCATTTTGGCCTTCCATCTCATTCCTTTCCGTTCCACCCTGTTCCTCCACCTACCATTTAATTCCGCGCCTTCCTTCTATTCTGTTTCCTTCTTCCTCATTTTCCTCCCTTTGCTCTGGTTCCACCTCCCCTTTAGCCATTCCTTCTTCCCTTGCCACTTTGATTGTCTGCATTTCTTTGGCTTGCACTTTCCTTTGCAACTTGCTTTTCACTTCCAACCCAATTAATCCAGTATATGGTGGTGGCAACGGAGGCGTATTGGTGGTGTATTGTAATAATTGTGGCAGTACTACATCAATGAGGATTATATTAGTTCCATTTCTGTTTTCTTTATTTTTCTACCTATTTTTAGTCTCTAAGCCTTGACTTACCAGGGTTCCAAATACCTAAGAACTTGATTTCCAACACTGGCCATATGTGATAATTAACTCGCAGCGCGGACCTTTGACTATGAACCTCCCTTCCGGATGCTTCTGGGACATGTACGACTGCCTTGCTACTTATAGGGAATTTACAAGCAACCTTGCGCAAGCAAAACTGTTGGAACTTTTCTAAAATACCTTACGTGGCTGTACTAGGGACACATTGATTTTTTTGTTGAATGCAGTTTTTGCAATGGCGGAATGATGATGACAACATAATTAATTATGAATCTATTAAAAGCAAAGAAGTAGGGATTAATGGTTATACAGTAATTCTAAAAACTTTTGAATCAATGGGAAAACTGTCTGAATGCTTGCAGGAGCTTGTGTATTTATACCCAGGCAACTGTAACGCTCTGAGCTTAAGGGTTATTGTCTTCCTACTTTGACATACTCTTTTTTTTCAAGTACCATCTACCTCAGTCCATAAGCGTGACAAACTAGAAGTACAAAATCAATGGTGCCTTCCACTTATCAACTCTGGCTTGCATAACAACCTTCCATTGTTGGCAACTGAATCAGCATCCACTTTAAAACCTTTTAGTCAACTCTACCTTGGTCAAACATCCATTTGGGTTTGGCCCTTTTCACCTTAGGTATCAATAAACCTTGGGTCCCCCTTTCCGGTCACATGCTATTGCTAGTTTTCACTCAGGCTAGTCAAACCATCTCAACTGTATAGTTCGCAAATGGACTTGTCCCTTACCCTGCATAAACTACACCTTCATATTTTCATTGCTTCTGATGTCATTCTCTCATGTCTCAACCTTTAAATTCCAATAAATTTGTCCCCTATTGTCTTGCACTTATGCTAAGACCTCCAAAAAAATTCATAATTTAATTTCATTTTGTACTCTTTCCATGTCATTCATTAACTCACCGCTCAGGACAGTAGTTTACCATCCATCAGGTTGTATCTAGTCATATAGGATTACCTTATAAAGGCTATTCCGTTTTCCTGAGGATTGTCTCCTCAGTCAGTTAATTTCATACATTCTTGCATTTGCTAAATCCAGTCATCACATTGGGCTTGGGTTTGGTTTCCTTCCATCGGAAAATTCATCCCAATTGCTGTGTGTTAAGTTACTCCACCATAAGTTTGCAATTTGAAGTTAGCTCTTGCTACCTCACACTTTCCCTCACACTCAGCTTTCCTTTTGCTCTCACAATCATCTAAGATTGCCCTATAGTAGGTGGGGTGGTCCTGTGACAGATAGAATCAAGTCAATTGGAGAGAGGAATTTGAGAAATGAAGTCCATAGAGAGTGAAGTCCAAGGTCCATTGGGGATTGGAAGAGGTTTGAGAAGTCCTAGTTTCTTTTTGTGCCTTGTCTTATTCCTGTTGCAAAGGTAGCAGGCTGAAAAATAGTTGTTGAAATCTTTTGGCATTCCATTCCAGGAGAATGATCTCTTGATGAGGTTGAGAGTCTTCTGTTGGCCAGGTTCAGCTGCAAGAGGGGAATCATGTCTTTGGTGGAGTATTTGTTTTTTAACATGGTTAGCTTGGTTAGGTATGACCATTTTACCCTGGAACAGGAGGAAGCCACTAAAGGGGTCAAAGGAAGAATCAGTTACTTCTTCATTCTTATTCAATCTTTTAATGATGCCTTGGAATAACTTTTCAGCTTTTTGACCAGAAGTCAATTCACTCAGTTGATTTTCAAGTTTATTAGCAGAGAGAAAAAAGATTTTAGAAGCTTCCACTTCATTCTGTTTCAGAAACTGTTGAAAATTACCAGGATTATTTTCAGAATATGGCGTTCCCCCCGCTGGATACACGTTACCCCAATGTGACAGGATATCTGGGATGGTTGAAAATTTGCCAGGCCTGTAAGTGATCATTAAATTGAATTAAAAGAGGCGTTCCGCCCAATGGGCCTGTCTTCTAGTAAGGAACCTAGAAGACATAAATTACTTCAAAGAGGAATGATCAGTTAGAACTTTAAAGGGGTCAGTAATACTCAAGAGGTAGGAACACCGTTGCTGGAGAGCAAAGACAGTAGCAAGGAGTTCTTTGTCATGGATTTCATAGTTGAGCTCAGCACTGGACATTTTTCTGTTGTCAGATTCAATAGGGTTTTTAGTCTTATCATAATTAACCTGGTGCAGAAATGCACCCAGGGCATAGTCGCTGCCCTCAGTTTCAACATAGGTTCTCAGGAGGTGATCAAAATGGCAAAGGACTGGGGCCTGGGTGAAAGGTTGCTTGATGTTTATTAATTTTTGCAAGGCTTCAGGAGTGAGCTTGAAAGGGGAGCAGTGTCCAGAAATAGAGGTGAGGTGTGAGACCTGTTTGCAGTAGTTCTTTATTAACCTGCAATAGAAGTTAACAAATCCAAGGAAAGACTGCAAGGCTTTTCTTTTTGAAGGAGTAGGCCAGGCAAGGATGGTCTTGACTATGTTGTTGTCCATAAAGATACCATCCACTGAGATTACATAGCCTAGGTAGTCCACAGAAGGTGCATGAAATTTGCATTTTGAGGCCTTTGAATATAGATTATAATTCCTGAGACTGGTCAGTACTTCACACACATGAGGGATGTGTTCCTGTAAGTTTTTTGAGAAAATAAAAATATTGTCAAGTTAAAAAACCACATGGACTGTGAGGAGATTAGCAAGGATGTCATTGATAAGGTTTTGGAAAGAAGCAGGAGCATTGGTCAGCCCAGAGGGCGTGACCAGGTATTCATAGCTTCCAAACTGAGATCTGAATGCTGTTAGGTGTTCATCTCCTTCCTTGATGCACAGTAAGTTTTAGTAACCTCTGAGGTCCATTTTGGTTAAGAAAGAAGAACCTGAAAAGAAAGTCAGTAAGAAAGTCATTGGAGGAAGGAGGTAACGGTTCTTCCTGGTGACAGAGTTAAGTTTTCAATAGTCAACACACAACCACAAACTCCCATCCTTCTTTTTGAAAAAAAGAACAGGTGCTCCAGCGCTTGAAGTTCTGGAGTGGATGAAACCTTCCTCTACATTCTCTTTTATGTAGGCTTGTAGGGTTGACTTTTCACTTTGAGGTAGAAAATAGATGGGCCCAACTGGAGGGAGTGGTCCTTCCAATTCAATATGGTGGTCTTAAGGGTGGTTGGGAGGAAGTTCATCTGCTTTAACTTTAGAGAAGACATCTAGGAAATAATGGTAATCAGCAGGAATGTTTTCCAGCACAGTTTCTATTACTTCAGGGTCTTTGTCAATATCCAACTTGTCCCAGTCAGCTGAAATATTCTAATGGGGAGTAACAGAAATGTTAGAAGGGGTGACCAATTTCATGATGTGGAAGTATGAATAGCTTGGTTCCTCCTCCAGAGGAATGGTCAAGGGGTCAGTGAATATCCAAGCAAGGTTGGAAATTGTTAAAATAGATGGGAATTGGATAGAGTGTTGAGCATGCAAGGGTTCTGAAGTAAAGGGGAATGCAATGGAATTAAGCTCAAAAGGCTGAATAGAGAGGAAACCAGTTGAAGGTAGGTAGGCCATATTGAGTTCAAAAGAGTGAGGGGGGAGTCCTTAAGTGGGCTGGTGTCTTGGGGTGATCAGCCCCAGCTGCCAGTTTACTTCTGGGTTCCAATGGTGGAGGAAAATGATTCCCAGGATGAAATCTTCTGAGAGTTTTGCGTCAACAGGGAGGTATTCCCATTCAAAGCTAGGTAAAAAGGGAAGAGAGACCACCCAATTTTCCATAGGGGTAATTTGTCATCTTGCTACTATTGCAAAGCAAGCTGCAAAAGTAACAAAAATATCATAAAAATAATAATAATACAATTAACCTAAGAAGGAGTAGGAAAACCATAAATATGAATTCTCCACCCAAAATTAGGTAGGGTCACTCACTGAGCCCACCCTTGAAATCCAACTCCTTACATTTTTAAATAATTAAGGAAAGAAAGACCAAAATACTATGGCTCCACTATTGAGCTTTTTTTCAATTAAATATTTCACACAAATTGTCACGTATAGGTTTCACACCTAAAATTTAGTCAGAATTGAGGTGTTGTGTATATTTTAGGAGTTACGGATGGAAATGTGTTTTGTCACAATTCCCACACGCAGCCGCAGCAGCCAATGCACCCGCGCGCGGCTGAGATAAAGCCCTGTTACTCTGTCAACGTTGTGTACGCAGCCCCGGGCCTCTGAAAAGTACGCAGCTGCGCGACTATGGGTTGACAGAGTGACAGGCAGCCTGAGAGGCTTAGGTACTGCGTAAACATGCTACAACCCACAGGGGAACATTCTACATATGTAATAAATGTTACCGTGGATAGTAGATAGTCTAAAAGTATATAATATTATATAAAAATACTTAAATAACCCTGCTACAGATTTTTTCTTTAATATAATTCAAAGTATCAAGAATGTCAATAATAAGACAATGACAACTTCAAAAAATATATTAAAATACTTAGATATACTTTTATGAGAATTCCTAGACATAAATATCTTTTTGACATACTAAGAAAACTAATGATGTAACAATATTGCATGAATTCCCATGAATTATATTTTTAAGTAATTATTTTAGTAAATTAACTGGAACTGAATAATAAGGAGTAAAATCAATATCATGAATTTACTACAGTGATTTAATACATCATGAGAACTCACCTGACATCAGGATGTTGGTAGAAATGTTTATTTGTATAATTATGAAATTACTGGGAAAATTTACTAAGGATAATTAATTAAATAATACATAAATGGGAGAGATTAGTTTTCTTCACATGTCCTAATATCTATTATAAAGTAGAATAATTCCCATACCCTGAGTAATTAGATGTTACCCGTGCTATAGCACCAAGAAAACGTGACAGGCTACCCCAGGCTACCCTGCTAGCCTTAGTTTCCGTCCCTTTGAGCCCCTGTACCCCTCAGAAGGACAATATTGGGACTCCAAACGCTATAAATGAAGAGATCTTTTGAGGATATTGATGGGAAGAGACCCAGTTATATTTATATCCAGACACCGTGCCAAGGTAATCAAGTACTTATACGAGATAAGTAAGGGATTTATGGCTAAGTCTGATCAATAATATCCATCCTCAACCTCTTTTTTATCAATTAAAACTGCTGAACAACCTTATAACCCCAGTATACAGGTTCAACCCATCAGTGAACATCACAAACAGATACCCAAAGGATTTAATAATATACCAGTGAGTTTTATTATCATTTCTCTGTCATGGCAGCTTGTTTACAAGGCCCTGCCACTCCACCGTGTATTTTATATACATATTATCTTTGAGTAAAATATCCTTTAAACTAAAGAGCCCAAAGTAACCAGGATTATGTGTTTTCATACTGAAATCCCTGAAGAGAGGTGTTAAAGATCCCAAATATAATTGTGGCTCCTCTATAAAAATATTAAATAATAAATTCATCCATTTTGATTTAAAACAATCAACCATAACCAAACCACTTAACCTTGCAATAAGCTCAATCCAAATATTTTACAAATTTTTTCTGCATTTATTAAATAATATATTTATTACTTATTCTATCACCTCTGGTAGCTACAGGATAGCAAGGGTCTTGGCATCCAGGAGGCTGAAATAATTAGTTGACAGGGTGACTCATTTGGACTGAAATTGAAAAGAGGAATAGGTTTTCCCAAGAGGATTGGCTGCAATGAAAACTTTGGAATCATAGTATTAGCCATTAACAATTGATTAGAAGCTGAATCAATCAAAAAAATATAACTCAAGTCCTGGCAAAATAAAATAAAACTTAAGCCTTTAGAGAGTTGGTCAGAGTATTCTTTTTGTATCTGTTGTACCCTAAAATTGGTAGGGTGATAATCTGGGAGTACAGCAGGAAAACCACCGTGTTGTTTTTTGGCTTGAAGGTAGAGGAAAAGTTGGTGTTGGAGGAAGGGTTGGAGGCAGGCTTAGTTTTACAGTTGGCTGTCTTGTGCTTCCCTCCACAATACATACCTAGTCCCTCCTTTTCCCTTCTTGCCTTTTCTTCAGCATTGAGCTTGCCTTCTGGACCTACATCCAAGGTAGGTTTGGTTTGGGAAGTTTCTTCTTTTCAGATTTGAATTCCTTCTTGGCCTTACCTCTGGCCTTTTCAGACTGGGATGAATTGGCTTGGGATTGAGAGGAATTTCGCTGTTTAGGGTGGCTTGGATGGGAACATTTTTCCTTTACTTGTTTGTGGTACCTTGTGTTGTAATGTAACACTTCATCCATCAGATCTTGAAGGGTGTTTACAGAACCATCATATCCGGCTAGCTGGTCCAGAAGTAGAGCAGGGAGGCTTTGACAAAAATAGAAGTAGAAGGCTCTATCCCCCCATCAAGAAACTTTTGTCATAAGGGAGCAAATTCTGTGATGTGGGTTGAAGCGTAGCCAGAGTCCTTCATCTTCAAATTCACAAGTTCCTTTTCTGATTTGGCTACTTCCAGAAAATTTCCAAAGAGAGTATGAAGTTTTCCCGTGAAGTGTTGCCAGGAGTTGAGTAGGAAGGAAGGCTCTTGATTGGAGAGGTGAGCCAGGTAGGGTTGAATCCAACGGTTTTCATTTCCAGAGAGGTAGGAGACAGCAAAAAGAACTTTCTTTTGATCCATGTGGACGGCCCCTTCATTGTTTGCAAAGATGAGTTCACAAGCTTGCAAAAGGGGTCTGAGCTTGGTGGGATTACTGCCTTCAAACTTGTCTGGCGGTTTCATTGATGGGGTGTTGAAGGTTCCCAAGTGGGAAGTACTAGTTTTGGGGGGTTGAGAGAGTTGGGCTTTTTCTGAAGTCATGGTTTGGAGCAAGACTAGGAAAGTAGGCTCTCAGCTGGAGGTTGAGGAGGTTAGCTTGGAGGATCTGGGATTTCAGTTGAAGCAGAAGGTTGAGGAGATTCTTCTGGAGGTCCAGAGGTTGGCGAGTTAAGATTGCTAAGGATCCTTGAATAAAAGCCTGAGCCTATGCTTTCTTCCTCCTCTTCCTTGTCCTCAGGAAGAGAGATTAAACTGGGATTGTACAAAGGGGAGTCCAATCCGTAGCCTGCTTGGGGGTATTGAGCAATCACTCTATTAATAAACGGTCTGACAACAGGAGGAGAAGGGGATAAAGAAGCGCTGGGGGGAGCTGGAGGAAGCATTCCAGTATCCATGGTGTTGGGAGCTGGTACAGGGAGGTTGGAAAAGGTCCTCCCTTGTTCATGGGCTTGAGGAGTGGATTTATTGTGGTCCTGTACGTCAATAGTGGAACAACACCCTTGGGCTGCCCTAGTAAGTGGTTTACTGGTGATGATGGAAGGTTGTGCACATTGAGGAGGCATGGTTTCCACATAGGCCGTAGGGGAGTGACCCATGAAAAGTACCCAGAGACAAGAGAGGAAGAATTTTGCCGCAAAGGTGGTGAGTTTGTACAAAATTTTGTTGAAGCTTGTCAAAGTGGGTCCAAGTCAAAGTCAAAGTTCAAAGTCAAAGTCAAAGGTCAAAATGTTGAAGTCAAAGTTTAAGTAAAAGGTCAAAGCGTGGAAGCGTCAACGTCGAAGTTGAAGTAATTCAAAGTTTGAGGTTCAAATTCAAAGTTCAAAGTTTGAAGTTGAAGTTCAAAGTTTGGAGTCAAAGTTCCAAGTTCAAAGTCAAAGTTCAAAGTTCAAAGTCAAAGTTCAAAGTTCAAAGCCAAAGTTTGAAGTTCAAAGCCAAAGTTCAAAGAGTTGTTTCAGGCCAATTCCAGGAGATGGATTAAGGTAGATAGATTCCTCAGGATAATCCTTTGGAAACATGGAGGCCACACACTGTTTAGCTCTATACCATGCATGCCCAAAAAGTTTGTAGGTAGTTTTATCCACAAAATGAAGATGGTTTGAAAAATAGATGGAATGGGTCTATTGAGATAAAGAGGTGGGTAGTAATCAAGGAAAAGGAATTTTTATGATTTCAAAACTGCCCCTGGCGTGGAAGGGGCTGAAGGCACAGGAACTACTTCTCACAGAACTCAGGATAGAGACAAGGAGATTGATTTCATAGGAAGATGAGATGTAGAGTAAGGAAAGTGGTAAGGAGATTAATCCAGGAGTAAGGCTCTGAAGGATTTTGATAAGGGAATCCTGTAAGAGTAACACCAGAGGGGTAGGTGAGATGAGTAAGTTAGGCTGATTGGCTTTCTTGTGCTGAGATAACACCTATTGGATGAGGGAATAACCAACAAGAAGTAGTATACTAATTCCTTGAGGGGAATTAGTCCAGGGATAGAAGAGAGGCAAGTATATGTGAGAGCTGAGAGGAGGCCTTGAGGAGGGATGACTGGTGCTGGGTCTCAACTTCCCCATGGTATTACATATTGTTCAATTGGGCTTGATTTAGTGGTTTGACTGATTGGGCAATGGCCTGTCCAGGAAGGTTATATACTGAACTGGATTATGGGTTGTTCAGCCAGGAGTATGTACTATGGGTCTATAATATGTACTTCACATACCATATAGAGTTGAAGGGGAGATGGGGATGTATCAGGCCATAGAAAGGTGGGGAGTATTCCTGGGAGATTGAATGAGGACTGCAATGCATGCAGGAGGAAACTTCAGGGGTAGAAGGTAGATTATACTGAGGATTGAGATTGAATGAGGGTTGGGTTTGAATATGGAGACTGAAACAGATTGTGGTTATGACAGCTGGACTCATCACAAGGGATATGGAACAGACAAAATCAAGTTCAAGGATTGAGGACCCTTCATTGATCCAGTCATCTCAACCTGAAGGCCAGGCTAGTAGCCAAACTTATTACCAGGCCCAAAGAAATTGGGCCAACATTAAATAATCCCTTAAATCAGCAAGGTCAGTGGAACTTTTTGTGATAAAATAAAAATCATGGTAGCTAATTGTATTGCATTGCCTAGAAATTTTTGTTGGCTTGACTAAGGAAGACCTGTTATGATTTTTATACTGGGAAAGATTGAAGGAAAACATAACCCTTCCACTTATTGCAAAATTTGAAAATTTAAGAGGTTTGAATTACCTGAAACAGAACACTACAGACAAGAGTTTCAACAATAGAACAATGATAATTAGAGAGTAGGAAATAAAGAGGAATATCTCACTCTGAGGACAACACAAAATGAGGTCTTTTAAATAAAAGACTAGGAATGGGAATTACAGGAAGTGGTTGAAAGGATACGTAGTTGAGTTGGAATAGGTAAGTAACAATTTTAAGGGTTTTGGAATGAATATTATCTCACAATTGAACAATAAAAGAGATGAAATTGACAGTGGTGAAATGTTCAATGTTGGCAATGTGTATTGTAGATTGGTTGAGAAGAGCTTAGCAGTTTTGGAGATGCAGATTGTAGGTTGAGCTTGAAGCAAGCAGGGTGGAGGTTATTGGTAAAAAATGAGATGATGGATAACTGGTAGTGGAAGAAGATAGGGAAGGGGAGCCAATGAGATGAGAAATAAGGAAGTGAAAAAGATGAGATAAAAAAATAATGAATGAAGTGAAGGAGGAGTGGAGCAGATGATGTGAGTGAAAAGGAAATGAAGTGGGAGGGATCTGAGGAGAAGAGTTGACCAAGTGGTCTATGAAGAATTGTTTGACAGGTAGGTGACATGATTGAGAGTCCTGCAGAAGTAAGTCAGGAAAAAGAAGTTAGCTGGTCATGCAGCAGGAAGTATTGGAGATTTCCTCTGAAAAGGGAACCATTTTGAATTGAGAGATTGTAGGATAGAGGATGTAAGGTTTTTCACTGAGGGCTTGATGGATGTTTTTGTCAAAGCATCTGCAATCAGGGCTCTGGGATTTACAAGGTTGGTGACTAGAGCTTTTGAGGATTTTTTTTCTCAAAGCCATTTGACTTAAAAATCTAAGTGCTTGAGTTTGTTGCATTGAGATTCAAATTTAATGGAATTGTTCAAGGCTTTACTTTCAATATTGGAGCAGTATTAAATGGAGATTGAGGGTTTGAGTTCCTTTAGTAGATTCATTATCCAGATTTTTTCTTGTGTTTCCAGTATGAGAGATTTGAGTTTGGCTTCAGTCAAGGAGAGCAACACTATCAATTGAAGCTTGCTGTGCCAGGACACTGCAAATCCATAGAGAAGTATCAGATATCTGGTATTTCTTCTTCTTGAGATTTCATCATTGACGCCATTTGAGTCACTCCAATTTTGAAGGTTGTAATTGAAGGAATCATTTTTGAGACAAAGACCCAAATTGCGTGTCATCTTGACATATTTCCAGACATGTTTAGCTTTGAACCAATGAGTCAGACAGGGTTTGGCTTTGAAAGGAGAAAAAGAGGAGACAGCATACAAGAGATAAGGTCAAGCTCTGGTGGTGATGAAGTTTAGGAACCCGGTGGATGAGGGGTAGTTCATCTTGAGGGCTTCAAAATTGGAGGCATCTTTGTTGGTAGCGGGTTTGAGAACAATTTTTGGAGTAATAGGATTGTTGATGGGCTTTGAATTGGGTAGTCCCAGTTTGGAAAGTGAATTATCAATGTGAGATGGTGGATGAAGATATTGGAAAGATGGAGATTGACTATTTAATTTCCAAGAATTGTTGATAAAGGTCCTTTGGGCAATATTGAGAAGCAAGATTTGAGATTTTTTCTGAAGTTTCTTGAGTTGCCAATGATCACAAGGTTGTCAACGTAGCAGAAGATGTAGACTTGATAGGATTGGTTGATGAAGAGGCACCAATCAGAGGAGGATACAATGAAGTTTTGGCTAAGGATCCAATTTTTGAAAGTGTTGAACCAGGTCTTTGGATCTTGTCTTAACCCATATAGGGCTTTATTTAATTTGAGATAGGGATATTGAGTGTCATAGCCAGGAGGTGACTTGATGTAAATTTCTTTGTCTAGTTTGGGATGCACAAAAGCTGATTTAATATTCATTTGGGTTACCGGAAGGCTGTGATGATAGGAATATACCAGGATAGTTAAAAGGGTATTTATTTGGCCAGCAGAAGTGTAGGTCTTGCCGTTATCTAGGAATACAAGTTGACAAGAATCTTGTACACACAGTGTTGCCTTGAACCATCCCTGTCAGGTTCCATTTTCAGTCAATAGACCCAGAATCTTGAAAGAGCCATCTCCCCTTCATGTAGAGTGTGGAAAATGGTCCAGACTTTAATTGATTCAATTCCATTGAGTTCCTTCTTCATGCATTTTTCCCAATTTTTGCAATCTGGCAAACACTTCATTTCATCTTTGTTTTGAGGGATTTCTCTGGAGAGAAAACCATATTTTTGTGGTTTCTGGATGGTGGATCAATCTCTCAAGTTTCTAGTAGGTGGAGCTAGTTTATTTAAGACTTCCTTCTCATTGGATGATTCATAGAATGATTGACTGCTTTTGGAAAAGCTTTCTACTGCTTCAGGATTGTAGATGTTGAGTGAGTTCTGTTGGGCTTTGTGTGTTGAAGCAGTGGTTGAGTCAAGTGGAGCCATAAATTTGTTTAATTGACAATAGTGTGTCAAGAAGACCAGAATCTGAGTTGAGGAGAGATTCAAAGGGGGATTTGAAAGTGGAGGAATGGTCAGCTAATTTCATTTGCTCAAAGATTTTCACATGTTTTGAGCAAAAAGTCTCCCCAAGTTCAGGGGCAAAGATTTGGTAGGAATTGAGATGCAGATTTTGGCCTACAAGTTTACCTTCCCAACCTTTCTTCTTGAACTTTCAAAGATTATGGCGTAAATTTAGGACAATTATTTTTGAGCCTAGCGTACAAATCAAATGGAACTTGGGTTTCACCCCATGCCACAGCTCAGAAAAACTCAGCTTTGATACTTTGGAGGGAACAAGATTGAGAACTTCGCTGCAACCAACCAGGACTTCATCCCATAGGTTGACCAGGATGGAAATGTCAAGGAGAGCCATCCTTTCTGATTCAACAAGTAAGCAATTACCACATTCAGAAATTGGATTTTGCTGCGTTTTATACGGCTTGGAGGTGGTTTTCTCAATTTCTAGGTCAGCAAGAAACGTAGAAAATCTGGAATTGACAAATTCACCAGCATTTTTGGAGTGAAAGTGTTTGAGTTGGTAGCCAAACTTATTTGGGTTAAGCTTGATGAACTTGATCACTTCATCCGTGATGTCACAATTTTGTTGATTTGAAGACAGGTCTTGAAGCAGGAGAATTCATCAGTGAGAAGAAGAAAGTACCAGCTTCCATTTTTGGAGATGGGGTTCATCTGCCCGCAGATGTTGGAATTAATTTGAGAAAATGGTTTGGAATAAGAAGGAATGTGGTTGGGGAAGGATGAGCAATGGATTTTTCTGAGAGCGCATGATTTGCAAGACGGTTTTCACACTTGATCTGAGGAAAGTCTTTTGAAAGTAGCTTGGTTTCATCCATGTTGATGTGCCCAAAGTGTTGATGGATAGTGGATAGGCTGATGAAGGAGAAGGCCAGTTTGGATTGAGGAAGCAAGATATCTTTGATGAAAAGAAGAGTGTCTTCAATTTTTCCAAAAATAATAGCCACAACTTTGAAGTTTACAACAAAGCAAGTCGGGCCTGATTGATGGAGAAAACAACCTTTTTTAAGCAACTGACCTAGAAATACTATATTTTCCCCTAGGTGAGGGAAAAAGAGGGATTTGTTGAGCAGTACAGTGCAGTTATCTGATATGATTCTGGCTGTTCCAACACTTTTGGAAGTCAACAATGTGCTTTTTTTCCATTTTGGATTTCCTTGTCATCCTTCTCCAGATTTTTAAAGTATTCCTTAGTATTAAAAACTGGCTACAAAGCTCCTGAATCCAAGATCACAAATTATCTGGTCAGTTTTTTTGAGTTGTTCATGGCCAAGGTGTAAGAGAGATTTGCAGAGGTGGTTTTTTTAATGCGTGGTTTTGAGGAGCTGTTAACTGCGCTTGAGCTCTGATTTTGTCCTGTTCTCAGGTGTGGATAAAAACACCAACAGAAATTCTTGGGGTGCCATGACGGGGGATTATGCCAGGCGGGGTTCAAATTTGATGAATTCCTGTCTCCTTGTATTTTTCATCATGGCAGAGGCATAGGTACCGCCCGCAATCTTGTTTTTTATTTGATTCAAGTGCCACAGTACAAGATCTCCATCAATTTTTGATTCTCTGAGAAAATGCGTAATTTTAGTTTTGAGATTTTTAATTTGAGGGAAGATTTTTTGTAGATGATTAATGAGGCAATTATATTTTTTTCCATTTGGATTCCTATTTTGGATATTTGAATTAGGCAGGCTTTCACCGCCATGATGAACTTGTCAACAAATTTGATATTGAATTGTAGATTCAAATAATTGAATAATAATTGAGATCAATTAGCAGTTTGTGAGAAGCCATAGAAATCATTAATCAAGATCCATAGTTCAATACAATGAGTCAAATTGTAGTCCTTGACACAATTGATGTAGGTCCTGTTTTTCAACTTGGAAAGAATGTATCCAACAAGTTCCAGATTCACGCCTATAGGGCATTTCCTGGAATTGTATGATTGAAGCCACTTAGTGAGTCCCTTGAGAGCAAAGATTTTCATTCATTTGGAGTTTCATAGTGAGAAATATGATTCCTTGAGAATGGGAATGGGATTGGTAAGCCTCTTGAGAAGGGGAGAATTTAAATCTTCTGGTCCAGGTGATGCCATTGGTAGCTTGAGTGATTGGTGTGAGTTTGACTTTGAATTTTAACCATGAAAGTTTAAAAGTTTTGAATTAACGGAACCAACAGAATAGAGACAAGAGTTTCAACAATAGAAAAATGATAATGAGAGAGTAGGAAATAAAGAGGAATATATCACTCTGAGGACAATGGTCAATGATATCTTTTAAACAAAGGACCTGGAATGGGAATGACAGGTAGTGGTGGAAAGGCTATGTAGTTGAGTTGGAATAGGTAAGTAATAATTTTAAGAGCTTTGGAATGGAGATGATCTCACAAGTGAACAAGAAAAGAGAGGAAATTGACAGTGGTAAAATGATCAATGTTGGCATGGTAAATGTTGGAAATGTGGATTGTACATTGGGTGAGAAGAGGGTAGCAGTGTTGGAAATGCCAATTTTAGGTTGAGACTCAAGGAAGAAGGGTGGAATTTATTGGTAGAGATCAAGATGATGGATAACTGGGAGTGGAAGAAGATAGGGAAGCATAGCAGATCAGATTATAATTAAGGAAGTGAAGAGGATGAGATAGGAAAATGAGGAATGAAGTGAAGCGGGAGTAGAGCAGATGATGTGAGTTAAAACAAAATGAAGTGGGAGGAATCTGAGGAGAAGAGTTGACCAAGGGTTCTATGAAGAATTGTGTGACAGGCGGGTGAAATGATTGAGAGTGATGCAGAAGTAAGGCGGGGAATAGAATTCAGCTGGTCTTGGAGCACAAAGTATTGAAGATTCCCTCTCAACAAAATTTTCAGGACTACCCAGTTCTTAATCAACAAAACTCTTAAACTTCTTGGGCAAAGGATCTTGTTAAACCCCCCAAAGTAACCAAGAATCTTAAAATTGGTGGACCTCTTTTTTAAATGGTGCAAAGATGTTAAATTTTCATGATGATGTCTTCCACTCCCATGGAAATGAAATGATTCTTACTTTTTTATTTATCAGAAATTATTTTGGTTGGAAAAGATGATGATGTTTTTGTTGGAAGTAACTTCTTGAAAATAAACTCCCTCTCTTTCTCCAGGAAGAATGTCTAGCTCAATATGCATACCCTCTCCATGATTCTAAATTATAACAGAGAGCCAATATGTGAGGCATACATGAAAATGAAAAACACTTTGAATGAAATCATAGGTGTAGTCTCACACAAAATATCAAGAAATTACCTACTCTTGATGAAAGGTATTGAAGGGACTTCAGAAGAAGATTTAATCAAAGCACAAAGCTAATTTTCCAACCTGAAAGCAGCTGTCAATTATGATTTCAGCTTTGCTCAACACAAGAGGTTGGGTGCTAACCAGAAAGCTGAGATGAATGCCGGAAGAAGTGGACTTGATAATGTTTTTGAATATTTTTTCTATCTAGTGAATGGTCTCATCAAATTACGGCCTCAGGAAAAAGAACATCATTGGCACCCATTTATTTCAAAGGAATTGGCAGAGAAAAAGGATAAATGGGGGACCATTTCTCTAGCATGTTTTTTACGCATGTTAGTTTTCGGTCCTGATGCTATATGCGTATGTCCAGGAAACCAAAAATTTGTGCCAAAGTGACTGGAGGAAGAATTGCATTATGTTGGATATGAAAAAAACTGCAAATGGAACATTGAATTGATCAAATATTTTGGGCCTTCCATATGAAAATAACCTGTTTGTGTTGCGTCAACAGCTTTGATGCAGTGTTTTCCTTAAAAAATCATACAAGGGTAAGTGAATGCAGCTCAAAGCAAGTAGGCTCCACACCCTGCTTAAAAATTGCTTGATATCTCCAAAAGATGCTCTTATAAATGATGATTGGTGTTTTAAAGGAACTAAAAAAAGTGATGGATCATATCATGGCGGTTTTAGTGTACATAATGTCAATCAAATAAATAAAAAAATCCAAAAAATGCAAATATCTCTCTATCCTAAATTCTTTTTAGCTGTTATTTTTGTTTGGTTTTCAACATCATTGATTCAAAATAAATTAATTTATCAATAGATCATTCATTTCAACATAAATTAATCATCCAAGGAAACTTAAATCCAGTGTTTATATCATCTTCAACCCCATAGATCAAATAATATTCAACATTTTTGCTTCATAATGCCCCAGGAATTTGTTAAAAATCAATAAAATATTTGAAAAAGGTATACAGTATTTAATAATAAATATTTGAAAAAGGTATACAGTGAAAAAGCCTTTTATGAAATGAGGAAAGCAAGCCTCATCTCTATTTCATAAATATCCAATAATACATAAAAATTTGTCAAATATGGAGTTTCTGACCTTTTGATAATCTTCAAATTTTCAAGTCCAATAAATTTTTGATATTTGGAAGAATAAAATAATAAGTTCATTTGTTTCATTACAAAATTAATTATTTTATCCTAAGAAAATCCATGCATTGTTCCAATGGGACTGCTATCTGAAACATATGGAATCAAAATGTTCTATGATGAAAAAAACTCATTTTAATCTCAAGAAAAGCTTGAAAAATGCACTATGACTTTAAATGAAAGAACTCATTTTTCATAAGCAGCTCTCTTAATAAAAAAATCAATAATAATTGGCTTAAAATAAAATGAAAACCTTAATAAAGAAGGCTTGATTTGTGTTGCAGGTAACTTGAACTATTTTTGGGAAATATTGTCCTCTCATGAACTCCAACCCACCCATGAAAAGTAGAAAATTGGTAAGATTTGCCTTTATTTATGCATTCAGGTTTTATATGTCTCAATAGATTTAAATTGAATCTTCCAAAGTCATGTTTTACCAAATAAGATGAAATGGTTTCAATACATGAAAGGAAGTAAAAAGATCACCTTTATGAAAGAATTACATTCCATATATAGTCTCAATTTCAAAAATTTCAAAAATATTTGTTGAATGATCAATAAATGAAGTTTTCATACAAATTTTATTTTAAATAAAATCACCTTGGCCCTCTTTTCAATTAGGAAGAATTTCAGCTTTCACAATTTCAGATGAATCCTTGTAAATTTCAATTTGACACCAGAAATATTCAATTAACAAGAAACTTTTTGATATTTTCTTTAACTCTAGCAGATATCAAAATGGATTAAAAATAAGATTTTATTGCAAGTTGGATCAAAATTGCACCTATGAATTCAATTGGAGGAATTGTTTTTTTTTCAAGCATTTTCATACCCATTCACAATTGAAATTGAACTCCCCATGTTAAAATCCATAGAATCATTTCATTGATTTCAATACCAAGCCTGGGTAAAATTGATCATCTTGACCATACTGTTGATTTGAAAAATTGAGGTGAAATTTGAAAAAAATTAATTGCTCATCCCAGTAATTTGAGGATAATTCTTATTTTAATTATAGTTTAATTCTCTTTTTTGAATAAATGTACCAAGGAAATACTTGGTTTGCAACAGAAAGCATCTGAATTTCATGGTAAAATCTCTTAAATTATTTCAACTGGAAAATTTCATGATAAGTTTCAATCCATTTTTTGGTTTAATTATGTTGCCCTTTCAAAGGAACAGAATGATTATTATTCCTCATATCATTAAGAATGATAAAAAATCATCATCTCAATCAAGATCCATGGTAAAGAAAAAACTGAACAAAAATGTGGTCATTTTTATCAAAATCCAAGTTGTAGTTCCAAAAAATTTTTTCCTTCTGAAAATATTTCTTTCCATTGCAAAATTTAGAATTTTTCTCACTCATTTGAAATGAATCATGGAGTAGATGCATAACCAATTTGAAATATTCAATTTGTATATCAACCCTGAAGAAATATGAGGATTTGAATTGAGAAAAGAACTGAGAGCTGGAAACAGGCAAGACAATCACACATGAGTAAAAACATGAGAATGGAGGAAGACACAACAATCAGGCATGAGATATGAGTCGAAGAAAACAGACAGGAACCCAAGACTGCCGGTGTGTCTATTTGAGGTGAGGTTGATGGCGGGATTCAAGAGTCTGAGAGGTCTTGATTCTGAGATGGAAAAGAGTGATGACAGGCTAGAGATCGTTGGATGAGTGAGTTGTTGAAGCAAGAAAAATGAGAGACAAAGCAGACTACAAATCTCACCAGGCATAGTTGAGTCAGAGGATGATTGACGGAGACAAAATGAGAAACATGAGAAAAGTAGTTGAGGACAGCATAGCACGAGATACAAGATGAGAATGATTTAATGAGGAAGATGGGAAGATCACAATTTGTTGAAGTTCTTAGATTGAGAGGAGTGAGGTCAAGAGATGAGTGTCTAGGTTCTCTATTTGAAAATCCACGTTTGAATGTTTGAAAGATCAATTCTAGAGAGGCTGTTGCGGTAATAGGGCTCCCGCGGGGGCAAGAGAGCGCGGGGGTGAGTGCAGGTGAAACTTGGAAGTGTGAAACCCCAGGCTGGATGAGAGTCCTCTGACATGAAATCTCAAAACGCCCCATTCCTGGAGAGATGAGGAGTCACCATAGCCCCCAGTGAGTGGGATATACAAGCAAGCAGAAACAAAGAAAGAAACAAAAGGCAAAACAAACAGAAGGAAAATGAAAAGAGATCACATGGAGATCTGAGAGGAGAAAGATAACTGAAGCCGTTTTAAGCTAGCTAAATCAGCGCTCTTAGTAAGAGAATCCGCAGGCATTTGTTCTGATTTAATGAGAATGGTCAAAATGTTACCAGTCTTCAGCTCCTCTCTCATTCCCTTGGTTTTCAAGTCTAGATGTTGAGTTTTGGAGTTCGAGCGGAATTTCTCGAGTTTGTCTAACAGTCCACTGTTATCTGTATGAATCGCTATAGGTGAGACTTTACTTGAAAAGATTTCGCATGCTAGTGAGCGAATCAAGGAAGCTTCATGAAATGCGTTGACAAAAGCGTTGAGCTCCGCATCGGTGGAGCTGTAGGTGATATTCTTTTGTTTACAGCTGTTCCACAATACGACACAACCATAAACCGCGCACAGGTATCCAGTTTGAGACCGTCGAGTGTCTGGATCATCTGCCCACGACGCGTTGGAGTAAGCTGATATCAGAGTGTTCACATCATTCACTTTCAGGCGCAGTTTGAGGTGAGAAGTTTCTTTTAAGTATTTCCACGTCTTTTTTAGTTCATTCCAGTGGATTAGACCTGGCTTCACGTTGAATCGTGACAGGCTGGATACAGCAAAACTCACATCTGGCCAAGAATAGCAGGCTATGTGATTAAGCAGACTGATAGCTAACCTGTAGTTAATGTTGAGGTTTTTGAACTGTTTGTGCTCGTCGTCAGATGCGGGTTTGAGTTGAAGATTTGGAGTGAGTGGAGATCTGCTTGATTTCGCGTCTTGCAATCCTAGCTCCTTGAGGCCACGCTTGATGTGCTTAGGCTGACTGAGGAGAATTTCATCCCCTTTTACTTCTATCCGCATGCCTAAGATGGTGTCAGGATTTTTTGCCGTGGAACCAGGGAAGCATTTCAGGAATTTGCTTTCAAAATCATTGCTGTGGCCAACAAGAACCAGATTGTCCACGTGGAAGAATATGCGGGATTTTCCGTTGTTGGATAGATAGAGGCATGGGTCGCATGCAGATTCTTTGAAGCCTACCTCTTCAAACCAACCTTTCAATGTCTCGTACCAGTTCTTAGGCGCCTACTTCAATCCATATAGGGATTTTTGGAGCCTGAGGAACTTGCATTTTCTCCTTGACCCCTTTGGAGTTAAAATAATCACCTCCTCATTGATTGGTGAATGGAGAAACACACTCTTGAAATTAAATTGGGGGACTTTCTGTTTTGATTTGAGCGCGTAGAGAAGCATGAGACGCAAAGTTGATGGTTTCCCAGTCAGTTCGAATGTTTCAGAGTAATCAAGGCCTTGAATTTGATTGAAGCCCTGTACACAGAGTCTTGCCTTGTATCTGACAGGATCTCCATGACAGTCCAGCTTGATCTTAAAAATCCATGTAGTCCGTAGCGCATTTTTCGGATCAGGACCCTTGTATTCCTCCCACACACTGAGATCTTCGATTGAGTCCAGTTCGAGGTCCATGGCTTCCATCCAATTCAAACATTCATTGCATCAAAGTGCATCTTTGTATGATTTGGGCTTGTAGAAGTGAAAAAAACTGTACCGTTGCGGCGGTTTGAATATCGATTGATCTTGCAGAGCTCACACAGAGGGCGCAACTGGAGTTTGAGCTTCTTGACTGATCTTGTGCAACGTGATGGAGTTAGACTGTTCTGTGACATGATGAGATGGTGAGGTTACATCTTCTGAGGATTGAATCGTTGAATTGTCGTCATCTGCTGAACTAATAGATCCTTCTGACCTGTCTCAATAGCTCGTCCAGGGCACACAACAATCAGGGTGAACTTCAGGGGTGCAATTAGGAGCAGGCGTTGAATGTTCATTATAAAAGTCAGGATCAACGTCGAAGTTGGAACCACTCATTTGTGAAGCAGGCATTTGCAAGAACCTGACATGCTTAGATGAGATAATAGAACCAAACTTAGTTAATATTTGATAGGAGTGAAGAGTTTGATTGAAGCCTACTAATGTGCCTTCTTTGCCATTTGAATTGAACTTCAGTCCTTGCTCTCTTTTTTTGATGAGTTAGATGCATGGATTCCCGATGGGTTTCAGAAAGTTTGAGGGAAGGGCTTGACCATGTATTTTCTCCCAGGGGGTTTCTGTTTTGCCTTTGAGTGGAATGTGATTAAACATCAAGCAACAGCCCTTCACCACTTTGTGCCATACTGCAGAAGGGAGACGACCATCTTTGATGGTAGCTCGAGTTGATTCAACAATTGTACAATTGGCGCGTTCCGCTTGCCCGTTATGCTCCGGATGATAAGGTTCCAAAATAGTGTGAGTGACGTGTTTTTCTTGAAAGAAGGAAGAAAGTTTTTTGTTAACAAATTCAGTCCCTCCATCCGTGCAAACCTCAGAGGGGTATGTGCCTCGGCGATTTTGTTCCTTCTCAATCAGGCTGATGATGGTATTGGCTGTCTTGTCCTTTGAAGTCAATTGGAATTCAGCAAGATAGCCGGTGGCATTGTCTACCAAGAACAAAATGAATTGGTGACCTGACTTTGAGGAGGGTCGTATCGGTCCCATGAGGTAAAGATGAATCTTGTCAAAAGCCTTACACAACCTAGTGGAGGAGAGCTTGAACAACCACTTTGTAATTTTACTTTTGACACATTTGACGCACTGGAAGTTTTGTTTAACTTCATTAGGGATATGCTAAATGAGAGAGGTGAGCCTTGATAAGGATGCGTGTCCATATCTTTGGTGGATCTTGAGTAAGGCAGCTTCTGGAGAGGAGACAATGGACCCGTAGAGATTTTTCAAGGATGAGACAGCATCAAAGGAGGGTGTGGGAAGAGTGTAAAGATTATCTTTAATCTGTCCAGATAGTACTGTTTTACCACCGTGTGACACTGAGAATCTACTGGAAGTTGATTTAATCAAGCAACCCTTGCTGTTTAAGGCACCTGCACTGATTAGATTAATGGTCACGTCAGGTACGTAAAAGGCGTTGCTAAGTTTGAGCGTGAGGTTGTCCCAGTGGAGGATCGCGGTGCCTCTTCCTTTGATTGGCAGACTTGCTCCTTCTTTCCCCGTTTTAATAGGATTGCAGGAGTACAGTTGCATCTCACAGAAGAATTGACAGTTGTTGATCGTGTGGACCAAAGCTCCGCTATTGAGTAGGAATTGTTGATTTGAGTCACCATGTTTGATCCACTGATTGAGTAATGCTAAGTAGTGAGCTGAATGTGACTTGGTCTTGGCTTTGGATTCACCCTTCTTTGCTTTCCATTTCTCTTGGTTCTCTCTCCACCACTCAGGCACTACTTCAGGATGAAGATGCCAGCACTCTCCAGCCGAATGATTCTTATCTTGGCCAGGATTATGGTGCCCTTCGACGCATCGCTTCGAGCTGGATCCTTTGCCTGGCGTAGAGTGTGCTGCCGTTTTTCCTCCGAAAAGAGCAACATCACCCTTCATCCTAGAGTTTGAAATAGACGATTGCCCCTTGGATTGGTTATTTAGCTGAGTCAGGTGATTGAGGACAAATTCGACTGAGAGCTCCTTATCCGAGTGCATGATTTGCCTCTTGAAATTGTCCATCAAGTTTGGAAATTTGAACAGAATTAGATACGCCAATATTTCGTCAGGTAATTTGATGCCAACCTCGCCTATCTTCTTTAGACAGACTTTTACCCTTGTGATGAATTCAACGATGTTGTCGGGATTGAATGTGAGGTAGAGAAGACTGTTGAAAACTCTGGCTCAATTTGATGCTTGAGAAGATGCGTACTTGTGGACTATTGCTTTGCACAGGAGTTTGGCAGAATTCCTATTCTCGGCTGTAACTATGTTCTCGTGGGCCTTAGAGTCAAGCTTTGAGATTATGAGGAGTTTAAGTTTGTCGTTGACAGATATTTCCAACACGGAGGTTTCGTCGTTTATGGCCGTAGAAAATCCTCTGACGTCAAGCAAGGCATCCATTTTATCCCTCCAGATTCCGTAATTATCTTCCCCAAGCAAAGGTATTGTTTCAAGAGCGGTCTTGAGCATAGTTTGCTTGAAGGAGTCCATGATTCCCGGTCCGTATCCTCTCTCAGTTGATTATTCAGCAGTCGAACTTCATCTTGACAGATCCTTTTGGCTTTTAACCGTGAAGAAATATGAGGATTTGAATTGAGAAAAGAACTGAGAGCTGGAAACAGGCAAGACAATCACACATGAGTAAAAACATGAGAATGGAGGAAGAAATGACAATCAGGCATGAGATATGAGTCAAAGAAAACAGACAGGAACCCAAGACTGCCGGTGTGACTATTTGAGGTGAGGTTGATGGCGGGATTCAAGAGTCTGAGAGTT
The DNA here is from genome assembly GCA_025617555.3 of Puccinia polysora. Classification (NCBI taxonomy): domain Eukaryota; kingdom Fungi; phylum Basidiomycota; class Pucciniomycetes; order Pucciniales; family Pucciniaceae; genus Puccinia; species Puccinia polysora. The sequence continues at coordinate 56,480,813 of CM062628.1, forward strand.
CTTCAGTCTGAGATGGAAAAGAGTGATGACAGGCTAGAGATCATTGGATGAGTGAGTTGTCGAAGCAAGAAAAATGAGAGACAAAGCAGACTACAAATCTCACCAGGCATAGTTGAGTCAGAGGATGATTGATGGAGACAAAATGAGAAACATGAGAAAAGTAGTTGAGGACAGCATAGCACGAGATACAAGATGAAAATGATTTAATGAGGAAGATGGGAAGATCACAATTAGTTGAGGTTCTTAGATTGAGAGGAGTGAGGTCGAGAGATGAGTGTCTAGGTTCTCTATTTGAAAATCCACGTTTGAATGTTTGAAAGGTCAATTCTAGAGAGGCTGTCGAGGTAATAGGGCTCCCGCGGGGGCAAGAGAGCGCGGGGGTGAGTGCAGGTGAAACTTGGAAGTGTGAAACCCCAGGATGGATGAGAGTCCTCTGACCTGAAATCTCAACAAACCCTTTATAATTGCTCAAAATTCATCATATTCAAAAGCTGTTACCTTCAAATTCAATTGTCTGCAAATTCTTTCCCTCCATGAAATCTACACCTCAAACAAACCCACAGCACTTTCAAGCGCTTCCGAAAGACTTTCCCATATTATAATATGGATTCTACACCTACTCATAGTTCAAAATCCACCAGAACTTGCACATTAAACTAGGAAGTGGCAAAACATTTGCCATATTCCAATGACCCCATAAGTCTATGCCTTCGTGACTATGTAAAGACTATTTTAAACATGAAATATTGAGGATAAATGATTCTTCCTCCACCCAATTAAAATCAAGTAAAAGTTTTAAACTCAAATAAAATCAATACAAGTTAACCAAAAAACAAATATTTCAACTTGGAAAGAACAAATGAAAACCTTTATGGAGGGAAGAAGAGAATTCCTGGAAATTTCAAAGAGGAATTCCAGAAAGAATTAGAGAGATATGGAATACATGTTCCAAATTTCCCATGGGACCAGCATAAATCAAGAAAGTGTGACCAAATATTTTCAGAAGTGATAATAAAACATTGGTTAAATTCTAAGGACAATGATGCATTTACAAATTATCCCATTGATATTGAGTTTTTGAAGAAGGACATACTCTTTGGCCTCCTGGAAGGTTGGCTACGTGAAGACAAGGATTTCAACTTGAAGCCCAGGACACATAACAAGAATGCTAGGTCTAGATTTAAACAATGATTAAGCTTAATATTTCACTCCTTTTTCTAAATCCTTTCAGATGAAATCTTGGTTTTCAATCTGAAAGATATAAAGAAACTGCTTGGCCACTGCAGAGCACCATATGGGAAATTATTTGGAAAAAAGCCTTCTCTCTAGTGCAGAATGCTTCTCAGATACAGAGGAAGACAATGAGGGGAAATATCACTCTGTCCCAGTGTATTGGAGAATCAAAATTTATTCACAATTGCTTCATAATCCTGATAAAAACACTCTCAACTATTTATCTGAGATGAAAGGTGAACTTCAAGCAGAAAAACAAGTAGAATATGGAAGAACTTATGATGAAATATTCTCAAATTATAAGATGAAACAATGTGAAGCCCACACTTTTAATTTTTACTGCCCTCTATTTATTTCCACATTAAGTTGGACAGAGAAATTTTTTCTGGAGATAAAGCCAGTAGAGGATAAACTAGAAAAATTAACCAAATCACTTGAAACCCCAAGTTGGTTTGAATAAATTTGTTTCCAATTTGTTCTATATTTCCTCTGTTGTCAAAAAGAAAACAAAATCAAAAGCTCTAAATTTTAAGAAATTTCTATTTATTAATCAGTTCTTGGAAAATAAAACAATTCATTAGCACTAGATTACCCCTCTTTAGTTTCAAATATTATATGGAATGTTTAAAACAGAGTTTCTCCCAAAAGATATTAGAGATAATACAATCATTCAGGGAAATGGTTTGCTTTTTATCAAATCATTCATTCTGAAAAAGAAAATTTGAAACTTCCCAATTATTTCAATTTCAAATTGATTTTGTTGAAATATATAATCAAACTCAATTTCTATGTGGTACAAAATTTCCAACATGTCCAATCAGATTTTTGAATCTACAGTTAAAATTTAGATTGATGCTTAAATTTCATACATCAAATTAAGATTTATTAAATTTCACAAGAAGAAAAATAATATATTGAAAAATTAATTTATCCTTTCAAAAAATAAAATTAGTTTCAACCACAAAGTAAAAACAAAAGAACCTCTAACCTCTGTTAATGATTCAATAGGAAATAGAATAAAAAAATCATGAAAATCTTGACTTATCTAATCCAGGCAGTGACTTGTATGTTTCAGGTGTGAAAAAACACTACTTCACCCCTATATAAATATTAATTTACATGAAATTGCATTTCTCCGTAATTAAAAATTTTATGTATTCCATGCATGCACTAGAATTACTTGGAATCCTCAAGAATTGATGCAAACAAATTTTGTCAGGTTCTGAATCAAGTTAGAAACAGAGTTTTCTCAGATTCAAAACAAGAAAAAAAAAGATTCAGGTGCTACACCACCCGCAAGGTGCTGCCATTTTTTCCATGGTGATCTTTGATTGACCCTTAATCCTTGAGACTCCGTACTTAAATTATTGATCCATCCTCTCTGACATTATATTTTATAACCAACCAGCAGCCTTGCTGGTTGAATTATAATTCAATTGATTGGATTCTTGAGTGTGTTTTACCACTTTTTGACCCATTTTTTGAACATACTGGTCTTGATCATTCTTTGATTGCCCTTCTGAAACCAGTCACCTTTGACTGAGAGCTTCCTTTAAGCGAAAAGCCTGAGTGTTAAACCTCCTTTATTATTTTGGAATTGAAATTTGCCAGTGTAAGACTCCAAACGGTGCTAGGCCATGGAAGTTCTATCGAGGGGAAAGGTGCTGTTTGGGCTGCCCTCCTGAGTGTTACAAAACTATTTAAATGTAACCAAGGTCAAAGTCCAGAACCTGGTGAATGGGGGTCCAAAGAATAAAGGATAAAGATGATAGTAGTTGGTAGCTGGGGAAACAGCACTATCTGAGGCAAGATAATGCTGGGGAAAACTTGAATAGAAGAAGTCAAGGATTGTTCAGAGTTCAACAGGACAAGGAAATTGTAAGTAACAAAGCCCACAGGCTAATAGCTCTGGTCATCAGCAGAAGCTGGGGAAAGATCAACTAAATCCCAAACAACCTCCAGGTTCTCAATGAACCTGCCCAACTCTCCGCAATCAAGCGCTTGAAGGGTACCAGACAACTGTGGGTGGCTGCACAAGACGAAGCGAATTGTTTGATGAAGCTTTAGAAGCAAAACAATAACTGACTTGAACAAGAATAACCCAACACTCCTCAAGGGAATCAAGAGTAGCATGGCGGAATTCAACTTCAAAAAGAAATAAAGGGAGGTTTCACACTTCAGGTGTTAAGCTTAATAAAACCTCTTCAGTCAAACATGACCGGTTCCGGAAAGATGATCAAAGGATGATCAGGACCAGTATGGTCAGATAAAGGGATCAGGAGTGGTGTAACACACTCAAGAATTCAATTGGTCAAATTCTTCTAAAACCAGCAAGGCTATTGGTTGGTCATAAAGATCAAGGATCAGGATTTGAGTATGGAGGCTGAAGGATCAAGGGGAAATCATGGATATACCCAGATTTCAGTCTCAGATAAAGGGGAATGAGACCCCACAGATAATTTATTTCAAGATGATAGTGATGATAATTTTCCAATAAGATTCCACAAGATACCCCCCATGCCAAAAGGCAGGGGAGAGCCCCTCCTTATATGGGCAGGAGGACCTGTTAGACTATGTACAAGTGACACTCAAAATAGAGCGGATTTTTTTTTTTTTTTTTTTTTTTAATGGACATGCGAAAAAACAAAAGAGAAACTGATGAGAAAACAAAAAATCAAACAAAATTTAAATAATGGACAGAATCATGAATGAGTGGGGATGGAGAGACACCAGCCCTTGACACTGATGGGAACAGGCAGGAGAGTTGCAGGTGAGGAGCCTCCCAGACAGGCTCATGGGCACGGGCAACTGCTGGCCCCTGGATGATTGCCCAAGAGCCAAGAAGGTGAGTGATGGGTGGATTCATTGAGACAGCTGGAGGAGATGGTTGAGGTGGCGTGGCAGGGGGGAGATGATTGGAGGAGGAGGAGGCCTTGGGTGGAGATTATTAAATGATTGATTGGTTGGTTGGCTGACCAATGGGGGAGAGAAGATGAGGGTGGGAGATCAGTCGTGGGAACAACCAATTGGGTCAGGGGATGAAGGTTGTTCCCGCAACCAACCTTGCAACGGTGATCAGATGGATGATGGATGTCAAAATCAAAGTTGGAAGCTTGAGAAGGTAAGGGATAAGGGAGAGATGCAAGCAACATTGCAATTGACTGGATGAAGGAGACTGCAAGAATGCAAGGTTAAGTAGCAATAATGCTGCAAGCAATCAAGGTGGGAACCAAAGGTGAGAGAAAGGTTGCAGATGTAGTTGGAGAGCCATCAAAATGGCAGAGTCATTGAGAGCAAGGGCTGAGGAGATAGGAGATGTTGAGGGAGGGTTGAATGGATGATGGTGAGATTGGGTGAGGAGGACAAGGTTGATGGCTGTCTCCGGCGCCGGGTGCAAAGCCAAGCCCAAGCCAAACTGGTCATCATTGTTGGCATCTGGCCAAAAAGAAACCGGCAAAAGTTGAGCATAGAGAGTGCTGGGGGTGCAGTGGTGCGGAGGAAGATTGGGCCAAGCGGGTCTTGGCCCGCACGTTTGGCCAAAAGGAAGGGGGCAACAAACAGAGAAGGAATCAAACGCAATGCCTAGGTGATGAGACCAAGAGAGGCCTGTCCTAGACCACTGGGAAAGAGGAATGCTTGGCAGGATGAGGAAATTAGAGGAGTGATACAAATACAAAAAAATTCCATTTTTGTTTTTTTTTTCACATTAATGACACCTAAATAAAAGAATTGTAGAAACTTTTTTTAATTTTCCGCTGTGGTGCCCCATCCTGGAAACCCTGGCCAGTGTGGAGATTTTAATTTTTTTTTATGATTTTCCCTTATCATCATTCATAGGTATCATTATCAAAAAAAACCATCCATTGCCATCCTCATGCTGCCATCCATCACCAATCTCAACCATTCATCATCCATGTAAAATCCATCCTCATCACTCTCATCATCCAATTTGAACATTGAATCTCAAAGCCCTACCATGAGTTCTTTAATCAAGAACCTACCCTTGTTGGGACCAGTGACTCTGATTCTAGTTTGAGAGATCAAGCCGTTCAATCTCTTTGAGAACTTTTGATCCATGTCATCAATTCAACTAGGTTTGATCTGTTGTACATCAACCAAAGTAGTCTTACTTGACAGCCTCATGAACAGGCTTTGATTGTTTATCAATTGAAACTTTTAATCAAAAAGTTAAACCTTGTCTACCTCATACTCAGACGGTATCAGGATAATGTAGTCGGCATCAAGCAGGGAAGTTTCAATGCAACACTCAAAGAAGATCTTGTGACTCCAATCTTTGGATGGCTGAAACACAGTTATGATCATGAAAATAGGATCCTCCATCCTCAAAGCCTTCCAATCTCAAACCTGTTGTACTCCATCAAGTTATCCTTAGATTTATGTATCAAGATGCTTCATCAAAGTTAATTGGCCTATACAATCCATCGTTTGGTTCTATGAGGACGACAATGGTTATGAAAGCTGAGGTTCTTAGCCCAATCCATGTTCATCATACCCCCTTGCCCCAATCCTCTACAAACTCACCCACCCTAGCCAATCATCTCCACAACGCTCCCAATAGACCACTCAGCCCCGAGGAGCCCATTTCCAATCATCCCCCTATCCCTCAATCTACCACCCGTGACAACAACCGCCTCAAGCAGCCGTCTACCTTGTTCTTACCACCTCCTAGCTTACTGATCTCCTGCGCGGCTTGTCCGTTGCCCGCGCGGGTCTCTTCTGTTGCCAATGCCTGTCGGAAACCTGCCGGAGGTCATCTGCGGTCTCGGAAGTTGCCCATGCCCGTCAGACACCTGCCAGCTGTCATCCGCGGCCTCGGCAGTCGCCCGGGCCCATGAGGATGCCTGCAGGCGTCCCTCTTCTGTTTTTTCCTTGGAGTGCTTGTTTGTTCCCATTTTTTTTCTTTTCTTTTGTTTCTCATGACCCTGGTCCTTAAAATAAAATAAATAAATAAAAAAAAAATTATCCGCTCCCATTTGTAAATTTATCTTCTAAATAGTCTGCAGGCCTCTGGTCTATAAAAGGAGGGGATCTCCCTGGCTTTTTGTTGTTTTTTTGATGTTCATATTCTGTAACTAACAAATTTAGTTAAATTTATCTCTAACTTACTTCTTCCATTAAATAACTACTCATGTCTCAGGCCCCTTCTGGGGCTCTCTAGTTGTCACTAAACTTCTGTCTTAGGCCCCTTTTTGGGGTTCTCTAGTTGTGCTTAAATACTGGTCCTCCCCTTTGACCATGAATGAAACTCATCTGATTACCAGACAACTAAACCCGAGTGTCCCTTCCTCCTTTTCAGATCAGTTCCACTTGACTTTACAAGTAATATCTCCTCCCCTTTGGCTGTTTGTAGCCTTATCAATACTCCTCCTTTGGCTATTCAGAAGCCTACCGTATTCCTTCCTTCTCTAAATTACCCTTCTCCTCATATTAAACTTTTCATGGTTAAAAGGCAAAATCTCATCCCACTAAGCTATCCAGTCAACTTCATTGTTCCAACTGGTTTACTTACCATTATCATCTCTCCCAACTTTCATCCTCACTAGCCATCCTCATCCTTGCTCAACCTTTACCAATTTTCTCATATCACTCCAAATCCCCAATCACCATGGGCAACCATCCTTTTTCCATCTCTCAATTATCCTCTCAATCCCTGGTACTATCCTCCTCAACATCCTCATTGAGGTCATCTACAACCGTTGGTGATCTACTCAGTCGGGCCGCTTGATCAAATGTTCAAATGGTCATCCGGATCTATTGATGATCTCCCCAATACTCCTCTCCTCTTGCACTCATCCTTGATCACCAACGTTTTTCTCCAATCATCCTCCAATCATGCTCAACATTTGATCACCTAAGTTCAATCTCTGCCTCTTCATCCCAATCCTCCCATCTGTCAATCTACCACCTTTCGCTGTTTCATCTTGCTCTCCTCAAGACAAGCAGTCTGGCTGCTGCTCAAGACATTTGGTCAATTGCTACCTAAATTTGGTCCATCTGTGCCTCAAGTCGGATCCTCGCTGGGTGTTCTTTGACTGTCATTCAAGCCTCCAATCCCAATTGCTGCTCAACTCTACCTCCGTCCTCTACATCCGTCAACCCTTCTCAATTCCCCTCCAATCCCATCCATCACCGCTCCTGCTTCCCCTTATTGCTCACTCAACTCCTCTGAGAATCTTCCAAACGACGCCGCTACAAGTCCGAGGATGATGACAAGAATGACCTTCCGGACAAACTAATCTCATTGGAAGCCAAAACCAAGACTGAAAAACTTTGAGCTTGGAACTTGGGCCCAAATGTCTGCCTCCAACCCATCTCATCATCCTCTCCAACCTCCCTTGGTCACTCAACCCTCCTCACTCCAATTCATCACCAATGCACTTGCTCTCCTCAACCCTATCACCACTAATTCATCCACTGGCTCATCTTCCTCTCAGACTACCCTCAACTTGGACTCCCATCTGCCTCCTCCCAAATCTCTCAATCACCAATCCCCATACTTGGTGGTCTCACCATCAATCCTCCTCATCGCCTAACAAATCCCTCTTCAATCCATCATCCCCATCTCGCTTGATTTCCCCTCTCATTGTCTTTCAGCCTTGCTCTTGAAACATTCTCCTCCACCTTGATTGCAACATTGGTTGAGCTCCTCTCCTTGCTTGTCCGCCACTTCTCTTGCTGTCTTGATGACAACCTCAATGGCAACCTGGTAGCTCCCTTGCTCACCTCCGCCTGCGCTCAATCGCTCTTTAACCTTGCTTGCGACCTTGATTGCTTCTCATCCTCAGCCATTTCATCCAACACCGGCAAGCTCATCCTCAACTCCTTCAAGTTCCCCCTCACCCTCACCATTGTCCAATTTGCATTCGTCGCCCTCTGGTTTTGTCTATTCTTAATCCTCCGTAATCATCATTCATCATCCCCTTCCAACCTAACCATCTCATCATCATTGTCAACATCATCATCATCTTGGTACAACAACCATCATCCAATCCTTAGGTACACTCTGGACTCCATCGGAGCTCTACAATCCTCATCTCCCTCATCCTTTGAGCCATCCTCACCTCCTTCACCTTTGCGAGCTTGCTCGCCCCACCTGGGCTCCACTGCTTGGTTCATTGACCCTCCAACTTTGGTCCCAACATCCCCGCTACATCTCTCCTTGCTTCATCTCATCCCCATTCCTCACGCTACATCACCACACGGCTCCATTGCTTGCTTCCTCCGTTGAAAACTTGCTCTTCCACCTCTCAATCTTTCTTGTCGCTTCTCATCCCCATATTGCTCCATTGCTCCATCTCAACCGCTTGCTTGCTCACATTCATCTCCTCTGCTCCACCTGATACATCACCAAACCGTTCTCCCATCGCTCCGCCCGCTACTTCTTTACTCTCTCCATCTCCAACATCAATACACCCATCATCAATACGATTAAATCATCATTCCATCCATCAATCATATCAACAACATACAACTCTAATCACCATCAACAACATTCAATTCAACTTCAACAACATATCTATATTCCTTTTCATCTAGTATTGAACAGGCTGGTGTGTTGGAATCCTTCCCTGTTTTTGTTCAATACTATCTTCATATCTCCCTATCATCCACCCTTTCTCATCACCATCACCATCACCATTACCATTATCATCACCATTATCATCACCATCACCATCACCATCACCATCACCATGACCATCACCATCACCATCACCATCACCATCACCATCACCATCATCATCATATCATTCTCACCCATTATCATATCATTCTCACCCATTAAGTTATACCATTACCCCAATCACCATCATCATCATCATCATATCATTCTTCCCCATTAAGCTAGGCAACTATGCCTGAGGTCCTTGTTGCTCCTCTTAAAATAGGCTATCATTTCCCCATCTCATATCCTGACAAGGTGGTGTCTTGTCATTTATTACTCAACTATCCTATCTCTATCATCCTCATATTCTCCTTGCATTTCTCATGAATCTCTGGAATGTTTTCTGGTCTTAAATTGGTTCCTAAATTTTTCAGTTAAGGTGGTGTGTTGTTTTTTGATGTTCATATTCTGTAACTAACAAATTTAGTTACCTTTATCTATAACTTACTTTTTCCATTAAATAACTACTCATGTCTGAGGCCCCTTCTGGGGCTCTCTAGCTGTCACTAACCTTCTGTCTTAGGCCCCTTTTGGGGGTTCTCTAGTTGTGCTTAAATACTGGCCCTCCCCTTGGACCAGGAATGAAACTCATCTGATTACCAGACAACTAAACCGGAGTTTCCCTTCCTCATTTTCAGATCAGTTCCACTTGACTTTACAAGTAATATCTCCTCCCCTTTGGCTGTTTGTAGCCTTATCAATACTCCTCCTTTGGCTATTCAGAAGCCTACCGTATTCCTTCCTTCTCCAAATTACCTTTCTCCTCATATTAAACTCTTCACTTTTTCAGCATATCATTGGATCATCATCATAGAAATTCATCCATGGGAGTGTGTGCTTGTGTCCCCCCATTATCAAGAAATTGAATCCTGATCCTTATCCTGGGTATATCTCTGATTTCCCCCTGATCCATTTTGACCCGGAGTCTTTGCCCCTCTGTGGCCTGATCCTTATCATCAACCAATAGCCTTGCTGGTTGAAGAAAAATTCTTTCTGTTGGGATTTTTGAGTGTGTTATACCACTCTTTGATCCCTTTCTCTGACCATACTGGTCCTGATCCCTGATCAACTTTCTGGAGCCAATCACGATTCATTGAAGAGGTCTTATTAAGCTTAATAACTGGAGTGTTATACCTCCCTTTATTCTCTTTGGATTTGCATTCTGCCCGCCTATTCTTGAGTCCCTTGAGAAGTGTTGAGGTTATCCTTGCTTCAAATCAGTTACTGTTTGCTTTGGAGCTTCTTAAACATTGTGCTTTGTCTTGTAGAGCCACCCTCAGTTATCTGGTACCCTTCAAGCGCTTGATTGCGGAGAGTTGGGCAGGTTCATTGAGAACCTGGAGGTTGCTTGGGTTTGAGTTGATCATCCCCAATCTTCTGCTGAAAACCGGAGTTATTAGCTTGTGGGCGTTGTTTACATACAACAGCTTTTGTTCCTTGAACTCTAAGCAGACTTTAAATTCTTTTGTCCAAGTTTTTCCCTGCATAATCTTGTCTCAGATAGTGCTGTTCCATTGCTACCAAATCATTGTCATTTTTATCCTCAACTTCTTGATTCCTCATTTACCAGGTTCTGGACCTTGATCTTGTTTAAATTTAAATATTTTTGTAACACTCAGGAGGGCAGCCTAAACAGCACCTTTCCCCTCCACAGAACTGCCACAGCCTAGAACTGTTTGGAGTCTTACACTGCATCTGGTCCAGGGTGTCCAGATTTGGTCACCACATCTCTCCCCAACTTACAGACTGTCCCTAGTCTGCATCTGATCTTGATGTCATAAAAAAAAGAAGGGAAAGATGATTGAACACAAGAAATGGCCATTTGATCATGAGGATGATTTTAAAGAATATCTTGATCCATTCAAAGAATATCCTAGAGTTGACTGCAATAAAATGAAGAAGGCATCCCAGGTGCGCACCTATTTGGCATACATTAGAGTTTCACAACAAAATTCAGCAGAAGACCCTGGTGGTGCACAATTGGGAGGACTTACTTCTGATCAAAGTTGCCTCCACAACAATGAATTTTCTTGACCTGATCAGCAGAGAACCTTCTGGCCATCTGAGTACCATCCAGTTACTCCAAAACATATGATCCACCTCTGACTTGACGGACCACTCAATAAGGACCATTCCAGCGATTGGAAAAAATCTTTCCCCACTGACTTTCCAAGGATCAATTGTAAGCTTAAACTAGATCACCAGGATTCAAGGGATCCCTGACTTGATTGGAATGCTTATCCTCCCAATACTGGACTAATTTTTCCCTTTAATCCATCATTTTCTGATAAGCTTTGTCACAAACATCTTCACTTTTCTCCAGTTGCTTGGATCTGGCAACTAATAGATCACTGATGGAAGAAAACTTTTTCCAAGAAATACCTAAGAAAAATTCCATTTCCAGATCAAGAGGAAGGACAGCCCTTTGACAAAGGAGGATTCTGTAAGGTGAGTAGCCAGTGGTTTGTTTAGTCAAAATTCAATCAGAGAAGAGGACCAGAGGAAGAAATTTGCAACAATTCTTTCCAATTTCACCAGCCAACTTGACAAGAGCAGCCTTCAAAGGGGAATGGCCTCTTTCCACCATGCCTTGTCCTTCAGGATAATAAGGAGTGGTCACCCTATGTTGACCAGGAAGCAATGGGATCATTTTGGCTAGTTTTCCACCAAACCCAGAGCCACCATCAGTTGAATAAGATCAAGCCAAGTCATAATGCATTGTCCAAATCTCATAAAGGAAGGATGCTACTGATTCAGAGCCAAGGTTCTTCAGAAATTTTGCTTCAACCCATACAGAGAAATCATCTCTAGCCACAATGAGGTACGTAGCTCCACCAGCCTTAATGTGAACCACATCCATAGCAATCCTTCCAAAGACAGTGGACTCTCCAGTGGGATAACAAATTTCATCTGGGCGCCTAAGATCACGTTTCTGACATACTTCACAACTCTTGCACCATTGAGAGACTGATTTGTTCAAAGATGGCCAGCAGAATTTTTTGGATATACGTCAATAGGTTTTGGTTTCCCCACAATTCCCAAGGCCTTCATGGAGACTTTCAAGGATTTAATCTTGTTTAGAGGGGATAGTGACAACAATAAGAGCACAAGGATTGCCTCCTTTCATATCTAGAATCAACAGCCGGTTTGATCTTGTCAGCTCCAGGTCCATAAGCAATCTTTTTCAAGACTATGTCTTTGCCAACCATCATTTTAAGCATCTGAAAAAAATTTTCACAATCTTGGGTCCAGATCCACACAGAATCTTTTCTGGTCAGGCAATGTAGAGGAGCACAGATTTTGGGTAGAGATGGGATAAAGATTCAAACATAAGTAACAACACCTAGAAAACCCCTGACTTCAGCTGGATTGATGGGAGTAGGCAAAGAGAGGATTTTGTTGACTTTGGATGGAGCCATCCTTCTTCCTTCCTTGCAGATCACATGACTAACAATTTCCAGAGCAGGGAAACAGGCAGCCAATTTGGATCCAGAGACAGTGAGCCCAGATTCTTCAATTCAAAACAAGATCCTTTCCAAAGTGGTTGCATATTCCCAGATAAATTGACGGATTCCTGAATGCCAGGGTAAGAGCTCATTGTTATAATCAGAAACTGGTCCTTTGATTCTGCCATTGTCAATAAAGATACCAGCATTATCAGGGATTTCATCCTGGAGGATCCAAAACATCTTAGCCTGATAGACTGCAACCAAGTTGGTGGCACCTTGAGGCAATCAAGTAAGTTGGAAACGACCAAGGGGAGTATCAAATGTAGTGAGAGGGAAAGAAATTGGATGTAACAACTGTTCATCATAGCCACCCATAATGTCACCTAGACCATAGCAAGCTCTCCCAGAGAAGGATTTAACAAATTCTTCAGTAGCAGGGGGAATACAAGACTCTTTCATAGTAACATTATTTAGAGGCTGGAGATCATGAACTATTCTAAATTTACCATTACTTTTAAGGAAACCAAAAACAGGACTGGAATAGCTAGAAGTTGACTGTTTGTATCAACCAGTTTGGACTTGTTCCTGGACCAACTTGATGAATTTTTCGACTTTGGCAGCAGGTATTGGGATCTTTTTCTTTTTCCAGGGATCATGTTTTACTAAAGGGATGATATAAGGCAGACCATAGGATTCTTTCAAGAGACCTCTCTCTTCTTCACAGAAATCAATAGCTTTTTCCCTAAGAGCCAGGGAAAGTTTTGATCAAATACAACTCATCAGGCAGAAGCCATCCATCTGGTCCAAAATTGACTACTCCCAGACTTTCTTCCGCGAGGCAACCAGAGGGCATGAATGGACCAGTGAGAGATTGAGGTAAACCACAGTAAAGATTGTGGGATAGAGGAGGACGCCTAAGAGGGGGGTTGAGATTGAGAGGCAGTGGTTGGTTGACTGGTTGCATTTTCCTAGCCACTGGTTAATATTTGGAGGCAAAAGAGAGCAGTTCTTGTTTTTTTGAAGAATTGACCAGAGAGATCTGACTACAAGGATTGAGACCAAGTTCTAACATCTTCCAAGTTTGATGTTCCGCAACCACCAGGAAAAATCAGGCATCTCTGGCTGACCAGAGACTTCACTTCACCATGATGGTTTCCCCAATTGCTTTGCAGTTAATAATCAATTTCCAGAGGAAATCACCATGATTTCTGTTTTTTTTCTGGTAGAGTTCACAAAGATGGAAACACAGTTGATCCATGATTGCTTCTGAGACTCCTCTTAAATTCTCCAAAAGTGACCAATGAATTCTCATTTGATTCTTCAAATTTTCCACTTTGTTTCTAATTGGTTTCTGCAGGACTTATCAAAAGTGTCTTTTGCTTTTCCATTAATTTTCCCCAATGAATCGCCTTGATTTCTCCCTGGTTTCAATTTGATTTTCCTCAGATCAATGTTTGATCTCTTCAGAGCTGTATGATTTTCAAATAATTTAACCCCATTTGATCACTTCCAAGTATTTACTTCTTCAATTCACCTTTTTTCCTCTTATGGTGTATCAACCAAGTTTGGTCAGGTGGTCAACTGGGTGGCTTTTTTTTAAGCCACTGTTGGCAGGTTCTCGAAGTTGCATGGCAGTTAATCAACCGCTGCTTGTCAGGTGGTCACCCAATGGGGGTTTTCCATCACCTGGGGCGTGGCGGCTTTCAACTTAAGCTGCCAAGAGTTTGGCATTGACAGGAGGCCATCCTATTGGTCATGCTGGTCATGAGGATCACAACTGCAGCTAAATTTCTTCTTTTTGCTTTCAGTTGATCAACAACTAGGTCAGGTTGATGACCCAACAAGATTGGGCTCCCTTGACTTTTGCCCCATCAACCCATTTTGTCAGGTGGTAAACTCCAGCTTGTCGCATGACCAGCAGGAGTTTACCACCCATCCAGGCTCAGTGGATACACCATATTTGATTCATAAATTGTCAAAAAAATCACCTACAATTTAATATGGTCCAGAAACCAGGAAATTGATGGTTGCAATGGATAATTTAATATTGAAGAAAAAATAGGTGAGATGAATGTTTTCTTGAATAAGGATAATGTGAAAAAGCTGAAATTATCTCCCATGACCATTTTTGCAAACCATGTTTTAGCTTCTGAATACTGCTTTTCAAAAATTCAGTAATTAAAAGCTGTTTGATTTCCAAAAAAATCACCATGCATTTATTCCAAAAAAAATTGAAAATACACATTTTTAAAAGGATAATTTCACCATTTTTGGGTGGCAAATCAGCCAGAATTTAAGGTACAAATAGATGAGGTTTTTGCTTCCATTACAATAAATAATTTACTCCACCAAACAATAGCAAGAAGCAGCTTTATTTCAGCAAGAATCTGAGTGATTGTCAAGTTGATTTTCTGAATGGGCTAAGATTTAGAATGCTCAAAAAAAATTGAAGAGCTTGACCCTGTTCATGATAGAAGAACTGAAATTAAACAGATCTTAGATGATGATAGATTCCTTCAAACTTGAGAGCATCAATGGAATGCTTGGATTTGTCACGCAGTTTCCATGGGCATGAATGAAACCCAAATCCCTAAGGGTGAGTTTGTACCCACACAAACCATCATGAAGCCTCATTTTGGAAATAAAGTTAGTGTCATGTTTGATTTTTTGCAAAATCAAACATGATGCAACCTTATTTCTGAACCTGATGTGTTTGGTGTCCACAAGCAACATGATAGTCTTGATGGGAGATGTCTTTGGCTTTCACCAGTGACAGGGGAGATTTCAAGGGCAAAAGTGGTGGATAAGTCAAAGGTTAGCGCATAGAGGGAGGAGAGGATGTGTCTATGTATGTTATACATGTTGCTAAAATTTTGGTCCGGACCAAAATGTTCTGTTGTGTCCAATTTTGGCCTATGGCAGACCTCAAACCTTGAGAAGCATCAACTACTGTCATTTGGGCTAAATTTCACGAGTGGAAGCCAAACACACACCATGAAAAGCTACCCAACCATCATATGCCTTCATAAATACCCAGGATTTTCATGATGGTACATGACGGTTCATGTGGGTCCAAATGCACCCTAACTTTTACAAGCTCTGGACCAAGCATTGTAAGGGCCCCTTTGGCAGATGACTTGTAACTGTAACTGCTGGTTACAAGTTAAAAATCTGCCCATGAGTGGATTTGAAACTGTAAGTACCTGCTCATATCAGGGCCCCGCAGCCAAACAGATTGGGGCCTGTGAGCTCTCATTTTTAGTGCATAAACAGCAAGTTACAGCAAGTTACAAGGGTAAGAGATTGTAACTTTCTGTAACCTTTTTTGCGGAGGGAAGCATGGGAGTGTAACTTTGTAACTTCAATTTGGCAAGGGGGGATCTGTTACAGTTACAGATATGGTGTGTCCACTGAGTTTCATTGGCTCATCAACTTGGTGGGTTTTTTTGTCAAACCACAGTTGGCAGGTTCTCAAAGCTGTGTGGCGCTTAGTCAACCACCCCTTGTCAGGTGGTCAACTAATGGAGGTGTGTCATCAACTTGGCTGTAGCGGCTTTCAACTGAAGCAACCAAGAGTCTGGCATTGACTTGAGGCAACCCTGTTGGTCATAACAGTCATGAGGAGCACAGCAGCAGAAAAAATACTTCTTGTTGCCCTGAGTTGATCAGAAACTTTGTCAAGTTGATGACCCAAAAAGATGGGGCCCCCTTGGCTATTTCCCCATCAAGCTATTTGGTCCAACCATCAACCATGTCTTGTCACATGACCAGGGGGAGTTGATCACCTGACCAAACTCACTGGATACACTATACATCATTCAGCTGAACAGCACCTAAATGGCTTGGAATAGGTCAGTGCTATGTTCATGTGCAATCATATTTCTAAGTCAGATAATGACTTGGAATCTTGGCAGGTCCACCAATCAAGAAGGAATTCTCTTTGAAACAAATGATTCATTTTTACAAGGATGGAATACGCCATGCCAAAGCTTCAGTGCTGACTTTCTCAACCATGATACATTTTTGGAATATTGGTCTTGTAAAGAATCCCAGAGTAATTTAGGAGGAATTAAATTTGTCTGCAGGATGATATGCTCTTGTATTTAAGATATCAAAACTAAAACATGAAAGGTGCATAGGGATGATATTGATGTGCTTTGATTGCTTTGTGATGGAATCTGAGAACAAAAAAATCACTAATTTCAAATGAGAATATTTGAGAAATCTTATGTGGAATTTTATGTAGAGTGTCTTACCAGAGAGTGTGACGTTTTCTCTCTCTATTATTGGATTGTTTTGATCAAATGAGTATTGGGTATAGAAGGGGGAATCAAATGATTTGCATCCAATTTTCAATGAGACAAACAATCAAGACACATGCAAAAGTTTTGAGGATGTCTAATTTTTTCATTTTCATTGAATTATGAGTCATATTGCTGATATTGTTGAGCAGTCCATATTGCAGATATTGTCAAGCTGAGAAGCAAGAACAATATCTTAACTGATGACTTGACTATTGGTCAGTGAATCTGAGCGCATGAGCACTCCAAAGGTTATCTCAGGTATTCAGGGGGAATATATAATCCCCAGGCTTCCCACCAATACGTTCACTTTCCCAGAACATTCATCCATTTATCCCCTGATCCTGAACAAAGTGAAAGAGTACTGATCCTGAACAAAGTGAAAAGATGGAACGTGTTGTTGATTGTCAGTTAAACTTCAATAGAAAATTTATTGATATATATAGATGCTTTAAACAGGTACTCACCCAGTGCATCATGAAAATCACCAGTGATCTCCCCCTAAGGCAGATTAGTTTGTGTGTATTTGACTGATGGATTGATGCGTTTGTTTTTATTATTCTTAAACCCCTGTGTATTTCTGAAGATGATCCTGAGAAAAATCGATATATCAAGGAAGATGATTTGGTTACTCCTACTCAAGCTTTGATTACTGTTGGAATTTCTGTTCAAAAACCAGGTAATGTTGTGTATTCATCATAGGAAGTTGGATTGGTGTGAATGGATGAAATACCGACCATTTTTTTACTTGGAATGGATGAAATACCAACCATTTTTTTACTCAATTAATTTATTTTGTCTTGGATGAACAGCAGAACCAACCCCAGGTGATCAGATTCAGCACAGTCGAAATGATGAAGAAAGCCTGGGTCCAAGAATGGGGCAACATTCTCCGGATGACAATATTCAATCTTAAAATACTGGTGAGTGAAGGGTTGATACTCTGTATGTTTAATTTTCTTCATTTATTAATGTGGGGTGATTTAACAGGAACGGGTACGTAGTGTGGGGATAAGTCTTCATAAATATGAACTTAGTCAATCATTATATATATTAAAAATTTTTTTCATAAAAGAAAAAGGAAAGAAAGTTGTAGTGAAAAAGAAAAATAAAAAGGAGAAATCGGCATCTGCTAGACGCAGTGATAAGTCAGATTGCTCACGGTCTGAAAGTGCAAGCTCATTGGTCCAAAATATTTTTACCAAAAGAGTTGAACAACAACATGCATCTCCAACCATGTATCATCAAGAAAAAGGTGAGGGGTTTTACTAATATTAACTGATTACAATTTCTGAAGTCTTATTTTGCATTGGGAATTATCTCCCCCCCCATAGGAGAAAAAGTAATAACGTCTTCAAAGGAATCCAACCCAGGTATTAGTATTTATTTTTCCATTTTTTGTCTGACTCTTATTTACCTTGATTTATCAATCCTGTAGTCTCCCCACCTTCAATCAGATTGGCAAGTGTGGCAAATGGGGGAGGATCTTCACGTGGGGAGAGGGCCAGTGTCAGTGCCAGGATTCAAGCAGCTTTGCAACCACCTGAAGGTGAGAATCCTGGGTTATGGAGCATGAAGATGAGACTTCAGGAATTGCAGGGGGCTGCATCTGAGAGATTGGATAGAAGGGTAGGCAGCCCCGGGGAAGGTATGTTCTATTTTGATTCAATCAATTGATTTTGTTGGTGGTATTAATTCTTATTTAACTTTATTCATCAATCCTGTAGTCTCCCCACCTTCAATCAGATTGGCAAGTGGGGCCTCTGGGGGCAGATCTTCACATGGGGAGAGTGCCGGTGTCAGTGCCAGGATTCAAGCAGATTTTCAACCACCTGAAGGTGAGAATCCTGAGCTATGGAGCATGAAGATGAGATTTCAGGAATTGCAGGAGTCTGCATCTGAGAGATCGGATAGAAGGATAGGCAGCCCACAGGGAGGTATGTTTTGTTTCATTTCAATAAATTTATTTTGTTGGTGATATTAATTTTTTTTATGAAGGATTCATTCAACCATCAGGAGCGATGAGACTTGATGTCACAAGGGAATCATCTCCAGGTAGCATGTGACATTGATTTATTTATTTATTCTGAATTTTTTCTGACATGTTCTATTGTATTTCAATTTTAGGAATGATTTTCCCATTGGGTGCCTCCCCAATTTTTTCGAAAGCAGCAAGTGTGGCCTCTGAAGGAATTTCTTCACGTGGGGAGAGTTCAAGCCTGGCCTCCAGGATAGAGGCTTCTTTAAGTGTTCCAAGAAATCAGAATCATGCCTTGTGGAGAATGAGAGATGAAACGGAACAAATGGACAAGTCAGATTCCCTGTCTTCAGATGGTGAGATTGAGGCAGCTTTGACCGGATCAGGTATCCCAGCTTCCCAGAAAGGAAAACAAAGAGGTGTGTTTCTTTTGTTTACTTTGAGATAACCATGAGCTTTGGTCAATGAAACACAAGTTGATTTTTAATACAAACAGGGGCTGAAAATTTTACTTCCCCCCAAAGAAACAATTCTTTGAGGCAGGGTTCTTTGGAAATAAATTTGATGACTCCTTGTGAGCTATTTTTTTGTTGGAATTATTTTGTAAGATTTAACTGACTTACAATTTTCAAACAAGCACAAGTGTTAGGAGAGCACAGTCAGAACCTTCTTGTGGTTAATGTCAATGATGAGGCATATGTGTCAGGTTCTAATCTCATGGTAACACCAGGTAGGTTTTTGAAATGCTCAAAGTTTCAAAATTGTCACTGTCTATGATTTTGATGCTAATTGTTTATAAATAAGCGGGTAAAAAAGATTTGGAAAGGGGTATGATAGGAGGGCCTAGCACTCATCAATCAATTTTTGATTCCACTATGATGAATCCTGGTGCTCAACTTGAAGCTCCACCTCCCAATATCACACCAGATGGTAATCTATATTTGCAAGCTAGCGGAGCAAGTGGCTCTTGCCAACCAATCTCAGCACCCGTGGTTAACATACCCACTCTTCTGGTCCTTCCTCCACGTCCAACTCAGAGCCAACATGTCCTCACCCGTACTTCCACCAGTCTGGATTATGGTTTCAGCTCTGAAACTCAGAAGAAGAAAATTGAGGCATTGGCCAATATCACTTGCTGCCCTGGTCTCAGCCTCTCCCTCAACCAACCGGATGATTTTACAATGATCAAATGTCCAGATGTGCACTCAATTTCAAACACGACCAGGTTCCTTGAGCAGTTCAAACACCATATTAACCCAGGACCTCCAGTGGTTGTCCTCACCAACCACAAGCGTGAACTTGGCTTGGTTTACAAATTCACCAAGTGGTCAGACATGACACCCACGGAATATGAGGAAATCAGACTCTTGACCACAACCATTTTCCAACTTGGATCTTTCTATGGAAACCAAAAAAATGCCTCTTTTCTTGGTGGTATCATGAAAGCACTTGGTTGGCGTAAGGGGTATGATGAAGTGGAAAAATTCAGCAAGTAATTTTATTATGGATTTTTTGGATTATAATTGATACTAATTTTAATTCAGTTATTTTCATTAGGAATATATAAGCCTTTTGCTTCAAAGACTCTTACGCCAGAAAGATACAAACAGTGGAAGTCTCTCCTGGACAAGATGCCTTTTGTGCAACAAATCATGTCCAAAAGATACAAAGCGTTGGCCCCTGGACTATTTTCACATGCAATTGAGCAGATGAAACAGGCAAACATTCCTGGTTTTGGTGCCCAAGAATATGGAGACCCCCAGGACACCGAGCCTTTTGCTGCCAACATCACCGCCACCTGGAGGGAGTTTTACAATCAAGCTCATATTGATGACAACGTCAATGCTATCACTTATGGTGGCTTTTGTGGTATCCATGAGGCAACCGGAGAACCAGCTCACTTCAGTCAAGGATTTGACATCAAACAAGGCCAGTTTGTTCTTCCAGGAATTTCCACGGTCATTGAGTTTGACAAGCATGATGGATGGATTGATCTCTTTTGGGCTTCCAACATATTATTCCACCAAACTGTTCAATCTGATCAACCGGCAGGAAGTCCATTCACCAGACTTTGTATTTCTGTGCAAATTTCTCAGAGACTTTACAATGGGTGTTTGGCCGCAACTCAAGAGGATGAGGTGATCACTGGTGGTTCATCTGCACGCCAAGCAGAATTAAGAAGTAAATTACCACATTGTATGTAATTATATTGATCTGCAGACTACATCTCCTGCTTCATACTATATCCAGTCTCTTTACTGGGTATTTGTTTTATTTATGTTCTGTATGCAATATAAACATGCCACCATCAAAACATGAATATACTTGAATAGAATTTGTTTTCAAGGCCCTGTCATCAGTTCTGTCATCTCATGCTTTCATATCAAATACAGTCATGATCCCCCAGCACCATTATATAAACAGCGTCTTTCCCTGTTCTTTTCCCCCCTCATCCATCCACTCAATCTTTCCTCACTACACCACCGTTTCATCCCCAGCTCCTACATCCTACTTTCCATTCTTATCATACTCTTTTAAAATTATATTCCTGATCATGGTTACCACTCGATCTTCTTTCAATTCCCTTGGGAATGATACTCCTGCACCCCTTGCATCAACAGACAATACAACTGCCCAGGTCAATATCCAAAATTCACCTGATAGCTTGGAGCCTGCAGCAATGGATGCCCCCCCTTCCCCTAGCTCAAACCTGCCTAAACCTTCTGCTTGGAACAAAGTTTTTGGTGACAAAGACAATGCAGCCAAACCACTCCCACCCCCTCCTCCATCTGAGACTGGTGGATTCCTAAACAATTCAGAAGTCTCTCTCATATCATGCCAGGAATTCCTCTCCAGTAACAAACAAAAACGTCAACAATTGGAAAAAATTGCAAATGACAAAACAGCCACCCGCTCTCCTCGTGATATTGCTTGTCAAGGAATTGAAGCCTGTGACAAATATGATGCCAGTAAGTCATTCCCACTCAACTTCAATCTTGACCCCTGTTGACCATTGTGTTCTGTATCAGTTGTATCAAAGGGTGAAGAATTACCTGAAAATGAAGAGGTCAGAATTGGTAGTGGCAACCTACTCAAAAATCAATCCGCCTCTCACTCCTCCTCCAACAGACCTTCCAAAAAACAGCATGTATTTGTTCAAGAAAGTGATGAGGAAGAAGATGAAATGGACATGTCTGCACAACCCAACACAGAAAAACCAGATGATTTGGCTGCAGTCCCCAACAATAAAACTGAAACCAATCCAGCTGGGGAGACAATCTCAAATATTGGCTCCTATTCAGAAACACCTGCTCAATCAACTCAAAATCTGAAGCTCTCTCAGAGCGTCCAAAACCCATCTCCTGGTAAGGAACATATATTTATTTAATATTGATTGATAGTAAAACTAATGTTAAAATTCTTTTCTTTCATTTCATTCAAGATGGGATGCCTTTTCTCAAAAAGTATCATTCAGAAGCTCAGCCAATTCTCAAATTATTCTCTCCCTCCCTCACCCTTTCAGCATATGATTTGGCAGTTTCATCCACAATTCATCTCTTTGAGGCTCGGTTGAAACACATCAAACCCTTCGAATCATACCCCTCAACTCTGAGCCAGTCCATCCGGTTTGAAACATGTTTGACTGGTTTGAAGGAGTGGGTCAATCAGTTGGAAAGTAGTGGTAAATCAATCTGAATGTTGGCATGCATTTTTTCAAGGCTGAACTGGTTTTTTTTCTGCATTCAGATTCCAACCCGTTCAAAGCTCAAGTAAATGAGCCATACTACTCTCCAGAAGTCATCAACATCCCCTCCACACTAACCAACCTCCCAAAAAAGGGCTATTATTCCTTTGAGGATTTGATCCAATTACTTTTGTTTCCTACCGAGCACTGCAAATGCAACTGGGCCCACATCTGGTTCCAGTCAATTTCATTGGTTTCTCAGGAAGTCACTCCTGCCCCCAAATTTGATAATCCAGTTGATCCAGAGGATGAAATCGCAGAGGAAATCTTTAAAATTCAGTACTTCATCAATTGCATCAAATCTTGGCAAAACAAATCAGCAATCACACAGTCTGGAGAAAACAATCTATCCAACATGCCTGCAAGCGACTTCAAAGCAATAGATAATGTGGTAGATGGCATTTACTATATGCTCATAGCTTTCTCCATTCTTCGGGAAAAAAATAAAATCAACAGGGCAAAAACCACTATTGCAAAATATACTCCTGCTTTTGCCAAACTTCCTCAACAATTCACCACACGTCCTGCCTATCACCTTCTAGCAGCATATCTGGTCTCTGGAATACGTGGTTTCCTGCTTATTCCAGATGATCAGAAGAGGTTCAAAGTCACTGATTCTCTCCAGCTTATATCATTAATCTCTAAAATAAATCAGCTAGAGCCAAAAGATATAACTGAAAAAATATGGAAAAGAACCAATTCATATGTTGTATCTGTGATTCAACAATCTTTCTTTGATTATAAAGCATTCTCTTGGCCTTGAAATTCACAATTTACTCTTGCTAAATGTCTGGTACTTGATTTCAGTGATTATTGGCTTCAATATGTGAATACTGACGAGAATTTTGTATTTAGTGTTCCACGTAAAGCCCATGTTGGATCAATTACACTACAGTAATATGTTTTATTGATCTTCATAATTCTCCTTCCAATTATCATAAGAATTGTACTTATTGAAATATGACAAAAGAAAGTAGTGATTCCTTCATGCTGGAAATGGAATTCAATGAAAAAAATCAATTCTCCTCAATCAGAAATCCACACCTAAAAATTCTACAAAAGTCTCACTCTTGGGGTAATGTATTATGGGAAACAAAAACCCTATGTAAATAATTCTTCATGATAAGTAATGAAATGAAACACCTCATGATAAGCCTTCAAATGTTTCATGATAAGCCTTCAAATTTTTCATGATAGTCCTCTATTGTTTCATGATAGCAAATCAACTGCTTCATGATAAGCCATCAATGGTTTCATGATAAGTGAAGAAAATCGTTCTTCCAAGTTCCCAAAACATGTCTCATGGAATCAGTTTAAATTTTTCAAGATAAGAACTCAATTTATTTCATCTTAATAAGCCACATGAGCCACTGAGAGGAGGAAAACAAAAACATTGAACCTCCAACATATTTCACGCAAGTTTTTTTCATATAAAGAGACAACTTTCTCCTCCATCATCAATTTTTCCACTCATCAAGAGCTTGGACCAAAATGGCCCCTAAAAATATCCAACTTTTTTTTTGCATGTGTGAAAATTGCTCCAGAAAAACTCATATGACTCCCAATGGGATAAAGCAAGGCATAGCATTTACCCCTTCTGGATATGCTAAGCATCAAAAAAGCACCACAAGTTTTCTTTCCACTCACATTTATTCACAAGCACTAGTTTCTCCACAAGCACTGTCTCCAAGATCACCATCAAGCCATAGGTATCCATTAGATAATAACAATGCAAACGTGGCACAATCTCAAGATGATATAACGTCAATTTCACCTCTGGCTGGTGTTCCTATATTTGACACCCAAGACTTTGTCCTATTACCCTGGATACAAAACCAAAAACATATCATCCTTCCAATGGTGATCACAGCCATCATGAATTTGCATCATCACATTAGTACAGAGGCATCAAGGTTCCTGCTTTGTGCTTTCAATATTCACAGTACTCTTCAAACCCATCAGCCCAATAACAGCTCAAAGATTACCCTCAGCATTTTGACCATCTTCAAGCATCTCAACCTGGATGCTTCACTGGAGATATATGTATGTTGTCCAGAGTGCTTCTACTTGGTTGACCAAGAAAAAAATGTCACAGACCCTAATATCAAATGCACAAGACATTTAAAAAGATTTGACCAGGGTCCACCTTGCTCATCAACCTTGGGATCTATGAAGACTTCCATTAACTCCATGCCTAGCAGAAAGCATTTACAAGAATCAAAATTCTCTGCAAGCAAACATTTCATTTACCAACCATTTCAACAATGGCTGGAAAGATTTTTGAACCGTCCAGGTATTGAGGAAGAACTTCTCAAACATCTCCAAAACAAACCCTCTTAGATAATGAAAGATATCTGGGATGGGATTGTTTGGAAAAGATTCAAGGGCCCAAATGAAACTTACCCCTTTTTGTCAAAGCCTGGGAACTTGGCGTTCACCCTATATGTTGACTGGTTTAATGCTTTTGGCAAGTGTAGTCGTCATGCCTCTCTTGGAACCATTGCCATGGTATGCCTGAATCTTCCACCTGAGATACGTCTGAAGGCAGAAAACATTTATCTGGTAGGAATAATACGTGGCCCCAAGGAGCCTACTGGTCCTCAACTGAATCATATACTCACCCCCCTAGTCAGAGAAATTCAGAAACTTTGGAATGGTGTCCACTTCTCCAAGACCAATAATAATCCTTCAGGAGTTACCATCAGAGCTGCTATACTCACTGTCATAGCAGATGTTGTGGCATGCGCGCAAGATCATAGGATTTACCAGTCATTCAGGAAAAAGGTTTTGCAACTTCTGTACCATTGAAAAGTCTGAGATAAATGACATTGAGCCTTTCAATTGGGCCCCAAGAAATTTTTCAGAGAACAAAATTCAAGTAAATTCATGGTTACATGCAACTCAATCACATAGAGATCATCTCTTCAAAGCAAACGGTGTCCGTTTCTCAATATTGGAAGAACTCCCTTATTGGGATGCCACAAAAATGGCCAACCTTGACATAATGCACAATATGATTCTTGAAGCCTTGAAAGATCATGCTGTTACCAAATTAAAACTTCCAGAATCCTCTTGAAAAAAGATACATAAAAATGCACCAGACTCATCAGATAATGAATCAAATGATGATGGAGATGAAAGTGGAGACAATGAAGATCCCAGTGAAAATCAAATTGATTCTAGAGAATTGCGTTACTTAAAAAGAGATGCCCGTCAAGATATTCAAAATATACAAAAATCCAAAGGCAAAGGGAGAGAACAAACTCCGGCTCTAACTAATGAAGGATTCATGGGGCATCTTCTTCATTCTCTGACTTGGATTATGTACCTGTTTCATTTTTGGATCCAATCACTAGTGATATCCCCGAGGAAAGCCCTCCAATTTTATCAAAATTCAAGTTTGATTCTGTTCTGCTGAAAAATCTTCAACAAGTCATCAAGATTACTCTAATCCCATCTGATTGGACAAGAGTACCAGAAGACCTTGGAGCAGCAAGTCATGGAAGTCTCAAGGCTGCAGAGTGGTCTCTTCTTTATAAAGTCTACATTCCCAATCACATCATTGCCATGCAATTTGAAGAATGTCCATTCCCAGAAACAGTTGTTGAAAATACCTTCCATTTATTGACCTGTTTGAACATTGCCACTAGTTGGAATATCAGCTCCCAAAATGGTTCTGATTTCACCAGGCACTGGGCAAAATATTGCCAAATTTGTAGGAAGCTCTTTTCAGAGCAAAATCCAAAGCCAAATCATCATCTTGCATCCCATATCCCTGAGCTTTTACAAAGGTGGGGGCCTGGCCCCACATGTGCTACCTGGGCTTATGAGCGCTTGAATGGGCTATTTTCCAAGTTCAACAGAAACAATGTTTTGGGTGTGTGAATTACTTTCAATCAAAGATATACAGAATACAACAATGCTGACTATGATTTACATAAAACTCAGATGAAGTGCCACTTACGTTAGTTCAAAGGTTCTTCAGACTTTCAAATTTAAAGGCCCTGATCAAAACACCAGGTGCACCACCAGATATAAATCAACTTTCAAGAATTCTTGAATCATCCACCAGGTCAAATTCAATCCCACACCTAAATCCTGTCCATGCAAATCCAGAATCTTATTACAAATTCCTCAATTATCTCAGGAATTCCATCTCTTCTACAAATTGGGAAGATTTCAATCAAATAAATAGTGCCAATGAACCAAACACTTTTACTCTTTCACCATGGTGGAACTATCAGAATCATCTCCATTGGAATAAAATGGCATTATCAACAACAGAATCAAATTCTGGAAACAGTACTGTGTCATACAATCTGGGTAAAGTCTCCTTCTTGGGTCAGATAAAAACCATATTCAGTGTGGTGGATCCATATGGGAGCATACCAGCTTACTTCTTGGAAGTGACTCCATTTAAAATTGACACAAATTTTTTAGTTGATTGGAAGCATCTCAATGTTTACAAAGTTAAACATGGGATTGAACAACAAATCATTTCTTGTGATGCTGTTGATAGCCAGTGTGGATATTTCTCTCAAAATGGAATAATACTAGTCACAAAATTATATCTTCCTGAAAGTGAAATTTAAAAATTATGGAATATGCCAAGTGTTATGAATTGTTTCAATTTTTTTTCTTTGATTTATTTTTGGAGTCAATCCCAATTAAATCTATCAAGCATTACCTGTAGATAGAACAGAAACTCCATGAGAGAAGGAATTGTATGAATGATGAGGATAAATTTTGTTCAAAAAATGCTTTTATTTCATTTCAGAAAATTAGGAGGGATTATCTTAATAGGTGGAAAAATGGAAACTTGTGTGAAATCAGCAAGAAATCAGGGAGAAATCAGGGAGAAATCAGGGAGAAGTCAGGGAGGAAAAAATTGGTAACCACATGGAATCTGTGTGGAAGTAAAATAGAATCCTTGGAGAATACCAATTGAAATCATAAGTAAGACAAGAAGAAAAGAAGGAGAAAGCTAGGATATCAAAAGGGGAAACAGAATGGAATGAAATGAGAAACAGATGTGAATCATTTGAGAAATTGTGAAGCAACTAATTGTAAACTGGGGGTAAGCTGTGTTTCCAAATGATGGAAACATTCTATAAATCAATTGGATGCAACCATCTCATCCAAAGGATGTGATGTCACTGGCTGACCAGATCCACCAGATTTTTCCTGGTGAATGTTTTTGAAAGCTGCTTCTACCCCAATTTGCCCCCACTGAAGCCCATATTCTTCCATACCAAAGCCACCGAAAATAGGATCAAGATTGGGATCTAGTTTAGACTCATTGCGGAGATTCAAACCAGAACTGAGAGAAGATTAATTAGGAATAAGAGTACAAGGAAAAGAAGAAACAACAGATGAAGAAGAAATATTTTCGGATTTTTCCATTTTGATTTGTTTTTGATTTTTGATATTTTTGAGATAAGAAGAAATTTCTGAAAAAAAAGAGAAATAAGCCTCTGGGATGAGAGTTGACCCTTAAGTTGAAGTTTGAGGCTGAAAGGAACTACAACTATTAGTAGGATCAACTACTCCCATAAAAAATGAGAGGAACTAGAATTATCCTTCTGTTTTCCTTTTAGAGATGACTTAGGAAAATGACCAGGGAAATCTCTTTCCCAGCGACCAGAATCCAAAGAACAAAGAGGGACCTCAATTTTTCTACTATCAGAATCAGGGAGGAGGATTCTCTCCCCAACTTGATTGGAAAACATAAGAGTTGCTCCAAAATGGATTAAGAAAGGTTGACCCAAGATCATAGGTCCATCAAGGCGTGTGATCCAGAAATTACAAGTTCCAACAATGTTTTGGCCAATCCAGACTGGAATGTCTTCAATGATTCCAACCAATTTGCAAGACTGGTTTCCTGTTCCATACACTGAAGAGGTGAAGCTGACCCTAGGGCTGAGTTTAAGTTTGCAGGCCATAGCATCTGAGATCAAGTTGAGCTGAGAGCCAGAGTCAACACGGAGTGAGACTGTTTTTGCTGATTCACCCAGCTAGCAGGGAAGAAAACCAAGAGGAAAAGAGTAAAGATTAGAATCAGAAGAGGGATCTGTTCCACCAGAATCCTCCATCAAAGTTCCAGAGGAGACCATAAGTTCTTCAGGTCCAATTCTCCACACGTCAATGCAAAACCCATTTCTTCATTCCTTCAGGAACAGATGGAGAGATTGACAGGAGTTCAGCCACAGATAGAGCAAGAATTTTAAGATGAGAAATTTTCTTTAATACCCCTTCCACAGCATTGGGGTGATCTTTTGAAATTCCCCTCTCAAAACAAACTTTGGGCAGGGTGGAGGGAGGAAGATTGGGTGAAGCAGGAACAGGATCAGGGGATTGAGGAGGTTTAATAGATGAGAGATGAGGATCAGGGTGATCTTGAAACCTTTCCATGAGTGGTTCTTTTTCCACCTCTATGTCTTCTACATCACAAGAGGGCTCAGGTGAGGATTGTTGTTTGGGTGGTTTTTGAAGGATCAAGGTTGGCAAGGAAGGAGCTTTATGAGGTTTGGGCTCCTCATGTTTCTTCCTAGCTGGGTTGGATCGGTAAGTAAAAACCAGAGAGGTGGAGGAAATAGCTGGGGGATACCAGGTTTGAAGAGTACCACAAGAAGATTGGAAATCCACAGAAGCCAAGGATGTCTTTATAGAAGGGGGTGGCTGGTATGAGGCCACCACATGATGAATGGGGCAAGACAAATCAAAGGGGTTTAGGGCACCATTAGGAAGGAAAAAGTTGTTCCCTTTTTGCTCTAGCAATTTCTTCTCTTTTTCCTTCTGGAGTTTGAGACATTGACCGGTTCCATGGCCTTCCCTGTGGCAATAATAGCAGACTAGAGTATTTTTAGGAACAGCACTACAAGGTTTAGGAACAACAAGAGAGGAAATCATTTGATCCATTTTGCTCTCAAAGGCTTTGAGAAGTTTAGAGATCTCCTCCATTGTAGCGGTTTCTTGGTTAGGCTGAGGGTTCTTGGGCCTGCAATCAGATTCCATTTTATTCATAATCTTTTTTGATTCCTTGAAAGAGGGAGCATGGGCTGGTTCAGTGGTTTTAGATTTTTCAAAAGTGAGGGCTGTTTGAACTTTCATAACTTTATCCACCACTCCCCTAAGGATAAGGAAAACAGAGAGCTTGAATCAATTATCCCTGGTAGTGATAATGGATCCAGACTTGACCAGTTTGTCCTTGATCCTTTCCTGCACTCCAGGAGAAAAAGATTGGAAAAATTGGACTCAAATTTTGTCCACTGTTTCAATGTGATTGTTTTGGACAAGGTAGAATTGGATGGGATACCAAGATTTCCTAAAAGACTGATAATCAGAAGCTGAAATCACACCACCATTGGAGATCCACTGGGAGACAATTTTATCTAGATCCTGCAAAGTAAATCTTGCTACATCTATTTTTCCCCAATAGGCCAAAATTTCTTCCCGCAGAAGGGCCCAGTTATGCCATTTGAAACCTTCAAAAAACTTGATGATTTCCATAACCTCATCAGAGGAGATAAAAAATTTTAACTGGTAGGCCATATTGAATTTGCTAGCCCCATCCACCAAACCAGCAATCTTGTACGAGTCCAAGAAGTGTTTCACATTTTTCCCATTGAATCCTAAGTTCTTGTTCTGGGGCTTGATCTTAACCATCTTAGGAGGAGCAGAAGAGGCGCTTGAAGATTCCATTTGAAATAGTTTCCTAAAAGAACCAAGGAGCAGATTTCTGAAGTGGCTCACAAATGTGGCAAGAGTAGGGTTTCTCAAAAAATGACAAGTATCTTGCCCAGAGGGTGCACAATTTGGAGGACTTACTTCTAGAACAAGTTGCCTCCACGGATCTAGATGATTACAGAAAAAAAAAGAAAGAAATTGGATTTCAAAGTTGATGATTGCTGGGACTGTAAATCCCAAGGTTGCTGGTTCAATCCTGGCCTGGGGGACCAAACTTAAGACTCCAAACAGTGCTAGGCCCTGGAAGTTCTGTGGAGGGGAAAGGTGCTGTTTAGGGTGCCCTCCTGAGTGTTACAAAAATATTTAAATTTAATCAAGGTCAAAGTCCAGAACCTGGTGAATGGGGGTGCAAAGAGTAAAGGATGAAGATGATAGTAGTAGGTAGCTGGGGAAACAACACTATCTGAGGCAAGATGATGCCGGGGAAAACTTGAATAGAAGAAATCAAGGATTTTTCAGAGTTCAACAGTAAAAGGAAATTGTAAGTAACAACGCCAACAAGCTAATAGCTCTGGTTGTCAGCAGAAGCTTGGGAAAGATCAACTCAATCCCAAACAACCTCCAGGTTCTCAATGAAACTGCCCAACTCTCCGCAATCAAGCGCTTGAAGGGTACCAGATAACTGTGGGTGGCTGCACAAGACAAAGCTAATTGTTTGATGAAGCTCTAGAAGCAAAAAAGTAACTGATTTGAACAAGAATAACCCAATACTTCTCAAGGGACTCAAGAATAGCGTGGCCAAATTCAACTTCAAAAAGCAATAAAGGGAGGTTTAACACTCCAGGTTTTAAGCTTAATAAAACCTCTTCAGTCAAATGTGACCGGTTCCCCAAATATAATCAAAGGATGATCAAGACCAGTATGGTCACATAAAGGGATCAGGAGTGGTGTAACACACTCAAGAATTCAATTGGTCAAATTCTTCTACAACCAGCCAGGCTATTGGTTGGTCATAAAGATCAAGGATCAGGATTTGAGTATGGAGGCTGAAGGATCAAGGGGAAATCATGGATATACCCAGAATTCAGTCTCAGATAAAGGGGAATGAGACCCAACAGATGATTTATTTCAAGATGATAGTGATGATAATTTTTGGATAAGATTCCACAAGATACCCCCCATGCCAAAAGGCAGGGGAGAGCCCCTCCTTATATGAGCAGGAGGCCCTGTAAGACTATGTACAAGTGATACTACAAATAGAGCAGAATTTTTTTTTTTCTTAATGGACATGAGAAAAAACAAAAGAGAAACTGATGAGAAAACAAAAAATCAAACAAAATTGAAATAAGAATCATGGATGGGTGGGGATGGAGAGACACCAGCCCGTGCCAATGATGGGCACGGGCAAGAGATTTGCAGGTGAGGAGCCGCCCGGACAGGCTCATGGGCACGGGAAACTGCTGGACTGTTTATGATTGCGCAAGAGCCAAGAAGGTGATTGATGGGTGGATTCATTGGGACAGCTGGAGGAGATGGTTGAGGTGGCGTGGCAGGGGGGAGATGATTGGAGGAAGAGGAGGCTTTGAGCAGAGATGATTGGATGATTGATTGGTTGGTTGGCTGACCAATGGGGGAGAGAAGATGAGACTGCAAGATAAGTCGTGGGAACAACCAATTGGGTCAGGGGATGAAGGCTGTTCCCGCGACCAATCTTGCACGGGTGACCAGATGGATGAGGGATGTCAAAATCAAAGTTGGAAGCTTGAAAAGGTAAGGGTTGAGGAAGAGATGCAAGCAACATTGCGATTGACTGGATGAATGAGACCGCAAGAATGCAAGGGCAAGTAGCCATAATTCTGCAAGCAATCAAGGTTGTCAGGATAGGTGCGAGTAAGGTTGCAGATGGAGTTGGAGAGCCATCAAAATGGCAGAATGATTGAGAGAAAGGGCTGAGGAGATAGGAGATGTTGAGGAAGGGTTGAATGGTTGATGGTGAGATTTGGTGAGGAGGACAAGGT
Organism: Puccinia polysora; assembly: GCA_025617555.3. Lineage (NCBI taxonomy): Eukaryota > Fungi > Basidiomycota > Pucciniomycetes > Pucciniales > Pucciniaceae > Puccinia > Puccinia polysora. Next base: position 56,512,907 of record CM062628.1, read on the forward strand.
TGATGGCCCTCTCCGGGGCCAGGTGCAAACCCAAGCCCAAGCAAAACTTGTCATCATTGTTGGCGTCTGGCCAAAAAAAAAAACAGGCCAAATTTGAGCATAGAGAGGGCTTGGGGTGCGGTGGTGCAGAGGAAGATTGGGCCAAGTGGTTCTTGGCACGCGCTTTTGGCCAAAAGGAAGGGGGGAACAAAGAGAGAAGCAATCAAACGCGATGTCTAGGTGATGAGACTAAGAGAGACCTTTCCTAGACCACTGGGACAGAGAAATGCTTGGCAGGATGAGGAAATTGGAGGATTGATACCAATACAAAAAAAATTCCAATTTTTTTTTCCAGATAATTGACACCTAAATAAAAGAATTGTAGAAAAAATTTTGAATTTCCGCAACTGGTCCAGGGTGTCCATATTTGGTCACCACACCGTGCTACTCTTGAGTCTCTTGAGAATTTTTGGGTTATTCTTGTTCAAATCTGTCATTTGTTTTCTTCCACAGATTCACAAGACAAATTGCAATTTTTTTAAAGCAACCCAGAGCTATCTGGTACCCTTCAAGCGCTTGATTGCAGAGTATTGGGCTGGTTTATTGAGAAAAAGGAGGTTGGTTGGGACTGATTAGATCTTCCCTAATCTTCCGCTGAAAACCAGAGTTATTAGCTTGTGGGTTTTTTTACTTACAACTGCCTAGCTCTATTGAACTCTAAACAAACTTTAACTTCTTTTGTCTGAGTCTTTTTCCAAACCATCTTTCCTCAGATAGTGTTTTTCATGCTACCAATTACTATCAAACACATCCCTTTACATTTATTCCTTATTCACAACAGAACCTTAAGCTTCTGTATCATGATTTTGGTTACATTTAAATATTTTTGTAACACTCAGGATTTCAGCCTAAAAAGCTCCTTTCCCCTACACAGAACTGCCTGCAGCCAGCACTTTTTGGAGTCTGAAATTTAGTCCCTGTGAAAGGATTGAACCAGCAACCTTGGGATTCAAAGTCCCAAACTTTTGGAATCACCTTCAGAATCTGATCACCTCTTTCTTTTCTGTTTTTTTGTGCTTAGATCTGATCCATGGAGGCAACTTATTTCAGAATTAGGACCTCCCAATTGTGGACCATCTGGTAAAGATTGTTGTTGTTTTTTTTCTTGTGCAATCCTACTCTTTCCACCCTCTGAGAAACTTTGGAATTCAGCTCTTTGGAACCTCTGGGAAATTTTCTTATTCAAAATGGCATCTTCTTGTAGTCCCCCCAACTCTGTTTTACCTAAGATGCTCAAGGTCAAACCTCAGAACAAGAACTTATGTTTCAATTGTGTAAATGTGGAATGTTTCTTGGACTCTTGAGAAATGGCTGCTAAAGTGGATGGGGAAAGTGAATAAAATATGTCCTACCATTTACAATTTTTTATCTCCTCTGATGAATTCATGGAATTAAATGAGATGTTTTAAAAATTTAAATCCTTTAATTGGATGCTCCTCAGATACAGAATGTTGAAATATTGGGGAAAAATACATGTAGCTGGTTTACTTTACAGGACTTGGATGATTTAGTCTCTCAGTGGATCTCAAATTTTTGCGTCTCTTCAGCCTGTGAATATCAGTTCTTTAGAAAGTCATGGGACCCAATTGAAAATTTCCTTATCCAAAACAATCACATTGATACAGTGGAAGAAGTATGAGTGCAATTTTTTCAATCTATTTTTCTAGGAGTGCAGGAAAGGATGAGGAATGAATTGCTCAATTCTGGATCCATGATCTGCAACAGGGATGATTAATTCAAGCTCCCTGTTTTCTGGTTCCTTGAGATTACTGTGGAGGAAGTCATGAAAAATCAAACTGATTTAACTTTTGAAAAACCTAGAACCACTGAAACAGCTTTTGCCCCTTCTTTCAAAGAGTCAAACAAAACTATTAATAAGATGGAGGCTTTGTGCAGGCCTAAAGGAGATCCTAAGTCCAACCGGGAAATTGCTACTATTGACTAGATCACTAAAATACTCCAAGCTTTTTAGAAAAAGATAGATAAAAAGATTTATTCACTTGCTGTCCCTTAAAATTCTCACGTGGTTCCTAAATCCTGCCTTGGCTGCTACCATTTTCATAGGGAATCTCATGTAATTGTTTGATTCCCTGAGCTCCAGAATGATAAAGAGGAAAATTTTGTGGAACAGAAGAGAAAAAACTGATTTCTTCCTAATGGTTCTTTGATCCATTTTGATTCATCTTTCCCTATCCATCATGTGGTGGCCTCCTATCAGCCAGTACCTCCTATGAAGGCATCTTTGGCTTCTTTCAATTTCCAATCTTCTTGTTTTACCCTTCAACCTTGGTATTCTCCAGCCACTCCTTCTTCAGCCTTTTTAGAGCTTAACAATCTGATACAGCTAAGAAAAAAGATGAGGAAACTAATTCTCATAAGGCTCCTCCCTTGCCTTCTTCAGTTCTTCAAAAACCACTTAAGCGTTGATCCTCACCTGACACTCCTTCCTCTGATTTAGAAGACTTTAGAGTGGAAAAGGAAACACTCATGGAAAGTATTCAAGAGAAATCTTACAATACTTCATCTTTTAAATTGCCTCAACCTTCTGATTCCATATGAACTCCTGCTTCCTCCCTTCACCCTTCCCAAAGTTTGTTTTCAGAGGGGAAACTCAAAGGAACACCCCAATGCTGTGGAAAGTGTATTAAATAACGTTTCTGATCTTAAATTTCCTGACCTATATATGGGGGAACTACTGTCTATTTCTCTGTCTGTTTCCAAAGGAATGAAAAAATTGGTCTCTTGTTGACGTATGGAGATTGGTCCTGAAAAATTAAAGTTTTCATCTGGCACTTTGATGGAGGACTCTGGTGGAACAGATCCCTCCTCAAATTACATAATTTACTACTGTCCTCTTGGTTTCCTTCTTTGTGATCTTGTTGATTCAACTAAAACTGTTTAAATCCTTGTGATTTCTGGTTCTCAGCTCAACTTAATTTAAGATGCTATGGCCTGAAAACTCAAGCTTAATCCTAGGTTCAGCTTCAATTCTTCCATTTATGGGATAGGGAATCAGTGTTTTGAATTTGTTGGTATTTCTGAAGATGTCTTAGTTCAAATTTTTTGAAATGTTTTTGAAACCTTTCACTTTTGGATAACTCATTTGAAAGGTTCTATGATCTTGGGCAGACCATTCTTAATGGATCTTGGTGCTAACCTTATGTTTTCTGATCAATTTTGGGAGAGAATTTTTCTCCCAGATTCTGATGGTAGAAACATTGAAGTTCCTCTCTGTTATTTGGATTCTGGTTGTTTGGAAAGAGATTTCCCTGGTCATACTCCTAAATCAATTTTCAAGGGGAGACAGAAGGTTAATTCCAATTCCTCTCATTTTTTAGAGGAATATTTGATCCTACTGATAGTTGTTGTTTTTTATAGCCTCAGAACCCAACTCAAGGGTAAACTCTCATCCTTGAGGGTTATTTTTTGTTTTTTCTCATCATTTTACTCTGATCTGGAAAGCATTAAAATGCAAAAAAATGTTAAAAAAGAAAATTCCACAGACATTTCTTCTCTCTCTAAATCTGTTGTATCCTCTTTTACTTGTACTGTTAGGTCTGATCAATCTTCTCTAAGTTCTGGTTCAAATCTCTGCAATGACTATAAACTAGATCCAAATCACAATTCTATTCTTTTTGGTTTTGGTATGGAGGTATATGGGCTTCATTGGAGGCAATTTGTAGTAGAAGTAAGTCCTCCCCATTGTGCACTGCTAGGGCAATCTTCTCCCATCATTTTTGAAACCCTACCTTGTGCCACACATGTGAGAAAAGTATTATCTCCTGTTTCTCCCTTTATGGAAAAGGCTCCCTTTGAGGAATTTTTGGAACATTCAACATGGAAAATGTTGGAACTTGGCCTCAGTTTTACTATTCAATTATTGCTGGTCAATGCTTGGAGGAAGAAAGAACTTCTCTGTTTTTCTACCAAGTATAAACAAGTTGCAAAAAATTTTCAATCAGTAAACCAGCCTATGCCTCTCAACCTCATTCCTCCTCTCATGCGTCATCTCTTGTCTTGCAATCCTTACCATGGTTTATGTTAATGTATTACTTGTCCCCCTATGCCTAATGTTTGTGTCTCTGAAGAACGTCTGAAAGTGGTAAAATTTGTTCCATATGGAAGGCTTCTCCTTGATGAGTTGAATTTTATCAAAAATTTCTTATCTCTAAGGGAAAAATCTCTTGCTTTCTGTAAAGAAGAAAGAGGTCTCTTGAAAGGATCCTATTTTCTACCTTATATCATCCCTGTAGTTGAACATGATCCTTGGAAAAAGAAAAATATTCTGATCTTGGATGCTAAAATTGAGAGATATATCAAGGTAATCCGTGAACAAGTTTGTACTGGTCTATATGAAAAGTTGAATTTCAGTTATTCCATACTGTAGAAATAGTTGATCTCCACGACACCTCAACCGCGACACCTTGACATTGATGGGGTGCGGCTACTTCAATTTGAAATCCTCCACAAATCTTGCTCGGCCTCCCCGAGTCCTCATGCTTCGCTCCGACTTATCCCACCTCACTTCCTGTTTCTATCGACCATTCCAATCCACCATTCTCCTTCCCACTCTTGTTTGATCTCCTCCCATTCAACATCCTTCTCCCGCTTCCTTCCAAATCCTTGTCTCATTCTACATCCATCATTCTACGATTCCTTCTGAATCCTCAACTCATCCACTCATACGAATCTCAACAATCCCTTTGACTCCCTCCAATCCTCTCACCCGAATCCCTCCAATCCTCTCGCCATCTCGATCAACTGGCCCATTACCTTTCCCCAACATCTCCTAGCCTATCCGATCAACAATTTATTTGATCTGTCTAGTTGTAAGATTGTCATCTGCTACTTTCTCTTTTCTTTCATGATTTTACACGCTCTTTTTGTTTCTTTAAAATTTATTTAAAAAAAACTCACACTCATTACTTTGTACTTTGAAGTCTGCTGGTCTTTTTTTCAAATTCAGTTCATCTAATCCTTCACGGTTAAAAGCCAAAAGATCCCCATCTCAGCAAGCCTGGCGACAATGACTACCCCAGGACCAGCGGATTCCAACTCTTCGCTCCTGAAGACCTTGACAGACTCAATACCCAATCTCTCGGAAAATAACTTCTCCTTATGGCGATCAAAAATTCTCACGATCTTCTCCCTCAAAGGCATCACTCCGTGGCTCTCTACAACCTAACTGGAAAAATGCCCAGTGGAAATCAACCTTGAAATTGTCGGATACATCCTTGCCAAATTAGACAACAAAACCTATGTGAACTGCGTGAAGGAACACCATCTGACCAATGGCATCAATCTGTGGAACTTGATAAACACATTCTTTGCCTCATCCCAAACCGCAAATCGATTGAGGGTTTTCTTTAACTTCCTCAACCTCCAATTCGACCCAAGGAATATTGAGAAATTCATCACTGAAGCCAAGTCATGTTTAATGCAAATCTCCAAAATCGGCATCAAGATGGACAAAAATATAATAGCCTACCTTCTTCTCTACAAATTTCCTCCTCAATTGGATCATCTGAAAACCACCATCACTCACTCCCTTGGCGAAAGGAAAATCAACGGAGATCTAGTCCTGAGACATCTTAACCAAGTCAAACACGAAACCGCCTCGGGATCCCAAGCCTCCGCCATGATCATGCAACAAAATCTGTTGAGATGCAAGGCAAACTGGCACAATCCCCAAGCCAAACACCCAAAAGAACAATGCTACTGGCTATTTCCCCATCTGAGACCAAATTTCACAGCCTCCTCACCCTCCTCATCCTTCAATAAAGCTAATCCCTCCAGCTTTAACCCTGCCGCCTCAGCACACTTTGCATTCACTTTTGCTATGACTCACTCCCATCGCCTAGATCGGAGCCAGATAATTATTGACTCCGGTGCCTCCCAGAGCATGTTTAACGACTCCCAATTCTTCAGTGGTCTGAAAGATGACAACACCACCATCCAGACTGGAAAATTGGGATCCTCAATAGTCGCCTCGGGACTAGGCACCGCAACCATCATCACTTCTCATTCCAAACTCAACCTCAAAAACTCTCTCCTCGTCCCAGATATAGCCATAAACTTGATTTCGCTAGGCCAACTCATTCTTGGAGGTTGCTCCTTACAACTCACCACTACAAACAGATTTGTCATTGTTCTCAATACAGAAATCATCCTTGAAGGCTACATCAAAGACAACCTCATGTTCGTCGAGGAATCCATCAATCCCAACTCACCTACCGCTTTCTCCTTCATTTCTTTCTCCACCCTCCACAAAAGATTTGGCCACTCGCATTCCAATTCTGTCAAGCTGCTTGCTTGAGAATTCCCCAAACTTAAGTGGGATAACCACAATTGCACTTCCTGCGCCCAAGGAAAGATCCACAGGACTCCCTTCAAAGGAATATTTCCCAAGAGCAAAGCAAAATTTGACGAAATCCAGGCCAATCTCTGCGGCCCCATCTCTCCTCCCTCCAAAACTGGAAACAGGTTCTTTCTCTTCCTCACCGACAATTTCTCCCGATTCAAGACCTGTATACCTCTCAAATTCAAATCCGACGCCACCAATGAAATCATTAAGTTCATTCAACTTTACTCCAATCAATTCAACAAGAAATTAAAAAAATTACATTCCGACAACGGCGGTGAATTACTGAACTCTCAACTAACCTCCTTCTTTGCTGAAAATGGAATCCTCCATTCAACCTCCGAACCGTACACTCCCCAACATAATCCCATCGCCGAACGCGCTAATTGCACCTTAATCAAAGCTGTGCTGGACATGAAAATTCCTCTGATAATGTGGGACAAAATAATATCCAGCTGTTGTCTCTTATTGAATCTTATCCCCTCCAAACTCGACAAAGTCTCCCCCTACAAACTCTGGAAATCCTCAATTCCCAAGCTCTCGGTCATCAAAGTCCTTGGCTCTAAGACTATCGTGCTTAATCAGAAACAAAATCTCTCCAAGTTTGCCAAGAAGGGACTTGAAGGCATTTTAGTCGGATTTGACCTAGAATTACACTCTTATTGGGTCTTCTGCCCCGAAGTTGGTGATGTCATCCGCTCAAAACATGTTTAAATATTTGAAAACACTCCTTTCTCTTCCTCTTCTCTCCATCCCTCTGAATCTCCTTTTGATCCCCTTCTATCCTTAGATGAAACACTCACTGATCTCTTAAATTCTACTACTCCCGCAATCTCCTCCTCCTCCTGTTATCACCCCAATCAGATCCCTGAATCCTCTCTCCCTGCGTCACCTGAACCCGTCTTAAATAACGATCCTCTTCCTTCCCCTTCTGTTCACTCATCCAACCAATCATCCTCTGATTCCGACGCCTGCGAGATCGCCCAGCATCTCATCAATCCGCCCACATGCACCTTACACAATAGATCCACCATCAAAGCTCCAAATCAATACGGTTTCCTAGCTTGCGCGGTTCCCAAAAGCTACCCCAAGGTTTTGAAATCCAACGATAGGGATCAATGGCTGGATTCAATGAAGACCAAAACCGACGGCATCAAGAGTTTTGACGTGTGGGAAGGCTGTCACTCTCTACCTCTCGGCAAATCTGCTCTCTCCACCACCTGGGTTTACCGCCTCAAAGATGACCCCAGAGGAAATGGAACAATTTATAAATCTCGACTGTGTGTCCAAGGTTTCAAGCAACGGGAGTTCCTCGACTACAGCAAAACCTACGCTCCCACCGGTCTCATCACCACCCTACGCACCCTCCTCGTCTAATCTCTTCACCACAAGCTCAAGATCGTCCAAATGGATATCAAAGCTGCCTTCTTGAACGCTCCTTTGGAGGAAGAAACTTACATCAAATGTCCCGAGGGCTACAAATGCGAATTTCCCTACCTTAAATTGAAGAAGTCCCTTTACGGCCTCAAGCAAGCTCCCAAGAGCTGGTGCGATACCCTAAGGCGCTGGCTGCTCTCCCAAAACTTCAAATCCTCAGCGGCCGATCCTTGCCTCTTCATCAACCAATCCGAGTCTCTCTTTGTTTTTGTTTACGTCAATGATTTGCTGATCATAGGCAAATCCAAAAATTTTAGATCCAGACTCAAAAATCAATTCCACATCTCTCACAAGGGCAATCTTACTAAAATCCTCTGAAATCATGTCATAACTCGCGGCAATCTTCACTTCCTTCATCAACCCAAGCATATTGCCACCACCCTCCAGGAGCTAGGTCTCAATGAATCTAAACCCATCACCACTCCAATGAACCCTAATGTTAAGCTAACTCCCGCCTTGGAAGAAGATCATGCAAAATTCCTGCAACTTGATATCAACTACTGTTCAGCAACGGGATATTTGAACTTCATCGCCAGTCGCACCAGACCTGATCTTTCATACGCAGTCTCCAACCTTTCACATTTCAACAATCGACCTGGGGTTTCCCACTGGGAACAGGTCAAGCACGCCTGGAGGTACGTTAACGCCACCCATGACCTTGCCCTGCGCTTAAAATCCCCAAACTTCAAATACGACATTGAATGCTTTAGCCACTCCGATGGTGGAGATGATCCAAACAGTAGAAGAAGCCACACCGGTTTCATAATCATGCTTTACGGGAGCCCAGTCGCATGGCACAGCAAGATACAGTCCACCATATTGCTCTCCTCAACTAAAGGAGAACTCAAATCTCTGGTTCTTGCCACACAAGAAAAGATTTGGCTCCAAAATCTCCTCCTTGACCTGAACCCCGAGTTGAAATTGACTCATTGCGCCTACATCGATAATAAAGCCCTCCACGACTTAGTCAATCTCGACTCTCATCACAACGCTTTGAAACACGTCGACATACACATCAAATGGCTGCGAGAAAAGAAAAACGAAGGAAACCTTATCACCACTCTAATCACATCTGCGGAGATGCTTGCCGAATCCCTCACCAAGCCGGCGATCAAACCATCCGTGATCAATTTAACATCCAAGGTCCTTGATCTTCCTTCTAGACAAGGCGGTGTGTAGAAATAGTTGATCTCCACAACACCTTGACCGCAACACCTTGAAATCAATGGGGTGCGGCTACTTCAATTTGAAATCCTCCACGAATCTTGCTCGGCCTCCCCAAGTCCTCATGCTTCACTACGACTTATCCCACCTCACTTCCTGTTTCCATCAACCATTCCAATCCACCATTCTCCTTCCCACTCTCATTTGATCTCCTCCCATTCAACATCCTTCTCCCGCTTCCTTCCAAATCCTTGTCTCATTCTACATCCATCATTCTAGGATTCCTTCCGAATCCTCAACTCATCCACTCATACGAATCTCAAAAATCCCTTCGACTCCCTCCGATCCTCTCACCCAACTCCCTCCGATCCTCTCGCCATCTCAATCAACTGGCCCATTACCTTTCCCCAACATCTCCTAGCCTATCCAATCAACCATTTCTTTGATCTGTCTAGTTTTAAGATTGTCATATGCTACTTTCTCTTTTCTTTCATGATTTTACACTCTCTTTTTGTTTCTTTAAAATTTGTTTAAAAAAAACTCACACTCATTACTTTGTACTTTGAAGTCTGCTGGTCTTGTTTTCAAATTCAGTTCATCTAATCCTTCACATACTTGTCTTCTGTGTCCTCAAGAATAATGGCAAACCTAGAATAGTTCATGATCTTCAACCACTCAAAAAAGTTACTATTAAAGACTCTGGTATTCCTCCTGTCACTCAAGAATTTGTTTAATCTTTCTCTGGAAGAGCTTTCTATTGTCTAGGGGACATTATGGGTGGTTATGAAGAATGACCATTAAATCCTATCTCTTGCCCTCTCACTTTTTTTGATAATCCTTGTGTTTAATTTAAACTTACTTGATTGCCTCAAGGTGCCACCAATTTGATTGCAGTCTATCAGGCTCAGATGATTTCAATACTCCAGGATGAAATCCCTGATCATTCTGGTATTTTTATTTAAAATTGCCAAATTAAAGTTCCAGCTTCTGGCTATTACAATGAGCTCTTACCATGGCATTCAGGAATTTGTCAATTTATCTGAGAAAACACTACTACTTTGGAAAGTATTATGTTTTAAATCAAGGAGTCTGGCCTTACTTTCTCTGGATGAAAATTGGATGATTGTGTCCCTGCGCTGGACATTGTTGTTCATGTTTTCTGAAACAAAAGAAGAAGGATGGCACAAGCCAGATTCAACAAGATAATGTTCTGGCCCACCCTGATCAATCCTAGTGAATTGAGAGGCTTTCTAGGGGTTTTGAATTATGTTCAAATATTTATCCCATCTCTATCCAAAATCCAAGCTCCTTTGAGTTTTCTAACCACAAAAGAAGCTGAATGGATTCAGACCCAAGATTGTGGACATTCATTTAAGTTTCTCAAAATGATTGTTGGTAAAGACATAGTTTTGAAAAAGATCTCTTACATACCTGGAGATGGAAAGATCAAGCTGGCTGTCAATTTTATTTATCAATCTATTGGGGCTGTACTTACTCAGGTAGATGAAAATGGTTGGAACCCTCCTGCTCTCTATGAAAAACTTTTATTTTCAGATGTAAATTGAAGATACTCTCAGCCAAAACTAGAACTCTGTGAAATGGCCAAAATGTTGAAGAAGCTCCAAACCATCTTCTGGGGTCAACATTTCAACCTAAAAGTCAATTCACAATCCATCATTGAAATGATCAACGCTCCCAGCCTCTTAAATGATCCTATGACTTGTTGTGTGGACTTTCTTCAGATTTTATCTTTTGATATTGTTCACAGGCTGAGAAAATCTTTCATCATGCCTGATTTTCTATCTTGACCTCCTCTTGGAGATGAAGAATCTGATGTGGGAGTGGATTTTGATGAAGATAAACCTTTAATCCATCCTGTCTTCTCCTTCTACTCTCAAGATTATTCATGGCTTTCATCAAGGGTTCTGGTTTAAACTAGAGCAGTACCTTTTATTTTTTCAAAGACCTCCTGATCTCTCTGCTAAATAATCTTGATGCCCCAAAAGAAATTCTTCTAATTTTTTTGTACAAGGCTGTAGGATTATGAAAAGAGGAAATCCTTGTGCTATCATTGTTTTTACTATCCCTTTTAAAAAATATTCTATCCTGGAAAGTCTCAATGAGGGTCTTGGTCATTGTGGGAAAACCAAAGCTTATAAAAGATTATCCAAACAATTCTGGTGGCCATCTCCAAAGAATTCTGTCCCTCAATGGTGCAAGAGTTGTGAATGTTGTTAAAAACCTGATTTTAGGTGTCCAACTGAATTTTTTTATCCCACTGAGGAGTCCACTGTCTTTGGGAGGATTGCTATGGATGTGGTTCATACCAAGGCAGGTAGTTCTAATCACCTCATTGTGGCTAGAGATAATTTTTATGGATGATTTGAAGCAAAATTTCTTAAAATTCTTAGCTCATAATCAGTGGCAGCTTTCCTCTATGAGACATGTACAATGCGTTAAGGCTTGGTTCAATCTTACTCTACTGATGGTGGCTCTGAATTTGGTTGCAAACTTGCTGAAATGATCAAACTCTTCCTTGAAAAAGTAGATTTACTACTCCTTATTATCCTCAAAGCCAACGCATGATGGAACAAGGCCATGTTGGAAGGGAATTATCAGCTAACCTTTCTATGGTACACTAAAATCAATCAATATGTAACAGGGTGGTCACAGGCATGGAAACACAAGAGAAATTACCAGAGCCGCGGGCGTCGCAGATCCCATCTGAAGCACTTGAATCTGCCAAAGTGCATGCGGTTGCAGCGACTGAAAGTGGACCAGTGAAAATAGTCAATGTGCCCGCAGCATTAATAACCTACAATCCAAAAAAGGATAATCATGATACAGCAACAAATGCACTCAGAGATTTCTCAAGCAAGAAAGCTCAAAAGCTTATAGACAAGAATGCAGAAGAACTTGCGAGTAAGTTAAAAACAATAACTTCATTAATCGCAAGCGCTACCATCACCAAACAGAACAAAGAAATGAAAAACAGAAAGTTAATCAAGGTAAAGAAAAGAAAGATGAGCGCTTATTTGAACATTTCAAATAAACTCAAGAAAAGACCAATACCAAAGACATTAAAAGTAAGAGGAAGGGTGAAAGGAAAACCGGCATTTTTAGAATGCTATTCAAGAAGAGGAGGAAGTAAAGGACTCATTCACACCCATTCTTGGGAAACCTATATTTAGTATAAATACATGCCACTTTGTTGCATCTTTTCTCCTTTCCGAACATGCAATTATCACACATTTTAGTCTAAGAAAATCATCAATCAGAGTTTATAATTAACTGGTAGCGTAGCTCAACAGTTCATAAAGAAAATCAACTTAAGTTATTTCAATAAATTATCAGTACCAACAAACAAACACATCACCAGAGTTATAAACATCACTTATCATCTCCAGTTTTTTTTTCTCAAAAATATAAAACCACCTAAAACAAAACAAACATGGAGAATACAACAGATTCAAAGCAATACAGACTCAATAGCAAGAGCTACGCGACCTGGTCAACCATGATCCTCGCGGAGTTATACGGGTTAGGACTTATGGCCTTAATTAAACGGGAAAGTACAGACGAAATTACAGCAAAGAACCTACAAATATATGTGTTGATTATGAAGCACCTAGACGAAGAGCATATAGCAATAGTTAATAGCGAATTAGGCCCAGATAAAGAAGGGGACGGCTTGGCAGTATGGGATCTTTTCAAAAAGAAATACGCTGGAAAAAAATCTCACCATCAGATGATTGCCCTTGGAGAATTCATTGATCTCGAGTTCCAGGAAACTAAAGAATTTTTTAAGATGGCCAGAGGAAATATCAGCAAGATTTGAACCACGGGCCTAGACATTAAGGAACAAGTGCTCGCGTTACTTATCCTAAAGAAGTTACCAAAAGAATTTGAATCGCTGGCTAGGATAATGATCTCAGATGGATCAGCATTAAGAATGGAAGACGTCATAAGTAACATAGAAAAAGACCACTTACAGTTCAAAGTCAAGAAGTCCAATAATGTGGCCATGATGGGCCAAGCACCAAGGAAACAGATGAAATGCTACAATTGTGGAATTGAGGGTCATGCAGCTAAACAATGCTGGAAAGACTGGACCAATTATAAGTTCGCTTGTCCAAGGGCCAACGTTGGAGAAGCCAAGAAAGAAACCAGATCCTTTGTGTTCATGAGTAACGTTCAAATTGAAGACCAGCACAACGGTGTGATGGATGATATTAGCTACATTGACAAAGTCATTAACTTAAACCCAGCTGAAGAGTCTGTTGAGTTCTACAAAACAATGGATGAAGAAAGAAATTCTCAAAACCCAGAGCACTATAATGCAATCCTAACTGAATTGGAGATATTCGGCAACCTTGGTGACTTGGAAACTAAACCATACAAAGGGAACGTAATTTGTGCTATGACGGGAACAGTTGTTGGAAACACAGCAGCCATTGGAAACAGTAAGTCAATCTTATTAGACTCCGGCGCATCCAATCACATTATTGTGAACAAGACCAATTTCAAAAATTATCAAGAAATAGAAGGGAAGGTAGGTATTGGAGAGGTAGGGCGTAGCGTGGATATAGTAGTCAAAGGGGATGTTACATTGTACTCAGATAATACTACTGTAGTGTTCCGTAATGCATACCACATCCAGGCGTTGCCGTACTGCTTAGTCTCACAGACATCTCTGTGGGAGGGAGGAGCACAAATATTGAAAGTTAAAAACAAAGAGTTCCAAGTTAAGAAGGATGGGGAAGTTCTAATAAAAGGGAAAGTTAAAGAAAAACTACCATTTTTAAGCCTAGAGGAAAACGTTCAGGTGTAACCTTACAATGGAAGAACAACAAGCAAGGGACCATCAAGGAGATGGTGTTGAATGTGAAGCATGCAAGATGGGAAAACTCACCAGAAGACCTTTCCGAAAGGAACAAGAGCGCACAAATATTGCAGGAGAAGAATTATCAGTTGATGTGGTAGGACCAATCACACCAACCTCATTAGGAGGATCCAATTTTTTTTTTACTATAGTCAATACGGCTAGCCAATACACGTGGGTCAAGATTTTAAAAGCTAAAAGTCAGTCACAACAAGCGTTGCTTGATGTTGTCAACTTGATAGAAACAAAGCTGGAAAAAAGAGTGAAAAGAATAATTAGCAATGGTGGAGGTGAATTTGTCAATCAGGATATGAAGGAGAGGGTTACGCAGAAAGGAATCACGCAAATAGTTACCACAAGGAACACCCCCCAAAACAATGGGACGGCTTAACAAATGAACCAAACGCTGGTGGAAAAAAGCGGGACTCTTATCATTGACTCCGGACTACCTAAGAACTTGTGGGCATAAATGATAGTGGCAGAGTCCTTCTTGTATAAGGGCAACCAACATACCTGCCCCTATGAGAAGATGTGGGGTAAGAAGCCAAAACTGGCAATTATTAGACCAATTGGATCAGAACTGTTATACAGTATTCACCATTTTGAACGACTAGGAGAGTTAGAAGCTAGGAGCCAAAAAGGAAAGTTGGTTGGGTTCAATGAAGAAATCCATTTGTATTGGGTGTGGGACTCAGACAAGGGTAAATTTATCAGATCACAAGATGTTGTTTTCAGTAAGGGGACTGGTACCAGCAGGGTAAAGGAAGAAGATGGGGACAGAGAATGTGAATTGGAAATAGAACCAATCAATACTATAGGAATAGGCAATCTTGAAGAAACAAACCATCCCTGTGAAACAGTTGTAGAAGTCAAAGAAGAGTCAGCTGATGGGATAGTGGAAGACCAAACTCCAGAAGGAAGAAAAAACAATAGCTGTATTAATCAGGGGGGTGACAGAAGCAAAGTGATTAACACAGCACCAAACCAAGAAGAGAGACCAGAGGACATAGAAAATAACTCCCTAAGACTAATTGAGAAAATTGAAAACACATCAAATGTCAGGAAAAGCGGGAGAAACAGAATACCAAAAAAAATTTATGGAAATTGGGCGGCACTTCTAGCAAAGCTAGCAAACAGAAGTGATCTGAGAATGGAATTAAGCAAAGAAGACAACTCAGAAATCCCATACTTGAAGCAATGGCTTGACAAACCTTTGTAAAGGAAAATGCAATTGTACCAGATAGTTATAAAAAAGCCAAACAATCTCTAGAATGGGTCAAATGGAAAAAAGCAATATTTATTGAAAAAGATTCAATAATTCAGAATGGAGTGTTTGAAATTATGAAATCAGAACATAGGGACAAAAACAAGTCAGTAATTAATACGAGATGGGTGTTAAATAAAAAATTCAACACAGACGGCAAGTTAAAAAGATATAAAGCAAGATGCATTGCACAAGGATTTAAACAGAAAGAAGGCATAGACTATGAAGAAACTTTCTCACCCACGGGAAGACTCAGCACAATGAGATACATTCTAAATTATGCAACACAAGTTGGGATCAAACCAAGACAGTCAGACTTTGTTACAGCCTATCTAAACTCTGAATTAAATGAAGAAAAAGCAGTGTACATTAGTGTTGAGCTCACTGAGGAGATGCAGAAGTGAGAGCAGAGAGAAGGATGAGATTTCAGATAGTGACAAACAGAGATTGAGGAAAATAATGATCAGACATAAAACAAAGAAAAAAAATCTTACCTGAGGAGATGCAGAAGTGAGAGCAGAGAGAAGGATGAGAGAGGAATCCTTCTGTCTGGCTTGACCTCTGTCCTCAGGTAGTGATGAATGTCTGAGTGTCACAAACAATGTGACATGATCTATGGGAGTAAGAGACGCGCGCTAGTGAAATGTATATGGAAACAGAAATAGGAAATAGACCGTGAAAGATGTGTGAGGCATATGTGCCTTGTATATTTGATGACTGGGACAATTTGGGAGATTGAACAGAGAAGTAAGAGATCTGGGAAATAGAGGGCAAAGGAAAGGAAAACAAAAGTAAAGAAAGCAAGTTTTGGGGCATCAGGTATGCAAACTCCAACAATTAGCATACCCAAGGGATTTGTAGATTGGTTAGCTGAGAAAAAACAAGGAACTTACACGCTGGAGGTTTCCAGGAATGTTATCAAAAACCCAGAAAAATATGTCATAAAACTTAAAAAGAGCTTGTATGGATTAAAACAGGCGGCAAGGGGGTGGTATAACACATTAAGATTATGGTTTACTCCAAATGGATATCAAATCAGCAATGCCAATTCATGTTTATTCATATCAAGAAAAGGAAGTTTAGCATTTGCGTGGGTGGAAAAGTTAATACTGGTAGGAGAGCATACGGATAAATTACTAGAAAAAATTTCAAAAAATTTCAAGATTAAAGACCTGGGCATAGCACATCACATTCTAGGGATGAAGATTGAGTTTTTTGAAGATGGAAGCATGCTCTTGAATCAAAAACACTATGTAAAAGACCTACTTAATGAATATGGCCTTGAGGACTGCAAGACCACAGTTACACCAATGCAATCAAATATTCAACTTGTTAAGGCAACAGAGCAAGAAGCTAAGGAATTTAAGGAAAGAAATTTATATTACCAATCAGCTATTGGATTGCTAAATAATCTGTCTCAATATACTAGGCGGGACATCACTTATGCAGTAGGAAAAATCTCTCAATTCTTGGAAAACCCAAATGAAAAACATTGGGCAGCTTTCAAACAAGTTTTGCGGTATTTAAAAGAAACTGCAGACTTTGGGATTATCTTTAGGCCAAATGATATAATGAGCCTGATTGGATACGTTGACTCAAGTTACGCGGAAGACAAAAAGAGCCTATCAACTAATGTTTACTGTTTTCATATGGGGGGAGGATTAATATTGTGGAGAAGCAAGAAGTTAGGAGGAGTAAGCATTTTGTCAGCAGAAGTAGAATAAAGGGCTTACCTCTCAGCGGCACAGGAGGCATTCTGGTTGAGGAAATTAACATTCAATATCTTTGGAATTGTTGAAGATAAGACAATCCTAAACTCAGACAATCAGAGTGCAATTCAGCTATCAAAGAATCTGGTGTACCACGCAAGGACAAAACATGTCATGGTTCATTATGATTTTGTTAAGGATCTAGTAAATAAAAGATAAATAAAATCCCAAAAAACCTGATTGATCCGAGTGTAAGGGGGTGTGTTGGAAGGGAATTATCAGCTAACCTGTCTATGGTACACTCAAATCAATCAATATGTAACAGGGTGGTCACAGGCATGGAAACACAAGAGAAATTACCAGAGCCGCGGGCGTCGCAGATCCCATCTGAAGCACTTGAATCTGCCAAAGTGCATGCGGTTGCAGCGACTGAAAGTGGACAAGTGAAAACAGTCAATGTTCCCGCAGCATTAATAACCTACAATCCAAAAAAGGATAATCATGATACAGAAACAAATGCACTCAGAGATTTCTCAAGCAAGAAAGCTCAAAAGCTTATAGACAAGAATGCAGAAGAACTCGCGAGTAAGTTAAAAACAATAACTTCATTGGTTGAAAGCCCTACCATCACCAAACAGAACAAAGAAATGAAAAACGGAAACTTAATCAAATTAAAGAAAAGAAAGATGAGCGCTTATTTGAAAATTTCAAAGAAACGCACAAAAAGACCAACAACAAAGACATTAAAATTAAGAGGAAGGGTGAAGGGAAAACCCGCATTTTTAGAATGCTATTCAAGAAGAGGAGGAAGTAAAGGACTGATTCACACCCATTCTTGGGCAACCTATATTTAGTATAAATACATGCCACTTTGTTGCATCTTTTCTCCTTTCCAAACATGCAATTATCACACATTTTAGTCTAAGAAAATCATCAATCAGAGTTTATCATTAACTGGTAGCGTAGCTCAAAAGTTAATAAAGAAAATCATCTTAAGGTATTTCAATAGGCCATTCTTCTTTGAAGGCTCCACTTGTTGAACTGGATGGTGGAAGTGACAAGAATTGTTGGAAATTTCTTCCTCTTGTCCTCTTCTATGATCAAATATCACCAAAAGGACCACTGGCTACTCACCTTATGAAATCATCATTGGTCAAAGAGAAGTCTTCCTTTGGATTTAGAAATGGAATCCATCTTGGGTATCTCATGGGAGGAGGTGTCTTCAACCACTGATCTGTTAGTTTCTCAATCCAAGCAACTGGAGCAAAGTGAAGATGTTCAGGAAAAAGCTTATCAGAAAATGATGGAATCAAGAGAAAATTCGGTCCAGTATTGGGAAGATAAGGACTTAAATCAAATCAGAGATTGCTGGAACCTTGGTGATCTAGTTTTAGCTTAAAATCAATACTTGGAGGTCCAGTGGCGAAAGCTTTTCTCAAATTTCTGGAATGGTCTTTCTTAGGTGGTTAGCCAAGTTGGAGGTGGATATTATTTTTTTTAAGAGCTGGATGGTACACATTAGGCAACAAGGTTCTCTGCTGATCAACTCACAAAGTTTCATTGTTGTGGAGGCAACTTTGTTGGAATAATTGATTCAAAAGAGGATAAATTTCAGTGTAGATGGAGAGAAAGAAAAAGAACACAACAAATCATATCACCTCCAAAAAAGGAATCAGAAAAAAAATGGAAAACACAAGGAATGACTATATGAGAGTTGATACAAGCAGATAGCATAAGGCAGGATACAGTGAACAGACTTTGGCACAAACAAGGCCTTCAAAGGCGCAGACAGGATGGGAAGAAAAAGAAGTACCCACTGGTCTCATGTTCCCAAGAAGCTTGTGGTACAATTAAGGGATTGTACCGCATAAAAGCATCTTGGAATTTGAGCTGGCGTAGCTATTTGAATCAAATTTCTCTGGAATTGGATTATTGGCACAG